>JALAZF010000383.1:1861027-2481370 GCA_022829125.1 Lathyrus tuberosus | reverse complement strand
CTTTTGATCTGTAACTCGAATTGAGGTGCGGTCGGATGCGTTGGAAAGCTTATGGGATGTTATATCTTATAAAAATGGTTTTGAGATTTGTGGCCGATTTAATTATGTCAGGAATTTGGAAATGTGTCGTTTTGTCGACTTTTACCGTCTTAACAGTGTGTAATTGAGGTGTTATCATGCAATATGCTTTTGATATATATACGTATGACTTGTGTGCTGTTATATGATGTGAATGCATGTGATGACATGTTGTGATGATGGTTGTGGCCGAAGGGCAAGTAAATGCAATGTGTTGTGTTTGATTGTATGTGCATGATTATGGATGTTGGAGTGGTTCACATGGTTGCATATATGTGTGCATTTGATTGTCATGAGTCATTGTATGCCAAGCATCATGATATGCATTCTTGTGATGTCGTATGCCCTAGTGGGTATGAGCGACGAAACGATTCCAGAGGGAATGTGCTATAACGGTCGTGAGCCTTATACCGAGAGGACCTAAAGCGACGTTATAGACAATCGTGAGCCTTATACAAAGAGGACCTAAAGCGATCGGATCGTGAGCCTTATACCGAGAGGACCTAAAGCGATCCATAAATGTCGTGAGCCTTATACTAAGAGGACCTAAAGCGACGGGGAACATCGTTTGCCCGACGGGGAGTTACACTAAGTAACAAGCGATGATTCAAATAGTTCCTGAGTGAACTGATGATGATTATGATGGATGGATGGTACCGCATTTGCATAGAGTCGTTGTGTCGGTCTCTCTGCATTTGCATAAATCATGAATGGATTGATTATGTGTGAAAAATCATGAATGGATTGATTATGTGTGGAAAATTGTGAATTGATTGATTATGTGTTCTCGTGATAGCATTGGTGAATTGATATGCATTTGTGATAAATGTATTGGTTATGGATGATATGTTTTATGTATAGACATATGCCATGTTTTATGGGGATGTTGCACATCACAATGATTGTATTACTTATCTATGATATGCTATATATGAATATATGTGATGTGGTGGTGTGTTTCCACATGTCATAACTTTGGTATGCATTATGTGTGAATATGTTATTATGTTGGAATAATTGATATATGCTAGGTGGTTGGATTATTAGAAATATGTTATGTGTTTGTGGCATGCTATATGTATTAGTATGTGATGTTTGTTGTGAGAATAATTATGCATGTGAATTTATATGTGTTTGCATATTATTATGCAATCTGGGTTTAGTTGTTATTTCTCACCCTTATGTTGTGGTTTGTTGCTCTATGAGGCAATTGCAGATTAGTAGTCTTGGAGGCTTTTTTGAAGATTAGTTCTCTATCCGTTTGTCAGTCAGTCAGCTCTGATACGTAACACGGGAGTCGGGGAACGCTTTTGTTATATATGTATACATTTGTTGGATCTATTTTGTATTACCTTTGTATGAATATTTTGATGTTATAAAACAATTTATTTTTTAAAACAAGTAAGTTATGGATCTTTCCGCTTTATTCCATAATTGAACTTTCCTTTTGTTGGAAAAAGCTTTCTGAATTATATTTATTCCATTTTGTGTTATGTATCGAATTTATGAGCAGAAATTGTGTTTGCTTTCTTTAAATGTGGCATCCTTGTTTCTCTCTAAGGATAAAATTTTTATTTACTCTGATTTATTTATGTATTATTTATTCGCGATGGGAATTGGGGTGTTACAAATATGAAAATATATGGGAAGAGACCTTTATTTATAGGCTAGAGCTTGGCATAAAAAAGAAAATTCTTTTATGGCCATATTTTGATGTGTCAATCAATTGACATCGTGCACCAATAGATTGGTAGGCCCGAGTTAATTAACTAATAAGCTATAAATGGCAAGAAGAGATATTAAGTCATTACCCATCATCAAGGCGCTGTCCTAAACGATAAGAGAGCATTTTTGAACTTTTTCTATCTATTTCCATAATGTGACAATCGAATGGAAAGAGAAAAAACATGTATATATCTTTAATGACAGTTCCTAATTGGTCTAACACGACTGCAGGGCATTTTAAGAAATTTTTTCTTGAGAATAATAAGTTTTAAAACTTGTTTATGATTGTGTGTCTTTAGCCATACAATTTACAAGGATGCCCTTATGCTTTTAAAATATATATATTCACTCAAACATATCAAGGCATGATTTCATACTTTCATATACTTCAAGACATGTCAGATGCTTTATCCTTGTAGACACTTGCTTGAGCTTGAGATGAGACTTGAGTTATATTCCATTTGGTTGCCATATTAGAGAGTCATGTTGATCAAACCCTGATGATTTGGTTTCATCTTTAACCGCTCTTTGGTTATCAATGTCTTAATATCATAATCAAAGACATATTTATTTTTAATATTTGTCACCATCAAAAGCATGCCCCATAACTTGCAAAATAAGATTCCACAAAAGGTACCTGACTTTTGACATAAATACCAAATATATAAAAAATGATCCTCATCTTTCTGCATGATCCAACTCTAAACCTACATCAAACCCTAAAAGCCGCTAACAACCATTAATTGCTAAGGGTTGTATTTATCAAGTACAAATTTCAATCTCCTAATTTAGGGTATAAAATTTTGGATATCAATCTCTGGATTAACCACTAATGCAAAAAATACTTTTTAAATCATACATTTTAAATCACATACTATCCACTTGATTTAAAAACCTGAAAATCTGGCTAGGACACGGAGGGTACATTAATATTTTTAGTGGATAACATTTAAGTCAATTATTCTGATTTAAAAAGAATTTTTATAATAAAAAAACAAGTTCCCTATCTTCTCCCAAAAAACATAAATTATTTCCTCTTTTTTCATTTCACAAAAGCTCTAAACAATTTCCTCCTCACTTTCTCTCTGCAATGAACAAACCCTAAACAATTTTCTCCTCACTTTATCGTGGTTTCACCTTCTCTCTGCGACGAACAAACCCTAAACAATTTCCTTCTCACTTTCTCTCTCGGCGGAGAAACAAACCCTAGACTTACTTTTCACTTTCTCTCTCTATGACGAAAAACCTGCAGCTTCATTTTTCGTCGACTTTCAGAGTTCCAATCCCTCTATCTTTCATAACTCTAATCCTTGTTTTTCTACAATTTCAGCTACTATGGCATCTTCAATCAATCTTGCTTCATAGCTGTTAGATGTCAAACATGCTATAGATTTGTATTTGATACTTGGCATTTTTCATTACTTTCATGTCTTAATTGTGGATTTTTGTAGTGAATTATTGTTGTTCTTCATGCATTATATTTATACCTTTGGTACTTGTAATTTGTGTGTTATTGTCCAGGAAAGTGCACTAATTGATCAAAGAAAGAAGACACAAAAAATTGATGCAAGATGCCAAAGAAAGAGGAAAACAACAGCTGGTTCGCTTTGCGAACCATGGCGAAGTCCCCAGCGAAAGTTCGCTTTCCAAACGCTGGAGAAGCTCTCAGCGAGTATGGCAGTGGCAAAAGGACCCAAAATTCGCTTTGCGAATGTTTTGGCGAGTGGTTCGCTTTGCGAATGAATTGTTCACTTTGCGAACTCATGATGACATGCATGTGCGGTTTAACCTTAAGAAGGCACTTAAGGTGCCATTTTATTCATTCACTAGGCAAATGGATCATTCGCAGTGCGAATGCATCAGATCCCAAGTATACTATAAAGTGTGTTTTACATTTTCTTGGGATCATAACTTGATATTTTCACACCAAAACATAATTTTCTGAGTTTTGATCATCCAAGAGTGATTTTTTACATAGAGAAGCTGAAGTCACATCCAATCTCGATTATTCGACGCGGATGTTCTTTCATCTCCTCTTGAAACTTGTTATCCAAGCTACCATAAAAATGTGTAGCTAAACACCTCTTTTGTTAAGATTAGAGGTAGTTAATCTTGCTTATATGTATTTCTTTTGATCTTTTGTATATGAACAAGGTTGATATCAATATATGATGAAGTTGTTTGTTCTTAATGATGTATTTGTGGTTTGAATCACTCTAGACATAGATTTTCCAAATCTTGACCTAATATCTTCATCTCTTAAAAACCAAATTCTAGACATAGATTTGGGGTTTAATATTCACTTTGTATTTATCTTAACGGTTGTTGTTTCGATTGTTAGCGTGAGACATCATCTAATGGTCTAAACAACGATACTCACGAATTTGCTTTAGACATAAACGTATTCGAGAGGATACACGATTATATTAGTCGGAACTAAGTTCATATGCTTGATTAATCGGATATGTATGAAAAGGATTAGCGAAATCTAATCTTGACATGCTTTTATAAAAATTACAACATCTTTGTTATAGTTTACTTCTTTGCTACCAAAATTGATGTTACAAAACCAAGAACAATTTGAAAATCCCTTACTTAAAACATTGCGACTATTGAACGACAAACGTCAAAATATCACGCAATCCCTGTGGATACGATAAAAACACCCCCCGAATTACTCTTCAACAATAGCCCTCTTCACTTCAATGGAACCTACTGTAAGTTTTCTTTCCCGTCTTTCTTCAATCATGTCAATTTTTTCTTTAATTTTTTAACCATTCAAGTGTAACTGTTGAATTGAAGTGTAGCCATAAACCATGTGTTCAACAGTACAATGGTTCAAGATTCTTATCTTATTTGTAATTAGTAATTATGTTGTGATTTTATTTGATTAAGGATAAAGAATAGAAGATTGTGTTTGAAATTGGTGATCGATTGACTAGCGATGTTGTGGTGAGGCTACGGACGTAAGAAGGTCGAGACGAATGGATGTATTATCACTCGGCAATTCTTGTTAAGAATTGCAAGTATTTTGCTGACCGGCTTTCTGAGATGTATTGGATCCTTGCAGTGAAAGTCTTTTCGACAGTATAGTCAGGATGCATGTTCCAAACGGCGCTGATACCTTCGCTAACACCTTGTTGCTGATGTTACAACAATGTCCGCGTAACCACCACCGCATAGGGGCTGAGACACAGGTGGGTCCTCACAAGCACAAGCATCACAAACACGAAGAAAGTGGTTGTTGATTCAAGAATAATAAGGTGTATGGCGAATCCAAGGAGAGTTAAATGGTTGCTAAACAAATTAGGAGAGAACTTTCTGAGATGCTTATCACTGATAACATCTTGCAGTTTTCTATTCTTCCAGAATCTTCCTTCGGTTCCGATACATACCTCTCTTCTGTCACCATTATCACCGCCAATTTGCAAGTTTCACTCTGTCTCATTTTATCATTTGCTCATTTTTGCTAAATTCATGAACAATTTAATTTAATTTTTTCTATATAGAACTAGATTAGGGAAGTTATTATTATTATTATATTATAATTATGTCGAATTCATGTATTTAAGTGTTAGGAACTAAATCAAATTTATTGACTATGTTGCTATATTGCTTTTCTATTTTCTTATATGTTCTATTGGAATGTTGTGAACATTATTTGGCTTAATGACTGTGATGTATTGTCGTGGATGTGGTATATTTCTATGTGATTTTTTTAACTCAATAACTTTAGTGTAGGTAGTTAAGGTGTATCTATCGATTTTCGGAGATGAAAGTGGGAAGCAAGAAGCCATGGCAGGGTTGAAATCAAAAGTTAAATATGTTCAAAGTGAGTTGGGGAAGCGTATGAAGTTGTGATTAAATCCTGGGATACGCTTTTTTGCAGATGAATCTATTGAAAGAGGAAGCAGGATAAGAATTATTATATTTAGTGCTTGTTTTTACGATTATATATATATTACATGTATGTGTATGCAATGCATATAATTGAAAGTTTGTATTGTTCCCACTTTGTTCGTCTTTACTGTATCTTAGTTTCTTCTCTATTGATAACCAAATTTTCCTCCTGATTT
Organism: Lathyrus tuberosus; assembly: GCA_022829125.1. Lineage (NCBI taxonomy): Eukaryota > Viridiplantae > Streptophyta > Magnoliopsida > Fabales > Fabaceae > Lathyrus > Lathyrus tuberosus. The sequence continues at coordinate 2,475,491 of JALAZF010000383.1, read as the reverse complement.
CTATTAGTGTTGCTTGATTCTAGGTCAATATTCCAATACCTAACGGGTGTGGTCATGGGGCTTGAACTGGTTTGTTGCTTTCCTTTTTTTTACAATTGCTAATTAGAAAATTGTGTTTTACTGCAATTTGTGTCATCACCTCCTTTATTGAATTGATAACATGTAACATTGTCTCATAGTACAATGCACTTCCTCCTAGAACAAGTTTGTGCTTAAGTTGTTTTTATGTTGGGTTACTTGTTTTCTCAGATCATATGCAGAGATAATATCTTATATTTTTGGTTAGATGTTAGTTCATCACTATACATAGGGTTTATCTTCTATCTAATATACCTACAATTGAATGATCTTGAGCTGCCATAGGTCAAAATTAATTATATAATTTCTCCCAGTTTCCCCATAATTTTACGTCTCTATATCACGGTCAGTTGGCTATTTGTCTCTGTTAATTATATTGAAAAAAATATTAAGGGTTATATTCAGACCTTGTTTTGATAAACACTTAATTAACGTACATTTCTTAATCATTCTCTTCAAAATGCAAGTTCCATTTATATGTGATCACAAAATAAAAACCTCGTCCTTTCATTTTATTTGTATGTTGCATTTCAACTTTATCCTTATTTTATCTTCTGTATGATATTCATGTCATGTCTTATAATTTAAGTGTTTGGTTGTGTTCTCATTTTTTTTATGTAGCTCAAGTGCCTTTCGTGTGGTTATCATGCTTTCTAGATTTTGTTTCTTTTTTATGTCAATCAACTAATGTTTAGGTGTCTTGTCATGTGATATTGAAGATTTGTGGGAATATCTTGGAATTCAGATGAAACTCGTATATCATATGTTGCTGAAGAGTCTTCCTCAGCAAAGCCTACATTCAATGATCATGGCTATAAGAAAAGTGGTTATATTGACAAAGATTGTGGTAGCTGGAAAGGTCAAGGAGACTGGGGAGAGACATACGCGGGAAAGAGGTGGCATGCAATTTTTGTCCTAAACATCACTATGTTTGGTATAGTTTAACTTCATTAAATAGTAAAGTTTATATTTATCTATCGATAGAAATCCTAATTATGACACTGATTTTACAGTGGAAAGGTTCAAGTTGTCAAAGGAATTCACAAATCTTTGAGTGTTGGCCAAGTTGTGCGTGCTCCATCAAATGAAGGATCTGCAAAATATTTGGTTTTTGTTAGATGGTCAGTTGAGACAAGAAAGATTAGCTAGTGTTTTTATAGTACCATAGTTTGGTTTTGGAAAGAGTATTTAGTTCCATGGTACTGTTTGTAACATAGTATCACGAATATTTCATAACTGATAGAATATATTTAAAACTTTGGTCTATGGTATTTTGTATTAATGGTTGTGTATGAAATATTTGATATTGTTTGGTTGTAATGAAATTTTGTATTATTTATAATTTTTTTGTATAATATTGTGGAAGAAATAAGAATAAAAAAATGATATTGTGCTTTTAAATTGGATGAACTGATTTAAAATAACATTACTAAATCAAGTGAACTGGTTTAAATTTGAGATTTTAAATCGAATTATATAGATTTAAAACAAAAATATTATTTTTTCAATTTTTTTTTTAAATGTGTCAAACTGATTTAAATAAATATTTTTAAATCAGACAAGCCGATTTAAAAAAAAAATCTTTTAAATCGGATCAAACCTGATTTAAAAACGATTTTTTTTTTAAATCAATCAAAATTAAATCAGACTACCAACTGATTTAAAAAGTTATTTTTAACCGATTTAAAAAGTGTTTTTTGTACCAGTGAACCCATAAAACAATGTTGCTTGTATTTATTGCTTGCCTTTATTTTATGTCCGGATTTTGAATTTTAAATAATTAGTGGAGGTTTTTTTCGCATAGATTTAATCCTCCACAAATTTTAAAATTTGATTTTTTTTTTTCAAATTTCAAAATTTGAGAAGGTTAAAAACCCTTAAAAATTTAAAAGCAAAAACCTTTGCATATTGAAATCCCAGACATATTTTTAGTTTTGGTTTTGTGTGTATATGAGGTTGAGTTTAATGTGGTGTGTTGGAATGCGTATGGATTTTAATTTTCGTATGCGGTCAATCCGAATTTTAAAATTCGGATATGTTTTTTACCTTCGAGCTTTCGTGTTTCATAGAGAGCATGACGTGCAATTGACGCTTCCAAATTTTGAAATTTGACATTTAAAAATATTTTTAAAATTTTGACACAAAAATGTTTTATTTCAGTGTCATAAAAGGCTATTATTAGTACACCTTTTTATTTGTGCTACTATGTAATGTGGAACCCATTACTAACAATTTACACTACATGTCATTTGTCATCCGAACTTTCATACTTTAATGTCATATTATTTTAATAAGCTTGTGTTTCTTGCCTCAATAATTATACGCAAACAAAAAATGGGACCAATATTATTATTATCTATACATCTATGTACATCTAATTGCTGGCAAGTGAATGTGTCGTGAAAAATGTGGCCAGACACACAAGACATACAAAAGCTTTTTCATTTTGTAAACAAATTCACATAACTTGGACAGACTATCGAATTCAAGTTTTTCTTTTGCGTGTAACAATACTTTTATAACAAATTTATAATTCACCAATATTTTTTTTATTTTAGAAAAATCATTTTAGTAAAAAATATTTACGTATTTTTGCATACTAATGTTTTTAGTAAAGTTGAATTTAGAAGAAGCATCAGGAAAGAGGAGTTCTCCATTTACAAAATTGTTTATTAAAAAGATTCACAGAAACTGTTTTATTTTATGTCGGCAAGCTCAACTTTACACTCAGAGAAATCTATCCATTCCCAAAAAAGAAGGGATTATTATTATTTTGTCGCAGTGAATGTGTGGTGGAAAATGTGATACAATACACATGACTTGTCTATAACTTACTACATGTAAAAATGAACAAATGCAACACAACAACCATCTTGCAAGCTCTCTATTCATTCAAGCATTATGGCTTATGCTAAGCTCTCTCTTTTACCTCTCTTCTTGCTTGCCACATTAGGTATGTCTTTTATTATTACTACTTTATGTAATGTTAAGAAGAATTTTGAAAAACATTGTTTTTTAAGGTTTATAGTTAAAATCATGCATTGTCATGTGTCTTTATTATGTATATATTAATTATATTTTTAAATTAACTTTGTCATCACCATTTGTAGTATTGATGTTTTCGATGAAGAAGGTAGACGCATATACTTGTGTTGGATGGCCTTGTTCCCGATCTGAGCCAGAATGTGGTGGTGGTTGTCATTGCTTATTTGCTAAGGTTGGGCCTGGTTATTGTGCAAGAGACAAACATGTAACTAAGATGGTGAAAGAGCATCCTGATTTATGTGAGTCTCATGCAGACTGCACAAGAAAGGGAAGTGGGAGCTTCTGCGCTCGTTATCCGAATTCGAAGCTTAAATATGGCTGGTGTTTTGACTCAAACTCTGATGCAGAAGTCTCGTTCAAGAATGCTCTTAGCTCTGAATTCTCGAACTTGTTGAAGATGCCTTTAGAAGTTGCAACTTAATATATACAACAAAAATCATGCATGCATTGATCTCTCTACTTAAATAAAATTGCTATGTATGTCTTTATTTCCAACTAAGTTTTGTTGGAATTAGGGTTCAAGAAATATGGGGTTTGTAAAGAAGAAGAAGAAGAAAACGAGAGGGAGAGAGAGAGAAAACTATATTGCAGAATTGTTAAAAAAATGTATTAATTGTATCAAGCTGTGTATGTTTAAAATTACAAACTAGGAAACCCTTTATATAAGCCATCACGGCCCAGGCCCAAACTACATTTCGACACAACTCTTTATCAGCTATATTCGACTCTGTCGAATACAGCTGACTTACAATGTATTACAATATTCGACTATCATACACTACTTCGACCAAACCTATAAACCTTCGACTTCGACACAACACTGAATTACAATTTCAACACACCCCCTAATTCATGTTGTCGAGACTTCTCATCCCGATGCTTCTCTTCAATTCGTCGAATCTGACTCTTCCCAGAGGTTTGGTGAGTATATCAGCTAGTTGAACTTCTGTTTTGCAATACTCCAGTTCCAGTTTCCCTTTGTTGACTTGATCTCTTAGGAAATAATACCTCCTCTCAATGTGTTTGCTTCGACCATGGCTCATTGGGTGATTCGCCAGGTTGATAGCTGACTTGTTGTCTACAAGTAACTTTAATTTCTTCGATTCCATTACCTTGAATTCTTCAAGCAACATTTCGATCCATGCTGCCTGACACGCAACATATGATGCAGCTACATATTCAGCTTCACATGAGGACAAAGCTACAATGCTTTGTTTTCTTGAGCTCCAAGATATTGGGGCTCCTTCGATCATGAAGATGTAGCCTGCAGTACTTTTCCTTTCGTCTTGATCTCCACTGAAATCAGAATCAGTGAACCCATAGACTTCTGCCTTTGTATTATCTTTCGACTTCCTTGGCATCAACACACCATGATCAACCGTTCCCTTTATGTATCTCAGCACCCTCTTCACAGCAATGAGATGACATTCTTGGGGTTTCTCCACAAATCGACTTAACACTCCAACACTTTGACATATATCAGGTCTAGTGTTGCACAAATATCTCAAGGAACCAATGATTTGTTTGTACAGAGTTGCACTTACAAACTCATCATTAGTTTCTTTCTTCAACTTTGCGCCAGTTTCTAATGGCGTGGTTGCTGGATTACAGTTGCTCATCTTGAATCTTTTCAAGATATCTTGAGCATACTTCTTCTGGTGCAGAAATATTCCTTCACCTGTGTCCTTAAATTCCATCCCTAAGAAATATGACAACTTCCCTAGGTCGGACATTTCAAACTCCTGCATTAGCTTCGACTTGAATTTCTTTATCTCAGCTTCGTCTGCTCCTGTGATTAACAAATCATCGACATAGAGACATAAAATGATTCGACTGACACTGTCAACATCATTCACGTACACTCCATGTTCAGAGACACATTTTGTGAAACCTGCTTCATTCAGAAAACTATCTATTCGTTTATTCCAAGCTCTAGGAGCTTGTTTCAAACCATAGAGAGCCTTCCTTAATCTGTACACCTTCGACTCCTGCCCTTTGATGTCGAATCCTGGTGGTTGAGTAACATAGACCTCTTCTTCTAATGGTCCATTCAGAAATGCTGACTTTGCATCCAGCTGATGTATCTTCCACCCTCGATAAGCAGCTGTTGCCACAACAATTCTGATTGTCTCTAACCTTGCAACAGGTGCATAAACCTCGTCGAAGTCAATGCCCTGTTTCTGCAGAAAACCTCTAGCCACTAATCTTGCCTTATACTTGGCAATCTCACCATTTGGTCTTCGTTTCAACTTATAAACCCATTTTACATCAATTGGCTTCTTGTTGGATCTTTCGACAAGCTCCCAGGTCTTGTTCTTCTCAATGGCTTTGAGTTCTTCCTTCATAGCTTCACACCACTTTGAATCACTCATGGCTTGATCCAAATCAATTGGTTCTGCTTCAGTCATCATCATGGCTTCTTCGATTAAGTCACCATCTGCATCAACTGCTTGGTCTGGAAATCTCTCATATCCAGATAGTCTTGTCGACTCAGTTCTTCTTCTATTCAATCTTCTTGCATTCTGCTCAGGTTGTTCTTCATTTTGACTGGTTGAAGCTTTATCCTGTCCACGTCGACTGGTTGAAGCCTCATTCTGTTGATCTTCTTCAAACACAGTTGTGACTGTATCTGACTCCTGTCGAACTGAAGTTTGACTCCAGTCCCACCCTTTGCTTTCATCCACAAGAACATCTCGACTGATCACTAGTTTATCATCGTTTGGTGAATACAGTTTGTATGCACCAGTCGAATGATAACCTATTAACACCATAGCTTGACTTCGATCATCCAGTTTTGTTCTCAATTGTTCAGGTACATGCATGAAGCATATTGATCCAAAAACTCTAAGATGACTAACATTTGGTTTCTCACCTATCCAAGCTTCATAAGGAGTCTTCTCGACTAGCTTCTTCGTTGGACATCTATTCAGAATGTATACTGCTGTCGAAGCTGCTTCAGCCCAAAATCTCTTTGGTACCTCTTTAGCCTTCAACATACTTCTCGTCATGTTCAGTACACTTCTATTCTTCCTCTCAGCTATTCCATTATGTTGAGGTGTATAAGGTGCAATAACCTCATGCTCTATACCTTCCTCTTCACAAAATCTAGCAAACTCTCGAGAGACATATTCGCCACCACCATCAGTTCTCAGTTTCTTTAGCTTGTAGCCACTTTGCTTTTCGACAAGCAACTTAAACTTCTTGAACTTTGTGAATACTTCATTCTTACTTTCAATCATATAAATCCACATATATCTGGTGAATTCATCAATGAAAGTTAAGAAGTAACGCTTACCACCATTTGACCTAACTTCAAAAGGTCCACACACATCAGAATGAACTAGCTCCAGTTTTTGCCTTGACCTCATGGGCAAGTCATGCTTGAATGCTTTTCTGTCTTGCTTTGCTTTGCAGCATTCTTCACACACCTGCTTTGGTTCCTTCAACTGCGGTAAACCAAACACCATTCTTTTCTGGTTGAGCATGCCTAAACTTTTGAAGTTTAGATGTCCATACCTGTGGTGCCATAGCCAATTCTTGTCTTCTTCAGTCATTGAAGCAGGACACTTATGATCTGATGTGTTGAGTTCAACTTTGAAGGTTTTGTTTTCTGCCATAGGTGCTTTCATTATCAACTTCCCATCAGCCCTATGTACCTTCATGTGATTCTTCTCTAACTTCATATTGAAGCCTTTTGAAAGTAATTGACCTACACTTATCAAGTTACTTGTCATTGCTGGTACATACAATACATCAGTGATAGTTGCTCTTCGACCATCCTTTCTGACAATCGAAATATCTCCTTTACCACCTGATTTGATGTGCCTGCCATCTGCGAACTTTATAACCTTTTCGACTGATTCATCTAAGTTGGTAAACCAGTTTTTATTGCCAGTCATGTGGTTGCTGCATCCTGAATCTAGATACCACATGTTAGTTCGCTCAATGTTCGACTGAGTGTTGACCATCAGCAACACATCATCAGAATCACTATCTCCAGCTCGTGCATATTGGGCTTCATCACTATCTTTTGCTTTTGCCTTCTTCCTTCTTCGACAATCTCGAGCATAGTGACCAAAACCTTGACAGTTGTAACATTGCACGTCCTTTATGTCTTTCTTAGTCGAATCAGTCTTCTTGCTTGACTTTTCATCATTAGCAACATTCTTTGACTGCTACGATTTCTCTTTTCCAGATTTCTTGGTGAATCTTGATTGTAACGCCTTTTCAGTCACCTTCTCTCTTTCTGAGTTCCTCTGCTTCAATCTCATCTCATGAGCCTCTAAAGAAGCTTGAAGTTCTTCTAACTTCATCTCAGAAAGATTCATGGACTCTTCTATTGTTACTACAAAGTAATCAAAATCTGCTATCAAAGATCTTAATACCTTCTCAATCTTTTGCAGATCAGTGAGTGATTCACCACATGCCTTTATCTGGTTTGTTAACATCACGATTCTTGAGAAATATGCCGAGACTGATTCATCTTCTTTCATCTGAATCATCTCGTATTGCTTCCTCAAGGTCTGTAACTTCACCTTTTTCAATTTTTCATCTCCACCATACAAGCTCTTTAACTTTTCCCAAGCTGCTTTTGCTGATTCTTCTTCAATAATCTTTTCAAACACGTTTGGATCCACACACTGGTGAATCAAGAACAGTGCTTTGCCATCTTTCTTCCTTTGATCTTTGTGCACAGCCTTCTGCGCCTCATCTGGATTTGCCCCCAATTCCGATACTCCATCATTGACGATTTCAACAACATCTTGAAATCTGAAAATGACCTTCATCTGCGCCACCCACCGTTGATAGTTCTCGCCTTTGAAAACCGGTAAGTTTGCTGGAAATTGCGTAGATGTTGTTCCGTTTGCCATTTGATTCTCTCAAAATTGCAATCGTAACCGGGCTCTGTAATACCAATTTGTTGGAATTAGGGTTCAAGAAATATGGGGTTTGTAAAGAAGAAGAAGAAAACGAGAGGGAGAGAGAGAGAAAACTATGTTGCAGAATTGTTAAAAAAATGTATTAACTGTATCAAGCTGTGTATGTTTAAAATTACAAACTAGGATACCCTTTATATAAGCCATCACGGCCCAGGCCCAAACTACATTTCGACACAACTTTTTATCAGCTATATTCGACTCTCTCGAATACAGCTGACTTACAATGTATTACAACTATTCGACTATCATACACTACTTCGACCAAACCTATAAACGTTCGACTTCGACACAACACTGAATTACAATTTCAACAAGTTTGGATTTCTTAGACACTTAAATTTCGAAAATAATGTATGCATGTGTGTGGGTATGTATGTTGTTATCTACGTTTTTACTTTGCAACTTGCAAGTAATGGAATCTAATTACTATATATATGTGTTTTCCTGAATCCTTTAATGTGTAATGGAGCTTGATATACATATCTTGTTTATCCGTTTTGATATTTTGGAACAACTTGTATTAAGTTAATTTTATAGGAGTTGTTTATTTTGATGGTAGGATAGAATTAAGAATAAATAGCATAAAGGATATGGATGTGACATGGCTTAAATACATCAAGGCAGATTTGAAGACAATAGTTATAGACAAACTGGGACATAATTCATGAAGATTTCAAATAAAATGTTAATTTTAGTCTTTTTTTTTGGATCAAAAATGTTAATTTTAGTTAGAAACTTGTATTTGTATTACTAGGTAATTGAATAGTATTGGAGGAATAACATACAATGCAAAGACTAGTAAGACATGATCCTTGAATCATGCTTGTATTGATGACTAAACACTAAATATAGAAACAAATATATTTACTATTAGAAAAACACTTTTAAAAAAGTTGATTTAATCTTGGTTACAGAGGCTAGGTAACAAAGCGCATCATGAAAACTATTTACTATATCCCTCGATATTAGAATAACCAAGGGGATGATTGAAATGATCATTGTTTCGATCTCCAACAATAACTTTTTTATATTTTTAAAAATAACGCCACATATCTCTCGATTTATGTCCAAACTAAGGGGAAAAATAAGTTCTATTTTTTAAAGGCTTAATAGTTATTTACCCTCCTGCAATATAGACGACTTTTGATTTACCCCCCTTTAAAAAAATAATATTGGATTACCCCCTTGAAATTTTAAAATTCTAAGTCTTTTGCCCCCCAGGTAGAAAAATTACCCCCTGTAAAATATTTTTTTTTATTTACCCCCCTGATTTTTACACGCTTAGGGGGTACCCCAAAATATCAGGGGGGTAATGTTTACACAGAATATTAATAAAGTAATTTGTTTACAAACTACATTGTTTATACAAAATATTACATTGTTTATACATTATATTAAAGTAAAATTATATACCAAAATTTGAATTCGATTCATCTTCATCATTGTTTGTGAAGAAGAGATGCTGATATCTTGGGGAAGAACAAATGCTATATCTTCGTTTCATTGAATCTAAGAAAAGTCAAATGTTTGATGTTTCATCCATATATTTCTGATATAAAACAAAAAAAGTTTGATAAATAAAATAAATATTCAGTTATATGATTATTTAACACAAACCTTTAACCTAAATAACTTTCTACTCTTGTAATCCATCATAGAGAATTTTTTCAAGCTTCTTTAAGTTTTAAAGCTTTCAAGTCAAATATTTCATTATCAATTGTTAATGTTCAAAATGCTTTTATAATGTCTTTTAGGTTTCCCACGGATCACAAATGACAGTGTCTTGAGCGTTGATACTCATTAATTTGACAACAAATATCTGTTTAAGGGCGGTGAAGAAAATCATTAAACACACTTATATTTTCCATCGATTGTTACAAAAAACCGAGGTAAAGTGTGTTTCTTGTTAAATAAAAAAATACAATAATAAATGTTTCATCCCAAGCGCTGCATATATCTCGGTTTCTATAAAAAATTGAAAGGAGACAGTTTTTTAAAGTTACATTATTAACACAGAATATTAAAATACATTATTTAAGCAAATACACATTTTGACGATGGATACTTGGAGAACAACAAATATTTTCAAGTTATTTTTGGAGAACGACAAATCTTTTTGTTATCCGAATTTAGTTTTATACCCTTTGTGCACATTTTTTTCAAGTTAAATGGATTACATGCATTCAATTTTTTATAAGTTATCTGTTCCAGCCATGAAATTTTTTTTTGCACTTGCAATCAATCATAGAGATCTGTTTAAATATTTCATTATCTCGAGAAATTTTTTTTATCGAAAGTGTTTAGGAATCAAAATTTCAATGTTGTCAAACGAGGAAAGCAATAAATTATGGAGTGTTTTGTTTGATTGACAACATAGAAAGGTTATTCCAAAAATACAGAAACAATATCAACCCCATCATGTGAGATATATTGCAAGAATAGAAAAAATATTTTGTTCTTGAAGAACATTGAAGATATTTTTGTCTTGCAATCCATCCAAAAAAATGATGGTTACAAGTTTTGAGCGTCTATACATAAGTTAGGTTTAGGCTAAAATATGATTAACGAGTGCTTTTATAGTAAAATATAATTATAAAATCCCTCAATTACTAAAGAAAACTGAAGGAATAGATCATTAATTTAAAAATAAAAAATAAAATAAAAGTAAAGCATCACTTTTAAAGAAATTAAAACATAAACTACATTTGTTGGGATTTGAAGCATGTGCTGAATTATTTTTCTCTCGGTTATATTTCATAACCAAAGGAATATGTAATAATAATTCTTTTTTAAATAAAACATGGCGCGCCTTGACGTTATACCTCGATTTTTTTATTGGTTGAGATAAAATCTTTGTCATAAAAGATATTATTTATAATAGTGATTGATGACTAAACATTAAATAATGAAACAAATATGATATTCTATAATTGAAATATAAATGCTATTGATATACATAATTGCTAAGATGACATTAGCCGAGTATCTAGAAATCATGTACTACAAGAAAACATCAATTTAGCTTCAAATATTTAGAATAAAATCACTTTTTATGCTTATAGAGTCTAATAAATCTAACATAATTTTTTTTTTAAGTTTTTCTAAAATAATTTTTTGTTTGTTAATTTGACTCTAAAATATACATCATGGTTTTAAATTAAAATTCACAATCCCAATTGTGGTTCCAAAATTGTTAATGCGGTAGCCTCCGCAACTGTATCAGACCATAATTGCAGTGTGAATTAAAACCATGCGCCTGACTGCCATTAGAAATACCATCTTAACCATAATTTTCGTCACAATATTGCTGATGCGGTAGCCTCCCCAACCACATTAGACCACAATTGCAATGTGAATTAAAATCATGCGTCTAATCGCCATTAGAAATATTATCAGACAATTCACTCCGCAACGACTACAATGCTCATCGCAGCAATCACATCACCCACAATTGCAATCACACCTGCATCTGTGACAACATTTACAACTTAAAACTATAATATTTACATATGTTACAGTAATTATTTTATATTTTTATATTTTCTAAAGTAGTGTCTACAAATTTTGAATCTAAATACTTTTATTTATAATTTTATAAATAGTCTATTATTTCTAAAGCTAAAAATATTTAACAAAAAATTTTACCTCTTAAGTTTTCACTTATTCCTCATGTTTTTTTTACAAACAAATCCCTCCTTTTTCTCTAAAAATTAATAGATTCATTAGTTCCTTCTTTTTTTTCTAATACAGTGTAGATTCATTGTTCAACTTGACCTATATATCTACCGTCAACACCTCGACCATATTCAGTCATTCTTTGTTTAGCTCTACCACCCTTCAACGACTGCAGCTCAACCTCTTCGCTCGTTCATAGCTCGACCCCCCTTTGCACTTCTCCGTATAATATTTTCACTACTACAAATAAATTTTTTAATGTCACACGCGAAAGAGATGTAACCTCAGCTACCGAGTTGACGTAATGAAGGGTGACATGAAAAGATGTCACTTAACACCTCGGTTAATGAAAAATCGAGGGGTAAAGTTATATGATCATGGGTTCGAACCCCATCATCTACATTTTTATTATTCACAAAAGCAATGCCTCATACGTCTCAGTTTATCCACAAACCGAGGGGTAAGATAGATTTTTTTAAATTAAAACTCGTTCCATTATTTACACTGAATATTAATAAAATAATTTGTTTACAATCTACAATGTTTACCCATAATAATATATTGTTTACACAAAATATTAAAATAAAAATTAACTAGTCCATGAAGATCATATGTTAGATATTCGAATCCTTGATATTTGGGAAATATCAAATGCTTGGTGCAACTATGTTCTCAATGGATTTACCTCGCATGGTTTTGTTTCTAATATAAAAAAAGAAAAAATGGTTGATAAATTTTTTTTTTATATAAATAAATGATTTTTGCTCAAATAAATAGTTAAGAACACAAACCTTAACTCAAATAATTTTCTGCTCTTGCATCCATCTTAGCAATCTTTTCATTGCAAATGATCTTGCAAACCCAAAGAGGTGGATGTCGATAGTTTCAAGCGCTTCATAATGCTTCACTTGCTTCTTCATATTCAGAAATATGCTTTTATAATGGAAGTATTTAGGTAAAATACTTTAACCCTCGTTTTAATAGATAACCGAGGTAAAAAACCTTTGATGTTTTTTTTTTACATTTCATTGATTACCAGGAATATTTACAAAAAGAAAGGTTCTTGAATTGTTAGTTCCTAGTTTTTTCCCTCGGTTATATGAAAAAACTGAGGTAATATGTTGTTTTTATATTTAAAAAAAATAGTAATGATCATCGCGCCTTGGAATCATATCATTAGAATAATAATTATCATCCCTATTCAAAACGTAACATATCTTTTGGATTTTCATTGAGACATTTGAGCTTCTCTGATTGTTTCACTTTCTCTTTTCCAATTTATTTATACACTGTACAGGTCTCATTTTATTTTCATCTCTTTGTGTCTTCAAACCTAGTTTAAAAGTCTTTTCTTTTTATTCAAAAAATTTCTACAAAAACCTTCAACGGAGAAGAAAGTATTTTGTCTGTTATCAATGAAAAGTTTGTTGATTTCGAAGAGTTGAAACACCAAAGTTTTGATCTAATGAAAACTATTTCCAAACATAAGTTGAAAGGTTACTTTGGCATGCTTCATAGACCAATCTACACTAATCTTGTAATCAATTTCTGCTTAAATGCCTCCATTAGGAAATCTGGTGAGGATGCTAAGTCAATACACTATACTGTATATGACTTTCCTATCACCATTACTTCATCACTTATTGCTAACTACAATAAAGTGTGAAGAGAAAGGTAGTTGTGTTGAATAATATAGATTCAACAATGTCTTCTCAAACTACCTTCTCCTAATTATGCTAACTACAATAACCTCATCAGTCCTGCTACTCTCATCCCAATTGCAAAATTTTGGAAATGCTTAGAAACGCTTACTTATGATGACAAGCATCTTTTGTACTTCCTTATCCATAATTTCAAAATTAATCTTCCTCTTACTGTTTTTAACATCTTAATGGAAATGTTTGTGACCTTAGGTGAGGAAATAACTTTCCTCATACCATATGGAAGAGTTCTTTCTGAACTTTTCTCTCATTTTGGAATAGTTTAAAGAGTAAAAAGAGCAGGATTAACTGTTGAAGTTAAGTGGAGTCAGAAGTTTAAATATGTTAATAATTATCTGTTGTCCTATTTTTTTGTTATTTGTTGTCCTTCTTCTCTGATTATCAATGAAAATTTTCCTTTCCTTTTCAATTGTATTATTGTGTGATCATTTTTATTGATAACAAAGAATTTGTGTTTTACTAATTAACTTAGAGAAAAATGAAGAAAAAAACTAAGAAAAAATGATATCTGGAAAGGCGTCAAGTGAGAAATACTAATTAAACCATCGAAAAAAAAAACATAATAATGTAGTAACCAGGATTCAAAGTGTACTTACTATTTAAATTCCCTCGATTTTTTCAAAAGACCGTGGTAGTAGGTTATATTAAAAAAATGGCGCTCCTTATAGATATATTCCCTCGGTTTTATGGATAACTGAGGTAAAAGGTTGTTAACAAGACGCTACCAAGAACTATACTCTGAGTTCTTATCATTTTGAGGTGAATGCTTCATCATAAAAAGTGATATTTGTAGTGGTGTTTCTTTGAATTGTAGGGTTTATGGTTTGTGAAAACCTTTTATTATTAGGGTATAACTAATGAATAATGTTTTACTTGTTAAAACTTGTCTTTATTGAGTGTTTTCATTCATATGGTAAGGAGTGGAAGGTTGAGTTGGGATTTCGAGTAGGTAAGAGCAGATCCAAAGGTGTTTAGGTCGTGTAGGAGGAAAATAGGTTGAGAGGGAAATCGATGTTGTGATCTGTGTCTGCATATGTCCATCTAGTGTTTAGAGTCGAAATCATAGAGACAAAAGGTGGTGGAGTGAGGGCCGAGGGGAGCGAAGTTGAAAATAGGACAGGGTTGTTGGTACTCGACCCAACATGAAATGGCTTAGTTAACTTGGTTGGTGGGAAGAACAAAGGTGGAAGTGTGAAACATAAGTTTTGATGTTGTTGTTCTAGTTCCATAGATGGAGAGAGAGAGAGAGATAGAGAGAGAGAGAGAGAGAGAGAGAGAGAGAGAGAGAGATGGTTTTGATACCTAAGTGATTTTGACATTGTAGATGTTGTTGTTCATTCTCTTGTTGTTTTTTTATTAATAACTTGTGGAGAAATAGCCTTTAGGTTACTGCTGTAAATTAATGTAGCTATATATCGCTGTTTCACCTTCTTAGAGTGTTCGATCTAATATGTATTCACTCATATCAAGACCATAATGTAACAACCTAATGTTAGTGGTACTATTTCTCGACCAACATTTTCATTTCAGAGTATAATTATTTATAATGCTACTTAAATTAGATTTGGTTTTTTACTGATTAGCTTGAAATGATGTTGCTTTATGTATTCCTGTTTAGATGTGATTTTTGTTTTTCATATGTTTTATTTACTAAATTTTAAATTTAGTATATTTTATTTTGGTAATTGAATAAATAGCTTTATGATTTTGATGCAAAGTAATCTTTCAGGTATTATTTATGTTCTTTGGATAATAAGATGTCAAACACAATGTTTGGGACAATGTGTATGACAAGTTAAATGTGAAGAAAACACAACACAAGTAAAATATAAATTACATGTGAATTGGTAACCCTGTTTGGTGAAAAATCACCTATGTTTGGAGGGTGTTAATCGATTGAAAGTAAATCCACTTTTAATAGTCAGAAGTACAAATTGGTGTTAGTTGAACCCTTATAGTTCAAAGCCTTTATAGAAAGAAATAAACTCCTAATTGTCAGAAGTATATTGGTCTTATGTGAACTCATTTTGTTAAGTGCGACTTTCATAATACACGCAAAGATTTGATCAGGGCTCTCCCTGAATATGTGACACCTCTAACTTTCATTCAATCAATCACTTAAATGATTATTCACTTACAATGATGAAAGACAAGAATGCAATACAACTGAAATATTGCATTCGGCTAATTTAGAATAAATGCCCATGAATAGAGTTTACAAACTACAAATGTAAGACTCAACTAAAACTCTCTAGTGGAGTATATATTTTATTTAAAGTTCTATGTTTTCAAAAAGGAGATTGCCTCCTTATATATAACTAAAGTCCAACTCAAAATCCTTGTAGTTTTTTTTTTTATCTTGAATACAGTTGGAAACCCAAACCAAAATGACTTGAGATCAATCTTCAATAATTATGATTGTAATATTGAATTATCATCTTGAGTAAATCTAAATATCTTGATTATAATAACTTAATTCTTGATGTAATTGATTCAGATCACATCTTCTAAACACACACATAATCAATCGAATCTATATTATAAAGAATGAGATCCTTGATTGATACAAATCTTGAACAAATAAGCACACCAAATGCAATCTTACTAAAAACAGATTTAGGATAAATCTTTTCCAAATTCAAACACATGTTAATACACTTATATCTCTGATAGAACATGAAAGGAAGAATTATTGAGATGAAAGATATACTTCAGTTTATCTTACGTTCCAAGCAAATAGCCCATGACAAAATGTCCGAGACATTATTCTCAAAATCTTGCTATCTAATAAGTCTCATTTTGTAGTGTTTTTGTTTATATATTTTTGTGGCACTTATCGAGTGTTAGTGTAATTTCAGTGAATATTCAAGAAAATTGGAAAATCGCGACGGTTATTTTTGGCAGATTACGGTGGTTTGAACCGACGTAAATTGCAAGTCACGACGGTTTCCCTTCTGTCGTAGAAACGTGTGTCGCGAGGTTGTTTTGCGACGGTTTGTAAAACTGTCGCTCCAACTTCCGTAACATTCCGCGACAGTTTAAAACTGTCGCTCCAACTGCCGTAACATTCCGCGACAGTTTAAAACTGTCGCTCCAACTGCCGTAACATTCCGCGATGGTTAATGGATCCATCAGAAATAGATGCAGTTCTACATTGAGAGACTCCAAAGTCGGTTAAGGAGATTAGAAACTTTTGGCTTAGTTGGTCGTTACTGCAGGTTATGGAGGATTTTGCGAAGTTAGTGCTTCTGTTATCTCAGTTGACTTGCAAAAGGTAAGTCGTTTGTTTGGGGATGTTCGTTGTAAGGAAAGTTTCAGAGAGCTGAAGTAGAAGTTGTCTACGGCTCCAGTTTTGATCCTGCGTGATCCTGATAAACCGTTTGTGAGAAATTGGGATGTGTCTTTGATGAGGTTAGTCAGTGTGTTAATGCAAGAGGGTAAAGTCATGGCTTATGCTTTACGACAATTGAGGATTCATAAAAGGATCTATACAATTCTGGATTTGGAATTGGTTGCGGTTGTATTGTGTTGGAAAATTTGGAGGTATTATCTTTATGGTTCTAGGTTCGAAGTGTTTGGTAATCACAAGAATATTGAGTATCTGTTTGGTCGGAAGGAATATAGTATGAGACAATGAGGATGGTTGGAATTCCTGATGAGTTATGCCTTGAGCTGGAATTATCCTATTGGTGAGGTTAGTGTCGTGCCTGATGAGTTAAGTTGAAAGTTTTTACATATGTCTGCTTTGATGGTTAAAGAGTGGGAACTTTTGGGAGAATTTAGAGATTTGAGTTTGGTGTGCAAATTGACATCAGATAGCATGAGGCTTGGTATGTTAAAGGTCACTAATGATTTCCTGTTGACCGTTAGCGGGAAACAGAGGCTGGAGGTGAAATTTGTTGATTTGATGACGGTTGGAGATAAAGGTGTGAGTGGTGACTTTAAATTAGATGATCAGCGTGTTTTGAGATTTCGTGGTAGAATTTGTATTCCTGATGATTCGGAATTGAAAAAGATGATTTTAGAGGAAGGACACCGGAGTAGTTTGAGTATACATCAGGGAGTTAATAAAATGTATCAAGATTTGAAGGAGATATTTTGATGGTCAGAGGATTAGAATTATTTGAGCAGTCAGAGACTTATGTCTGGTGTGTGAGATAACTCAGTAGAGTGTAAGGTTAGGTCTTTTAGAAATGAACTATGCTTTTTCTGGTGAATATTAGAGAAAGTCAGAAGTTGGATATGGAATTGGTAGATTTATTGTTGCGAGTAATCAGAGTGCGCATCGAAAGTGTGAGGTGGCACATTTCGTATATGCATGTGTGACTTGTAAGGTTTCATAGGTTGAACATTGGGAACATGTAGGAATGATGAGACCATTGGACGTTTCAGAATGGAAGTGTTAGGTGAAAGGTTTAAATATTATTCATAGGCTACTATGTAGATGGATGTTTTGGTTATATGTTCGATTGGGGAATCGTAGCATTGTTGCAATATTGTTGGGTGACAAGGATGTTGGTATTGTGGGTATGTAGAGGTTGTTGAACGATGTTGGGTCGTGGAACTTTATGTTCTTGTGTGTGTTGGTAACATGGGTTTCTTTGAGTCGTGAGTTAGTCGTCAAGTGCATTGTATGGGCTTTGCATCTTATGTCGTAGTTGTCGTCGTGGTCATGTCGTTGTTGTAGTTGCTGTTAGTAATGTGGTTTGTCAGTTGTGTTATTCGTGGTGTGCCTTTTGTTGGCATGATAGTTTGTTAGTCGGATGTGAGAGTCGTATCCGGAGTTGTTCGTATCAGTTATATTTTCGAGGACGAAAATGTCTAAGTGGGGGAGAATTGTAACGCCCCGATTTGTTTAATTGTATTTATTTATTTCATTTATGTGAATTTTGTGAAATGTGTGAATTTGTTGTACTTTACCTGCTAATTGAGTTAATTGGTTAATTTCCCTGATAGGTAAAATATTTGCAATAATTTATAATTTCTTTTCAACTTTTATTTTCCGAAATATATTTCATCGCTGTTTATGTTTTATCGCATTTTAAGAGCGTTTGCGAGATATTTGAGCTGAGGGGTAAAATAGTCTTTTTAGGGGTTTAGATATTTTTATATAAATAGAGATTAGAGAGAAATAGAAAGAAAAGAAAAAGAAGAGAAAGAAGAGAGAGAAAGAAGGAAAAGGAGAAGAAAGAAAGAGAGAAGAGGAAAATCGAGGAAACCTCCGATTCAATCGCGATTAATCGGGTAAGAGTGAGAAGTTTCGATTATATCTTCCTTGTGTATGTATATGTGTTGTTTGTTATAATTGTTTTGGTTGTTTCATAACTTTTTTCTCATTAATAAATTGATAAACAATTGTTAGAAATCGATGTTTCACGGATGAATTTCGGTATAAACTGCGTAGAATACTTGTCGTTAGGTTTGGATCATGTGTTGGTTGTTATAGTATGATTTGAAAATGTTTGGGTGGAGGAAATGATGAGTTTTGGCCCAAATGACCTATAACAGCGCTGCTGCAAATCCCAGAATTCGCAGGTTCGCTTTGCGAACGATAGTGAAGAGGAAAGCGAAGGCTCGCCAAAGCTTCGCAGTGCGAATGTGGAAGGCGAATGTTCGCCAGCAGTTTCCAAGGAGAACTTTAGGCTGTTTTTCTTCTGCTTTGGTTCGCTGGGGCTTTGTACTACGAATGAGGGAAGCGAATGCTCGCTAGGAGCTTCGCATAGCGAACATGACAGATTGTTCTGTTTTGTTTTCTTCGTAACTTTTGATCTGTAACTCGAATTGAGGTGCGGTCGGATGCGTTGGAAAGCTTATGGGATGTTATATCTTATAAAAATGGTTTTGAGATTTGTGGCCGATTTAATTATGTCAGGAATTTGGAAATGTGTCGTTTTGTCGACTTTTACCGTCTTAACAGTGTGTAATTGAGGTGTTATCATGCAATATGCTTTTGATATATATACGTATGACTTGTGTGCTGTTATATGATGTGAATGCATGTGATGACATGTTGTGATGATGGTTGTGGCCGAAGGGCAAGTAAATGCAATGTGTTGTGTTTGATTGTATGTGCATGATTATGGATGTTGGAGTGGTTCACATGGTTGCATATATGTGTGCATTTGATTGTCATGAGTCATTGTATGCCAAGCATCATGATATGCATTCTTGTGATGTCGTATGCCCTAGTGGGTATGAGCGACGAAACGATTCCAGAGGGAATGTGCTATAACGGTCGTGAGCCTTATACCGAGAGGACCTAAAGCGACGTTATAGACAATCGTGAGCCTTATACAAAGAGGACCTAAAGCGATCGGATCGTGAGCCTTATACCGAGAGGACCTAAAGCGATCCATAAATGTCGTGAGCCTTATACTAAGAGGACCTAAAGCGACGGGGAACATCGTTTGCCCGACGGGGAGTTACACTAAGTAACAAGCGATGATTCAAATAGTTCCTGAGTGAACTGATGATGATTATGATGGATGGATGGTACCGCATTTGCATAGAGTCGTTGTGTCGGTCTCTCTGCATTTGCATAAATCATGAATGGATTGATTATGTGTGAAAAATCATGAATGGATTGATTATGTGTGGAAAATTGTGAATTGATTGATTATGTGTTCTCGTGATAGCATTGGTGAATTGATATGCATTTGTGATAAATGTATTGGTTATGGATGATATGTTTTATGTATAGACATATGCCATGTTTTATGGGGATGTTGCACATCACAATGATTGTATTACTTATCTATGATATGCTATATATGAATATATGTGATGTGGTGGTGTGTTTCCACATGTCATAACTTTGGTATGCATTATGTGTGAATATGTTATTATGTTGGAATAATTGATATATGCTAGGTGGTTGGATTATTAGAAATATGTTATGTGTTTGTGGCATGCTATATGTATTAGTATGTGATGTTTGTTGTGAGAATAATTATGCATGTGAATTTATATGTGTTTGCATATTATTATGCAATCTGGGTTTAGTTGTTATTTCTCACCCTTATGTTGTGGTTTGTTGCTCTATGAGGCAATTGCAGATTAGTAGTCTTGGAGGCTTTTTTGAAGATTAGTTCTCTATCCGTTTGTCAGTCAGTCAGCTCTGATACGTAACACGGGAGTCGGGGAACGCTTTTGTTATATATGTATACATTTGTTGGATCTATTTTGTATTACCTTTGTATGAATATTTTGATGTTATAAAACAATTTATTTTTTAAAACAAGTAAGTTATGGATCTTTCCGCTTTATTCCATAATTGAACTTTCCTTTTGTTGGAAAAAGCTTTCTGAATTATATTTATTCCATTTTGTGTTATGTATCGAATTTATGAGCAGAAATTGTGTTTGCTTTCTTTAAATGTGGCATCCTTGTTTCTCTCTAAGGATAAAATTTTTATTTACTCTGATTTATTTATGTATTATTTATTCGCGATGGGAATTGGGGTGTTACAAATATGAAAATATATGGGAAGAGACCTTTATTTATAGGCTAGAGCTTGGCATAAAAAAGAAAATTCTTTTATGGCCATATTTTGATGTGTCAATCAATTGACATCGTGCACCAATAGATTGGTAGGCCCGAGTTAATTAACTAATAAGCTATAAATGGCAAGAAGAGATATTAAGTCATTACCCATCATCAAGGCGCTGTCCTAAACGATAAGAGAGCATTTTTGAACTTTTTCTATCTATTTCCATAATGTGACAATCGAATGGAAAGAGAAAAAACATGTATATATCTTTAATGACAGTTCCTAATTGGTCTAACACGACTGCAGGGCATTTTAAGAAATTTTTTCTTGAGAATAATAAGTTTTAAAACTTGTTTATGATTGTGTGTCTTTAGCCATACAATTTACAAGGATGCCCTTATGCTTTTAAAATATATATATTCACTCAAACATATCAAGGCATGATTTCATACTTTCATATACTTCAAGACATGTCAGATGCTTTATCCTTGTAGACACTTGCTTGAGCTTGAGATGAGACTTGAGTTATATTCCATTTGGTTGCCATATTAGAGAGTCATGTTGATCAAACCCTGATGATTTGGTTTCATCTTTAACCGCTCTTTGGTTATCAATGTCTTAATATCATAATCAAAGACATATTTATTTTTAATATTTGTCACCATCAAAAGCATGCCCCATAACTTGCAAAATAAGATTCCACAAAAGGTACCTGACTTTTGACATAAATACCAAATATATAAAAAATGATCCTCATCTTTCTGCATGATCCAACTCTAAACCTACATCAAACCCTAAAAGCCGCTAACAACCATTAATTGCTAAGGGTTGTATTTATCAAGTACAAATTTCAATCTCCTAATTTAGGGTATAAAATTTTGGATATCAATCTCTGGATTAACCACTAATGCAAAAAATACTTTTTAAATCATACATTTTAAATCACATACTATCCACTTGATTTAAAAACCTGAAAATCTGGCTAGGACACGGAGGGTACATTAATATTTTTAGTGGATAACATTTAAGTCAATTATTCTGATTTAAAAAGAATTTTTATAATAAAAAAACAAGTTCCCTATCTTCTCCCAAAAAACATAAATTATTTCCTCTTTTTTCATTTCACAAAAGCTCTAAACAATTTCCTCCTCACTTTCTCTCTGCAATGAACAAACCCTAAACAATTTTCTCCTCACTTTATCGTGGTTTCACCTTCTCTCTGCGACGAACAAACCTTAAACAATTTCCTTCTCACTTTCTCTCTCGGCGGAGAAACAAACCCTAGACTTACTTTTCACTTTCTCTCTCTATGACGAAAAACCTGCAGCTTCATTTTTCGTCGACTTTCAGAGTTCCAATCCCTCTATCTTTCATAACTCTAATCCTTGTTTTTCTACAATTTCAGCTACTATGGCATCTTCAATCAATCTTGCTTCATAGCTGTTAGATGTCAAACATGCTATAGATTTGTATTTGATACTTGGCATTTTTCATTACTTTCATGTCTTAATTGTGGATTTTTGTAGTGAATTATTGTTGTTCTTCATGCATTATATTTATACCTTTGGTACTTGTAATTTGTGTGTTATTGTCCAGGAAAGTGCACTAATTGATCAAAGAAAGAAGACACAAAAAATTGATGCAAGATGCCAAAGAAAGAGGAAAACAACAGCTGGTTCGCTTTGCGAACCATGGCGAAGTCCCCAGCGAAAGTTCGCTTTCCAAACGCTGGAGAAGCTCTCAGCGAGTATGGCAGTGGCAAAAGGACCCAAAATTCGCTTTGCGAATGTTTTGGCGAGTGGTTCGCTTTGCGAATGAATTGTTCACTTTGCGAACTCATGATGACATGCATGTGCGGTTTAACCTTAAGAAGGCACTTAAGGTGCCATTTTATTCATTCACTAGGCAAATGGATCATTCGCAGTGCGAATGCATCAGATCCCAAGTATACTATAAAGTGTGTTTTACATTTTCTTGGGATCATAACTTGATATTTTCACACCAAAACATAATTTTCTGAGTTTTGATCATCCAAGAGTGATTTTTTACATAGAGAAGCTGAAGTCACATCCAATCTCGATTATTCGACGCGGATGTTCTTTCATCTCCTCTTGAAACTTGTTATCCAAGCTACCATAAAAATGTGTAGCTAAACACCTCTTTTGTTAAGATTAGAGGTAGTTAATCTTGCTTATATGTATTTCTTTTGATCTTTTGTATATGAACAAGGTTGATATCAATATATGATGAAGTTGTTTGTTCTTAATGATGTATTTGTGGTTTGAATCACTCTAGACATAGATTTTCCAAATCTTGACCTAATATCTTCATCTCTTAAAAACCAAATTCTAGACATAGATTTGGGGTTTAATATTCACTTTGTATTTATCTTAACGGTTGTTGTTTCGATTGTTAGCGTGAGACATCATCTAATGGTCTAAACAACGATACTCACGAATTTGCTTTAGACATAAACGTATTCGAGAGGATACGCGATTATATTAGTCGGAACTAAGTTCATATGCTTGATTAATCGGATATGTATGAAAAGGATTAGCGAAATCTAATCTTGACATGCTTTTATAAAAATTACAACATCTTTGTTATAGTTTACTTCTTTGCTACCAAAATTGATGTTACAAAACCAAGAACAATTTGAAAATCCCTTACTTAAAACATTGCGACTATTGAACGACAAACGTCAAAATATCACGCAATCCCTGTGGATACGATAAAAACACCCCCCGAATTACTCTTCAACAATAGCCCTCTTCACTTCAATGGAACCTACTGTAAGTTTTCTTTCCCGTCTTTCTTCAATCATGTCAATTTTTTCTTTAATTTTTTAACCATTCAAGTGTAACTGTTGAATTGAAGTGTAGCCATAAACCATGTGTTCAACAGTACAATGGTTCAAGATTCTTATCTTATTTGTAATTAGTAATTATGTTGTGATTTTATTTGATTAAGGATAAAGAATAGAAGATTGTGTTTGAAATTGGTGATCGATTGACTAGCGATGTTGTGGTGAGGCTACGGACGTAAGAAGGTCGAGACGAATGGATGTATTATCACTCGGCAATTCTTGTTAAGAATTGCAAGTATTTTGCTGACCGGCTTTCTGAGATGTATTGGATCCTTGCAGTGAAAGTCTTTTCGACAGTATAGTCAGGATGCATGTTCCAAACGGCGCTGATACCTTCGCTAACACCTTGTTGCTGATGTTACAACAATGTCCGCGTAACCACCACCGCATAGGGGCTGAGACACAGGTGGGTCCTCACAAGCACAAGCATCACAAACACGAAGAAAGTGGTTGTTGATTCAAGAATAATAAGGTGTATGGCGAATCCAAGGAGAGTTAAATGGTTGCTAAACAAATTAGGAGAGAACTTTCTGAGATGCTTATCACTGATAACATCTTGCAGTTTTCTATTCTTCCAGAATCTTCCTTCGGTTCCGATACATACCTCTCTTCTGTCACCATTATCACCGCCAATTTGCAAGTTTCACTCTGTCTCATTTTATCATTTGCTCATTTTTGCTAAATTCATGAACAATTTAATTTAATTTTTTCTATATAGAACTAGATTAGGGAAGTTATTATTATTATTATATTATAATTATGTCGAATTCATGTATTTAAGTGTTAGGAACTAAATCAAATTTATTGACTATGTTGCTATATTGCTTTTCTATTTTCTTATATGTTCTATTGGAATGTTGTGAACATTATTTGGCTTAATGACTGTGATGTATTGTCGTGGATGTGGTATATTTCTATGTGATTTTTTTAACTCAATAACTTTAGTGTAGGTAGTTAAGGTGTATCTATCGATTTTCGGAGATGAAAGTGGGAAGCAAGAAGCCATGGCAGGGTTGAAATCAAAAGTTAAATATGTTCAAAGTGAGTTGGGGAAGCGTATGAAGTTGTGATTAAATCCTGGGATACGCTTTTTTGCAGATGAATCTATTGAAAGAGGAAGCAGGATAAGAATTATTATATTTAGTGCTTGTTTTTACGATTATATATATATTACATGTATGTGTATGCAATGCATATAATTGAAAGTTTGTATTGTTCCCACTTTGTTCGTCTTTACTGTATCTTAGTTTCTTCTCTATTGATAACCAAATTTTCCTCCTGATTTCTATTAGTGTTGCTTGATTCTAGGTCAATATTCCAATACCTAACGGGTGTGGTCATGGGGCTTGAACTGGTTTGTTGCTTTCCTTTTTTTTACAATTGCTAATTAGAAAATTGTGTTTTACTGCAATTTGTGTCATCACCTCCTTTATTGAATTGATAACATGTAACATTGTCTCATAGTACAATGCACTTCCTCCTAGAACAAGTTTGTGCTTAAGTTGTTTTTATGTTGGGTTACTTGTTTTCTCAGATCATATGCAGAGATAATATCTTATATTTTTGGTTAGATGTTAGTTCATCACTATACATAGGGTTTATCTTCTATCTAATATACCTACAATTGAATGATCTTGAGCTGCCATAGGTCAAAATTAATTATATAATTTCTCCCAGTTTCCCCATAATTTTACGTCTCTATATCACGGTCAGTTGGCTATTTGTCTCTGTTAATTATATTGAAAAAAATATTAAGGGTTATATTCAGACCTTGTTTTGATAAACACTTAATTAACGTACATTTCTTAATCATTCTCTTCAAAATGCAAGTTCCATTTATATGTGATCACAAAATAAAAACCTCGTCCTTTCATTTTATTTGTATGTTGCATTTCAACTTTATCCTTATTTTATCTTCTGTATGATATTCATGTCATGTCTTATAATTTAAGTGTTTGGTTGTGTTCTCATTTTTTTTATCATGCTTTCTAGATTTTGTTTCTTTTTTATGTCAATCAACTAATGTTTAGGTGTCTTGTCATGTGATATTGAAGATTTGTGGGAATATCTTGGAATTCAGATGAAACTCGTATATCATATGTTGCTGAAGAGTCTTCCTCAGCAAAGCCTACATTCAATGATCATGGCTATAAGAAAAGTGGTTATATTGACAAAGATTGTGGTAGCTGGAAAGGTCAAGGAGACTGGGGAGAGACATACGCGGGAAAGAGGTGGCATGCAATTTTTGTCCTAAACATCACTATGTTTGGTATAGTTTAACTTCATTAAATAGTAAAGTTTATATTTATCTATCGATAGAAATCCTAATTATGACACTGATTTTACAGTGGAAAGGTTCAAGTTGTCAAAGGAATTCACAAATCTTTGAGTGTTGGCCAAGTTGTGCGTGCTCCATCAAATGAAGGATCTGCAAAATATTTGGTTTTTGTTAGATGGTCAGTTGAGACAAGAAAGATTAGCTAGTGTTTTTATAGTACCATAGTTTGGTTTTGGAAAGAGTATTTAGTTCCATGGTACTGTTTGTAACATAGTATCACGAATATTTCATAACTGATAGAATATATTTAAAACTTTGGTCTATGGTATTTTGTATTAATGGTTGTGTATGAAATATTTGATATTGTTTGGTTGTAATGAAATTTTGTATTATTTATAATTTTTTTGTATAATATTGTGGAAGAAATAAGAATAAAAAAATGATATTGTGCTTTTAAATTGGATGAACTGATTTAAAATAACATTACTAAATCAAGTGAACTGGTTTAAATTTGAGATTTTAAATCGAATTATATAGATTTAAAACAAAAATATTATTTTTTCAATTTTTTTTTTAAATGTGTCAAACTGATTTAAATAAATATTTTTAAATCAGACAAGCCGATTTAAAAAAAAAATCTTTTAAATCGGATCAAACCTGATTTAAAAACGATTTTTTTTTTAAATCAATCAAAATTAAATCAGACTACCAACTGATTTAAAAAGTTATTTTTAACCGATTTAAAAAGTGTTTTTTGTACCAGTGAACCCATAAAACAATGTTGCTTGTATTTATTGCTTGCCTTTATTTTATGTCCGGATTTTGAATTTTAAATAATTAGTGGAGGTTTTTTTCGCATAGATTTAATCCTCCACAAATTTTAAAATTTGAATTTTTTTTTTCAAATTTCAAAATTTGAGAAGGTTAAAAACCCTTAAAAATTTAAAAGCAAAAACCTTTGCATATTGAAATCCCAGACATATTTTTAGTTTTGGTTTTGTGTGTATATGAGGTTGAGTTTAATGTGGTGTGTTGGAATGCGTATGGATTTTAATTTTCGTATGCGGTCAATCCGAATTTTAAAATTCGGATATGTTTTTTACCTTCGAGCTTTCGTGTTTCATAGAGAGCATGACGTGCAATTGACGCTTCCAAATTTTGAAATTTGACATTTAAAAATATTTTTAAAATTTTGACACAAAAATGTTTTATTTCAGTGTCATAAAAGGCTATTATTAGTACACCTTTTTATTTGTGCTACTATGTAATGTGGAACCCATTACTAACAATTTACACTACATGTCATTTGTCATCCGAACTTTCATACTTTAATGTCATATTATTTTAATAAGCTTGTGTTTCTTGCCTCAATAATTATACGCAAACAAAAAATGGGACCAATATTATTATTATCTATACATCTATGTACATCTAATTGCTGGCAAGTGAATGTGTCGTGAAAAATGTGGCCAGACACACAAGACATACAAAAGCTTTTTCATTTTGTAAACAAATTCACATAACTTGGACAGACTATCGAATTCAAGTTTTTCTTTTGCGTGTAACAATACTTTTATAACAAATTTATAATTCACCAATATTTTTTTTATTTTAGAAAAATCATTTTAGTAAAAAATATTTACGTATTTTTGCATACTAATGTTTTTAGTAAAGTTGAATTTAGAAGAAGCATCAGGAAAGAGGAGTTCTCCATTTACAAAATTGTTTATTAAAAAGATTCACAGAAACTGTTTTATTTTATGTCGGCAAGCTCAACTTTACACTCAGAGAAATCTATCCATTCCCAAAAAAGAAGGGATTATTATTATTTTGTCGCAGTGAATGTGTGGTGGAAAATGTGATACAATACACATGACTTGTCTATAACTTACTACATGTAAAAATGAACAAATGCAACACAACAACCATCTTGCAAGCTCTCTATTCATTCAAGCATTATGGCTTATGCTAAGCTCTCTCTTTTACCTCTCTTCTTGCTTGCCACATTAGGTATGTCTTTTATTATTACTACTTTATGTAATGTTAAGAAGAATTTTGAAAAACATTGTTTTTTAAGGTTTATAGTTAAAATCATGCATTGTCATGTGTCTTTATTATGTATATATTAATTATATTTTTAAATTAACTTTGTCATCACCATTTGTAGTATTGATGTTTTCGATGAAGAAGGTAGACGCATATACTTGTGTTGGATGGCCTTGTTCCCGATCTGAGCCAGAATGTGGTGGTGGTTGTCATTGCTTATTTGCTAAGGTTGGGCCTGGTTATTGTGCAAGAGACAAACATGTAACTAAGATGGTGAAAGAGCATCCTGATTTATGTGAGTCTCATGCAGACTGCACAAGAAAGGGAAGTGGGAGCTTCTGCGCTCGTTATCCGAATTCGAAGCTTAAATATGGCTGGTGTTTTGACTCAAACTCTGATGCAGAAGTCTCGTTCAAGAATGCTCTTAGCTCTGAATTCTCGAACTTGTTGAAGATGCCTTTAGAAGTTGCAACTTAATATATACAACAAAAATCATGCATGCATTGATCTCTCTACTTAAATAAAATTGCTATGTATGTCTTTATTTCCAACTAAGTTTTGTTGGAATTAGGGTTCAAGAAATATGGGGTTTGTAAAGAAGAAGAAGAAGAAAACGAGAGGGAGAGAGAGAGAAAACTATATTGCAGAATTGTTAAAAAAATGTATTAATTGTATCAAGCTGTGTATGTTTAAAATTACAAACTAGGAAACCCTTTATATAAGCCATCACGGCCCAGGCCCAAACTACATTTCGACACAACTCTTTATCAGCTATATTCGACTCTGTCGAATACAGCTGACTTACAATGTATTACAATATTCGACTATCATACACTACTTCGACCAAACCTATAAACCTTCGACTTCGACACAACACTGAATTACAATTTCAACACACCCCCTAATTCATGTTGTCGAGACTTCTCATCCCGATGCTTCTCTTCAATTCGTCGAATCTGACTCTTCCCAGAGGTTTGGTGAGTATATCAGCTAGTTGAACTTCTGTTTTGCAATACTCCAGTTCCAGTTTCCCTTTGTTGACTTGATCTCTTAGGAAATAATACCTCCTCTCAATGTGTTTGCTTCGACCATGGCTCATTGGGTGATTCGCCAGGTTGATAGCTGACTTGTTGTCTACAAGTAACTTTAATTTCTTCGATTCCATTACCTTGAATTCTTCAAGCAACATTTCGATCCATGCTGCCTGACACGCAACATATGATGCAGCTACATATTCAGCTTCACATGAGGACAAAGCTACAATGCTTTGTTTTCTTGAGCTCCAAGATATTGGGGCTCCTTCGATCATGAAGATGTAGCCTGCAGTACTTTTCCTTTCGTCTTGATCTCCACTGAAATCAGAATCAGTGAACCCATAGACTTCTGCCTTTGTATTATCTTTCGACTTCCTTGGCATCAACACACCATGATCAACCGTTCCCTTTATGTATCTCAGCACCCTCTTCACAGCAATGAGATGACATTCTTGGGGTTTCTCCACAAATCGACTTAACACTCCAACACTTTGACATATATCAGGTCTAGTGTTGCACAAATATCTCAAGGAACCAATGATTTGTTTGTACAGAGTTGCACTTACAAACTCATCATTAGTTTCTTTCTTCAACTTTGCGCCAGTTTCTAATGGCGTGGTTGCTGGATTACAGTTGCTCATCTTGAATCTTTTCAAGATATCTTGAGCATACTTCTTCTGGTGCAGAAATATTCCTTCACCTGTGTCCTTAAATTCCATCCCTAAGAAATATGACAACTTCCCTAGGTCGGACATTTCAAACTCCTGCATTAGCTTCGACTTGAATTTCTTTATCTCAGCTTCGTCTGCTCCTGTGATTAACAAATCATCGACATAGAGACATAAAATGATTCGACTGACACTGTCAACATCATTCACGTACACTCCATGTTCAGAGACACATTTTGTGAAACCTGCTTCATTCAGAAAACTATCTATTCGTTTATTCCA
This sequence comes from Lathyrus tuberosus, assembly GCA_022829125.1. Lineage (NCBI taxonomy): Eukaryota > Viridiplantae > Streptophyta > Magnoliopsida > Fabales > Fabaceae > Lathyrus > Lathyrus tuberosus. The sequence goes on along the minus strand of JALAZF010000383.1, from coordinate 2,445,369 downwards.
AGCTCTAGGAGCTTGTTTCAAACCATAGAGAGCCTTCCTTAATCTGTACACCTTCGACTCCTGCCCTTTGATGTCGAATCCTGGTGGTTGAGTAACATAGACCTCTTCTTCTAATGGTCCATTCAGAAATGCTGACTTTGCATCCAGCTGATGTATCTTCCACCCTCGATAAGCAGCTGTTGCCACAACAATTCTGATTGTCTCTAACCTTGCAACAGGTGCATAAACCTCGTCGAAGTCAATGCCCTGTTTCTGCAGAAAACCTCTAGCCACTAATCTTGCCTTATACTTGGCAATCTCACCATTTGGTCTTCGTTTCAACTTATAAACCCATTTTACATCAATTGGCTTCTTGTTGGATCTTTCGACAAGCTCCCAGGTCTTGTTCTTCTCAATGGCTTTGAGTTCTTCCTTCATAGCTTCACACCACTTTGAATCACTCATGGCTTGATCCAAATCAATTGGTTCTGCTTCAGTCATCATCATGGCTTCTTCGATTAAGTCACCATCTGCATCAACTGCTTGGTCTGGAAATCTCTCATATCCAGATAGTCTTGTCGACTCAGTTCTTCTTCTATTCAATCTTCTTGCATTCTGCTCAGGTTGTTCTTCATTTTGACTGGTTGAAGCTTTATCCTGTCCACGTCGACTGGTTGAAGCCTCATTCTGTTGATCTTCTTCAAACACAGTTGTGACTGTATCTGACTCCTGTCGAACTGAAGTTTGACTCCAGTCCCACCCTTTGCTTTCATCCACAAGAACATCTCGACTGATCACTAGTTTATCATCGTTTGGTGAATACAGTTTGTATGCACCAGTCGAATGATAACCTATTAACACCATAGCTTGACTTCGATCATCCAGTTTTGTTCTCAATTGTTCAGGTACATGCATGAAGCATATTGATCCAAAAACTCTAAGATGACTAACATTTGGTTTCTCACCTATCCAAGCTTCATAAGGAGTCTTCTCGACTAGCTTCTTCGTTGGACATCTATTCAGAATGTATACTGCTGTCGAAGCTGCTTCAGCCCAAAATCTCTTTGGTACCTCTTTAGCCTTCAACATACTTCTCGTCATGTTCAGTACACTTCTATTCTTCCTCTCAGCTATTCCATTATGTTGAGGTGTATAAGGTGCAATAACCTCATGCTCTATACCTTCCTCTTCACAAAATCTAGCAAACTCTCGAGAGACATATTCGCCACCACCATCAGTTCTCAGTTTCTTTAGCTTGTAGCCACTTTGCTTTTCGACAAGCAACTTAAACTTCTTGAACTTTGTGAATACTTCATTCTTACTTTCAATCATATAAATCCACATATATCTGGTGAATTCATCAATGAAAGTTAAGAAGTAACGCTTACCACCATTTGACCTAACTTCAAAAGGTCCACACACATCAGAATGAACTAGCTCCAGTTTTTGCCTTGACCTCATGGGCAAGTCATGCTTGAATGCTTTTCTGTCTTGCTTTGCTTTGCAGCATTCTTCACACACCTGCTTTGGTTCCTTCAACTGCGGTAAACCAAACACCATTCTTTTCTGGTTGAGCATGCCTAAACTTTTGAAGTTTAGATGTCCATACTTGTGGTGCCATAGCCAATTCTTGTCTTCTTCAGTCATTGAAGCAGGACACTTATGATCTGATGTGTTGAGTTCAACTTTGAAGGTTTTGTTTTCTGCCATAGGTGCTTTCATTATCAACTTCCCATCAGCCCTATGTACCTTCATGTGATTCTTCTCTAACTTCATATTGAAGCCTTTTGAAAGTAATTGACCTACACTTATCAAGTTACTTGTCATTGCTGGTACATACAATACATCAGTGATAGTTGCTCTTCGACCATCCTTTCTGACAATCGAAATATCTCCTTTACCACCTGATTTGATGTGCCTGCCATCTGCGAACTTTATAACCTTTTCGACTGATTCATCTAAGTTGGTAAACCAGTTTTTATTGCCAGTCATGTGGTTGCTGCATCCTGAATCTAGATACCACATGTTAGTTCGCTCAATGTTCGACTGAGTGTTGACCATCAGCAACACATCATCAGAATCACTATCTCCAGCTCGTGCATATTGGGCTTCATCACTATCTTTTGCTTTTGCCTTCTTCCTTCTTCGACAATCTCGAGCATAGTGACCAAAACCTTGACAGTTGTAACATTGCACGTCCTTTATGTCTTTCTTAGTCGAATCAGTCTTCTTGCTTGACTTTTCATCATTAGCAACATTCTTTGACTGCTACGATTTCTCTTTTCCAGATTTCTTGGTGAATCTTGATTGTAACGCCTTTTCAGTCACCTTCTCTCTTTCTGAGTTCCTCTGCTTCAATCTCATCTCATGAGCCTCTAAAGAAGCTTGAAGTTCTTCTAACTTCATCTCAGAAAGATTCATGGACTCTTCTATTGTTACTACAAAGTAATCAAAATCTGCTATCAAAGATCTTAATACCTTCTCAATCTTTTGCAGATCAGTGAGTGATTCACCACATGCCTTTATCTGGTTTGTTAACATCACGATTCTTGAGAAATATGCCGAGACTGATTCATCTTCTTTCATCTGAATCATCTCGTATTGCTTCCTCAAGGTCTGTAACTTCACCTTTTTCAATTTTTCATCTCCACCATACAAGCTCTTTAACTTTTCCCAAGCTGCTTTTGCTGATTCTTCTTCAATAATCTTTTCAAACACGTTTGGATCCACACACTGGTGAATCAAGAACAGTGCTTTGCCATCTTTCTTCCTTTGATCTTTGTGCACAGCCTTCTGCGCCTCATCTGGATTTGCCCCCAATTCCGATACTCCATCATTGACGATTTCAACAACATCTTGAAATCTGAAAATGACCTTCATCTGCGCCACCCACCGTTGATAGTTCTCGCCTTTGAAAACCGGTAAGTTTGCTGGAAATTGCGTAGATGTTGTTCCGTTTGCCATTTGATTCTCTCAAAATTGCAATCGTAACCGGGCTCTGTAATACCAATTTGTTGGAATTAGGGTTCAAGAAATATGGGGTTTGTAAAGAAGAAGAAGAAAACGAGAGGGAGAGAGAGAGAAAACTATGTTGCAGAATTGTTAAAAAAATGTATTAACTGTATCAAGCTGTGTATGTTTAAAATTACAAACTAGGATACCCTTTATATAAGCCATCACGGCCCAGGCCCAAACTACATTTCGACACAACTTTTTATCAGCTATATTCGACTCTCTCGAATACAGCTGACTTACAATGTATTACAACTATTCGACTATCATACACTACTTCGACCAAACCTATAAACGTTCGACTTCGACACAACACTGAATTACAATTTCAACAAGTTTGGATTTCTTAGACACTTAAATTTCGAAAATAATGTATGCATGTGTGTGGGTATGTATGTTGTTATCTACGTTTTTACTTTGCAACTTGCAAGTAATGGAATCTAATTACTATATATATGTGTTTTCCTGAATCCTTTAATGTGTAATGGAGCTTGATATACATATCTTGTTTATCCGTTTTGATATTTTGGAACAACTTGTATTAAGTTAATTTTATAGGAGTTGTTTATTTTGATGGTAGGATAGAATTAAGAATAAATAGCATAAAGGATATGGATGTGACATGGCTTAAATACATCAAGGCAGATTTGAAGACAATAGTTATAGACAAACTGGGACATAATTCATGAAGATTTCAAATAAAATGTTAATTTTAGTCTTTTTTTTTGGATCAAAAATGTTAATTTTAGTTAGAAACTTGTATTTGTATTACTAGGTAATTGAATAGTATTGGAGGAATAACATACAATGCAAAGACTAGTAAGACATGATCCTTGAATCATGCTTGTATTGATGACTAAACACTAAATATAGAAACAAATATATTTACTATTAGAAAAACACTTTTAAAAAAGTTGATTTAATCTTGGTTACAGAGGCTAGGTAACAAAGCGCATCATGAAAACTATTTACTATATCCCTCGATATTAGAATAACCAAGGGGATGATTGAAATGATCATTGTTTCGATCTCCAACAATAACTTTTTTATATTTTTAAAAATAACGCCACATATCTCTCGATTTATGTCCAAACTAAGGGGAAAAATAAGTTCTATTTTTTAAAGGCTTAATAGTTATTTACCCTCCTGCAATATAGACGACTTTTGATTTACCCCCCTTTAAAAAAATAATATTGGATTACCCCCTTGAAATTTTAAAATTCTAAGTCTTTTGCCCCCCAGGTAGAAAAATTACCCCCTGTAAAATATTTTTTTTTATTTACCCCCCTGATTTTTACACGCTTAGGGGGTACCCCAAAATATCAGGGGGGTAATGTTTACACAGAATATTAATAAAGTAATTTGTTTACAAACTACATTGTTTATACAAAATATTACATTGTTTATACATTATATTAAAGTAAAATTATATACCAAAATTTGAATTCGATTCATCTTCATCATTGTTTGTGAAGAAGAGATGCTGATATCTTGGGGAAGAACAAATGCTATATCTTCGTTTCATTGAATCTAAGAAAAGTCAAATGTTTGATGTTTCATCCATATATTTCTGATATAAAACAAAAAAAGTTTGATAAATAAAATAAATATTCAGTTATATGATTATTTAACACAAACCTTTAACCTAAATAACTTTCTACTCTTGTAATCCATCATAGAGAATTTTTTCAAGCTTCTTTAAGTTTTAAAGCTTTCAAGTCAAATATTTCATTATCAATTGTTAATGTTCAAAATGCTTTTATAATGTCTTTTAGGTTTCCCACGGATCACAAATGACAGTGTCTTGAGCGTTGATACTCATTAATTTGACAACAAATATCTGTTTAAGGGCGGTGAAGAAAATCATTAAACACACTTATATTTTCCATCGATTGTTACAAAAAACCGAGGTAAAGTGTGTTTCTTGTTAAATAAAAAAATACAATAATAAATGTTTCATCCCAAGCGCCGCATATATCTCGGTTTCTATAAAAAATTGAAAGGAGACAGTTTTTTAAAGTTACATTATTAACACAGAATATTAAAATACATTATTTAAGCAAATACACATTTTGACGATGGATACTTGGAGAACAACAAATATTTTCAAGTTATTTTTGGAGAACGACAAATCTTTTTGTTATCCGAATTTAGTTTTATACCCTTTGTGCACATTTTTTTCAAGTTAAATGGATTACATGCATTCAATTTTTTATAAGTTATCTGTTCCAGCCATGAAATTTTTTTTTGCACTTGCAATCAATCATAGAGATCTGTTTAAATATTTCATTATCTCGAGAAATTTTTTTTATCGAAAGTGTTTAGGAATCAAAATTTCAATGTTGTCAAACGAGGAAAGCAATAAATTATGGAGTGTTTTGTTTGATTGACAACATAGAAAGGTTATTCCAAAAATACAGAAACAATATCAACCCCATCATGTGAGATATATTGCAAGAATAGAAAAAATATTTTGTTCTTGAAGAACATTGAAGATATTTTTGTCTTGCAATCCATCCAAAAAAATGATGGTTACAAGTTTTGAGCGTCTATACATAAGTTAGGTTTAGGCTAAAATATGATTAACGAGTGCTTTTATAGTAAAATATAATTATAAAATCCCTCAATTACTAAAGAAAACTGAAGGAATAGATCATTAATTTAAAAATAAAAAATAAAATAAAAGTAAAGCATCACTTTTAAAGAAATTAAAACATAAACTACATTTGTTGGGATTTGAAGCATGTGCTGAATTATTTTTCTCTCGGTTATATTTCATAACCAAAGGAATATGTAATAATAATTCTTTTTTAAATAAAACATGGCGCGCCTTGACGTTATACCTCGATTTTTTTATTGGTTGAGATAAAATCTTTGTCATAAAAGATATTATTTATAATAGTGATTGATGACTAAACATTAAATAATGAAACAAATATGATATTCTATAATTGAAATATAAATGCTATTGATATACATAATTGCTAAGATGACATTAGCCGAGTATCTAGAAATCATGTACTACAAGAAAACATCAATTTAGCTTCAAATATTTAGAATAAAATCACTTTTTATGCTTATAGAGTCTAATAAATCTAACATAATTTTTTTTTAAGTTTTTCTAAAATAATTTTTTGTTTGTTAATTTGACTCTAAAATATACATCATGGTTTTAAATTAAAATTCACAATCCCAATTGTGGTTCCAAAATTGTTAATGCGGTAGCCTCCGCAACTGTATCAGACCATAATTGCAGTGTGAATTAAAACCATGCGCCTGACTGCCATTAGAAATACCATCTTAACCATAATTTTCGTCACAATATTGCTGATGCGGTAGCCTCCCCAACCACATTAGACCACAATTGCAATGTGAATTAAAATCATGCGTCTAATCGCCATTAGAAATATTATCAGACAATTCACTCCGCAACGACTACAATGCTCATCGCAGCAATCACATCACCCACAATTGCAATCACACCTGCATCTGTGACAACATTTACAACTTAAAACTATAATATTTACATATGTTACAGTAATTATTTTATATTTTTATATTTTCTAAAGTAGTGTCTACAAATTTTGAATCTAAATACTTTTATTTATAATTTTATAAATAGTCTATTATTTCTAAAGCTAAAAATATTTAACAAAAAATTTTACCTCTTAAGTTTTCACTTATTCCTCATGTTTTTTTTACAAACAAATCCCTCCTTTTTCTCTAAAAATTAATAGATTCATTAGTTCCTTCTTTTTTTTCTAATACAGTGTAGATTCATTGTTCAACTTGACCTATATATCTACCGTCAACACCTCGACCATATTCAGTCATTCTTTGTTTAGCTCTACCACCCTTCAACGACTGCAGCTCAACCTCTTCGCTCGTTCATAGCTCGACCCCCCTTTGCACTTCTCCGTATAATATTTTCACTACTACAAATAAATTTTTTAATGTCACACGCGAAAGAGATGTAACCTCAGCTACCGAGTTGACGTAATGAAGGGTGACATGAAAAGATGTCACTTAACACCTCGGTTAATGAAAAATCGAGGGGTAAAGTTATATGATCATGGGTTCGAACCCCATCATCTACATTTTTATTATTCACAAAAGCAATGCCTCATACGTCTCAGTTTATCCACAAACCGAGGGGTAAGATAGATTTTTTTAAATTAAAACTCGTTCCATTATTTACACTGAATATTAATAAAATAATTTGTTTACAATCTACAATGTTTACCCATAATAATATATTGTTTACACAAAATATTAAAATAAAAATTAACTAGTCCATGAAGATCATATGTTAGATATTCGAATCCTTGATATTTGGGAAATATCAAATGCTTGGTGCAACTATGTTCTCAATGGATTTACCTCGCATGGTTTTGTTTCTAATATAAAAAAAGAAAAAATGGTTGATAAATTTTTTTTTTATATAAATAAATGATTTTTGCTCAAATAAATAGTTAAGAACACAAACCTTAACTCAAATAATTTTCTGCTCTTGCATCCATCTTAGCAATCTTTTCATTGCAAATGATCTTGCAAACCCAAAGAGGTGGATGTCGATAGTTTCAAGCGCTTCATAATGCTTCACTTGCTTCTTCATATTCAGAAATATGCTTTTATAATGGAAGTATTTAGGTAAAATACTTTAACCCTCGTTTTAATAGATAACCGAGGTAAAAAACCTTTGATGTTTTTTTTTTACATTTCATTGATTACCAGGAATATTTACAAAAAGAAAGGTTCTTGAATTGTTAGTTCCTAGTTTTTTCCCTCGGTTATATGAAAAAACTGAGGTAATATGTTGTTTTTATATTTAAAAAAAATAGTAATGATCATCGCGCCTTGGAATCATATCATTAGAATAATAATTATCATCCCTATTCAAAACGTAACATATCTTTTGGATTTTCATTGAGACATTTGAGCTTCTCTGATTGTTTCACTTTCTCTTTTCCAATTTATTTATACACTGTACAGGTCTCATTTTATTTTCATCTCTTTGTGTCTTCAAACCTAGTTTAAAAGTCTTTTCTTTTTATTCAAAAAATTTCTACAAAAACCTTCAACGGAGAAGAAAGTATTTTGTCTGTTATCAATGAAAAGTTTGTTGATTTCGAAGAGTTGAAACACCAAAGTTTTGATCTAATGAAAACTATTTCCAAACATAAGTTGAAAGGTTACTTTGGCATGCTTCATAGACCAATCTACACTAATCTTGTAATCAATTTCTGCTTAAATGCCTCCATTAGGAAATCTGGTGAGGATGCTAAGTCAATACACTATACTGTATATGACTTTCCTATCACCATTACTTCATCACTTATTGCTAACTACAATAAAGTGTGAAGAGAAAGGTAGTTGTGTTGAATAATATAGATTCAACAATGTCTTCTCAAACTACCTTCTCCTAATTATGCTAACTACAATAACCTCATCAGTCCTGCTACTCTCATCCCAATTGCAAAATTTTGGAAATGCTTAGAAACGCTTACTTATGATGACAAGCATCTTTTGTACTTCCTTATCCATAATTTCAAAATTAATCTTCCTCTTACTGTTTTTAACATCTTAATGGAAATGTTTGTGACCTTAGGTGAGGAAATAACTTTCCTCATACCATATGGAAGAGTTCTTTCTGAACTTTTCTCTCATTTTGGAATAGTTTAAAGAGTAAAAAGAGCAGGATTAACTGTTGAAGTTAAGTGGAGTCAGAAGTTTAAATATGTTAATAATTATCTGTTGTCCTATTTTTTTGTTATTTGTTGTCCTTCTTCTCTGATTATCAATGAAAATTTTCCTTTCCTTTTCAATTGTATTATTGTGTGATCATTTTTATTGATAACAAAGAATTTGTGTTTTACTAATTAACTTAGAGAAAAATGAAGAAAAAAACTAAGAAAAAATGATATCTGGAAAGGCGTCAAGTGAGAAATACTAATTAAACCATCGAAAAAAAAAACATAATAATGTAGTAACCAGGATTCAAAGTGTACTTACTATTTAAATTCCCTCGATTTTTTCAAAAGACCGTGGTAGTAGGTTATATTAAAAAAATGGCGCTCCTTATAGATATATTCCCTCGGTTTTATGGATAACTGAGGTAAAAGGTTGTTAACAAGACGCTACCAAGAACTATACTCTGAGTTCTTATCATTTTGAGGTGAATGCTTCATCATAAAAAGTGATATTTGTAGTGGTGTTTCTTTGAATTGTAGGGTTTATGGTTTGTGAAAACCTTTTATTATTAGGGTATAACTAATGAATAATGTTTTACTTGTTAAAACTTGTCTTTATTGAGTGTTTTCATTCATATGGTAAGGAGTGGAAGGTTGAGTTGGGATTTCGAGTAGGTAAGAGCAGATCCAAAGGTGTTTAGGTCGTGTAGGAGGAAAATAGGTTGAGAGGGAAATCGATGTTGTGATCTGTGTCTGCATATGTCCATCTAGTGTTTAGAGTCGAAATCATAGAGACAAAAGGTGGTGGAGTGAGGGCCGAGGGGAGCGAAGTTGAAAATAGGACAGGGTTGTTGGTACTCGACCCAACATGAAATGGCTTAGTTAACTTGGTTGGTGGGAAGAACAAAGGTGGAAGTGTGAAACATAAGTTTTGATGTTGTTGTTCTAGTTCCATAGATGGAGAGAGAGAGAGAGATAGAGAGAGAGAGAGAGAGAGAGAGAGAGAGAGAGAGAGATGGTTTTGATACCTAAGTGATTTTGACATTGTAGATGTTGTTGTTCATTCTCTTGTTGTTTTTTTATTAATAACTTGTGGAGAAATAGCCTTTAGGTTACTGCTGTAAATTAATGTAGCTATATATCGCTGTTTCACCTTCTTAGAGTGTTCGATCTAATATGTATTCACTCATATCAAGACCATAATGTAACAACCTAATGTTAGTGGTACTATTTCTCGACCAACATTTTCATTTCAGAGTATAATTATTTATAATGCTACTTAAATTAGATTTGGTTTTTTACTGATTAGCTTGAAATGATGTTGCTTTATGTATTCCTGTTTAGATGTGATTTTTGTTTTTCATATGTTTTATTTACTAAATTTTAAATTTAGTATATTTTATTTTGGTAATTGAATAAATAGCTTTATGATTTTGATGCAAAGTAATCTTTCAGGTATTATTTATGTTCTTTGGATAATAAGATGTCAAACACAATGTTTGGGACAATGTGTATGACAAGTTAAATGTGAAGAAAACACAACACAAGTAAAATATAAATTACATGTGAATTGGTAACCCTGTTTGGTGAAAAATCACCTATGTTTGGAGGGTGTTAATCGATTGAAAGTAAATCCACTTTTAATAGTCAGAAGTACAAATTGGTGTTAGTTGAACCCTTATAGTTCAAAGCCTTTATAGAAAGAAATAAACTCCTAATTGTCAGAAGTATATTGGTCTTATGTGAACTCATTTTGTTAAGTGCGACTTTCATAATACACGCAAAGATTTGATCAGGGCTCTCCCTGAATATGTGACACCTCTAACTTTCATTCAATCAATCACTTAAATGATTATTCACTTACAATGATGAAAGACAAGAATGCAATACAACTGAAATATTGCATTCGGCTAATTTAGAATAAATGCCCATGAATAGAGTTTACAAACTACAAATGTAAGACTCAACTAAAACTCTCTAGTGGAGTATATATTTTATTTAAAGTTCTATGTTTTCAAAAAGGAGATTGCCTCCTTATATATAACTAAAGTCCAACTCAAAATCCTTGTAGTTTTTTTTTTTATCTTGAATACAGTTGGAAACCCAAACCAAAATGACTTGAGATCAATCTTCAATAATTATGATTGTAATATTGAATTATCATCTTGAGTAAATCTAAATATCTTGATTATAATAACTTAATTCTTGATGTAATTGATTCAGATCACATCTTCTAAACACACACATAATCAATCGAATCTATATTATAAAGAATGAGATCCTTGATTGATACAAATCTTGAACAAATAAGCACACCAAATGCAATCTTACTAAAAACAGATTTAGGATAAATCTTTTCCAAATTCAAACACATGTTAATACACTTATATCTCTGATAGAACATGAAAGGAAGAATTATTGAGATGAAAGATATACTTCAGTTTATCTTACGTTCCAAGCAAATAGCCCATGACAAAATGTCCGAGACATTATTCTCAAAATCTTGCTATCTAATAAGTCTCATTTTGTAGTGTTTTTGTTTATATATTTTTGTGGCACTTATCGAGTGTTAGTGTAATTTCAGTGAATATTCAAGAAAATTGGAAAATCGCGACGGTTATTTTTGGCAGATTACGGTGGTTTGAACCGACGTAAATTGCAAGTCACGACGGTTTCCCTTCTGTCGTAGAAACGTGTGTCGCGAGGTTGTTTTGCGACGGTTTGTAAAACTGTCGCTCCAACTGCCGTAACATTCCGCGACAGTTTAAAACTGTCGCTCCAACTGCCGTAACATTCCGCGACAGTTTAAAACTGTCGCTCCAACTGCCGTAACATTCCGCGACGGTTTTGAAACTGCCTCCAATATATTATTACGACGGTTGTAACTGCCATAATTAGATAATATATATTTAATTAAAAATAGCGACGATTATAACCGCCATAATTATATTATTTTTTTAAAAAAATTAAAAATTACTACATTATCTCTTGTAGAATACCAATACTATTACAATAATTATTCAATTCTGACAATACAAAATACCGTGAAAAATTATAATTTTATTAAACCAAAAAATTATCAAGATCCACAATAAGGTCAAGAACATGTTTAAATTCGTCATGATAAAATTTTGAAAATGCAAGTTACATCATCCCCATTCCCCTCACCAAATAGGTATATCATCTGCTATATCTCCTTCCAATGTTTAACATTTTCTGCAATGATGCTGCAGCTGTCTGGAGTACATGCCTTACTTCCTCTCTTGGCCTGAATTTGGTAGCTTCCAATTTCATAGCTCCTACAGATGATTTGTGAAGTGAGAAGAAATTTAATCATTTGATACAGATTCTTAAATAAATGAGAATCTACAAAAATTCTAAAAATTGCTTAAAATGGAAGATATCCATAACAAGTGGAGAACGCCCGCGATTTTCACTGAAAAAGACACACAAAATACAAGGGGACGGTAAAAAGAAATTGGATTTAACAGTGAAAATAAAACTCCTAAGTCAGCTACGAAATTCCAATTCCAATAATGGAGCAAAATCAGAAGCAACCATAATGAAGCAAAATTAGCAATAATACAGATAATGAAGCAAAATCTGAAATTCCAAAAATTGGATTTGAAAACAAGATACACTTACTTGTTCGGACCGGTAACACTGTCGTTTACAATGAAGTCTTGACCGCCAAGCCTCATTGCGATTAACGCGAATGAATATCCGTAGTAACCTTCGATGGAATGGTCTTCGAGCACATTGATCTGTCGGTCAATCTCTTCAGCCCCAAAGTAAAGCTGGTAATAATGTGCGGCTTCTCTCGCACGCGGATGAGAAACCTGGAGCATGCTCCTTCCTACGACCTGTTGCGGTGGCGGAGGAGGTATAAGAGCATTCTTCATCGTGATGAATGGAGAGGGACACACAGAAAGAGGGCGAGAGGCTCTTCGTTGTGGAACTTTCTGGTGAGAATTGTTCTATTAAATGTGGAAAGGGAATCAACAGTGTAATAAATAAATTAAAAGAGCAAAATAATGTAGTAAATGTAGCTTAACGTGTTTAATTATTTAAAAGTGGGATGTTTATTAAGGATAATTTTCTGTGAACACATTAAAACATTCATTTGATATAAAAAAAGAAAATATTTAATAAATATAAATATTTCATGTACTAGGATAATACACTTACACCACATCGGCAGTGACACGGTTATTGGGTAATGTCCTTTCAACAATAACTTTTCCATATCTCCAATTGAGACAACTATTTATTCTAAAATACTAAGAAATAGTCTCATTGTCAACACATGTGACACTCTTGACAGTTGCATGACTCTTAAAAAATAGAGTATTTAGTGTGCTTAACTACCATAGATCAATAATTCTACCTTTATTCAATTAAATTAATATTAAACACCTGATTGTTTTGGTTATAATTCAAATATTTTAGACTTAAATAGGTCACACAAATAGAAATAAGTTTTGTAAGGAGAAACTATATTTATCATGTAATATTCGACTTTCTACAATTGCATAAAGGTGAACTACTTTTTTTTTAATTTTCTTAACACTCTACTTTTTCATCTATCAAATCTCACTTGTAATCAAGATGTTACTTGTAGTAGAACACCCTAAGTGCTCCTCTATACGGGAACATGAACTTGTTCTTTTCTTTTTTTCTTCTTTTACATACTTTTTCTATCTAATGCCCCATTTTCTTCATGATTATAGCTTGCATAATTATTTAACTTTCCCCTAAGCATATTTCAAACCAACTCCTTCATTATACTAAAGTTTAAATATTGTAGCCTACCACTTGTATATCTCACATAAGAGGATTAAGGTCATCATAGTCTACAATGTGCACAGTTCACATCTACATTCTACTTAATCTTTAAAATTCTGCTACAATGAGAACTAAAATTTAAAACCTTGAGGAATATCTCTTATAGTATTTGATGGATATAAACTCTTCATTGGTGATACTTTAGTGAATGTTCAGGATAATGTAGACTAAAAAATAGGATAACATACATTTCTAAGGAGAAAATAACAAATATAGAATGAAGGGCTGAAGATCAAATGGCTGAATTTTCAAGACTAAATAATCCACTAAATGAAGTCAAAGAAGCATACACAGACAAACAGGTATTTGCAAGAGAACAATCAAAGGGCTCTAATTGTATAGGAGCACAAGTTACATTTATCTCACAGTTTTATGGAACTAAATTCACTTCTAAGGAGCGGACTACAACTATCTCAAGCAATGCTAATGATCAACTTTATGAGAATACAAGTATAAAGAACCAACACATAGAACACATTCAAGAGGGCATGCAGTATAATATCAAGGCAAAAAATATTTTGCAACAAGAATATGGAACAACAATTAAAGTGCAATGGCTACAACCACAAATGGAGGAAAACGCAGATTAAATGATTCCAGATTTAATAGAACCAACGGTTGGAAACAGTCCGGAGCAAATCACAAGTCAACATTCAAACAACTTGGTGGAGTATAGGAGACTGTAGGAGGAATAGAGGACACAAATTGATATTAGATCAACAACTCATATCACCCTTGACAGTGAAGAGGACTTCAACAGGTGACTCAGGTATTCCACATCAAAATTTGCAAATGAGACTACACAGACAAGCAATTCATAATTTGGAGATAGCTCCACTGGTAAATGTGGAAGGTATTCACGACGGCTAGGAACAACTTTGTAAAATAGGTGGGTACGAGACAAGAATCACACGTCCAAATAATAATAATTTTGTACATGATAATTTAGCTTTAAAATCGAGTTAGCAATCCCGGTTAACCATCCATTCTGAACATCCAATTACAGGTCTCTGTTACATGCCAAGCAAATTGATATTAAGGCTTAAATTCAATGTATCCAACAAGATAATATGTTATTGAAATTGAAACAATTGTTTCCTCCTATTCAATTGAAAGATGGCTAGGTGAACAAACAACAGTGGCGGAGCTAGACTATAAAGTTTGGAATGGCCAGCAAATTAAACTACTATATAGATCAAATATTCATACCATAACATTATTACATAGGGAAATTATTTATAGTTTAAGACATTGAGGCTTTACAGCATCTGTTTATAGTATCAATCAACATCTGTTTATAATAAATAAGGTAGAATGTGAACAGATTTTGCATAATAAAGAAAAGAATGAAGGGATTACTGACGGGCATACATATGCAAATAGGTCAATTCATAAGCAACTTCAATTGCGATTTCAAGATGCTGATTGAAATCCAAGATTTTTCCAAACAAACCTATCAGCAATATCAAAATGATAATCAATATTACTTTTTACATTTGAATACAAACACTGGTAAAGAACATTACACAGCCTTACCATCCAAATGTTCTCGAAGAACAATCAAATGAAAATATCTTATTGTTTGAGAATAGGACAAAAAACTCACATTAACAACAACAAATGAGACGAACGGATGAACAGGCGGTGCGTACAGTGGAAGAACGAACAGAACTAGCAACGACGTGCAGTGGAAGGATAGAGGTCGTCGAAAATTATTGGTGAACAGAAGTCGGAGATTGTTCGTGAACGGCGATCATGAGGGAAGAACGAGAGAAATGATAGAGGGAATGTGAGAAATGAACGGTGGATGGTGATATTAGGTCAGAGAAATACTTTTTAAAATAAAATTAAACAAAAAAAAGGAAAATATTTTTCTAAAAAAATATAGGGAGATGTAAAAATAAACGCGGAAATTGAAAATTTTTATTATATACTTGATTATGGCGGTTCTAACAACCGTCGTAACCTAAAATAAAAACTGTGACAATTTTTTAACCGTCGCTAATAAGTTTTTAGGGCGGTTGGTCATCAAACCGTCGCAAGTTCTCACTAATTTTTTAAAAAATCTAGAGGCGGTTAGACAAAACTGTCGTGACAACCGTCGCAATATACGAAGGACGGCAATTTTAGTAGAACCGCCGCAATTTATGTGTCGCAAAATATATTTTTTCTTGAAGTGAATTCTCCAACTTTGTGTATTGTCATACCCCAAATTTGTCCTACCTGTATTTAATATCCATTTTCCTAACCTATCTCTAAACCATTTTCATTCTTTTAAAATCATTTCTAAACATTTCATTAATCATGCACTTTGTCTTTCCATGTCCTTCTTGATTTTAATTATTATTATTATTCTTGTATTTAGTTAGATATTTATTTTAAATTTGTTTAGAATTTATGTAGTTAATTTCGGTTTAGTTTATCTCTTTTACATAGTTTATACTTAATTTAATTTATTATCAATTTTAAATTTAACTTATTTGTAACTTTAACTTATTTTTAACTTTAGTTTAATTATAATTAGATTAATTTTGATTTTAGTTATAATTTAGTTCAATTTTAATTTTAATTTTAATTTTTTTCTTTAGTTTAGTCTTAATTAGGTAAATTTTAATACATTTTTAATTATAGTCAAATTTTAATTTTAATGTTTAATATTGATTTAGATTTAAATTCAATTTAAGTTTATATTTTAATTTTATAAAAAATCACAAAAATAGTCATTAAGCCTTCACCAAGTCTTTGCTGTCATTACACTACAAATTTTGGCCACAAACTATACTACCAAGAGAGATCCCTTTCACGCATGGCACCTCTGCGCCTTGTACCTGCTTACACCAGGCCAAACCTTATACAAAAATAAGACCTGCTGCTCTCTGCTCACATTTTCAAACAAAACCATTTTGCTGTGTCAAACCAACACACTACAACCTGCACAAACATAACACTGATTCCACAAGACACCACAAGCCATTTCAAACCACACCAAAACCCAGACCTGCAGAGGTACAACATCAGAGATGAACAAAACAAAATCTGCAGCATTGACCAAAGACCTCATGCCACAAGCTCCAAAACAAAGACCTGCTACCACACAAAAACTGTGTTAGCAACAAAACCAAAACAAACAGCCTAAACACACTGCTATACACCAGAACGAAACCATACACCACACCTGCTACACCACCAACCTACACAGTTTTGCACCAAGCCTGTTAACGAAAATGACAAACGCATCAAGACAATATCTGTGCACAATCGACCTGGATCAGCTGTTTCTAAAAAAGACTAATCACAACGTTACCAAACTTTTTTTACATAAAACAAAAGGCCAAGTTTGTTAAAAAGAAAAGAGGGGGGGGGGGGGGGGGGGGGAGGAAGAAAATTTAACAAAACATACCTTTTGGAACCAACTCTTCAACCTCACATCAAGCAGAAAAACAACAATATCACAAACCTCCATCAACTCGCCCACGATCCTCTAATCTCTTCATCAACCCAACTGCCCTACCACCATAAAACCCATCCTCATTTCTCCTCCCTTTTTCAACTGTGTCTTGAACACCACACGATCACCTTTTCTTCACCATAATACATTCAGAACCAAACTCACTCCGCCGCAACCTAAGCATCAACCGCCATCCATTTCCTTTATCTTCCATAGTCACGAATCAAACATTAACCGTCCACCACACGATAACCACCGCCTTCCACTCATCTCTAACCTCCGAAACCCACATCCAACCGCAACATCGCCGCGAACAGAGAGAGAGTAGCTGAGTGAGATCGAGAACAAGAAAGAAGGAGAGAGAGACAATATCTGAAATCGTGAGATTGATTTGTTAATTTTGGATCCTGCTGAACTTAACGTTGAACGCATTTTTTTTCCTGATTTGTTTTTTCTCCGTGCTTTTGGTTTATGAAACGGCAGGATGCCTTAGGGTTCCCTGATCAATCCCTTTTTCTCTATTCAAACCGAACCAGATTCCAGGGTTGGGCCGACCCGGTTTTTTTCCATGCGTGGAGCGCCCCTTTGGGCCTCTATGCTCCTAATTCTTTCAGTTCTGGCCCATCTTAATTGGATTTTAAGTTACCTTTGTTTTGGCAAATTTAGGTTTAAACTGATTGTTTTAATCTTCATATGTTTGTTAATTTAATTTTAACTAACAACTAACAGGTTTTGGATCGTATTTATTTTTGGTTTAGTTTTTTCTATTTAATTTCTATTATTTCCATTATTTTTTTTTCTTAATTGTTCCTTTTTACATATTATAAAAAATCCTCAAAATATTTTCTTTATTATTTTTGTACATCATCTTTTTAATGTTCAATTTATGATTATAATTTATTAGGATTATTGTTCTGTTAATTGATTTCTTCGATCAATTTAACTTTCTTCTTTGTAAGTTTGTAACTTAGACTAGATCTCACAATTTCAATTTCTTGATTGAGTTTCTTTTTGTCTCATTTCGATTTCTTTGGGCCAATGATATAACACTACTCATGATATAATCGGTTTTTTTTAAACCGATTAAATTTTGATTAATATGAGGCCTACCAACTAAATTTAATTTTTTATTTCAACTTATTTTGTCATTATTTTATTTTTATCTTTTTTTGGATCAATGAAAACTAAATATTAAGATTTATCGATTTTTCGATTTTAAATCTTGATAAAGGTGAGACCTTTATTCTTTCTCTAGTCTTTTTTCGATTTTATTTTATTTCTAGTATTATTCACTATTTTTATCTATTCTTGGGTCAATGAAAACCAAAATATTAAGATTTATCGATTTTCGATTTTAAATATTGATAAAGGTGAGACCTTTATTATTTTTCTTATCATTTTCGATTTTATTTCCTTTCTATTATTTCATTTTTATTCACTTTTGGTCAATGAAAGTCAAAAATCGTTGATTATCGATTTCTCGATTAAATTTCGATTAAGACGAGACCAATTTTATTTTATGTCAACTTTAACTACTTTTCAGTATTATTCCTATTCACATTGTCCATATCATATCCATATTCATATTTATTTATCTAACCATTTTCATTTGTACATACTTTAATACAAAAAACACTAAAAATATCGAAACCCAAAAACAATAATTTAACGGACTGTTGGTTACTATACTTCGCTTGGAGATTTGGTTCAAGGCTTAGCTTAGGACACTTCGCACACACACAGCTTTCTCTTGGGCTACCTTACAATGAGACCATTTATTTCATGTCATCCCTTGTAATTTACATGTACCCCGCCCCCATTCTGATGTACGCATTTAGTTTTCTTTTGATTGTGGTTTGTTTACTAGGAGCACCCCTAGGGACTAGCATAGACAACCCATTTTCAAACTAACCCTCGATTCGTCGTCGAGTCATCTTCAAACCAAACCCTTTTCATAACAAATAAACCCTTGATCCAACATCAAGCGGATTTTCATAATCAAAATTCAAAAACAACTAACAACTATCGTAACTCTTTTAAGGTGAAAAATGGGGGTTCAAGTCTTTGAACTTTCTTCGATTGCTTGGGTGCGAGTTCTCTTACTCGTGTGTGAGCAATTGACGCTTCTTCTTTTAACAAATCAAATCCTTTTCAAAATAACCAAGCGCATACAAATAAACCCTTGATCCATCGTCAAGCGGATTTTCATAATAAAACTAAAAAACGACTAACAACTATCGTAATTCTTTTTCAAGGTGAAAAATGGGGGTTCAAGTCTTTGATCTCTCTTCGATTGTTTGGGTGCGAGTTCTCTTACTCGTGTGTGAGCAATTGACGCCTCTTTTAAAAATCAACCAACTCCCTTGTTTCGTGGGCGTACCACGAACTACGACTGCTCTAATTATTTATTCTCATCCGAATAAAGATACGTAGGCACAAGATTGCGACGATCTTGGCGAGCACACTTTTTCTTTTTTCCCTGTTTCCACACTACCTTCCCTCCATTTTCCGTTTTCCCCTATCCTCTCCCGTAGTCGAACTGCGATTGCTCTAATTTCTCATTCTCGTCGGAATGAGCATACGTAGGCCCGAGGTCGCGATGATCTTGCCGAGCACCCTATGCTTAAACCACCCCATTTCCGCTAGCATCTTTTCCTTTTATCTTTACCATTTTCGCATTTATTTTTTAGAAGAAAACAAACAAACTTAGCTAACGAGTATCGCGATTCGAATCAAGAGGTTCCCATTGAGTACAATGAACGTGAGGGGGTGCGCGTACCTTCCCCTCACGTAACCGACTCCCGAACCCAGAATGTGGTTGCGACGACCATGTTCTTATCTCCTCCTTAAAGGTTTTCTCGATATTTTCCTTTCCCTCTTTTGGGATAAATAAAGTTCGGTGGCGACTCTGTCGAACCGTGTTCCGCGCCTTTTGCGCGAGGGTCGTGTCTTCGATTAGCGATTTTTTGAGGTGCGACAGATGGCGACTCTGCTGGGGACGTTTGCTCCATGCAAGAGAGAGTCGAGCCTATCTTGATTCGAATCGCTAGCTCTTTAGCTTTGTTTATATATTTTCTTTTCGTTTATTCGTTTGCTTATTTACTTGTGTTACCTTTTGTAACATTGTTGGTTTGTTCTGATATTGGGAACTTTGTGAGATGGCTCTACACCCGAGTCTGAGTATAACCCTAGGATTAGGATGATGGTTGTGTAGTGTAGGCTTGCATGGTCTTTTCCGCGTGAGTTGAAGCGAAAACCACCGCTTGGAGTAGATTCCCTTGGAGATATTATTGTTGTGGTGAATCTTTGCCATGGTGGTAATACTTTCGAGGTGGGTCATCGATCCCAAGGACCATTAACCCAATTTACCCATGGTGGTTGGTAGTGTTAATTCTATGTGAGTTAATGCGAACGCCCCAATCAAATGAGATCCCTCGAACGTATTACTTCCTGACAGTAATATTTTTGACCTCGATCTAGAATTCTGAGAACCCTATTTAGAATCCGTGTGTCGATGGTTGTGTAGTGGGCGCCTCCGAGGAATCTTCCTCGTGGGGAAGAAACGAAGACCTCACCTAGACGAGATTATTTCGAGGATATTATAGTCGGATGTATCTTCGTCTTGGTTATAATGTTTTCAAAATATATCCATAACTCTAGGCACCTACCCGTTTTAGAAACCTACCTGTCGGTTTTCCTTGTCCTAGTTGTGGTTCTTGACCCGTTTCTCCGGCCAACCTCAGAACTGTTTGAAGCTGTTTGATCCTGTGATCCTGGATCTTGTATCTTGCATTGCATCTCATATCATTGCATTGCATTGCATCTGTTACGCATCTTGCATTACATTTTCAACCTCAGAATCTCACTTCAACTTCCTTCCTTCTCCAGTAAATCAAGCTGATTCCTCGACACCAGTACGCAACTCAAGCCAACACAAGAAGCATGATGGAGCAGATTCAACAAGAGCAAGCCGCCTTAAAAGAAGAATTGGACTCTATCAAGGGAAAGATTAACCAGATTCTCGAAGCCATCATGATGGCCATAAAAGAAGAAGAATTGCGTGAAGCCGCTGCTGCCCACAACACTGTGCCTGTTCAAGCATCTACCTCAAGCCTCTCTGTTCCTGTTCCTAACCCTATCACTTATGGAATACCAATGGACTTCGCTCCTGCCACATCTCAACCACTTCCAACATCTAGAGTTACTGTTGGAGCCATTCCGCAAGCCCAACCTGATGTCACTCAGATTCCTATTCCTCATGCTGAAGAAAATCTGGTAGACCAATATGATGAGGTCCAAAACTATCATGCTACTATCCCACCTGCCAATCCTACTACTGCTCAGGATTATGAAGCCATCAAGATGTGCCGTGATCTAGCTGAGAAACTCCGAGTCATGGAGGGGCGCAACTCAAAATCTCTGAATGCTCTGGAAATGTGCTTGGTGCTAGATGTTGTCATTCCTCCCAAGTTCAAAGTACAAGAATTCCCGAAGTACAAAGGCCTCAGTTGTCCCTACATGCATCTAAGGATGTACTGCCGCAAGATGGCTGCCCATTGTTGCTCCCGGGATTTTCATCCTAGTACAAACGCGAAAGTGGCACCGAAACCGAGTCGCCAGCAATGTGTATTTATCCCAAGAATGGGAAAGGAAACACCGCATAAACCTGAAGGAAAAAAAGAACATGGTCTTGCGACCAAGAGAATTGGATTCAGGAGTTGGTTACGTGTGAGGAAGGTATTAGCACCCCCACGCGTCCATCGTACCCGATGGGATCCACGCTTGCTTGTCACGATCAAAGGGTGATAGAAAAGATACTGGAAAAAGAACTGCTAACTGAAGAACTGGAAAAAAAGTTGAGAGAAAGAGAAACAAATGTAGGGAAAATAAAAGAAGTGCTCGAATGGGCCCTACCCCACTGCCTACGTATCTCATCGGGAATATGAGAATCAGAGCGACGTAGTTCCCCTCAATGAGGGTCGCTTTATTTGTGTTTTTTAGGGAACGACTAACGTTCTAGCTCAGGTGTTGCAGGCTCGCCGGTCCGAGTGCGTTACCATCTTGCAAGAGAACGAGGAGAAGCACGTTCATACGTTGAGAATGAGTAAGATGAGAAAAGAATTCCCGAAGGAAAGGCATTATTGTTTGTTTTTGTCTTTTAAGACAGAAATGTTTTTTATTATGTGTGTTTTGTAACACATATTGTATTTAAGTCCCTCATATAGGATCGAATGCCTCGCATATCGACCCAAGACGGGACGCATGCTAAACATTCCAAAAACGTGTGAGAAGATCCCCTACTTCCTTGTTCTCACATGAAAGGCCTAAATACAATAGGTGTTATGCCTTTATTAAGTGTTTTTTACTTTTTGTTTTAAGATGAGAGGAAGAGACTCAAATGGAGGGGTAAAGGTAAAAACTAAGGGGACTAAGGCTCACCCTAGTGTTAGCATGTTTGGAGATCCTAAGGTTAATGAGGTTCCAAGGAATCTAATCCTAAAAGAGAAAGAAGGAAGTCTACCTAATGTTGTCATGCATGGATTGCTATCCTAATGTCTCTCCTACCTCTGACTTAATCGAAAATTAAGTGGAGCTAGGAATCCTACGGGATCATGTCATCAGACAAGTAAACACAGGATAAATCAATCACAAAATGAACTAAATGCAACAAAGAGTAAACAGTGTCAGTCAACAATAACGCCACACAATCAAAGGGAGAGAAAAAGGAGCTTTAGCCAAGGGGTTATATCAACCGAGGCAAACAAGCTAGCTATGGGGAATAAGAGTGCTCGCACAATGGTATCAAGAACCATGGAGAGCAGAGTAAGAAAGGGGAAGATGTGAGTTAGATCACATAAGCATCAGCATCGATCAATGCAAGCTATAAACAAGGCGTGGGGGTTTGATTACTAAACCCTTCTTCCACTTGACAGACTCGATAACAAGAGTAAGCTATGTTCAAAGCTTCAATCATGCAATGAGAGCTAAGAACGACACAACTAGAATAACGGGGGTCGATTGGGAACCCTAACTTCCGTTAATTGCCTCTTAGAGGTCTTCAGCACAATATCAAACAAGCACAATCGTGGCCTCACTTGAGGGCTTTCCATACAATCCTACTTATCATGGCATCTTCTATCCCTACTTCTCATGGTATTCGAGAGCATTAAAGAGAAGTGAAGAGATAAGAGGTCCTACCAAATGGATATGAATCCGTAGCAAAGCAACGAAAGCGCAACGAAAGCAAGTCACGAAAGCACCTATAAACAAATAGCAAACCAAGTTAGAAACAAGCTTTTATTTACAAAATGAAATGGTCACACCACCTTTGGAAGGTCTCTTTTATGTACCTTGCACATGTGAACCAAAGACATTAGTAATAACAAGAGAGTGTAGGTACAACATAAGACTTAAGTCTAATGGCTATGTACATTTGAGTCACACTAGTTAAAGTGAAAAACCTAAAAGGATTATGAAATTACAAGTCAATTTACAACTATGCTACAAGACTAATCTACTTTGAAGTTAAAGGTAAACCAACAAAAGAAAGTCATTACAAGTTAGATGAATTGAATTAAAACATGAAGATGGACCAAGGTCAGAAGTGAAACAACTTATACACATGCTTAAAACCAATCTCAAATTGTCACCTATGTTTGTATTAAACTCTCTCTCCAAAGTCAATTCATTCCATGAGCAAAATCACATTCAAATTTCCCATACAAGCATGTAAAATTGTCACTCAAGCAAGACAAATGAAATGACATGGTAAGGCAATGTTAAAGCTCCCACACCAGAGGAAAATGACCTATAAAATGCCCTAATTAAATCGCAAAACAATCATGAACATGGGATACAAATGTCATCAAAAGAAGTGGCCAAGATGAAACACAAATTCCAAGTTCACACACACATCAAGAAGGCATCATTTAAAGCATGTGAAATGATCAAAGGAAATAATCAAGCATGTCTCAATTGTGCATCAAAATACACTTAACAATTTGCTAAAACTCATGTTCAAAGTTGCCTCAAAGTGCCCTCACACAAGTCCTAAACATAACATCTTTCTAAGTATGTATCAACATGTTCGGTTCGCATTGAAAAATGAGTGAAAAATAGCAAAATGCTCTAAAAAATTATGATTAATTGATCACATAATTCTAGGGACAGTAGGTAACCACATACAAAAGATAGGGTTTATATCATGCACCAAACATGCTCAATCAATTGCAAACATAGCACAAACGTCAATGATGATCATACGAAATAAGGCTCAAAAGATTAGCTTCAAAAGTATCTCAAAGCTCAAGTACACTGCACCAATCAATCATCATGATGTTAAACAATTAAATGCCTAAATGTACATAAAAAATCGGCTCCAAATTGTTAAGGGAAAATCACATTCTATGACCTACATCACAAGTACACCATTAAGAACACATTCCTTTCCAAAATTCAAGAAAAATATCAAACAGCCCCAAAATTAGAATTAAAAATAACCAAAAATTAATTAACACTTCTAAGAACATACATGCATTTTCTCAGAATTTTCTACCCATTTCTACTATTTTTGGAATTCAGATTATGAAACTAGTACCAAAAAAGAAAATAGGAATAATGGAAGAACCAGGGGTGTGCTGTAGCAGAGATTCCAGTTCGCTTCTTTATTGGGCTCAATCTGAGGGGTGCAGATAGCAGACTGGATATAGGCCCAAGGAGATTGAATCTTGAGGGCGCACGGTAGTCCTCCATGATCTTGGAATCAATCCACGCTGTAGGATCAATCTGAGAGGCCTAACCAAAGGACTTGGACATGCGGATGTATGGTAAGAACGTGGATGACGCGCGCTGGATTAAATATGTCTCCCTACCGGACGGTCACATGTGTCACCGCCGGAGTGGACCAATACCACAAATCTTATCTCCTTCCATTTATCTTCATAAGAATCTCACAATATCTTCAAACGTCCATTTCTCTTTCTCGCAACTCCTTCTTTCCCTCACGAATCCGACACGGACAAACCCTAACATCACCGCCGGAGAAGACGCTTTACACGGCGGCGGCCACCACCATCACCATCATCATTCTCATCGTTCGCTTTTTCTTTGTTTCGCCGCCTTCATGACCTACGTCGTTCACTAGTGACCGATCGAAGCCACAAATCGTCTAAACGGAGCTTAATCATGAATGTTTGGCTCTATCCGTAACTGATTACGTCATAGAAGCTCGGTTTGAATAGAGACCGTCTACCTGCAAGACGATGACGTCGATGGATGAAGTTGATGCGATATTTCGAGTTGCTGTTGCAATTTGCGACGAATTTATCAGTAAGTTTTGACGTTCGCTTCTTCCGCTCCGATCTGCTTTTTCTCTTTTTCGTACTGCTTTTTCGCTTCCCCTACATCTTCTTTCTTCGTACGCCCTTGGTTGCGGCTTGTGGCGTCGAGAACTGTTGACGTTTGTTGCGATTTGAATTTCTGTGATGTTGCGTACAAATTGCTTTGCGAGATCGCGAATTCCTGAATGCTAAATCGTTTATGCTTTTTGCAGGTTCTTGAATTTTTGTAAGTCATCAATGTTGTTGAACGATTCTCTGCAGGTTTTATGGATTGAGAAGAAGGTTGAAAGTGTTATGTGATGCCAATTGAAGATGATGATTCTTGAAGAATTGATGAAGCTTGTTGGTGTGTGATTCTGCGGTTTTAAGAATAGAGGTTGGGGAAATTTGAAAAGAATGAATAAATTTGCAGAGAGAGTCCAAATCTAGAAGAATGAAGACTATGGTAATTTTACGGAAAAATGAAGAACCTCCCCCGAAGAAAATGAAGCTGATGGTGATTTATACCAGAATTAGGGAGGGTAATTTGGTCTGCACAATTGAAATTCAGTTGGAGTTAGTTAGGAGAGGTTAGAAGACCGTTAGAGAGATTGGATTGGGAAGTGAAATTCTGTTGCGCGAGTTTGTAATCCTGCTATAATGAGCTTGCGTGAACTCTGTTATGGCTGAGTACTTTTTCCTCTTTTTTCTTATTTTTCCCTTTATTTTACGCAGCAAGAGTATGAGTACGGCTATGGACTTTTCTGTTAAGTTTCATGCGCTGTCTATATTCTTCTTTTCAAGCTGCTATGTAATTTTCATCTGTGTTTTGATTTAGAGCAATAACGGATTCATGATTCTTGCCTGGTAAATGCATTGCCATTCCACCACCAACAACATCTTGAGAATTACCCAGGTGAATAAATAGCAATGATCTTACTAACTTAGGCCTTGAAACGGAACCGTAAGATTCCAAAGTGAAATATTCATAAAACCATTTTCTGATTCTCATCCACCACATTAATATCACAACAACTTTGAAAGATGTGTCTAATGGAGGTATTAATTGTACGGTTCCAGCAGGAGAATGAAAAAGATCAGTGGAAGAAGGACTATAATCTTGAGTCACTTTTCCTGTACCAAAACTTGCGAAATGGGTACCAAAGCCAATCATAAAAATTGATCTTCTAAGTGATTTCTTGCCTTACTAAACATCCAAATCTTGAGTCACTTTATCCTCAAATTTGGATCAAGATTGGATTTTTCCTTTTTATTGATGATTATTGTGGAGATGGTTTAATGGACATGAATTCTATTGTGAATGAAATTAAAAAAAATAAATTCCATTTGAATAAAAGAAATGGGTAAGAGAATGGATCTACGGATATTTGGATGGGTTTAAAAATGGATAAACATGGTTTATGGTTTGGAGCTAATTTGGACAAGGAGAGTTTTAGAAATTTTGGATAGAGAAATGGATACTTTGGAATTGAAAAGTGGATATGAAAAAGGGATTGAAATTGAAATATGACTATGGATTGAGGTGGATTTAAAATGGTTATGAAAAATGGATACGAAATATGGTTGAAAAATAGATATGGATCCCTATATGGACAATTGGATATTCAGATAGAAGTTGGACTTAAAAGTGGTTTATTTAGAATTTTAAATGGAAATGGACTTAAGAATTGGATAAAGGAAAATGGAAATGAATAATGGGTTTATGGTAGAAATTTGAATTTCAAGTAGCCCACACAACTAATCTCGACACACCCAATTCTACACCAAACTCATATCTTCAATGAATTTTAAAAACTCACCCCATAAGCTCAGTTGACCATGACCCAAAGATTTGCAATTCAATCTACAGATATCCTGTCTTTATAACCAAGAATCTCAATACAAGAACAATTCCCCGAGAACAACTTGAAAATGAAGACAAGTCATGAAGCAGAAAGAAACATGATCAACTAGAGGTCCTTGATGCTCACTGATAATCTTCTGTATACGGAAAGATCAACCCAAAGGAAGATGCCTTGATCACATGTCCTTATGCAATATGCAATGCAATGCTTTATGTTTTATGTTTTATTTTTCTATGCTTGAATACAATGCAATGAAATTAAAGCTCATGCTAAATGATATGACGAAATGAGAGGGAAAATTTTGGGGTATTACAGCTGCCCCTATTCAATCACTGTAGACCTGAAGGATGATAGCGATTGCTGTCAGACTTTCAAGGTATGAAGGGATTGAATACCAAAAATAACTAGAAAATGTGCACTCTGTGGAGAAGAAGAAAATGGATGTAAACCAACCAAATGAAATCTGCTTGACTAAAACTCTGATAATGAAGAAAAACACTGGAGAGATGTCTTTTGTACGACGCCAGACGACTACTGGCTTGCCACACTTTGGGTGGACTTTAATAATGTCTTTTATACAATGCCAGACGACTACTGGCTTGCCATACTATGGATGGACTTTCAACAATGTCTTTTTGAACGACGCCAGACGACTACTGGCTTGCCATACTATGGATGGACTTTCAACAATGTCTTTTTGAACGACGCCAGACGACTACTGGCTTACGACTCAACTGGTGGACTTTAGCTGCTCTGCCACTCTAAACAATGGACTTTTACCAATTCGTGTTGGATTTCTGCCAATCTATCGTTGGACTTCAATGATTACCAAACCGGCTTTGGAATCTCATACTTGTCATCCTCAGATGGACTTTTGCAGCTTTGCCAAACTAACATTGGACTTCGATGCTTACCAAACCAACTTTGGAAGCTTTGCCAAACTAACGTTGGACTTTGCTGAGAATATAGTTGTTTATCACCATCCCACCTGCTGGAACAATATAAACTACTGTTTGTATGATCATTCCACCTGCTGGAAAAACCATCTGCAATATTATCCCGCCTGCTGGAATAATATGAACGATTATCTGTATGATCACCCCACCTATTGGAACAACCATCTGCAATACTATCCCACCTGCTGGAATAATATGAACAACTATCTGTATGATCACCCCACCTGCTGGAACAACCATCTGCAATACTATCCCACCTACTGGAATAATATGAACAACTATCTGTATGATCACCCCACCTGCTGGAACAACCATCTGCAATATTATCCCACCTGCTGGAATAATATGAACAACTATCTGTATGATCACCGCACCTGCTGGAACAACCATCTGCAATACTATCCCACCTGCTGGAATAATATGAACAACTGTCTGTATGATCATCCCACCTGCTGGAACAATCACCTGCAATACTATCCCACTTGCTGGAATAATATGAACAAACTGTCTGTATGATCATCCCACCTGCTGGAACAATCACCTGCAATAATATCCCACCTGCTGGAATAATATGAACAACTGTCTATATGCCAAAAATAAATTGGACTTCGAGATATGAGGGGAGTGGCGATTCTGCCAGGAATTACTTCATCTGCTTGGGGATGAATTCTGGTCATAGCAACTCCGCTGGGGATGAGAATTCTTTTGAATGACGTTCTGCTGGGGAAACAAGTCATTAAAACTCTGCTTGGGAATCTACCAACCTCGAGATCCTTTGCGGGGAGAATCAACCTTCTAACCCGGCTGGGGAAAGAATGTATTATCACCCTGCTGGGGAATAGATTCTGTTGATCAATAAGCCCCTTGTGGGGAGAAAAACAACTCAGCTGGGAGTATCGTTGACAAGATTCAATGCTGAACTCTGTGGGGATATCACTATCAGAGATACGATCTTGTTGGGAATTAGGGCTACTCTGCCGGGGATATGCGAATCCTGGTTAGAACATTTCACTGTAACTTGCTGAGAAAGAGTCCCTAGGGATCTGCTGCAGAAAACCCAAAGCAATTCCACTGTAGTCTGCTGAGGAATACGACTGTCAAGCTTAGGATAAGTACCACAATGCCCCATGTTAGGCAAACTTGCCGTTTGATGACTCCGCTGGGGATGATGAGTTTATAACAAACTCTGCTGGGGAGAATCGCTTTCAAGCATCTCGTGCTGGGGAACGTCTCTTGAGAGGATTTTATAGAAGACCAAATGTCCTCAAACTCTACCGGGGATAATAGATCTGGAACATCTTCTGCTGGAGAAATTCCAAATGCCCCATGCTTGGGAATGTCAACAACTTGGTCTTTGCTCCATGATACAAGACTGCTCTGAAGAAACATCCAAAGAGGATTTTACAGAAGATTAAGCATCTTCAAACTCCTGGCAACTTCACTGGGGATTGACCATTAACTTCGGTGTCTGCGAAGCAACTCTACTGGGGGAATTCGCAATCGTTATCGACACAGAAAAGTTTGTAGTTGTTGGAAGTACTGAATGAGAGAATC
The DNA here is from genome assembly GCA_022829125.1 of Lathyrus tuberosus. Taxonomy (NCBI): domain Eukaryota; kingdom Viridiplantae; phylum Streptophyta; class Magnoliopsida; order Fabales; family Fabaceae; genus Lathyrus; species Lathyrus tuberosus. The sequence continues at coordinate 2,415,702 of JALAZF010000383.1, read as the reverse complement.
GACTTAATAAGATACTATGATCCCAGTTGGAATAGACTTGTCGATATCGAATAGTCGTGAGTGATCGTCAGCCGAAGATGGACTCGATCATTAAACGTTGCGACAAAAGGTGACTCGGGGACCCTTCCTGAACTTGACTACCTCGGTATTTTACATGGGGATAAGTGATTTCTCGTTTGAAAGACACGGTCCATGCTCTTGGAAAGGCTTCAATCTTGCCTTTGAGCCTAGTACGAGGCTATTACTTGCAAACAAAAGGATATGCACACATGCCCCATGCTGGATATGACTTCTGCAACTGAGAAAATCCAACTCTGAACCACTACTTGTTTAGGAGAACGGTTTTGCTAAATCTCTTACTGGGAACATTATTAATGAAGCCTGCTGAAGACAGAGACCACAAATTCCTTGGGTTGGAATGCCCCTTTGTTTCGAGCCTTTTGACTGATTGACAGCATATGCGTGAACAACATTTTTTCTTTCATTTGCCCCCAGACCAACATGGTCCACCAAAAGAAACTGTCTCAAAAGGATTTTACAGAAGACTTGACATTCAAAATGCCTCAATGCCTTCAAACTCTTGGAGAGATTCGTCAGATCTCGAAGTAACTGCCTCGGACTGCATGGATTACTTAGAAGAAGTCATCTCAAGAGGATTTTACAGAAGACCTGGCATGCTCAGTGCTTCAGTGTCTTCAAACTCTTGGAGAGATTCAATGTATATCAAATTAGCTGCCTCAGATTGTATGGTCTACAGAGGAATTCGCCCCGAGAAGATTCATGAACAATCTCATATCACCGTGAGATATTCTGCCTCAGTACTCTGAACCCTGGATAAGCTGACCAGTCATCTGGATGGACTACCTTCTCATGCCCTTGGGATAGCCTGCCCTAGTATGAACCTTGAAGTGGTTTTTCCCCTGACTACTGATCTTCGAAGGAAGACCAAGAATGCCTGCAATTGTAGGGGTTTGAGTCTCGAAGTAATTGCCCCAGTTTAACTGAACTCTGAAGAGATTTCTCGACGTGGTTGGCCCAAATTGGCTACACCTTAAAGAGATGGTTCGACGTGATTGCCCTAGATCGACTACGTCTTAGCACAACTTGTTGGGAAAGCTCCTGCTCAACAAAGTTTCCTGAGGAAGTACCATTGGATGTGGCTGTCCTTCGGGAGTTTCAGGATTCTCAACTCAGCAAGATTAAGCTTCTGGACTGAAATTCCATATGTAAAATTCTTTTGATGTCAAACAAATGTATGCAAGCAGAAAATGTTTTATTCTGAGAATGAAAATTCTAATGCAACACACATGTTAATCTTGAAGTTTTACTGAAAAGATGTCGCAAACCCTTTTGTGAGCGAATCACGGGTTAAAATACGACATTAATTTTTGAATGAAAGAATGCAATGCACATGCAACACCAACAAAGATCTTTTAGCACAACTCACAGGAGTCAGGAACGCTATCTCTTGGTAGTATGCTTTCAAAATAACCCTGTTTCAATTAGGACTTTTGAGGGTTGTATTGTGGCCTGGTTCACGGTTTTGAGAAAAAAGGATTTAAGGCTCAAGGTTTATCGGTGCCCACCCATTCTTTGTGATGTTCGCCAGTCCTACATTCAGCTAATTTGCACAAGCGTTCGCCTCTCAAAAAAATTTGTGATCTTTAAGGAATCCATGCATTGATGGTTTGAAACCTAATGAGGTTTTGGAGTAACAGTCACCCCTTTTGTCTTTTGTTCGTAGTCACACGACTTTGTTCTTTCTTTTGAGGATCTTTCTTGGATAATCCTGTTCGCATTTTGCTTTCACATTCTTCTTTATTTTTTTTATCCCTTACTTTTGCCTGGATAGATCCTTTTGAATCCTTGACTTGGAAGTCCAGCAGGATGCCCTAACTTTTGCCTAAGTTGCTTGTTTTCAAGTTTCAACTTAGCGGGCTTTTTCATTTCTTTTTTCTTTTTTTTCTTGAACACGTCGTGTGACACTGGCTTGTCTTGACTTTGTTGAAAGGGTTGTGACCGCCTCACTCTTTGATTGTTGATAGATAACCATTGTGGTTTCACATCTCTTGACCTATGGACGGTGAAATAGAAGGTAATAGATCCTTAGATGCACACTCCTTTTGAAATTTGAACGCTCAGTCAAATTAACTGACGCCTACCCTGCCCCTGGGTTAAATGTAAGGGTTTTTTCGTACGAAAAAAAACTCCTACTTCAAGGCTCAAAGGGGTTAACGAGGGTTTATCTCCCTTATATCTCCAGTGTTTGGATTTGAAACAATGCCTGTACATCCTCAACTGGGTTTTATCCAAGAGCACACAATTAGAGATTTTTGCGTTTTCAACTCATCATCCTCCCTCAAGAGTTTAGGCACGACAGTTAGTATTACAATGCACATATACAAACTTATGAGTGAATACGAATGGATTACTTCAGGAAAAACATGCGCGCTTTATTAGGATTAACATAAAAAGAAAAACAGATTTCATGCATGCATACAAATGTTTTGACAAACATAAAAAGCTACACATGAGAATGCAGTAAAGAAGCTAAATGATTGTCCTTGTTGAGGAGGCTTGACTCCGTCTGGACTTGTTGCTTCTGATGATGTTTTTGCAGCCTCGAGTCCTTACTCTAATAAAGAAGCTTCACCTTGTGGGGGTACCGTCTGGGGTGATGCCCTTTGAGTCAATCAAATCTTGCACCTTGTGCCGGAACACATTACAGTTATCAAGTGTGTGCCCAAACATTCCTGAATGGAACTCACAGCTAGCGTTCATGTCATAGTCCGGAGGAATAGGGTATGGCACTGACATGGCATTCCTTAGCTGAATCAGAGAGCTTTTGAGCAAGCGAGCCAACAACTGACTGCAAGGAATATGAATAGGATCAAATATCCTCTTGGGCTTCCTTGGTCTGAGTTGCCTCCGCTGCTGATAATCTTGCTGCTGCTGATTCGGCCGCCCAGTCTGGCCCTGCACTTTCCTTTCTGCATTCGGCTGAGGCACAAACAAGGGTTGCTGACATAGGTCTTCTGCAACATAGGGTTGTGGAAGAGATCCCTGACGCGAGGTGGATCCTTTGGCAAAAGAGGGAGTCCTCGGTCCCTTTGCAACAATGGGAGTAACATCACTTTGTTTACCAGTGCCAACTGATGTAAACTTGATTACCCCTAAATCAATGAGCTCTTGGACTTTGTACTTGAGCATCTTACAATTTTCAACATTATGACCAGGTACCCCTGAATGGAATTCACACCTATCATGGACATTGGAACCCATACAAAACTTGGTGTGTGGAGGTCCCGTAACAATCAGTTCAATTAGCTGAAACTTGAGCAAGTGCTGAAGCAACTGAGCGTATGGCATCGGAATCGGATCAAACTTCTTTTCAAGCTTTTCTAGATTAAGACCCTCAAGAAACGGTTGTTGATGAAAAAGCTCTGACGGTGGAGAGGATCCACGAGGCAATCCATGGTCTAGAGGAGACCCCAAAGAGATGGGAGGAATGAGAACCTCTGCTGCAGAAGCGGGCACTTGATTGTCTTCCTTTCATAACACTTTATTCAGAATTTCCATAACCTGGCCCATCTGGATCTTCATCCGGTTGACTTCTTCTCTCAGCAGTTCCTGACCTAGGGACAACGCCTGAATGTCCACCATAAAATGCCCTAGTTGGGCCTTTATCTCAGTCACCTCCGTTCGGAGTTGTTCCATATCTGAACCCTGATTATGGTGAATCGCGTAGTTGGAAGAAGTCATGTTGGCCGTTTCTGCAGAGAATACCCAATCAGAATGATAAATCCACTCTGGAACACCTGTTATGCATATGAGTATGAGAATGCAATGCAGAATGCCATGTTCGAATATTTCCAAGGGATCATTATGCTTTGATTCGAAAATGTTTTTTTAGAAGAAACGTAAGAAATGGATGGAAATGCTCAGTGGCAAGTCTCAAAGTTAACATCCCTTGGGAATACAAGAACATGTATGCAAAAATGATGATGCAGATGTAACAGACATGGGATCAAGGCTTCCATATAATCTGGATAACGGCTTTGCTGGTGACCGACTACACTCATAGGTCGGCTCTGAAGAGAACACCAGAATACCAGAATATCCAACTAATCAGAATACCAGGATGCCGGGATATCGGCATAATCAGAATACCAGAAGGCCAGAATATTGGTATAATCAGAGCACCAACCTGATCAGAATACCTAAATGGTCAGAATGATCATGATGCCATAATACCAGGTTGATAAGCCCACACTGATAGGAAAACCAGAATACTAGGCAGGATGAAAGTGAAGGTTACCTGTAAACCTGTAAACAACCCGCCCCTCTCACATGTGGGTACTAGGATGTTCAGTATCCCGGGCTCTCAGGTCGAGAAATGATGATACGTTCACCATTTCTTGTTTGGCATCATCATCAATCGAGGAGGCCTCAACTGATTCTCCAAAACGAAAGGTCCTCAGCTTCTGGCAATGAGGCCAAGAAGCAATAGTACATTCATCCCTCGGGGTCTAGTACTATTGCCAATCAAGGAGTGCCTCCACTGATTCTCTTTCAAAAAGGATAACCTATAGCGAGTTCCCAGCATTGGGTCCTCGGATCGAGAATGTGCAATGGGTTTGCCACATAATGTGGTCTGCCACTGTCACATCTCGGGAGGAGTATCGCAACTGAGTCCTCGGGAATGGTCACTAGAGTCGACAGCTCTCTAGATCGACATCCTGGAATACGCAAGATGCGTACGCCATGATGGGTCCCAAGATAGCCTCGTCTAGCTGTGAATTTCGTGATTACCCAACGTACACAGATGGTACGTAGGTCCCACTACTCTCCACTCTAAATCTAAGTGTGCACTCAAGCCTTGGTAATGGGCTCATCTCTCAGAAATCCCATCCCTCCAAACAGACAGAACAGTGCAACACAGTATAATATATGAAATGTAAATGCTAACATGATGTAAATATGGTACAAGTAATAAAATACAGTAAACAACAAATACAAGATAACAGTAAACACCCAATGAAAGAAAAGCAAACAAGCGTTAGGATTGACTCGCTTAGGATGGACCAGCAATAGGTCAACCTGTCCCCAGTGGAGTCGCCAGCTGTCGCTCCCGGGATTTTCATCCTAGTACAAACGCGAAAGTGGTACCGTAACAGAGTCGCCAGCAATGTGTATTTATCCCAAGAGAGGGAAAGGAAACACCGCATAAACCTAAAGGAAAGAAAGAACATGGTCTTGCGACCAAGAGAATTGGATTCGGGAGTCGGTTACGTGTGAGGAAGGTATTAGCACCCCCACGCGTCCATCGTACTCGATGGGATCCACGCTTGCTTGTCACGATCAAAGGGTGATAGAAAAGATACTGGAAAAAGACCTGCTAACTGAAGAACTGGAAAAAAAAGGAGAGAGAAAGAGAAACAAATGTAGGGAAAATAAAAGAAGTGCTCGAATGGGCCCTACCCCACTGCCTACGTATCTCATCGGGAACATGAGAATCAGAGCGACGTAGTTCCCCTCAATGAGGGTCACTTTGTTTGTGTTTTTTAGGGAACGACTAACATTCTAGATCAGGTGTTGCAGGCTCGCTGGTCCGAGTGCGTTACCATCTTGCAAGAGAACGAGGAGAAGCACGTTCGTACGTTGAGAATGAGTGAGATGAGAAAAGAATTCCCGAAGGAAAGGCGTTATTATTTCTTTTTGTCTTTTAAGAAAGAAATGTTTTTTATTATGTGTGTTTTGTAACACATATTGTATTTAAGTCCCTCATATAGGATCGAATGCCTCGTATATCGACCCAAGACGGGACGCATGCAAAACATTCCAAAAAAGTGTGAGAAGATCCCCCACTTCCTTGTTCTTACGTGAAAGGCCTAAATACAATAGGTGTTATGCCTTTATTAAGTGTTTTTTACTTTTTGTTTTAAGATGAGAGGAAGAGACTCAATTGGAGGGGTAAAGGTAAAAACTAAGGGGACTAAGGCTCACCCTAGTGTTAGCATGTTTGGAGATCCTAAGGTTAATGAGGTTCCAAGGAATCTAATCCTAAAAGAGAAAGAAGGAAGTCTACCTAATGTTGTCATGCATGGATTGCTATCCTAATGTCTCTCCTACCTCCGACTTAATCGAAAATTAAGTGGAGCTAGGAATCCTACGGGATCATGTCATCAGACAAGTAAACACAGGATAAATCAATCACAAAATGAACTAAATGCAACGAAAGAGTAAATAGTGTCAGTCAACAATAACGTCACACAATCAAAGGGAGAGAAAAGGGAGCTTTAGCCAAGGGGTCATATCAACCGAGGCAAACAAGCTAGCTATGGGGAATAAGAGTGCTCGCCCAATGGTATCAAGAACCATGGAGAGCAGAGTAAGAAAGGGGAAGATGTGAGTCAGATCACATAAGCATCAGCATCGATCAATGCGAGCTATAGACAAGGCGTGGGGGTTTGATTACTAAACCCTTCTTCCACTTGACAGACTCGATAATAAGAGTAAGCTATGTTCAAAGCTTCAATCATGCAATGAGAGCTAAGAACAACTCAACTAGAATAACGGGGGTCGATTGCGAACCCTAACTTCCGTCAATTGCCTCTTTAGAGGTCTTCAGCACAAAATCAAACAAGCACAATCGTGGCCTCACTTGAGGGCTTTCCATACAATCCTACTTATCATGGCATCGTCTATCCCTACTTCTCGTGGCATTCGAGAGCATTAAAGAGAAGTAAAGAGATAAGAGGTCCTACCAAATGGATATGAATCCGTAGCAAAGCAACGAAAGCGCAACGAAAGCAAGTCACGAAAGAACCTATAAACAAATAGCAAACCAAGTTAGAAACAAGCTTTTATTTACAAAATGAAATGGTCACACCACCTTTGGAATGTCTCCTTTATGTACCTTGCACATGTGAACCAAAGACATTAGTAATAACAAGAGAGTGTAGGTACAACATAAGACTTAAGTCTAATGGCTATGTACATTTGAGTCACACTAGTTAAAGTGAAAGACCTAAAAGGATTATGAAATTACAAGTCAAGTTACAACTATGCTACAAGACTAATCTACTTTGAAGTTCAAGGTAAACCAACAAAAGAAAGTCATTACAAGTTAGATGAATTGAATTAAAACATGAAGATGGACCAAGGTCAGAAGTGAAACAACTTATACACATGCTTAAAACCAATCTCAAATTGTCACCTATGTTTGCATTAAACTCTCTCTCCAAAGTCAATTCATTCCATGAGCAAAATCACATTCAAATTTCTCATACAAGCATGTAAAATTGTCACTCAAGCAAGACAAATGAAATGACATGGTAAGGCAATGTTAAAGCTCCTACACCAGAGGTAAATGACCTATAAAATGCCCTAATTAAATCCCAAAACAATCATGAACATGGCATACAAATGTCATCAAAAGAAGTGGCCAAGATGAAACACAAATTCCAAGTTCACACACACATCAAGAAGGCATCATTTAAAGCATTTGAAATGATCAAAGGCAATACTCAAGCATGTCTCAATTGTGCATCAAAATACACTTAACAATGTGCTAAAACTCATGTTCAAAGTTAGCTCAAAGTGCCCTCACACAAGTCCTAAACATAGCATCTTTCTAAGCATGTATCAACATGTTCGGTTCGCATTGAAAAATGAGTGAAAAATAGCAAAATGCTCTAAAAAATTATGACTAATTGAACACATCATGCCAGGGACAGTAGGTAACCACATACAAAAGATAGGGTTCATATCATGCACCAAACATGCTCAATCAATTGCAAACGTAGCACAAACGTCAATGATGATCATACGAAATAAGGCTCAAAAGATTAGCTTCAAAAGTATCTCAAAGCTCAAGTACACTGCACCAATCAATCATCATGATGTTAAACAATCAAATGCCTAAATGAACATAAAAAATCAGCTCCAAATTGTTAAGGGAAAATCACATTCTATGACCTACATCACAAGATACGCCATTAAGAACACATTCCTTTCCAAAATTCCAGAAAAATATCAAACACCCCAAAATTGGAATTAAAAGTTTCCAAAAATTAATTAACACTTCTTAGAACATACATGAATTTACTCAGAATTTTCTAACCATTTCTACTATTTTTAGAGTTCAGATTATGAAACGAGTACCAAAAAAGAAAATAGGAATAATGGAAGAACCAGGGGGTGTGCTGCAGCAGAGATTCCAGTTCGCTTATTTATTGGGCTCAATCTGAGGGGTGCGGATAGCAGACTGGATATAGGCCCAAGGAGATTGAGTCTTGAGGGCGCACGGTAGTCCTCCATGATCTTGGAATCAATCCACACCGTAGGATCAATCTGAGAGGCCTAACCAAAGGACTTGGGCATGCGGATGTATGGTAAGAACGTGGATGACGTGCGCTGGATTAAATGTGTGTCCCTACCGGACGGTGACAAGTGTCACTGCCGGAGTGGACCAATACCACAAATCTTATCTCCTTCCATTTATCTTCATAAGAATCTCACAATATCTTCCAACGTCCATTTCTCTTTCTCGCAACTCCTTCTTTCCCTCACGAATCCGACACGGCCAAACCCTAACATCACCGTCGGAGAAGACGCTCTACACGGCGGTGGCCACCACCATCACCATCATCATCCTCATCGTTCGCTTTTTCTTTGTTTCGCCGCCTTCATGACCTACGTCCTTCACTAGTGACCGATCGAAGCCACGGATCGTCTAAACGGAGCTTAATAATGAATGTTTGGCTCTATCCGTAATTGATTACGTCACAGAAGCTCAGTTTGAATAGAGATCGTCTACCTGCAAGACGATGACGTCGACGGATGAAGTTGATGAGATATTCCGAGTTGCTGTTGCAATTTGCGACGAATTTATCGGTAAGTTTTGACGTCCGCTTCTTCCGCTCCGATCTGCTTTTTCTCTTTTTCGTACTGCTTTTTTGCTTCCCCTACATCTTCTTTCTTCGGACACCCTTGGTTGCGGCTTGTGGCGTCGAGAACTGTTGACGTTTGTTGCAATTTGAATTTCTGTGATGTTGCGTACAAATTGCTTTTGCGAGATCGCGAATTCCTGAATGCTGAATCGTTTATGCTTTTTGCAGGTTCTTGAATTTTTGCAAGTCGTCAATGTTGTTGAACGATTCTCTGCAGGTTTTATGGATTGAGAAGAAGGTTGAAAGTGTTATGTGATGCCAATTGAAGATGATGATTCTTGAAGAATTGATGAAGCTCGTTGGTGTGTGATTCTGCGGTTTTAAGAATGGAGGTTGAGGAAACTTGAAAAGAATGAAGAAATTGCAGAGAGAGTCCAAATCTGGAAGAATGAAGACTATGGTAATTTTGCGGAAAAATGAAGAACCTCCCCCGAAGAAAATGAAGCTGATGGTGATTTATACCAGAATTAGGGAGGGTAATTTGGTCTGCACAATTGAAATTCAGTTGGAGTTAGTTAGGAGAGGTTAGAAGACCGTTAGAGAGATTGGATTGGGAAGTGAAATTCTGTTGCGCGAGTTTGTAATCCTGCTATAATGAGCTTGCGTGAACTCTGTTATGGCTGAGTACTTTTTCCTCTTTTTTCTTATTTTTCCCTTTATTTTACGCAGCAAGAGTATGAGTACGGCTATGGACTTTTCTGTTAAGTTTCATGCGCTGTCTATATTCTTCTTTTCAAGCTGCTATGTAATTTTCATCTGTGTTTTGATTTAGAGCAATAACGGATTCACGATTCTCGCCTGGCAAATGCATTGCCATTCCACCACCAACAACATCTTGAGAATTACCCAGGTGAATAAATAGCAATGATCTTACTAACTCAGGCCTTGAAACGGAACCGTAAGATTCCGAAGTGAAATATTCATAAAACCATTTTCTGATTCTCATCCACCACATTAATATCACAACAACTTTGAAAGATGTGTCTAATGGAGGTATTAATTGCACGGTTTCAGCAGGAGAATGAAAAAAGATCAGTGGAAGAAGGACTATAATCTTGAGTCACTTTTCCTGTACCAAAACTTGCGAAATAGGTACCAAAGCCAATCATAAAAATTGATCTTCTAAGTGATTTCTTGCCTTACTAAACATCCAAATCTTGAGTCACTTTATCCTCAAATTTTGATCAGGATTGGATTTTTCCTTTTTATTGATGATTATTGTGGAGATGGTTTAATGGACATGAATTCTATTGTGAATGAAATTAAAAAAAATAAATTCCATTTGAATAAAAGAAATGGGTAAGAGAATGGATCTACGGATATTTGGATGGGTTTAAAAATGGATAAACATGGTTTATGGTTTGGAGCTAATTTGGACAAGGATAGTTTTAGAAATTTTGGATAGAGAAATGGATACTTTGGAATTGAAAAGTGGATATGAAAAAGGGATTGAAATTGAAATATGACTATGGATTGAGGTGGATTTAAAATGGTTATGAAAAATGGATACGAAATATGGTTGAAAAATGGATATGGATCCCTATATGGACAATTGGATATTCGGATAGAAGTTGGACTTAAAAGTGGTTTATTTAGAATTTTAAATGGAAATGGACTTAAGAATTGGATAAAGGAAAATGGAAATGAATAATGGGTTTATGGTAGAAATTTGAATTTCAAGTAGCCCACACAACTAATCTCGACACGCCCAATTCTACACTAAACTCATATCTTCAATGAATTTTAAAAACTCACCCCATAAGCTCAGTTGACCATGACCCAATGATTTGCAATTCATAGCACATATATCCTGTCTTTATAACCAAGAATCTCAATACAAGAACAATTCCCCGAGAACAACTTGAAAATGAAGACAAGTCATGAAACAGAAAGAAACATGATCAACCAGAGGTCCTTGATGCTCACTGATAATCTTCTGTATACGGAATGCTAAAACCAAAGGAAGATGCTTTGATCACATGTCCTTATGCAATATGCAATGCAATGCTTTATGTTTTATGTTTTATTTTTCTATGCTTGAATACAATGCAATGAAATGAAAGCTCATGCTAAATGAAATGACGAAATGAGAGGGCAAATTTTGGGGTATTACACCCATGCCAAAGACGAAAAGCTGATGATCCATTGCTTCCAAGACAGCTTGTCTGGGGAATCTCTTGAGTGGTATATGCAGCTGGAGCATAGCAATGTGCACACTTGGGATGATCTAGCTGATGCATTTGTCAAGCAATACATGTACAACACTGACCTTGCTCCAAATCGTACTCAACTTCAGAGTATGGCTCAAAAGGACAACGAATCCTTTAAGGAGTACGCGCAATGCTGGAGAGAGCTAGCTGCAAGGGTGCATCCACCTCTGATTGACCGTGAACTGATTGACATCTTCATGGGTACTTTACAAGGCCAATACTCTGAGAAATTAATTGGTAATGTTTCTGCCGGATTCTCTGATTTGGTAATTGTCGGTGAGAGAATTGAAGAAGGTCTGAAAAGTGGAAAGATCCAAGGAGGTTCTAGCAGTCAGTCTGCAGTCAAGAAGCCCTTCAATGGATTCAAAAAGAAAGAGGGCAAAACAAATGATGTCTATGCTCAGAAGGGGCAAGCTCCACAAGCTCCAGCTCCAAAGCCTTATCAAATGCCATCTTCTAGTATCCATATGTTGTTGCTGCGCAATACGCTCCAATGCCTTATCAGCCAACTATTCAAGCTCTTCAAACTCCAACGCCTCAGCAACAGGTTCCTCAGCAATAGTCATACAACCAGCAAGGGTATCAGTATCCTCCTCAACATCAACAACAGAGAGCTGATCAACAACGTCAGCCTAATCAACAAAGGACAAGGAGGTCTGATAGAGACTTTGATCGTCTGCCGACATCATATGCTCAGATCTTTTCTCAATTGATGGAGAAGAAGGCAATCACTCTCAAGGACCTAGCTCCTCCAACTGTCATTCCTCCAGATTATGATGCTAATGCTCATTGCGAGTTTCATAAGGGTGCTCCAGGGCATACGATCGAGGATTGTAGAGCTTTCAAACACAAGGTTCAAGACATGATCGACTCAAAGTTTCTCACGTTCAATAGGAGGGCTCCAAACGTCATCAAAAACCCTTTGCCACCGCCAAGCTAGTGCCAGCAGCAAGCTAAGTCAAATCAAGTCAAGTTCAAGTTTCCCCAAAGAAGGCAGTCATGTTGCCATCCCATCATTTGCATTCTTGTATTTTGTCTTTATTTGTTTAAGTACTGTATGCTTTAAACATTTCCGTTTGTATTTGGTTTTTTTAATGTATTGACAATGCATGTTTTGAATCAGTTATGTCGTATTCACTCATTTTTTTTCATTTACTGCAAATCACCGACACATTTATCCACTTCACTCTCTTTATCAATTGTCGCTTAGCAATGATTGGAGGGAGGATGATGAAAACGAAATACCCATAATTGCAAAATGTATGCTTTCGGATAGAATCTCGCCGATGATGTACAGGCATTGTTTCAATCCCCCAAACACTGGAGAGACAAGGAGTTGATCCCTAGTAAACCACTTCGAGCCTAGAAGTAGCAGTTTCCTTCGGATATTCAAACCCTTACACTTAACCTGGGGCAGGGTAGTGTTCAGTTAGTTTAACTACATATCCAAATCACAAAGTAAAATCCAAAAGACATGACAGTCGTTCAACAATAACCATGACTTGGCAGTCACAATCATCCAACAAAACCAAAAATAAAAAATCAAAAGCCTGCTAAGTCGAACACCTCAAAGGAGACTTAGGCAAAAATCAAGGCAACCTTGATGGACTCGACAAGCGAAATCAGTCCATGCAAAAGATAGGGATCAAAAACAAAAGAAAAGAGGCCCTCGAATCCTCAGCAAAAACAGAATAAGACTTAGTGACCACCAAATCAAAACCAAAGGGCCACTGACATCCATCAAAAACAAAATAAGGTGACTGCCATTTCAAACATACCTTGAAACATCACTCTTACACCATCAACCCTTTTTGGAATACAAACGTGTGCAAAATTAACTGAATATAGGACTGGAAGTTCATCACGAAGAAGGGGTGGGTACAAATTATACTTTGAGCCTATTATCCTTTGTTTCATAAACCATAAACCAAACCACGTTACAACCCTCAAAAGACCTAATTGAGGCGAGGTTTATTCTGAAAGCATACTATTGCAAGGTTACGTAAACTGACTCCCCATATTTGCCAATCTTCAGCATTGGTGTCATTCTCCTTGCTATATCTTTCACACCATCAAAATCAGCACACGTTTGGGCTAACGGTCCATTCGTCTCACTATCACGACACTCCAATAAACGACTCTTTTTCTAAACTCGCATGAGCTTCGTATTAAGATTATCATTTGTAAATGTGCAATTTTAACTGCAAATCAGTGCTTGACATCAAAGCAATTCCAACAAGGGGCAATCAGAGAGGAAATTGAACTTTCAGTGGTGCCGACCCGAATCAAGACTCTCTCAAACCCTTAATCTGGGGAAAATCACTCAACAGCTCGATCAGGGGCAAGCATTCTCAAAGCAAAGCAAACCTCAACTTCCAAAGATCAGACATCGTCAGAACTGGTTAATCAGGGGCAGACCATTACCATGTTCAGACTGAGGCAAGACCCATTGCAGCAGGCAGATCCCTTTGTATCTTCAAGTTGGTCAAGCAGGCTACCCTTACCAACAAATCAACAAGTGGTCAAACTCAGAGCTCGGGAGCATCTTCGTCTGCTTCAATCATGGAATCTTCAACAAACTGAGTGTCGAGGAAATCAAATCCCTCCCACTTCCCAAAAGTCCAATCCGCATTGGCAACTACCAAAGTCCACCATGATGGCACCTTCAAAACACCTCCAATAACCCGTCTGCAATCATATGCATCACATTCGACATCATAGACATCATATGCATCATATGCATACCAAAACCAAATCATACTCCCCCAGCACTTGCATCTCCATGCGTCAACATTTGCATTGCATATCATTACAAAATCAAGCATTCATACACATAGTCAAGATCCAGGATCAATCTCAAGACTCCAAGAAGATCTTCAGCCCAGCCAGGGGCATCTTCATCAATCTGTGGGCGTTCCTCACAAAGTTATATCTCAAGACTGCAAGACGATCTCCAGCCTAGCCAGGAGCATCTTCTTCAAATCCGTGAGCGTTCCTCACAAAGTTGTGTCAACCTTTTATTGATCAAGCTCAAGACGATCTTCAGCCCAGTCAGGGGCATCTTCTTCAAGTTCATGGGTGTTCCTCATGAAAATCTCAACCTTTTGTTGCTGAGGTCGTCATCCTCATCCCAACCAATAAACATTCCTCCGAGTCAGTGGGCGTTCCTCATTGAATCTTTTCTTCAAGTCGAACTACGACTGCCCTGATTCTTTATTCTCGTCCGAGTAAAGATACGTAGGCACAAGATTGCGTAGATCTTGGTGGGTTACCTTCTCCATTTTTCACTGTTACCTCCTCCATTTTTCGCTGTTTTCCCTTTCCTTTTCGTGGGCTTTCCTTATTGAATTCTTTACTTTTGTTGAAAACTCCAAATAAATCTCATCACATCCCCAGCAAGCTCGAACTTTTGTCAATTGCCTTACTATCATCCTTTTGGTGATAGCCAAACCTAATCAACTCAACTCAACCTGCATCCTTTTGGTGTTGGTAACCCTCAAATCAAAAATTTCCTATCATCCTTTTGGTGATAGCCAAAACCATGTCATTTCGATTTAACCTTCATCCTTTTGATGTTGGTCCTCACAAGTAAGAAGTTCCTATCATCCTTTTGATGGTAGTAGCTTGTGTTGATCCGTCATCCTTTTCGTGTCGTCGATCCATAAACCCTTGGTCTGTGTGTCATCCTTTTGGTGAGTGACAACCTTTGTATGTGTGTGCCCTATTATCCTTTTGGTAATAGCAGGCTGTGTGTGTGTGTGCCCTATTATCCTTTTGGTAATAGCAGGCTATGCTGTGTGCCATACTATCCTTTTGGTAGTAGCAGGCTTTGACCTCATTTTCATCCTTTTGGTGGAAGGCTCTGCGTGTGTGTGTGTGCCCTATTATGCTTCTGGTAATAGCAGGCTTTGACCTCATTTCCATCCTTTTGGTGGAAGGGTCTGTGTGTGTGTGTGCCCTATTATCCTTTTGGTAATAGCAGACTTTGACCTCATTTCCATCCTTTTGGTGGAAGGGCCTGTGTGTGTGTGTGACCTATTATCCTTTTGGTAATAGCAGGCTGTGACCTCATTTCCATCCTTTCGGTGGAAGGGTTTATGTGTGTGTGCCCTATTATCCATTTGGTAATAGCAGGATGTGACCTCATTTCCATCCTTTTGGTGGAAGGGTCTGTGTGCGTGTGTGCCCTATTATCCTTTTGGTAATAGCAGGCTTTGACCTCATTTTCATCCTTTTGGTGGAAGGGTCTGTGTGTGTGTGTGCCCTATTATCTCGTCGGTAATAGCAGGCGTTGACCTCATTTTCATCTTTTTGGTGGAAGGGTCTATGTATGTGGGTGCCTTATTATCTCATCGGTAATAGCAGGAGTTGACCTCATTTCCATCCTTTAGGTGGAAGGGTCTGTGTGTGTTACTATCATCCTTTTGGTGATAGGTCTGTCATCCTTTCGGTGTCAGATTCTCTTGTTATCATCCTTTTGGTGGTAACGACCTTTGCTAATTATTCAGTGTCTACTCGAGGGTTAACATTGATCAGTTATTCCACCTCCCAAGCATTTTCTTTCTCTTCGGACAAATTCGTGGTCTTCTTTATATCTAATTATCTTCTACCTCGAAAGATGAACGCCATAGCAGTTCATCTTACGAGGTCCAAGCCAATTAGATAGGGGCATCTGTCATACCCCAAATTTGTCCTACCTGTATATAATAACCATTTTCCTAACCTATCTCTAAACCATTTTCATTCTTTTAAAACCATTTCTAAACATTTCATTAATCATGCACTTTGTCTTTCCATGTCCTTCTTGATTTTAATTATTATTATTATTCTTGTATTTAGTTAGATATTTATTTTAAATTTGTTTAGAATTTATGTAGTTAATTTCGGTTTAGTTTATCTCTTTTACATAGTTTATACTTAATTTAATTTATTATCAATTTTAAATTTAACTTATTTGTAACTTTAACTTATTTTTAACTTTAGTTTAATTCTTATCCTTTTATTTTAGTTTAATTATAATTAGATTAATTTTGATTTTAGTTATAATTTAGTTCAATTTTAATTTTAATTTAAATTTTATTCTTTAGTTTAGTCTTAATTAGGTAAATTTTAATACATTTTTAATTATAGTCAAATTTTAATTTTAATGTTTAATATTGATTTAGATTTAAATTCAATTTAAGTTTATATTCTAATTTTATAAAAAATCACAAAAGTAGTCATTGAGCCTTCACCAAGTCTTTGCTGTCATTACACTACAAATTTTGGCCACAAACTATACTACCAAGAGAGATCCCTTTCACGCATGAAGACTAATCACAACGTTACCCAACTTTTTGTACATAAAACAAAAGGCCAAGTTTGTTAAAAAGAAAAGAGGGGGGGGGGGGGGGAGGAAGAAAATTTAAAAATGCATACCTTTTGGAACCAACTCTTCAACCTCACATCAAGCAGAAAAACAGCAATATCACAAACCTCCATCAACTCGCCCACAATCCTCTAATCTCTTCATCAACCCAACTGCGCTACACCAATAAAACCCGTCCTCATTTCTCCTCCCTTTTTCAACTGCGTCTTGAACACCACACGATCACCTTTTCTTCACCATAATACATTCAGAACCAAACTCACTCCGCCGCGACCTAAGCATCAACCGCCATCCATTTCCTTTATCTTCCATAGTCATGAATTAAACATTAACCGTCCACCACACGATAACCACCACCTTCCACTCATCTGTAACCTTTGAAACCCACATCCAACCGCAACATCGCCGCGAACAGAGAGAGAGAGTAGCCGAGTGAGATCGAGAACAAGGAAGAAGGAGAGAGAGACAAGATCTGAAATCGTGAGATTGATTTGTTAATTTTGGATCCCGCTGAACTTAACGTTGAACGCGTTTTTTTTTCTGATTTGTTTTTTCTCCGTGCTTTTGGTTTATGAAATGGCAGGATGCCTTAGGGTTCCCTGATCTATCCCTTTTTCTCTATTCAAACCGAACCAGATTCCAGGGTTGGGCCGACCCGATTTTTTTCCATGCGTGGAGCGTCCCTTTGGGCCTCTATGCTCCTGATTCTTTCAGTTCTGGCCCATCTTAATTGGATTTTGAGTTACCTTTTTTTTGTGTGGCAAATTTAGGTTTAAACTAATTGTTTTAATCTTCATATGTTTGTTACTTTAATTTTAACTAACAACTAACAGGTTTTGGATCGTATTTATTTTTGGTTTAGGTTTTTCTATTTAATTTCTATTATTTCCATTAGTTTTTTTTCTTAATTGTTCCTTTTTACATATTATAACAAATCCTCAAAATATTTTCTTTATTATTTTTGTACATCATCTTTTTAATGTTCAATATATGATTATAATTTATTCGGATTATTGTTCTGTTAATTGATTTCTTCGATCAATTTAACTTTCTTCTTTGTAAGTTTGTAACTTATACTAGATCTCACAATTTCAATTTCTTGATTGACTTTCTTTTTGTCTCATTTCGATTTCTTTGGGCCAATGATATAACACTACTCATGATATAATCGGTTTTTTTTAAACCGATTAAATTTTGATTAATATGAGGCCTACCAACTAAATTTAATTTTTTATTTCAACTTATTTTGTCATTATTTTATTTTTATCCTTTTTTGGGTCAATGAAAACTAAATATTAAGATTTATCGATTTTTCAATTTTAAATCTTGATAAAGGTGGGACCTTTATTCTTTCTCTAGTCTTTTTTCGATTTTATTTTATTTCTAGTATTATTCACAATTTTTGTCTATTGTTGGGTCAATGAAAACCAAAATATTAAGATTTATCTATTTTCGATTTTAAATCTTGATAACGGTGAAACCTTTATGATTTTTCTTATCATTTTCGATTTTATTTCATTTCTATTATTTCATTTTTATTCACTTTTGGTCAATGAAAGTCAAAAATCGTTGATTATCGATTTCTCGATTAAATTTCGATTAAGACGAGACCAATTTTATTTTATGTCAACTTTAACTACTTGTCAGTATTATTCCTATTCATATTGTCCATATCATATCCATATTCATATTTATTTATCTAACCATTTTCATTTGTACATACTTTAATTAAAAAAACACTAAAAATATTGAAACCCTAAAACAATAATTTAACAGACTGTTGGTTACTATACTTCGCTTGGAGATTTGGTTCAAGGCTTAGCTTAGGACACTTCGCACACACACGGCTTTCTCTTGGGCTACCTTACAATGAGACCCTTTATTTCATGTCATCCCTTGTAATTTACATGTACCCCGCTCCCATTTCGATGTACGCATTTAGTTTTCTTTTGATTGTGGTTTGTTTACTAGGAGTACCCCTAGGGACTAGCATAGACAACCCATTTTCAAACTAACCCTCGATTCATCGTCGAGTCATCTTCAAACCAAACCCTTTTCATAACAAATGAACCCTTGATCCAACGTCAAGCGGATTTTCATAATCAAAATTCAAAAACAACTAACAACTATCGTAACTCTTTTAAGGTGAAAAATGGGGGTTCAAGTCTTTGAACTTCCTTCGATTGCTTGGGTGCGAGTTCTCTTACTCGTGTGTGAGCAATTGACGCCTCTTCTTTTAACAAATCAAATCCTTTTCAAAATAACCAAGCGCATACAAATAAACCCTTGATCCATCGTCAAGCGGATTTTCATAATAAAACTCAAAAACGGCTAACAACTATCGTAATTCTTTTTCAAGGTGAAAAATGGGGGTTCAAGTCTTTGATCTCTCTTCGATTGTTTAGGTGCGAGTTATCTTACTCGTGTGTGAGCAATTGACACCTCTTTTAAAAATCAACCAACTCCCTTGTTTCATGGGCGTACCACGAACTACGACTGCTCTGATTCTTTATTCTCGTCCGAATAAAGATACGTAGGCACAAGATTGCGACGATCTTGGCGAGCACACTTTTTCTTTTTTCCCTGTTTCCACACTACCTTCCCTCCATTTTCCGTTTTCCCCTATCCTCTCCCGTAGTCGAACTACTATTGCTCTGATTTCTCATTCTCGTCCGAATGAGCATACGTAGGCCCGAGGTCGCGATGATCTTGCCGAGCACCCTATCCTTAAACCACCCCATTTCCCCTAGCATCTTTTCCTTTTATCTTTACCATTTCCGCATTTATTTTTGAGAAGAAAACAAACAAACTTAGCTAACGAGTATCGCGATTCGAATCAAGAGGTTCCCGTTGAGTACAACGGACGTGAAGGGGTGCGCGTACCTTCCCCTCACGTAACCGACTCCCGAACCCAGAATGTGGTTGCGACGACCATGTTCTTATCTCCTCCTTAAAGGTTTTCTCGATATTTTCCTTTCCCTCTTTTGGGATAAATAAAGTTCGGTGGCGACTCTGTCGAACCGTGTTCCGCACCTTTCGCGCGAGGGTCGTGTCTTCGATTAGCGATTTTTCGAGGTACGACATGTATAAATACATTAGTTAGTGTATACTTGTGTTTTTGATTCATTTATGTAAGATTAATAGTTTTCTGTTCATTTTGTAGGTAAAGAAAGAAAGAAGGCAAAGAAAGAAAGCCATTGCAGAGAACCAGGAAGCCAAAATAAAGAAATGTTGTCTGTCATGCTTTGCTGGGAGAAGCCTCTTTTTGCTGGGAGAAACTTCATTTCGCCGGGCGAAGCTGAGGCGAGAGAAAATAAGGAAATTCCAGTAGCTTCTATATAGTGCCCGTGTCTTGTTCGCTGGGCGAGTTTTGAGACTTTCGCTAGGCAAAAGGAGATTTTTTTTGCCGGGTTGTGCTATTACGCAGCTGGTGTGGGACAAATAAGGAAATTCGTCGGGCGAAGCCTGTAACACCCTTTTCTACCCCACAAGAATATACAGCAAAATACACAAAATTATCAGAGTAACAATCATCAAAACCACCTCAAAGGGTGCACATTTCTCAAAATAAATTCAATTAAAATAAATTGCTTCGTAAACAACAGGTTTCCTCAAAATAAATCAATGTCATCAAATAAGCAGCGGAACCACCATAACCACAATAAATCCAAAGTAAAAAGGTTTTTAAAATAAACCATAACCAACAAAATAAAACTCAACATGGTTCGACTCGATGACCCAACCCGATGCTACACTATCAGAGCAAGACCCTGTACATCGACCAAAAGCAAATAAACTTCAAAATTCCTCGAAGGCATCCACAACTAAGCCTGATCACCTGCACGTTACCCACGTGGAGGCAACATTCAAACAGGCAGGGTGAGTAATCACAAATCATTATAATCAATAAAAAATAGGATATGCATAAAATTGACGTCATTATCATATACAACATCATCAGGGTCATCAAAGGAAAACATCAAAATCACGATATCATAAATCACATCAATGCCAAATATATGCAATGCGCAACTAGACTCATGCATGTGGTACCAATTCATCAAAATCGATGAACACTGGGCCATCACCTCCAAAGATCCCCGTCAAATAGGATCGATCCACACAATGGGTTTGAAGCCACAATAGACCGAAACCAAACTCACTGGACTGAAGTCCTATAATCATCAATAGACCAAAGTCTAACTCACTGGACCGAAGTCCTATAATGCTATGAATGCATGATACACAACATCATACTCATCATCATCAATAAAAGTCATTATGTGAATCATCATTCATCAAATCTCATGTTAATCATATCATCAATTATTCATCAAAACATCACGAAATTATCATCTCATAATCATCAATAACATCATGGTAAATCATCAGAAAAATCACAACTCAAAACATCACAACATCAAGACAGTACAGAATCATAAAACAAAACTTCGCGAACAGCAGACATACGCTACTGAGTTCGCCGTGCGAACCTATTCGCTTTTGAGTTCGCTTTGCGAGCTACCAGCGAACCTCAAAATCCTATACAAAAATCAGAGAGTTCCCATTCTGCCTCTCCTTGCCACCTTCATTCGCTTTGCGAAGCCCTTCCCTGGGACGTTCGCTTTGTGAGCTAAAAGTCACATCCCAGAAATCATTCCAGTATCATTAAACAATTATCGCGCATTCGCTGCGCTGTTCGCTTTGTGAGCCTGGGGCGAGTGTTCGCCTTGCAAAGGAAACGTTCGCTTTGCGAACCTGTAATTTCAGGAAATTGCTGCTACACATCAGTAGCATAACAGACCCAAAAGCTCCACGTATTCAACCTCCTTTTACCTCAAACACATCCCCAAAATGTTCCTACAGTATCATGGCAACAGGGGTATAAACCTACGACTATTGGGTCGATTAATTACTCTACCTAACCTCAAAATCACCTAAACCTTCACAAAAACCATAAAATCCTCAAAATCCCATAAATCCCTTCCTCTTCAAAGGTCAAAACAACCTCAACAGGGAAATTAGCCTCGAAGGCGTACTTTTATCCGATTCAATTCAACCCTTAATAATCAATCATCAATCCACAAAAATACCCTTAAATCATTAATTTACTCAAAAAACATACCCTCATAAACATCAAAATCAACTTTAAACACATCGAATTCCTATATTGAAAACAATGAAAGGCAATACTCCCAATACCTTAGATTGTCGATCCAGAGCTTTCTCTACTGAGTCTTTGGAAACCTTCTCGAATCCTCGCCTTTCCCTTTTTCCTCAGAGCTCTCACTTCTCTCCTTCTTTTCCACGGTCTAACAAAATGAATCCTATTCTTCCCAATTCCTTTTTGTTAAGCCCTTGGACTTCTAAAACGGGTTTTCCCAATAATACCCTTATTAATCCTCCTCAAAAGTCCATCTTACCTTTAATTCCCCTAATATTATTTAAATTAATAATAATACTAATATATTCATATTATATACTATTATTTAATTAAATAACCAAAATTCCACGAACATGCCAACGTCAACACAAACCACAAAAATTCACAAAAATTCACGAATATTATATTTAAATAAATTAAATAAATATTCTTACGAAATTTGGGGTGTTACAACTCTCCCCCATTTAAAGAATTTTTGCCCTGGAAAATTACCTCAAGGAAATAGAGTCGGATACGACTCCCTCCTCTGATCTTCACGTTCCCAAGTCCAACTTTCGCCAGATGGTCCTCCCCACAGTACCTTCACCAAAGTTATGTCCTTACCCCGCAACTGCTTCATCTCTCGACCGTCAATCCGCACAGGTACAACTTCCACTGTCAAGTTATCCCTCACTTGCACATCATCCATCTGAATCACATGCGACGGATCTGGAATGTACTTCCTCAACTGAGACACATGGAACACGTCATGCAAATTCGCAAGTGATGGCGGTAAAGCAATTCGGTAGGCTACCTCTCCTATCCTCTGCGAGATTTGATATGGACTAACAAAATGTCGAGTGAGCTTCCTAGACTTCAAAGCTCGACCCACACCAGTCACTGGTGTCACTCTAAAAAACACGTGATATCCCTCTTAGAATTCAAGTGTCTTCCTCCTCTTATCATGGTAGCTCTTCTGGCAACTCTGCGACGCTCTCATCCTTTCTTGGATCATCCTAATCTTCTCAGTCGTCTCTTGAACAATCTCAGGTCCGAGTAAAACACTCTCACCCGATTCATACCAACACAAAGGAGTCCTACACCTTCTCCCATACAAAGCTTCATAGGGCGCCATTCTAATACTAGCATGAAAACTATTATTGTACGTGAACTCAATCAACGGTAAATGGCTATCCCAAGATCCTCCGTGATCCAACTCACAAGCTCTCAACAAATCCTCTAAGGGTTGGATAGTCCTTTATGTCTGTCCGTCTGTCTGCGGATGACAGGCATAACTCATCCTCAACTTAGTACCCAAAGCATCTTGCAAACTCTTCCAGAACCTAGATGTAAATCTTGGATCTGTATCCGACACAATGCTCGAAGTTATCCCATGCAACTTCATAATCTCCTTAATGTACATCTCGGCTAACTTCTGCATAGAATGATTAATCTTCATCGGCAAGAAATGAGCCGACTTAGTTAATCTATCCACGATCACCCAAATTGAATCATTTCCCTTCGCAGTCCTCGGCAATCCCGACACAAAATCCATGGAAATGCTATCCCATTTACATTCTGGAATATTCAATGGTTGCATCATACCTAAAGACTTCTGATGCTCAATCTTCGACTTTTAACAAGTCAAACACGCATAAACGAACTATGCGATATCCTTCTTCATACCCGACCACCAAAACAACTTCTTCAAATCTTGGTACATCTTCGTAGCACCGGGATGAATACTCAACCCACTTCAATGTCCTTCTTCTAAAATACTCTTCTTGATTTCTAGAACATCTGGGACACATACTCAATCCGGAAACTTCATCACACCATTCTCGTCAATCCAGAATTCTCCTCCGTTACCTTGATTGATAAATGTCAACTGGTCAGCCAACTTCAAGTCAGATTGTTGTCCCACTCTAATCTCTTCCAGAATGCCACTCGTCAACTTCAGCATTCCCAACTTCACACTATCAGAGGTCTCTTCACATACCAAACTCAAATCTCGGAATTGATCAAGTAACTCCAACTCTTTCACCATGAGCATCGACATATGTAATGACTTTCTGCTCAATGCATCGGCCACTACATTTGCTTTGCCCGGATGATAACTCAAATCAAAATCGAAATCCTTCAATAGCTCTAACCACCTTCTCTGCCTCATATTCAGTTCTTTCTTATCAAATAGGTACTTCAGACTCTTATGATCACTGAACACTTCAAACTTAGAGCCAAACAGATAATGTCTCCAAATCTTCAATAAAAACACCACAGCGGCCAATTCCAAGTCAAGTGTAGGATAATTCCTCTCATGAACTCGCAATTGTCTCGAAGCATAGGCAACAACTTGTCTATTCTGCATCAATACTCCTCAAAGGCCCATCTTTGACGCATCACAATACACCACAAAAGATTCGCTCGGATTAGGCAAAATCAACACTGGAGCGGTCGTCAACTTCTTCTTCAATTCCATGAAACTCTCTTTGCTAGCTACATCCCACACAAACGCCTGACCCTTTCGAGTCAACTGAGTCAAAAGCAACACCAACTTAGAAAAGCCTTCGATGAACTTGCGGTAATAACCTGCCAATCCCAGAAAACTTCGTATCTCAGTAGCAGACTTCGGAGTCTCCCATTGTAACACAGCATCAATCTTGGACGGATCTACGACAATGCCACCACTTGAAATCACATGGCCAAGAAAAATCACTTCCTTCAACCAAAACTCACACTTGGAAAGCTTTGCATACAACTTCTTCTCCTTTAATACTTGCAACACAGTTCTCAAATAATCAGCATGCTCTTCTTCAGATCTAGAATATATTAAGATGTCATCGATAAACACCACCACAAACTTGTCCAAATACTCATGAAAGGTCTGATTCATGTACTCCATGAACACACTAGGTGCATTGGATACACCAAATGGCATCACAGTGTATTCATAGTGACCATACCTTGTTCTGAAAGCCGTCTTCGGAATATCATCAGGCCTAACACGAATCTGATGATAACCGACCTCAAATCAATCTTGCTAAACACATAGGCACCTACTAGCTGATCCATCAAATTGTTAATTCTCGGAAGTGGATACTTATTCTTGATAGTCACTTTATTCAACTGCCGATAATCAACACACAACCTCATGCTATCATCTTTCTTCTTCACTAATAGCACAGGAGCACCCCACTGAGAAACACTTGGCCAAACAAACCTCTTCTCAAGCAACTCTTCCAACTGTTTCTTCAGTTCACTTAGTTCAGAAGCTGACATCCGGTAAGGAGCCATCGATAATGGACTCGTACCTGGTATTAAGTCCACTGCAAATTCTACTTCACTTTCTGGAGGCAAATCACCGATGTCATCTGGGAACACATCTGGAAATTCACATACAACAGGTAAGTCGACACTTGCAACTTCACGATCAATCTGCAACGATGCAAACATTGCAAACACCAGGGCCTCCTCTTCCACCAGTTCATCCACTTGCTTAGCAGACAAGACCATCAACTCTTCAGCATCGCCAAACTCATGAAACTCCACAGTCTTGTTATAATAATTAATATGAACATGGTTGAACTCCAACCAGTTCATTCCAAAGATTACATCGATTTGGTGCAAGGGTAGGCACACCAAGTCCATCACAAAACTCTTCTCAAAAATCGTCAAAGGACATCTCAAACACACAAAGGTAGTAGTAACAGAACCATTAGCTGGAGTTTCTATTACCATATTACCATTCATATCAGATAACTTCAAACCCAATCTATTAGCACATTCAAGCGAGATAAAATAATGAGTAGAACCAGTATCAATAATAACAATCAACTCGGTATTATTAATAAATCATGTACCTTGAATCAGGCTGTCCTTCTCTGGCGCTTCTGCACCATTCAAAGCAAACACCCTTCCACTGGTCTGAGCAGCAGTGGCAGTCTTCTTCGGCTTCTGACATTGGGTACTGATGTGAACCTTCTTCCCATAATTGAAACAGGTTGGACCATCATATTTACATTCAGTAGCTCTATGCCCCATCTTACCACACCTGTGGCACCTCAACACCTTATTGGTACACACATCTGCACGATGGCGTTGCTTGCCACACTCATAACACTTCCCAGAAGTGGGAGCTGCTCCCCCACTTGTCTTTTTCCCCTCTGAAGCCTTCTACTTCCCTTTGTCACCTGAAGTTGTATAAGGTTTCCCCCTATACTGCCCTTTCTTCTCACTCAACTGTTTGTAGTGAGCAGATCGAGCTCGACTATCCTCATCATAGATTCTGCTCTTGTCCACCAACTCAGCTTACCTGCGGATCTGTTGATACCCAATGCCCTGCTTGATTTTTGGTCTCAACCCATTCTCAAACTTGAGACACTTGGACATCTCAGCATCAACACGATTGTAATGCGGACAGAACTTCACCAGCTTCTCGAACTTCCCGGCATACTCCACCACAGTCATGTCTCCTTGCTTCAGCTCAAGGAACTCTACTTCTCTCTTGCCACGAGCATCTTCTGCAAAATACTTTCCCAGAAACTCTTGCTTAAACACAGCCCAGGTTATCATAGTGCCAACATCTGTGAGTCTCTGACGGGTGTTATCCCACTAATCCTCGGCCTTTTCTTCCAGCATATGTGTTCCAAACTAAACTTGTTGCTCATCAGTACACCTTATCACCTGGAAGATCTTCTCGATAGCCTTCAGCCACTTGTGTGCACTTGCTGGATCGTGAGCACCCACAAAAGTTGGTGGATTGTTCCTCTGAAACTTCCCCAAAACACGAAACTCGTCCTAAACTCCACCATTGGGATTGAGTTGCAACACTACATTAGCAACCGATTCCAATGCATCAGCAATAGCACGATCATTTCTTCCAGCCATCCTGCATACCACCAACAAGGTTAGAAGAAAGAAAACATCGATAGTGTAATACACTCGTCGACTAATAGGGGACTGACATCACATAAAAACCTGGCCGAACGGACCGACCTGCTCTGATACCACTAATGTAACACCCTTTTCTACCCCACAAGAATATACGGCAAAATACACAAAATTATCAGAGTAACAATCATCAAAACCACCTCAAAGGGTGCACATTTCTCAAAATAAATTCAATTAAAACAAATTGCTCCATAAACAACGAGTTTCCTCAAAATAAATCAATGCCATCAAATAAGCAGCGGAACCACCATAACCACAATAAATCCAAAGTAAAAAGGTTTTTAAAATAAACCATAACCAACAAAATAAAACTCAACATGGTTCGACTCGATGACCCAACCCGATGTTACACTATTAGAGCAAGACCCTCTACATAGACCAAAAGAAAATAAACTTCAAAAGTCGTCGAAGACATCCACAGCTAAGCCTGATCACCTGCACGTTACCCACGTGGAGGCAACATTCAAACAGGTAGTATGAGTCACAAATCATTATAATCAATATAAAAACAGGATATGCATAAAATTGACGTCATTATCATATACAACATCATCAGGGTCATCAAAGGAAAACATCAAAATCACGATATCATAAAACACATCAATTCCAAATATATGCAATGCACAACTAGACTCATGCATGTGGTACCAATTCATCAAAATCGATGGACACTGGGCCATCACCCTCCAAAGATCCCTGTCATATAGGATGGGTTGTACACGAGAATCGGAGCACGTCAAAATACCTCACATCCACACAGTGGGATTGAAGCCACAATAGACTTAAGCCTAACTCACTGGACCGAAGTCCTATAATCATCAATAGACCAAAGTCTAACTCACTGGACCGAAGTCCTATAATGCTATGAATGCATGATACACAACATCATACTCATCATCATCAATAAAAGTCATTATGTGCATCATCATTCATCAAATCTCATGTTAATCATATAATCAATTATTCATCAAAACATCACGAAAGCATCATCTCATAATCATCAATAACATCATGGTAAATCAACAGAAAAATCACAGCTCAAAACATCACAACATCAAGACAGTACAGAATCGTAAAACAAAACTTCACGAACAGCAGACGTGCGCTACTGAGTTCGTCGTGAAAAGCTGTTCGCTTTGGAGTTCACTTTGCGAGCTGCCAGTGAACCTCAAAATCCCATACAAAAACCAGAGAGTTCCCATTCTGCCTCTCCTCGCCACCTTCATTCGCTTTGTGAAGCCCTTCGCTAGGACGTTCACTTTGCGAGCTAAAAGTCACATCCTAGAAATCATTCCAGTATCATCAAACAATTATCGCGCATTCGCTGCGCTGCGCTGCTCGCTTTGCGAGCCTGGGGCGAGTGTTCTCCTTGCGAAGGAAACGTTAGCGTTGCGAACCTACGATTTCAGGAAATCGCTGCTACACATCAGTGGCATAACAGACCCAAAAGCTCCAAAAAATCAACCTCCTTTTACCTCAAACACATCCCCAAAATGTTCCTACAGTATCAGGGCAACAGGGGTACAAACCTACAAATAGTGGGTCGATTAATTACTCTACCTAACCTCAAAATCCCTTCCTCTTCAAAGGTCAAAACAACCTCAACAGGGAAATTAGCCTCGAAGGCATACTTTTATCCGATTCAATTCAACCCTTAATAATCAATCACCAATCCACAAAAATGCCCTTAAATCATCAATTTACTCAAAAACCCACATACCCTCATACACATCAAAATCACCTTTAAACACATTGAATTCCTATATTGAAAACAATGAAAGGCAATACTCCCCATACCTTAGATTGTCGATTCAAAACTTTCTCTACTGAGTCTTTAGAAAATAACTATGTAGCTTGCACACGATGATCCGGGGTGGATTGATCATCGATCGGCGCTGACAAACCGGGATATTTTTGGTTCACTTCTCTTCTTCTTTGTCTATTCTTCATTTGTTGGGTTTTGTATATGTATTTACTTTAATCTTATGTATTTATCGCCCATGGCGTTGTATAAAATATGCTTTACAAATCTTTATCGGTGATTAACCTTGATTTTTTTTATTTATGCTTGGTGTCATACCCCAAATTTTGACCACCATGATTTCCCATCATTGTGAAGATCATTACCACAATATGGATGTATTTTCATGCCTCATCAATCTCCTCAAAGATGGTTGAGCATTCACCACAATCAATGATTAGGGTTTTGAGCCCTCTCAGAGCACTTAGACAAAGCATCAATCAAGAAATGACATGATCTTCAACTTTTCTAACATCTCAAACACCTATAAAGGATCAAGAGGACTCCCACGTCAAGAATCTAGGACAAGATTGCAACATTCCAAATGGATCAAGCCTCAAGATCACTAGTGTCACCAAATTAGGGTTTTGGTAGACTGAGGCCTCCAGATGGAAATTTTCATCTGGGCATGAGCCAATGCTTCAAAGCATGACCTAAGATACTCTAAGGGACCTCATGGACCCAATCATCAAGTCAATTTAACCCCAGGGAATGCATTTACCAAAAAATCAGGAATTAGGGTTTCTTGACCTAATTCACCCCTTAGTTGACTTTTGGGACAAAGCATGAGCCAAGACATCAAGACATGATTTGAGGGCCTTAAATAAACCACATTGATCCATTTGAAACAATGGATTGATCCAAGAAGCTTGATTCACAAGTTTCAATTTCATCTGGACCACAATTAGGGTTTTGAAGGAAAAGTCAACTATACCTTTGACTTTTGACCAAGACATGCTCCCAAACCTTGGGACATGATTCACAAAGGATCGCACAGTTTGGATTTCATCCAATAAAAAGTCAACTGTGCACAAAATCAAGTTTGACTTTTTGGAATTTTTCACAAATATGGTTCCCCTAAGTAAAAAATAATGTTAATATGTGGTATTGATTATCATTCATTAAGAAAAATCAAGAAAAGTGAGGTTTCTTGCAAAAGGGGCAACCTTGAGAAACCATAATTTTTCTAAGTTATGGAATAAAAGTGATTTTGGTACCAACTTCCATGGACCATAACTTAAGATCCAAGCAACCATTTTGGGTGATCCAAAGCTGGATTTGTAGGTCTTGCTACACTCTACAAAAGCTTCAACTACCTCCAACCCCAATTCCTTATATATTTTGAGTTATGGACTGATCAAAATGGCAAAAACATGAAAATGCCACTTTTTCCAACACTTAGTGATATTTTCAACAAAAGTCAGAACCTGCCTTACTTTTTCCAAAATGTAGGGACATTTTTCACCTTGATCCAAGTTAAACCAGGTCTAGGGGTGAACATCAAAGTTGAAGTATGCCATGAGGGCTTTCCAACAAGTACCAGATCATCTCCAAATTCAATTTGAACAAGGAGATACAACCCTTGGAACATGGCATCTTGGACTGGTTTTTACAAGGCAGAATTTGTGCATTTTGCTCGATTTGTCCAAATCTGATAACTCCAAGCCTTGTCATCAATTTGGACACATCTGAGGATAAAACAAGACGGGAATGATCTGATCCTCAAGCCTCTAAAGTCCAAGAGTCTACATTAGCCATAACAAACCTAAAAAGGCTAAAAAGGTGCAAAGACTCCAATTTTGTTGCAATGCATTTTATGGATACACCAAGGTGGCATGGACTGACACATTCCTAACTGAATAAGTCAAGGATCAACACTGAATTAAAGGACCATAGGTCTGTGCCCTAACCTCAAATCAATGGCTAGAGGAGACTTGAGATTCTTTTTGGTCAACATTGGCCAAAGGCCTGTACCAGCTGCCATTCACTATTGCTTGCAAAATAAACTTCAAAAAATGACTTTTCTGCATTTTTCAAGCCATGTCTTGATTCAGTCACTTCCAAAACCAAACCAAGCCTAAAACACACTCTAAATATTATCCTCAAACTGTCCCAAATGGTTCCCCTCATCTGGATTACCATTTGAGAGAGTTGCCATAATGGTCACTTTTGGCCCTTTTGCAAGAAAGTGCCAAAACTTGTTCTTGAGGATTCCAGCTGGTTCCAATCATTCTAAAAGCTTCTAAGGGATCAATTGAGAGTGTCCAAAGCATCAAATTACTTGTGGCACAAGGAACTTGGCAGATAGCACAAAAAGCTCCAAGAGGTAAGTGCATGACAACTTGAACTCTTTGAATTATGCATTGCTTTTAAGTCCAATGATCATAAACATCTCATACATGTTATATATGTTGTGTTTGAACCAATTGTCCATGCTATTAGTGTGTGTATGATGTGTTAGCATAGAAAATGCAAATTTTGGCCTATTTCAAAACCATTATCGGGTTTTAAAATAGTGACCTCATCTGAAAAAACCTAGGGCACCATTGGATTCCTTGTGAAATTCTGGGTCAGATGCACCTAAATTTTGTCCCAATCCATGGAGAAATGAGAAAGTTAGAGGCTTCATGTAAATTGCCCAAAAGCTTGCCTTGCCTTGGCCAGGCCTAGAAACAAGGCATGCCTTATAAATTAATGGAGTGGTTTTGATACATGGATCTATCGCCACCCCAGTGGTAGCGCGCATGTGTGTTTATTGCCAAGGTAGTGAGTTCAAACCTCACCCAGACCTTTTTTGCTACCTCTCTCATTTTTGCTATTTTAAAATATTTTCATGTTTTTGTTAATTAATTGAAAAATTAATTTGTCTCTCAATTTTAATTATTTTTTATTGGTTATTTTTTTGAAAATTCCCAAAAATGTTAAAATATTTTAATCCATGAAAATTTTAGAAAAATATTATTTATTTCACATATTTGGTATTTTTGTAAAGAATTATATTTTTATTTGTTTTTTAAACATTAAGAATATTTCTTTCTCTTGGCTTTACAAAATTCAAATGGTTTTTAAATCATCCCATGAATGAAACATGATTTTCCAAATATAAATCCAAAATCACAACATTTTTCACATGTTTGATTATTTTAATTGAATTTTTATTCAATTAAAATACATTAAAAAATCAAAATTAGGGTTTTGATCACTATTACCCTAACAAATGTTTTTTCAAACACTTGGGCCTCTAATAAAGTGTAAGACCCAACCCCCTTTGTATATAAACCTTTTTAGGCCTCAGTCATTGTATAAGTCTTGATACAATTTTAAAAATCTCGGTGGGGTCATCGCCTTTTTTTAAAACAAAAATCTTTGGGCCTCTCCCTGAGTTGTAAGCCCCATCACTTGTATATAAAATAAACTTTGGGCCTCTCCTTGAGTTGTAAGACCCATCCCTCTGTACATAAAACCTTTTTTGGGTCTCATTCATTGTGTAAGCCCCAATACAGTTTACAAAACGACGGTATAAGTACTGTTTTTCATCTGGGCCCCTCCTTGAGTATAAGCCCCAACAATCTTCTCAAAACAATTTCCCTCTTGATTTAGGTTCAAATCCATAGTTGATATCAAAAACTTTCTTTAATTTCTTGAACAACTAACCATAGAGCTGTTACAATGGAAGCTTGCTCGCCTGTAAGTTTTATCAGCTTTCATTTACTTGCTTTCATATATATATATATATATATATATATATATATATATATAACTGTATTGTTGGAAGCTTGCTCACCTGTAAGTCTTTCTTTCATATCCTTTTAAATACTTATCATATATCAACTGTATATATACTAGTATATCTGCTTAGAGTTTTCCCCGATAACTAGGTCTAGAACTAGGTAAAGCCAGTTGGTCACTCTTAAATACAGTCAAAACTAGATCCCCAAAGGATTTCCAGATACAGTCTTGCCTTCTCTTATGCTTAAATAATATGGAACAAAGAGAAATGCAATATTCTCGGTGAAACTTTTCTCAGACTGTCACTATTAGAAATTGTCAATGGAATTCAATTCCCCAGAGAGGATTAATTCTCAGTGAAACCTCTCTTGAATTTCTTCAAACCTTAGAACTGTACACTAAAGAAAAGATTATTCTCGGTGAAACTTTTCTTGAACTCTTCTTAAGTTTGGACCCACAGGCTTCCTAAAAGCATCCCCGCCTCCTCTTGGGCTTTGTACAAGGGCCCTCTGGCTTCTTAGAAGTTCTCATGCCTTCTCTTGGGCTTAGTACAAGGACCTTGAAGACCTCTTAAAGGTATAGGATAGAACTTTGTCATCCTTTGCTAGAGCAGTCTTTCCAGAGTCAAACTTCAGACCAATTTAGGGTTGATACTCATCCCTTGAGTCTTTCGGCCTCCTCTTGGGCATCATACAAAGATAAACTCTTCCATACCAGTAGACTTGGACAGTTTAATCCCCTCTTAAATATCAAAGACATTTTCAAGTTCCCTACAAACCCAGGAAAAACCCTTTTTATTAAACCAATCTCCAGTAGAGTTGAAACCTCTATAGGTTTTCAAAACTTAATCTTTGAAGTCTCACCTTAAGTTTCCCCAGCCAGGGTCAACTTATCATCAGTATAACACTATCCCAAATCAGAACCTCAAGGCATCTGATACCTCAACTCTTCTATAACCCTCAGTAAGACTTGATTCCTCATTTTGGACCTGCCTCTGGATTTCAATAATCCTCAGCATAAGCTAGCCTCCTCTTAGGATTTGTATAATGATCCTTGCTTTCCTCTGCACAGTTAGCCTCCTCTTGGGCTTTGTACAAAGATTTTCCCCAGCTGAGTTAACCTCTTCAGACTCTCTTGTTGAGTCAATCACCTTTTCAGACTCTTTTGTTGAGTCAATCACCTTTTTTCAGACTCTCTTGTTGAGTCAATCCCCTTTCAATACTCTCTTGTTGAGTCAACCCTTTTAGCCTCAATCTTGGGCTTTGTACAAGACAGATAAAAACCACTCTCTTGTTGAGTCGATCTTTTCTAGCCTCCTCTTAGGCCTTGTATAATGATTTCCCCTAGCAGAAGTTAGCCTCCTCTTAGGCTATGTATAATGACTTCTCTAGCTCGGTCAGCCTCAATCTTGGGCTTTGTACAAGACACCATAAAAATTTCCCTAAGCAGAGTCAATCCTCTCTTCAGCCTCAATCTTGGGCTTTGTACAAGACAGATAATACTCTCTAACAGAGCCAAACTCCTTTCAGCCTCTATCTTGGGCTTTGTACAAGACACCTAAAATATCCTCAGCCGAGTCAGTAAAGTCTCATTTTAGCCTCAACCTTGGGCTTTGTACAAGATAGATAAAGATTTCTTTCCCACCAAGTCAGTCTTCTTATCAGCCTCAATCTTGGGCTTTGTACATGACACATACAAACCCTCCCCGGCGGAATCAAAATCCCTTTTAGCCTCAATCTTGGGCTTTGTACAAGACAGACAAAACATTTCCCCGGAAAAGTAAAACTTTTAGCCTCCTCTTAGGCTTTGTATAATGATATTCCCAAAAGAGTCAGTCTCTTTTTTAGTCTCAATCTTTGGCTTTGTACAAGACATATATAAACACTCTCTTGTTGAGTTAGTCTTTTCCAGCCTCCTCTTAGGCTTTGTATAAGGACTTCCCCAGTGGAGTCAATCAATCTTTCAGCTTCAACCTTGGGCTTCTATCAAGGCACAAAAAAAATCAACATCCCCTCAGAGGAAATCAAAATCTCCCTGTAGGAAAACATTTCTCTGTATTATCATAAATCAAAACAAACCCTAATTCCAGATAACTGCTGTAAGTGGCACACTTGTTGATTCAAATATCAAAGTTGTCGTCCATCTTTTATCCTGACAAATCCTCTCTTTCATCTAATAGTTGTAAGCGGTAAGCCTCTGGATTATTTACATCCATGCCACTGTCCTTCTCTTAGCATGAAAGATTCCTAAGGAAAAATGGCATTGCTCAACGCTGAGTTAAAGTTTCCTCCTTCAGGAAAAATCCCCTATAAAGGAATTATGGCATTGCTGGATTCACATATCCCAGTTAAAGTAATTCTCCTTTATAAACAGTCACCCAACAGTTGTGATAAGCAGACGAGAAGTCTCCCTTTACAGATGACAAATTCTCTCTCGGTCAAACCTTTTAGCTTCAATCTTGGGCTTTGAACAAGACACAAATAAACATTTTAGCTTCAATCTTGGGATTTGAACAAGACACCAAAACATCATCTTTTTCCTCCCATAGAATAAGAGAAACTACGATTGCTCTGATTTCCCTGTTTCTTTAAACGGGAATACGTAGGCATAAGATTACGAAATCTTAGCGAGCATACCAAACAAAAACCTTAGGTCAAGTACCTTCATACCAAACAAAAACATTAGGTCCAGTACCTTCACATCAATCAAAACTGAGGTCCAGTACCTCACCAAAATCATCAAAAACTCACTCTCTATCTCAAACTTTTCCCAACCCATTCCGAGATAAACACCATCAAGTACAAAGCGTAACCTAATGCTAACAACCTATGGATAACCACATATAGGATGGGTAATTGATAACTCCCCATTGTATAACCTGATCCCGAACTCCCCGAATCTCTTTTTAAGCGTTTGTTCAGTTAAACATTCGCATGCAAGGTTAGTTTTAGATAGCTTCCCTTTCCCTTCCAACTTCATGGGATAAATAAGAAATCAGAAAGTAGCACCCCACTCCTCCTCGTTGAGAAGGAAACTATTCCGCGATAAGGTGGTCGCGTCACCGACAAAAATCGCACGCTACAGTGAAATGGCGACTCTGCTGGGGACTCATTTTGTCTGTTTAGGATTATAGACTAGAATTCCTAAGAGGTCTAAGATGTTAGTTTTAGGAATAAATATATATATATATATATATATATATATATATATATATATCGCTTTTCCTAATTGATATCTGTGTTTATTTTTCTGCTAATGGGAATGTGAGTGATGTCGTCTGTGGAAAGTTTGAGTGATACCTAAGATAGGTGATGGCAGAGACGAGCGGTCTTACAGGGAGTGAATCCCGAATAAGCTGTCCCGACAGACCATCAAATCAGTGGAGATACTCTTTGCGGATTCAATGTCTAACGACTTCGATTGTGAAAGCAGATTGTTCGATTGTGGTATCCATGAAACTGAGGATTTAGTAGACATTAACCATGTGGCTATTTAGTAGTGCAGTAGCTATCAGGAATAGTTGTCACGCGATACTACACTCAATTGAGATTACCCTAAGATGCTACAGCTAGCTCGGGTGAACCAGCTTGCTATTGTTATCCCAAGGGGGTCAATGATTTTGAGTACAAGTACAAAAATTCACCATAGTACAACCTTTGGGGATGGGTAGAGCCATGACTCCATGTTTGTGACGCTGAACCATTGAACCCATGTTTTTTCTATGTTTTTGTGTGCTGCATTCATGCATTCATTTTAAAAACTAGAGGATTTAAGAGGGTTAGCAAGGATGATCACCAACCCTGATGCTTTCAGAGCTAAGCACGGAGGACTGCTGTCTCTATTAAGGGTCCATGTAGTTGAAGAAAACCTGTCTACATTAATTCAGTTTTATGATCCGGTTTATCACTGTTTCACATTCCCGAATTATCAACTAGCATCGACGTTAGAGGAGTACTCTCACCTGACTGATTTACCTATCACTGACCAAGCTCCATTTTCTGGACTGGAAGAAATTCCAAAGGATCAAACCATTGCATGAGCAATCTATTTGGACGAGTCAGAAGTCAGGACTCACCTGACCGTTAAGGATGGAATCCAGGGTTTAATAGCCAAGTTTCTGGTAGAGAAAGCCTTGTACTTTGCCAGTATAGGAAATGTTACAGCTTTCAAAGATATTTTTGTTCTACTCACATACGGGCTTTTCCTTTTTTCCAACATTGATAACTTCGTTGATATCAATGCCATTAAGATATTTCTGATTGGAAACCCCGTACCAACCTTGCTCGCAGATGTATATTATTCTATACACTTAAGGAATTTGTACAGCGGAGGAATGATCACCTACTGTGTGCCCTTGCTTTACAAGTGGTTCACTTCTCATTTACCTAAGTCTTCTGCTTTTTGGGATCATAAGAGTACTCTACGTTGGTCACAGAGAATCATGTCTCTTACCAACTCTGACATAGATTGGTACAATCGAGTCTATGACGGGATAAGAATCATCGACCGTTGTGGAAAATTCCATAATGTACCCCTCATAGGAACTAAAGGAGGAATCAACTATCATCCAATTTTAGTTCGCCGTCAACTCGGATACCCGATGAGGCATATCCCGCGTAATGTTCATCTGGAAGGTCTTTTTTTCAAGGAAGGAGAAAATGACAGGACACTAAAGACAAAAATAGTGCATGCCTGGAAACATGTTCACAGGAAAGGAAGAGAGTCTCTAGGAAAACCAGACTATGTCTCTGTGGAACCTTATCTCCACTGGGTACAAACTAGAGTCCTCAAGCTGAAGATGCCTTACCCTCGTCAAGAAGTTCTTCCGCTAAAGGAATTTGTCCTTTATTTTATGTCTGATACGAAAAAACTGCAGGTCACCCTCAACAAAGTTCAACAGGAAAATAAATCTTGGAATAACAAGTACCGTATTCTCAATGTGGAGTGTACCAAAATTCAGTAACTGTTAAAAGAAAAGTACGCTCTGATTAAGATATTAGAGCAACATGTTGTGGAAAATCAAGAAAACGGAAGGAAGTTGTTTGCTCATTTCACTTTACAAAGGATCGTCAACCCGACAACGGCTCAAGAACCCCGGTCAAAGAAAAGGAGACTATCAGAACCAGCACCTGAGCTCTCTTCAGAGAGGACTCAGGATCCATGAACTTAGACATTTCCTTTTACAGCACTTTGTAAAATACTATATTTCCATTTCCGCAATCTTTCGAATTCAATAAAATGGGGTCTCCCCACTGTATGATATTTGCAATCCAATTGTTGAAGTTTCTTTTTATTTAAAACAAAAAAATTAATATATAATCATTGTATATCATTCATTATTCTCACATAACGCATTCTTCTTTCCTTCAAATCTCACGTCTGTGTCTCGATTCTAGAGTTAAACTGTCTCACTCATAAAATACTCGGGCCAATCGACAAAAGAAAAAGGATGATCTCGAGGAAAAGAACAGAGAGCTGAGAGAAGAAATCGACGCTCTAAAGGTGGATTTGAGGAAACTTCACAGTGACATGCAATCCCTGGCAACAACTCATAGGCAATAACAAAGGATTGTGATCTCGGAGATCACATCTACGCCCATAGTGGAGACGTATGATCCTTGGTACAACATGCCTAAAGATCGTCCCTGGGGCATACCTATCAACTTTATCCCTGACGGATACATTCCACCGGTCACGGAAGACCCGGAACCTGCAACAGGAACCGCTGGGCCTGAAGGTTACAAACTTCGGGAAAGTGAAGACGTAAGAGTGATGGTAGCAACTCCTGAAGTTTACAAACTTTGGGGCATAGAAGACCCAAGAGTCACTACTGTAATGACTATACCACAACCAGTGGTACACACTGTCCCGGAAGGACAGATTCCACAAGTACCTTTGGTGGAAATGAAAGTATGTATGACAGAATGAATGAGTTCCATAAACAATTCCTGGAAATGCAAAAGGAACTGCATGCCATTCACGGTTAGGATTTATTCGGAAAGGACGCCGCAGACCTTTGTCTTGTCCCTAATGTAAAGATCCCGCACAAATTCAAGGTACCTGACTTTGAAAAATACAAGGGCAACTCTTGCCCTCAAAGTCATTTGGTGATGTATGCTCGAAAGATGTCAACTCAGACTGAGAATCAACAGCTACTGATCCACTATTTCCAAGACAGTTTAACCGATGTCGCACTCAAATGGTCCATGGGTTTAAACCGTACCAAGATTGTCACTTTCAGAGATCTCGGCGCTGCCTTCGTTCAGCAGTATAAGTATAACCTGGACATGGAACCAGATAGAGATCACCTCCGAGCAATGTCACAGAAGGACAAAGAAACCTTTAAGGATTTTTCTTAGAGATGGCGTGAAATTGCCGCCCAGATTTGTCCCCCTCTTGAGGAAAAAGAGATGATAAAGATCTTTTTACAAACCTTGAGCTCATTCTATTACGATCGAATGGTCGCCAGTGCGCCCAGTGACTTCACTGAGATGGTAAACATGGGGGTACGCCTTGAAGAAGCAGTCTGAGAAGGACGTCTGGTCAAAGATACAGGACCATCTAGCAGTACCAAAAGATATGGTTGTGCTTTCCCTAAGAAAAAAGAGCAAGATATTAGTAATATCTCTCTCGAAAAGCAAAGGCGAAGGTATCAACCAGTAGCAACGGTAACTCCTGCTATCAACCCAACGCCTGTTCCAACATTTAAACCTCTGGTTGCTCAGAGCCAACCGAATCAACTACAATATCAGCAAAGGACACAATAGCCTCTTCAGCAGGCTCATCCACAGTATAACAACAATAATCGTACGATGCGACCACCAGGGTTTGACCCTATACCAATGTTGTATGCAGAACTTTTTCCACTATTACTGGTCAAGGGGCATGTCCAAACCAGGTCTTCTCTTACAGTACCTGAAAACCCACCTTTTTGGTTCAAAGCAGATCAAACTTGCCCTTACCATCAAGGAGGACTGGGGCATAACATAGAAAACTGTCTCACCTTCAAATCTGATGTGCAGAAGCTTGTCAGGAACGGGGTCTTATCCTTCAAGGATCCAAATCCAAATGTTCAGACGAACTCGTTGCCTCAACATGAAAAGACTACATTAAATTTGATAGAGGAAGAGATTAACCGCAGTTATCAAATTCACGATGTACTCCTATTAGGAACCAATCTGGTCAGGATGCATTGTAGACAGAGCAGGTACGGTCATGTACCGTCCATAATTATCACCAGTGTGATATCTGCTCAAAGAATGATCAAGGATGTTCCGTAGTGCAATCTGCTCTACAAGAATAGATGGATCTCAGATGGATCCAAGATCACCGAATCCGTAAGGTTAATATGGCTTACACAAATCCCAACATCATCTAGAACCAGAACATTCTGGCGATGAATGTCAACTTGGTGGCAATGCACTCAAGGCAAAGCCAACATCATGATCTGCCACGGCACGATTACAATTCATGTCCGATCTGCTCAATAAACAATCAAGGATGCTCTTTTGTACAAGAGGCCCTCCTGCGTTAGATGGATCTCGGATGGATCTAGGATTACCGTGATAGAAGTAGCCATCAAGTTAATATGATTCAAATCTTTGATATTCGCTTGAT
Source organism: Lathyrus tuberosus (assembly GCA_022829125.1). Classification (NCBI taxonomy): domain Eukaryota; kingdom Viridiplantae; phylum Streptophyta; class Magnoliopsida; order Fabales; family Fabaceae; genus Lathyrus; species Lathyrus tuberosus. The sequence goes on along the minus strand of JALAZF010000383.1, from coordinate 2,375,930 downwards.
GAATACCAGTCTAGTGGAATTACATGCTAAGCAAGTCAGGCTCGTTTTTCTGGCTTTACATGATTATCAGGACTGTAAAGTGTGTCGTGAAGACGACCAAGGATGTGCACTGGTCCAGAGAACACTTCAACACTTGTTGGACCACTGGTGGCTTCCAATTTACTTGGATGAAGCTACACAAGAGATCAGTATGACCAATGGGAATCCTACTAGGCATCAAAGTCAGGTTGTTTGATCAATGGAAATATACCTAGTGAGGTTGCATTGCATATAAAGGATGCTACCACATAACTATGAGCGCTGTAGAGTTTGCTCAGAGAACAACCAAGGATGCTACCTTGTGCGGTCGGCTCTTCAAAAATAGGTGGACCGAAAGGAGATTCGACCATGTTCAAGTTCTGCTTCGATCAATGTAATGCAAGATTATCTTCCTTATCAAAGCAAAGACATCGTTATAATCTCTAATCACGAAATGAGCAAAGACGTATGCGCTAGCATCCCTCTACTCTATGAATCAATATTTCCTCTTGATAGTGGAAGGATTCTCAACCTCGAACCAATTGAGGCTGCCTACGATAGTCAGAAAAATAAAAAAGCTCCTGTGGTTATCTATCTACCGGGACCAATACCATATAAATCTGATAAGGCTATCCCTTACAAGTACGGTGCAATAATAATCGAGAATGGAAAGGAAATTCCATTACCCTCCGTCGTAAACATTGCTGACATCAGTCGAGTAACACGGAGCGGCCAGATCTTCAACAGAGGAGTTGGAGAACCCACCAAAGAAAAGGAACGTCAAACAGAAGTTCCCAATCAACCAGCCGGGTAATCCAGTAATACCGACCTTTCAAAGAACAACGATGAGATGCTGAAGCTCATCAAAAGATCGAGTACAACATTGTAGACTAACTGTTGCAAACTCCTTCGAGAATCTCTGTGCTATCTCTATTACTCAGTTCTGAGGCTCACAGGGAAACTTTATAGAAAGTCTTAGAGCAAGCCTTTGTGGAACAAGATCTGACAATAAGACAATTCGACAACATCATCTCCATTCAGGACTGAAGCTCACAGAAAGGTCTCGAATCGATCAAGGGTAACAACGCAAAAGGATGGGGACAACCTGTCATTCCTACTGATAACAAGACAAAGAAAGGTCTTGGTTTTTCCTCAACCTGTACTCAGACTGCTACTAACGATGAAAGTTTTCATCCCATTCAGGACTTCTCCCGTAGTGGAGGTTTCCTTCACCCAGTGTCTCAATAAGTACATACCATCAACGAGGGTGACTCCTCCGATACAGATGAAGAGTGGAAGTCTTATCTCAACAAGGACGGTTGTATGTCTCAGGAAGAAATGCCTACGCCATTTTCCTTTCCCACGCAAAGTCCGAGATATATACCAAGATCAGACGTCAAGATGATGTATGGAGATTGTGATCCGGAAGGATGTCATGCTCCACCCAACTCATTAGAGGAGGACACTCTGATGAAAGACAACTTCGACTATGACTATTTTGACCCAATAGATGACTTGCCTATCTGGCAGCCGTACCCAGGAGACTTGAGGCAAAAAAGTCAGCTAAACGACGCTTATCAACTGAGCATCATTGAAAAGAATACTTGCATCCCCACCACGTCCTGGGATCAACACTCAGGATATTTCGAAAATATCCAGCACAACGATGAATTTGAAAAGGCTGTAGGACTAGAGTTCATCAACTATGTTTTTCTTAAGGTTAACATCATCGAGAAGGATGACTCCTCCAGTTCCACCGAAGTATGGGACACCTTAGGACAGCCGAGTGGCAAGTACGACTACTTGGTCAAGTACACCGCTCCTGAAACTTCTCACATCAGGCTCGAAGTCATCCAGCCAACTGGATGGGGAGATCCTCCTGAGAACAAAAACACTGTGCAAGATACAACAGAAGAGTTCGTCTACGACAACGCTGCTTGGGAGAAAGACTCCAACGATCTTGCTCCGCCAGAAATCAACGTCATTTCTGAGGACAAGCCAAGAAAGAAGGTGCCAGACTTTGTGATTCACCGAGGGGTTCGCCGCCAATGGGTTGCTATCGATGTCCCAAAAGTCATCCATAAATCTAAGTAATTTCCGTCTTTAACCTTTCACCCTACCCAGGTGAAATGGATGTCTTTATAGGGCTCACTTTCTGTAAATATCCCTCTTCGCTTCGCCCAAAGCAACAAAAATTTGTTTTATAGGGCTGTAGTTTCAAGAATCGACAAAATCATAAATAAAATAACGTCATTCTGTAATTTTCGCATTAATTGTTGTTTTCACTTTTCGCTTTTTCAGAAAATGGTAATCCTAAAAACAACTCAAAATAAAAACAAGCATTTTTCAGAGAATACACTGCACACACGCTTGCATTCTCTCTATCTCTTCTAAAAAACCATCATAACCTCATGTAGATTGCTTGTTTAAAACCCCATTGAAACATACGATCCAATGCCTTCTCCCAACTTTGAATTCCCGGTATTTGAGGCCGAAGAAGTGGACGAAGAAATTCTAGAAGAGATCTCTCGATTACTCAGACAAGAGGAAAGGTCTATTGAACCTCATAAAGAGCTGTTGGAAATGGTCAACTTGGGTTCAGAAGAAGAGAGGAAAGAAGTCAAGATTGGGGTGTTGCTCTGTCCAACTATCAAAGAAGATTTGATCAGACTTCTCAAAGAATTTCCCGATGTGTTTGCTTGGTCCTATCAGGACATGCCAGGGTTGGATACCAGCATCGTGGAACATCATCTACCATTAAGATCAGAATGTCTGCCAGTAAAACAAAGGTTGAGAAGAACTCATCCAGACATGGCCATCAAAATCAAAGAGGAAGTACAAAAACAGATTTGATGTGGGTTTCCTCGTCACCTCAGAATATCCTCAATGGTTAGCCAACATAGTACCAGTTCTGAATAAGGACGGAAAAGTCAGAATGTGTGTAGACTACAGGGATCTGAACAAAGCCAGTCCAAAGGATGACTTTCCCCTACCGTACATAGACATTCTAGTAGACAGTACAACCAAATTCAAAGTCTTCTCCTTCATGGATGGATTCTCGGGCTATAATCAAATCAAAATGGCGCCGGAAGACATGAAGAAAACTTTGATCATCACCCCATGGGGCACCTTCTATTACAAGGTAATGCTGTTCGGTTTGAAGAACGTCGGGGCAACCTATCAAAGGGCCATGACTACTCTGTTTCACGACATAATACATAAAGAAATAGAAGTGTATGTCAACGATATGATTGCCAAATCTAAAACAGAAGAGGAGCATGTGACCCATCTGTCAAAGTCATTCAAGCGTCTGAGAAAATACAAACTCCGCTTGAATCCTGTTATTTCTGTGCTTTTGTGGTTGGCATTTATTTTGCTAAAACTATTCTAGCAGCAAGAAGTTGAAACATGAAGTTCTAATTTGCTGCATTCAACATGTCGAATGAAGATGTCCCATACCTGCTCATAGGACATCGTGTTTGGATTCAGTTTTTAAAGCAGATTTTGTTGCTATGAATTGTTACTAAATATTATGTGAATATTTGGTTATCCTATGTGGCATCCATAGCATTTTTGGACCGTGGTTATATATTGGTTTTTCGGATTTTCAGCTGTTTCTAATTATGGAGACATATTAGGAAACTTTGGATTGAAGACCTATTTTGTTGGAGTGTATTTTGCAGATTTGTGAGCAGTCTATTTGCTGCGATTTTGAAGCCCAATTTAGTCCAGAGTAAATGTTATATATTGACTGATGTAAACCTAGTTTAGGTGTGGCACTTACTTGTGTTTTGTTAGGGTTTTCGAGTGTATTTTGTGAGCCTAACTGGTATCATTCTGATAACAGTATAAGGACTGGTTTTTGTGTTGTACGTTCTGTCAGTTACTCATAAGCTTTTAAGCATTGAGTTTCTTGTGTGTCAATTCTCATAAGCTTTGAAGTATTGAGAATTATGTGTTTTGAAAGTGTGACTTTCGGTTTGTTACTTGTGTGGAAAGATACCAATCACTGGTTATTGTTGTAGAGGGATTTGAGGAGGGCCTCATACCTAGGTGAGTCTTAGGTAGAAGTCATAGGAAGGGTAGTGATTAAGTGAGCAGATTATTCAGTAATTATATGATCTGTGAATTGATACTATCGTATATTGGTTTCGTCCCTGGCTTGGTAGCCCCCAGAGTAGGATTGTTGATCCAAACTAGGTAAACATATCACTGTGTTATTTACTTTCTGCACTGTTATTTTTATTGTTATCTTGTTCATTGTGTTGGATATCAGTGTCTCAACATCTGTGTAGGACATCTGATATCTGTGCTAGAATTTCAATTGGCTTCAAGAGCTGGCACCCTTGTTTGGTTCTGGGTGAGATTCAGGGAAGGTACTTTCTGGTACAATGGACAATGATGGAGGATTTCTGAACAAACCACCTCTGCTTGATGGTTCCAACTATGACTATTGGAAACCTAGGATGATAGCATTCATCAAATCCATGGATGATCAAGCATGGAAAGCTGTTATAAAAGGATGAGAGCCCCCAAAGGTTAAAGATGAAAAAGGTACCCCTACTGATGTGGTGAAGGAAGAGGAAGACTGGGATGATGCAGATTACAAAGGGTCTGTGGGAAATTCCAAAGCCATGAATGCATTGTTTAATGGTGTCAACAAGAATATCTTCAGATTGATTGAACATTGCACCATTGTAAAAGAGGCGTGAGGGGTCTTGAAGGTTGCTCATGAAGGGACTTCAAAGGTGAAGATGTCAAAGCTTCAGCTTCTCACTAGCAAGTTTGAGAGTTTGAAGATGAAAGAGGATGAGAGCATTCATGATTTTCACATGAACATTATTGAGATAGCTAATGCCTCTAGTGTTCTAGGTGAAAAGATGTCTGACAACAAACTGGTCAGAAAAATCCTCAGATCTCTACCTAAGAGATTTGACATGAAAGTGACTGCTATAGAGGAAGCTCGGGATATAGACAAGATGAAAGTGGATGAACTGGTGGGATCTCTTCAAACATTTGAATTAGGGATCAGTGAAAAGTATGAAAAGAAGAAGAGCATAGATTTTGTGTCAAATGCTGGTGACTCAGAAGATGAAGGTGACCTGGTCAGAGATGAAGGGGTGTCTAAAGATCTGGTATTGCTTGGAAAACAATTTAACAAAGTGTTGAAAAGGATTGACTGGAAGTCGAGAGCAAATGCTCAGAATAAGTCACTCGACATAATTAAGAACCAGGATGGAGGCAGAAGATCCATAACTGAAGAAGACTCCAATCAAGGGAAGAGAGTTTAGTGTTTTGAATGTGAGGGATATGGGCACATAAAGACTGAGTGTCCCACGTATCTCAAAAGGAAGAAGAAAGGCTTATCAGTGTCTTGGTCAGAAGGAGAGTCTGAGAGTGATCTTGAAGAAGAATCAGCAAAATTGGTGACAACTTTGACTGGGATTTGTAAGGCTGATGGAGAAACTACTTGTGAGTCTGACTCTGACAAAGAATCCTATGTTGGAGAACTCACTAAGGAAGAACTCTTCACAGGGTTTTCAGAGTTGTGTATCAAGAATGAAGAAAGGTGCCAGATAATATTGGAACAGAAGGTTCTGATAGCTCAACTAGAAGCTGAGAAGGAAGAACATCTATCAACCATTGCTGATCTGAAAGAGGAGGTTGAATGGCAAAAGTCAAAACTTGACAATATGACCAAATCTATAAGAATGCTGAACAATGGTACCACACAGCTGGATGAGATTCTTCAGACTGGGAAAGATGCTGGAAATGTGCAAGGCCTTGGTTTTAACAATCAAGCAGAGACTTACAAGAAGCCTGTATTGAAGTTTGTTCCTCAGAAAATAAAGCAAGAAGAGGGGATATCAAATCACATGTTTCAACATCAGATGAAGCATCAGAAAAGAGTTTGTAGATCAAAGTATAAACCATGAAGATGCCATTACTGTGGAAAGATTGGTCACTTAAAGTCCTTTTGCTACAAGCTGCACGGCTATCCCAAAACTGCTCAGCAACAAAATAAAGGACAGAGTTGGGGTAAAGTGAAGAGAAGATGGATTCCTAGACAAATGATGGCTGGTCTCATAGCACATACCTCTCTTACAGCATCTGCAAGAGAAGATTGGTACTTTGACAGTGGTTGTTCAAGACACATGACCGGTGTGAAGAAATTCTTGTCAGATATCAAGCCTCACTCCACCAATTATGTCACTTTTGGGGATGGATGAAAGGGTGAAATAAAAGGTGTTGGAAAGCTGGACTACACAGGACAACCAAATCTGGATCGTGTTCTATTTGTCAAAGGCCTGACCGCAAATTTAATCAGTATAAGCCAACTGTGTGATGTAGGTCTCAAAGTAAATTTCACCAAATCTGAATGTCTAGTAACCAATGAGAAAGATAAAGTTGTTATGAAGGGAACCAGGTCTAAGGATAACTGCTATCTGTGGAATCCTCAAGAACCTGAAAGTCTGTCTACCTGTTTGATGTCAAAGGAAGATGAAACGAAACTGTGGCATCAGAAATTGGGTCACTTACACCTGAAAGGGATGAAGAAAGTTATGTCAAGTGAAGCTGTTAGAGGTATTCCCAAGCTGAAGATTAATGAGGATAAAATATGTGGTGAATGTCAAGTTAGGAAGCAAACAAGGGTGTCACACAAGAGGCTTCAACATCTTACCACAACTTCTAGACTTCTGGAACTTCTTCCTATGCAGGTTGAAAGTCTTGGTGGGAAGAAGTATGCCTATGTTGTCGTAGATGACTACTCCAGATTCACATGGATAAGTTTTATCAAAGAAAAGTCTGAAGTATTTGCAGCCTTCAAAGAGTTGTGTCAAAGGATTCAACGGGAAAAGGATTGTGGTGTTGTTCGGATCAGAAGTGACCATGGGAAAGAATTCGAAAATAGAAGGTTTGAAGAGTTCTGCTTATATGAGGGAATCACTCATGAATTCTCATCACCGATCACTCCTCAGCAGAATGGTGTGGTGGAACGGAAGAACAGGACTATACAAGAGTGTGCAAGAGTCACGATTCATGCCAAAAAGCTTCCATATCATTTTTGGGCTGAAGCCATGAATACTGCGTGCTATATACACAATAGGGTGACTATCAGATCAGGTACTTCTGTCACTCTTTATGAGCTATGGAAAGGTAGAAAGCCAAATGTGAAGTATTTCCATCTGTTTGGCAGTAAGTGCTATATCTTGGCGGATCGTGAGCAGAGGCGAAAGATGGATCCTAAGAGTGAGGAAGGAATACTTTTGGGATACTCTACATAATGTTAAGCATATAGGGTATTTAATTCCAGAACTAAGGTGATGAAGGAATCCATAAATGTGGTGGTTGATGACTCGGGCAAAGACGAAGATGTCCGAGATGATGTTGGAGCATTACTTCCCATGAACAATGAAATCTCCCAAGACATTGAGTCTGTAGAAGATAATGCCAAAGAAACCGACACTAGACCTGAGAATGAAGAGGTAGAGGATGCTAACAGGGGACCTTCTATAAGGATTCAAAAGGACCACCCTAAGGAATTGATTATTGGAGATCTGAATGAAGGTGTAAGAACCCGAACGAGGGAGACTATGTCAAATGCATGCTTTGTTTCAAAGATTGAACCAAAGAATGTCAAAGAAGCATTGACAGATGAGTTCTGGATAAGTGCTATGCAAGATGAACTTTGTCAATTCAAAAGGAATGAAGTCTGGGAACTGGTACCACGACCAGCAGGAACAAATGTGATTGGAACAAAATGGGTTTATAAGAATAAGTCTGATGAACAAGGAGTTGTTACCAGGAACAAAGCCAGATTAGTTGCTCAAGGATACACACAGATTGAAGGAGTAGACTTCGATGAAACATTTGCTCATGTGGCTCGATTGGAATCTATCAGATTGCTGCTAGGAGTGGCATGTTTGTTGAAATTCAGATTGTTTCAAATGGATGTCAAGAGTGCCTTTCTGAATGGCTATCTTAATGAGGAAGTCTATGTTGAGCAGCATAAAGGGTTTGTGGATCCAAATTTTCCTGATCATGTTTTCAAGCTGAAGAAGGCTTTGTATGGGATGAAACAAGCTCCACGAGCTTGGTATGAAAGACTGACTGAGTTCTTAGTCAACAATGGATACAGGAAGGGTGGTATTGATAAAACACTTTTTGTCAAGGAGAAGGATGGGAAACTAATGATTGCTCAGATTTATGTAGATGATATTGTGTTTGGTGGGATGTCGGATGAAATGGTCCAGCATTTTGTCAACCAAATGCAATCTGAATTTGAGATGAGCTTGGTAGGTGAATTGACCTACTTCCTTGGATTACAAGTCAAGCAGATGGAAGACTCCATTTTTATCTGTTAGAGTAAATATGCGAGGAACATTGTGAAGAAGTTTGGACTGGATAATGCCAAGCATAAGAGGACTTCTGCTCCTACTCACTTGAAGTTATCCAAAGATGAAAAGGGAGTGAATGTTGAACAAAGTTTATATAGAAGTATGATTGGCAGTCTGCTGTATCTTACAGCAAGTAGGCCAGACATAACATTTGCTGTTGGTGTGTGTGCAAGATACCAAGCAGAACCCAAGGTCAGTCACATAAATCAAGTAAAGAGAATTCTTAAGTATGTGAGTGGTACATGTGATTATGGGTTGTTGTACTCCCATGACTCAAGTCCCATTTTAGTAGGTTACTGTGATGCTAATTGGGCTGGAAGTGCTGATGATAGGAAGAGTACCTCTGGAGGATGTTTCTTTTTAGGAAATAATCTTATTTCATGGTTTAGTAAGAAGCAAAATTCAGTATCCCTTTCTACTGCTGAAGCTGAGTACATAGCAGCTGGTAGTAGTTGTGCTCAACTGGTATGGATGAAGCAGATGTTATCTGAGTATAATGTCACACAAGATGTCATGACACTATTTTGTGACAACCTGAGCGCTATTAATATTTCCAAAAATCCCATTCAACATAGCAGGACTAAGCACATTGATATCAGGCATCACTTCATTAGAGAACTTGTGGAGGACAAAGTCATAACTCTTGAGCATGTGAGCACAGAAAATCAGCTTGCTGACATATTTACCAAGGCTCTAGATGCAGTTCAGTTTGAAAACCTGAGGAGCAGACTTGGGGTTTGTATTCATGAAGAACTATAGCAATTAATGTTCCTTCTGGCTGCCAGATTGGAAAGATTAAAGGAGGTTCTGGTAGTGCAGTGTGTGAATGGAGGGAAAATGCTGAAGTTTGAGCATGACACTTGGTCATGTGATGTGGTGTTTATTCTGGTTTATGATTTGACCATTTCTCAAATATTAATCGCTGTTCTACTTGCCTTTGTCATATTTATGGCTAAAAAGGGGGAGTAGTATGTTTGTGTGGGGAGTGCTTGTGTGCTTGTGCTGCTGCAGTAGTTGAGGCGGAGATTGTGGAATGCTGCTGCAGTTGAGGGGGAGTTTTACTATGCTGCTATGATGTGTTGTTTGTTGTGCTATGTGTTGTATTCAGCTGAAGGGGAGTGCTGCTATGCTGGATGTTTTTTTGCTGTGTGATGTTGGTATTTCGCTGCTGTCTGATATGGATTTTTTGTGTGCTTCTTTACAAGTTTTTTTGTGTGTGTAGTTTTAGCCAAAATAAGCCAAAGGGGGAGATTGTTATTTCTGTGCTTTTGTGGTTGGCATTTATTTTGCTAAAACTATTCTAGCAGCAAGAAGTTGAAACATGAAGCTCTAATTTGCTGCATTCAACATGTCGAATGAAGATGTCCCATACCTGCTCATAGGACATCGTGTTTGGATTCAGTTTTTAAAGCAGATTCTGTTACTGTGAATTGTTACTAAATATTCTGTGAATATTTGGTTATCCTATGTGGCATCCAAAGCATTTTTGGACTGTGGTTATATGTTAGTTTTTTGGATTTTCAGCTGTTTCTAATTATGGAGACATATTAGGAAACTTTGGATTGAAGACCTATTTTGTTGGAGTTTATTTTGCAGATTTGTGAGCAGTCTATTTGCTGCGTTTTTGAAGCCCAATTCATTCCAGATTAAATGCTATATATTGACTGATGTAAACCTAGTTTAGGTGTGGAACTTACTTGTGTTTTGTTAGGGTTTTTGAGTGTATTTTGTGAGCCTAACTGGTATCATTCTGATAATAGTATAAGGACTGGTTTTTGTGTTGTAAGTTCTGTCAGTTACTCATAAGCTTTTAAGGATTGCTTTTCTTGTGCGTCAATTCTCATAAGCTTTGAAGTATTGAGAATTGTGTGTTTTGAAAGTGTGACTTTCGATTTGTTACTTGTGTGGAAAGATACCAATCACGGGTTGTGGTTGTAGAGGGATTTGAGGAGGGCCTCATACCTAGGTGAGTCTTAGGTAGAAGTCATAGGAAGGGTAGTGATTAAGTGAGCAGATTATTCGGTAATTGTATGATCTGTGAATTGATACTATCGTATATTGGTTTCGTCACTGGCTTGGTAGCCCCTAGAGTAGGATTGTTGATCCGAACTGGGTAAACAAATCACTGTGTTATTTACTTTCTGCACTATTATTTTTATTGTTATCTTGTTCATTGTGTTGGATATCAGTGTCTCAACATCTGTGTAGGACATCTGATATCTGTGCCAGAATATCAAATCCTAACAAGTGTACGTTCGATGTCCGCTCAGGAAAACTGCTAGGGTTCATTGTCAGGCAGAAAGGAATTGAGGTTGATCCTGACAAAGTCAAGGCCATTCAAGAAATGCCTTCTCCAAAGAAGGAAAAACAAGTCAGAGGATTCCTAGGACGTTTGAATTACATTTCTAGATTCATATTCCTCATGACCGCGACATGCGCGCCAATCTTCAAATTACTCAAAAAGAATCAAGACTGTGTATGGACGGAAGACTACCAAAAGGCCTTCGACAGTATCAAAGAGTATCTGTTGAATCCACCTATCCTGTCACCTCCAGTGGAGGGAAGACCGCTGATCATCTATTTAACAGTCTTGGAAGACTCCATGGGTTGTGTACTTGGCCAACAAGATAAAACAAAAAGAAAAGCGTCTGCCTTCTACTATCTGAGCAAGGCGTTTACTGACTGTGAAACTCGGTATACTATGCTTGAGAAAACTTGCCGTGCTCTGGCTTGGGCAGCCAAACGTCTTCGCCAGTATATGATTTGTCACACTACATGGCTAATATCTGAAATGGACCCAATCAAGTACTTCTTTGAAAAGCCTGCTCTCATTGGAAGGATCGCCCGGTGGCAGATGTTGTTATCAGAATATGACATAGAATACCATGCTCAGAAAGTCGTCAAAGGAAGTATTTTAGCCGATCATTTGGATTATCAACCGATTGACGATCAAGAATCATTCAGATTTGACTTCCCCGACGAAGATGTTATGTACTTAAAAATGAAAGATTGCGATGAACCCTACCCAGTGAAGGGCCAGAACCAGGTTCCCAATGGGGACTAATCTTTGACGGAGCTGTCAATCATTATGGAAACAGAATTAGGGCAATCATCATAACACCTCAGGGTACTCACATTCCTTTCACTTCCAGATTAACATTCAAGTGCACAAACAACGAGGCCGAATACGAAGCTTGTATCATGGGTCTCGAAGAAGCGATTGACTTAAGTATCAAGAACTTGGATATGTATGGAGACTCATCCCTGGTTATCAATCAGATCAAAGGAGATTGGAACACATACCAATCAGGACTGATTCCTTACAAAGATTACGCGAGGAGGTTGTTACCATTCTTCAATAGAATCGAGTTTCACCATATCCCTCGTGAAGAAAACCACATGGCTAATGCACTAGCCACTCTCTCTTCCATGATTATTGTAGGTCAATGGAACGACATACCTAAGGTTGACATAATGCGCCTAGAACGGCCCGCTTACATATTTGTGATTAAAGCAGTCATAGACGACAAACCTTGGTATCACGATATCAAATGCTTCCTTCAGAAACAAGAGTACCCACTTGGGGCATCAAGAAAAGATATGAAGACTCTCTGAAGACTGGTTGGAAGCTTCTTCCTAAGCGGTGATACACTCTATAAGAGAAACTTTGACATGGTCTTGCTCAAATGCGCAGACAGACCAGAAGCAAACACTCTGATAAAAGAAATTCACGAAGGAACCTTTGGCACTCATGCCAACGGACACACAATGGCGAGAAAAATTCTGACAGCAGGGTACTATTGGTTGATCATGGAATCCGATTGCTACAAGTACATGAGGAGATGCCATAAGTGTCAAATATACGCTGACAAAATCTATGTACCGCCAACGCATCTCAAAGTTCTCTCTTCCCCGTGGTCTTTTTCCATATGGGGAATTGACATGATTGGTATGATTGAACCCAAAGCTTCGAACGAACATCGGTTCATCCTGGTAGCAAATGACTACTTCACCAAGTAGGTCGAAGCAGCGTCATACACCAATGTAACCTGACAAGTCGTGGTCCACTTTATCAAAAACAAAATCATCTGCCGTTATGGTGTTCCAAGTTAGATCATTACTGATAATGGATCCAACTTAAACAATAAGATGATGAAAGAGTTATTCGTTGAGTTCAAGATCGAACACCATAACTCATCCCCCTACCGGCCTAAGATGAACAGAGTGGTAGAAGCGGCTAACAAGAACATCAAGAAGATTGTTCAAAAGATGGTTGTAACCTACAAAGACTGGCACGAGATGCTACCCTTTGCTCTTCACGGTTATCGTACATCTGTCCGCACTTAAACAGGGGCAACCCCTTTCTCTCTAGTATATGGCATGGAAGGAGTACTTCCCATAGAAGTAGAGATCCCATCAATCCAGGTATTAATGGAAGCCAAATCAACATAGGCTGAATGGTGTCAGAGTCGACACGATGAATTAAACCTAATCAAAGAAAAGCGAATAACAGCTCTATGTCACGGTCAGATGTATCAGCAAAGAATGAAGATAGCGTTTGACAAAAAGGTCTGACCCCGTGTCTTCAGAAAAAGAGACCTTGTGCTCAAGAAGATACAATCATTCCTCACTGATTCCCAGGGTAAATGGACTCCGAATTACGATGGCCCTATGTGATCAAGAAAGCCTTCGCAGGCGGCGCCTTGAGACTTGCAACCATGGATGGAGAAGAGTTTGGCTACCAAATGAACGTTGATGTAGTCAAGAAATACTTCGCCTAAAGAAAGAAAAAAGAAAACGTCTCGGTGGATTGAAAACCCAAAAGGGAGGTCCAGGAAAAAATTAGAGACATAAGCAAAAATCATCCAGATGGATTGGAAATCTCAAAATACAATCCAGGCAAAAATTAGGGATTCATCACTACTACGAAAAACCCATTTAGAAACGGTTGGGAATGACATATAATGACGCGGGCGAAGGCGTTGTTATGTAGATTGTTGTTGTAAGTTCGTCGTTTCTACAACGGTCTGGAAACCGTTGTTGTATTCTGGAACCGTGCGATATATTGCAACGGTTAGGTATTTCAGCCATTGTAAAATATATTAACTATCACAACGGTTATCAGTGTGAACTGTTGTCATATATGTTAACTATCACAACGGTTATTTGTCTCAACTGTTATGGAATGTACCCTTAGTTTATTAAATACAAATGTATATTGCTTGTTTTACCATCCACCTAATTAAAGAAATACAACCATTAAAATTGGTAAAGAACTATATAATCTAAAAATTAAACTATTCTTGAAAACCAACTTAAACACACCACTGTTTTCCGAATTGCATCCATTTCATTCTGCACATTTTATGTTCCTTAACATAAAATTTATGGTTCGATGGTCTGTTTCCTTCAATCCATCGATATCTTTTATTATAGTTTACCTCATCATCGCCAAAAATCACCACGATTTTATCATCATAACAATGATCAGGATCTTAACAACCACGACGATTAGTGACGACGATGAGGTAAACTATAATAAAAGATATCGATGAATTGAAGCAAACAGACCAGGGACCATAAATTTTATGTTAAGGAACATTAAATGTGCTGAATTAAATGGATGCAATTCGGAAAACATTGACATGATAAAGGTTGGTTTTCAAATACATCTTAATTTTCAGATTATAATGTTCTATAGCTATTTAACTGATTGCATTTTCAATAAAAGGATAGTGAAACAAACGATATACATAGTATATAATAAACTAAATTTCATATACAATATCAGAATGAATTCATATATATGTACCTTATCAGAATGAATTCATATATAGGTATCACCATCATCATCACCATGTGAAACAAATCCTAATAAGTGGGAAGCAATGATGAAAATTAGTTAGTATTAAATTTAACTATATACAATATACATAGTATATATATAATAAACTAATGTTCTATATCAATTTAACTGATTGCATTTTCAATAAAAGGATAGTGAAACAAACAATGTACATAGTATATAATAAACTAAATGTCATATACAATATAAGAATGAATTCATATATATGTACCTTATCAGAATGAATTCATATATATATGTACCACCATCATCATCACCATGTGAAACAAACCCTAAGAAGTGGGAAGCAATGAAGAAAATTAGTTAGTATTCAAAACAAAACAACCAAAAGTTGAAACAAAACCCTAAGAAGTGGGACTGTACCATTACAATGAAGTTCACCTTGCTTGTGAAGCATTGAAGTCGAATCTGCACAAAATGAGAACAATCAACAAAAACAACATGAAGCAAATGAGATAATGGGAACTATTTAACAAAAAGATTGAAGTAGAAGACTACCTTATTTTCCATAAACAATATGTACATTACGCTTGCTACCGCCAGCATCATCACCATGTTCATCTAGTTTTAGATTCTGCAAGAAGAACTACAAGGAGGAAGAATCTTAAATCAAAAGCTTCATACTTCTTGTATTTCTTCTCGCAGATTCTAAAAAAAGATGAAGTTTGGGTGCTAAGGTTTCGCTGTGAAGGAAACGGCGCGACTGTCAAAAAGGGAAAGTTAATTCCCTTATATAGGTAAAATTTTCACAACGGTTTTCTTAAATAACCGTTATGATAGATTATATATTAATTTAATAATATCACAACGGTTAGTTATAATAACCGTAGCGATACCCCTTATATGTGGTACAAGGTTCGACACCAGGCAACAACATTTTCCTAAAATTACGCCTGGATTATAAGTGATATCGCTACGGTCATTACTTATAACCGTCGTGATATTATTAACCGTTGCACTTCCCAACATATGAACGGTTTACAAGAAAATATCGTTCCAGAATATGAACGGTTTACAAGTTATCATCATAACAAGCATTATACTATCAGTCTTTTCATCTTCAACCTCATCTATAAATAGACAATTTTACATATCTAAATAATATATTCTTCATAACAATGAGTTCAACAAATGAGAATCCTAGAAACCTCAATGAGGAACGTCAGGCGCCAATTTAGGAGGTCGTCCAACCAGTAACTGCCAACTTCAGGGATGCCTTAAGGGTAAGGAAGGATAAGAAGAAGAAGAAGAAGAAGCCGAAGAAGAAGAAGATAAAGAAGAAAATGAGGCCTGTATATTATGATTCTGATGAGGGGAGTGAGGAGAGATGTCTAGATTATGAAGATGCATTTAATGCTATGGGCTCTGACAATGATCTTGATATGTAATATGTTTATCAATGTACTCTCAATGGAATATTAAAATAAAATTATCTCTATATACGTTCATCTCTTACAGTTTTATCTTTAAAGTTATATATATACTCTATTGCACTTAAAAATACTAAAGAATACATTGCTGGGAATATACATCATACATTACATGACGTTAGACATGTTTAAAAAATTAATACATGTTTAAAATCTCAAAATATGACAAAAAATACATTGCTGTGAATCGAAGCGTGATACATGTAGTACAACGGTCTTCTAATACAAGCGTGTTAAAATGTAAAAATATGGAAAACAAAATATAGTAGCTGGGAATCGAAGCTTGTTACACAGCTTGTATTACAATATACGGTTATGTAATACAACCGTCGTTAAATATGGCGTTATAAATTTTTAATCCTGTTACAACGGTGGGATACGAAACCGTGGTAAACCTGGCATCGTTAAATGGGGTTTTCGTAGTAGTGCCTGGCAAATAACTACATCTGACGAGGTTAAATCCCCAGCAGTAATGGCATCCATCAAGTAAACTTCAAGTCAAGGTCATCTTCGACAGAAGCTCAGGATGTCCAGAATTCAAAAGTTGCTAGAAGGATAACGGTCGTTATGTTTCAATGTAGCCCTTTTCCCGTAAATTACCATTTTCTAAACTTTGTAATACTCTATGGTATCACGCGTTTGGCTGATTACCATCCTATCAAAAAAATTTGAGCCCAAGTTCTTTTGTTTGCAATTCTAATTTGTTTTAGCTTTACAGAATGACATTTTAATATGATCAACGATTCTTGAAATAAAACGAAAATGAATTTAATTGTCAAAATTTGTCTGCTTTTAAAATAAAGATGGAAATTCTTTTGACTGTTAAACATTGAAGGAACATCGATCGCTTCTTCAGAAGTAATTGAACCTCAAAGTGCAGAATCAAAGTACTCCTTCTAAACCAGTACGCCTGAATGAAGGATCGACTGTTTTAGATGCCATGTTTCATCTGATATCCTCGGCAGAGTTCGTATCTCTTAAGACCGATTGAACAATTCTTTCTTCCCCCACAGGTACTACCTCTCCTAAGCAAGGTGTCGCTCCCGAAAAGATTCGCATCCAACGGTACAAACGCGAGAGTGGCGCAAAAGACACAGAGTCGCCAGCAAAGTGTATTTATCCCAAGAGAGGGAAAGGAAACACTGCATAAACCTGAAAGAAGACGGGAAGAGCATGGTTACGCGACCAAGAGAACGGGTACGGGAATCGGTTACGCGAAGGGAAGGTGTTAGCACCCAACACGTCCATCGTACTCGATGGGATCCACGCTTGTTGTCTGCATCGAAGGGTGTCGTCGACAGGAACTCCACTGCTACTGAATCGGCGAAAAGAACGAGAACGGAAAAACACGAAGAAACAAATGTAGGGAAAATAAAAGAAGTGCTCGCATAGGCCCTACCCCACTGCCTACGTATCTCATCGGGAGCATGAGAATCAGAGCGACGTAGTTCCCCTCACTAGGGGTGGATTGTGTTTTTTAGGGAACGGCTTACGTTCTAGCTCAGGTGTTGCAGCTCGCTGAATCGAGACTTAGGCGTTACCGTCTTGCAAGAAAACGAGTAGGAGCACGTTCGTACGTTGAGAGTGAGTGAGATGAGAAAAGAATTCCCGAAGGAAAGACATTAGTGTTTGTTTTGGAGTTTTTTAGACAGAAGTGTTTTTTTAGTTAGCTTGTAACTTACATTGCACCAAAGTCTATCGTGCGGGAACGAGTGAATCGCATGGTCGCCCCCAAATGGAACGTATGCTAAACACTCTAGAAGAGGAGGGGGGACCCCTCGTTCTTCATTTCCTACAATTAAGGCTCAAGCGCAATATTCGTTATATCTATTAAGTGTTTTAGAAGAAGTTTTGAGATGAGAAGAGAAAAGACACAAAGGAAACTCTAAAGGGGTACTAAGAGTCCTAATGTTATCATGCATAGAGATCCTAGGGTTAGTGAGGTTTAGGAGAGGAACAACTACCTAAGACCTAATGCTAATCCTACTCCAAGCTTAATCAGAAATTAAGTTGGACTAGGTAGCTCTAAGGGGAAAGGAATCCAAGACTTAATCAAGTCTTGAGATTCATGGGGTGAAAAAGAGTGAAAGAGAAGAAGAAGAAAGAGAAGGATAAGATGAGAAACAAGATGGGGCAGCAAGCACATCATATCATAAATGTCCAACTCAAGTCAATCAATATGTTTCAAAGATCAAACAAACACATCTTAAACACACAAGTGAAAGCACACAAGAAAGGATGCAAGTAAACTTGAATTAAGATTCACAAATTCACACACTAAGGCCTCATACAAAGATGACATGAACAATATAAGATGAAAGTGAAACCAAGTCAGAATTTAATTCACATCATGATCATCCAATACAAACATGCAAGAATGTTTCATATTATGATGCATTATGAGCCAAAGAAACCACAAAACCAATGACGATGATATGCATCACATAATTCAAACCATGAAGACAAAGTGAGATGAAAACCAAGCAATGAACTCAAGGGGCAGTAGCATACACATTAACATCATGCCAAGATCAAACTCAAGTCATACAAGATTAATCACCAAGCAACACATCCAAAGCATGTATCAAAATTAATCAAAGCAACCACTTACTATTCATGTAAGCAAGCAAGGAAACATGTGAAGCAAAAAAGTGAGAACATGTCACATAAAACACCTTAAACCAAGAGGGTCAGAACCTCTAGCATGTCATACAAATCAAACAAAAGGTTTCATACATGAATGGATTCACACAAAGAAGCAATCACAAGATTAGGTTGAGCATTCCACAAAGTTCAAGTCCAAAACCACATCCACTTAGAAAATCAAGAACAAATTGGAAAATAATCAAATGAGGATGATTCTAAAGCCAAAAGTAAGCTCAAACAGAACATGATCATACCATAAAAAAATCTCAAGCATCATTCCATTACAAGTAAGCAAATGCATCCAAACTAGACCAAGTGTCAAAGTATACTTCATTCAAACTTGCATCACAAACAAAACTCAACCAAAAATAGAAAAGTGGATCAACAAAATCCCAAAAAATAATCAAACAGAATTTAACTTAGTCAAGTAACATGTGCAAAAAGATTGGAGCAAAAAGAGTTAAAGAGCTTGTCTAAAAGTAATCCACAAGTCAAGAGGTGCACATGACCGAACAAATATCGAGGGTCAATAAAACTTGAGTGGCAAGTCACTAAAAGTAATTCAAACCATCATCAAATCAGCATCAAAACATCCTCATATAATGCCTTAAAAGTTTCCAAGAGATTGGTCCCAAATGATGAGTGAAAGTCAAAAAGATTCCTAACCCTAGATGAAGGGTATCATTGGAAACTCATCCTTAAATCAATTCAAAATAAATAAGGACAAATAAAAATAAAAATAAAAATAAAATATGAAAAATAAGGCAAGATATTAAATATTCAGAAAAGTATTTTTTTGGGTTTTTAAAATGATTTAAATTGATTAAAATAAAAATGAAATGAAAAAGCAAATGAAAAGAAATAAAGAAAAATGAACAAGGCAGAGGGAGGTGCAAAAGCAAATATCAATCACAAGGCTCATGTTTAAGGGCGCATGGGCCCAAAATCAAGGGGGTGCGAAAATCAGGACAAACCAAAGCCCAGTCCATAACAAAACATACCATCAGATTTTTAAAATAAAAAAAAGAAAAGGAAAACAAGGTGTAACGAAATCATGTGAACGTGTTTATCAATCGGTCACATTTTAAAAGTCATAAACGGACAAAAGCTGGAACAAGCCAATCACGCTTCAACACCTAATCATCTTCTCCACGACATAAGCCCTAAAAAGAACATGCATCGTGAAAATACAGCCACAAAACAGTGCTAAAGCATCAACTTCTACCAAGGATTTCTTCATGGAAACTCAACCAAAATAAATGAAATAAAATGGCAAACTGAAGTTCACAGATCGTAGATCAATATGGTACCATTTATTTTTCAAAATAAACACTCAAACACAGATAAAAGTGCATCCAAAGTCACGGGTTCCAAATAATTTTCAAGTATACAACAAAACCAACAAACTCAGATTTAAACAACCAAACGAATGCCATCATCTCAGTTTACTTCAGATTGCAACATATAAGCACATTTTGATCTAAAAGATGAGAAATCAAGAATTTGAAGAAGCTTACCTAGTGGAGGCAAGTCCATTGCTTCTTCAACACTTTGCAAGAGCTTCAGAAAACCAGCTATAATTCCTCAACCAGCTCCAATGGGGATGAATCAAACACTAAAAATGAGAGAGAACTTGGGAAAAATGAGATTCGCAAATGAGAAGTTTTGAGGGAAAGTTTGAGCAGATCTGAAAATGAAGCCTCCTTTTCTTTGGTTTGGAGTGAGTTAGCTTATATATGGAGAGTTTAGGTTTGGTATAAGGTTAGGAACGAATCTCAGGTTTGGGAATTAATTGTTGTGGCTTGGAGGAAAAAAAAATGAGAAAGATGCACATGAGATTGTGTAGGTTCGAGTGGTGTTTTGTAGGCTTGGAGAGTGCTTTCTTTTTGGACTAAAATGAGAGGTTTTTGCGTGTACAATTGGGCTGCTCCTCTGCTGAATTCATATGGACAGGTCTTGCATTCCAAGTGTGTCCAAACTTTTGCAAATTCTCTTTTCATGGCAGGTTATATGTTGGTCCATTTTTGGCAGAAAAGCGTCAAGATCGTGGCCCATAATGTGAGAGAAATGGGCTGCATGACCAATTCAGGTTATGTGCATC
The DNA here is from genome assembly GCA_022829125.1 of Lathyrus tuberosus. Taxonomy (NCBI): domain Eukaryota; kingdom Viridiplantae; phylum Streptophyta; class Magnoliopsida; order Fabales; family Fabaceae; genus Lathyrus; species Lathyrus tuberosus. The sequence continues at coordinate 2,355,470 of JALAZF010000383.1, read as the reverse complement.
AACATAAAAACTTGCAAGTTTGTTAAAATCTAACCATGTGTGTCACTTTGAGACATCATAAACCCTTGAACTCCTTGCCAAACAATGAGCTCTTGGGCTCATATTAAAGCTAGCATGACAAAGAGAAAGAAAGATGTTGGGATGAACTTGAGATAAGGTGTGGGCCAATGTGAAAAATTATCCTAAAATCATGTCCTCAAAACTGGCTGCATAAAGTATATTTTGAATAATTTGATGACACTAGCTTTGAGCACTCATAATTTGGTGAATTTCAATCCAAATGGTGTGATCTTGAGTTCTAATGAAAGTTGGAAGAATAACCAATAAATCCTATGTTGAAATTGACTTGGAACAAAGCTTAGATGATGGTGAAAATCAGCCATGAAGACAAGTACTCACCACTGCCAAAATGGAATGGGAAAAACTAAGTCATGAACACAATTTGATCAATTGATGACACCATCTTTGAACATTCATAATTCGAAGAACTCTAAACCAAATGGGACAAACTTGGATTCTTTGGAAATAGGGGATTGCCCTCTACACTTTTCATGTTAGAAGTTTCTCAATTCAAGGCTTGGAAGTCACTCAAAATTGGCCAAGAACAATGGTGCACCAAGCTGTCAAAAGTAACTTAGAAAAAATTCTAAGTTTTTTCCAAATTTCCAACTTGAAACCTCCATCTTTAAAACATCATAACTCTCTCAAAAATAATCCAAATGAGACAAACTTTACACGGTTAGAAAGCTTAGAACAAGCCCTACAACTTTCATGTTTGAGGAAAATTGAAATGAAGCTTTTATCATGATGGAAATTGGCTTGGAAGATGGCTGAATTCATGTTAAAACTTTCCCAAAATAGCAACTTCTTAAAAACCTAGATTTCCAAAAATAGCATTTTTTCCACATTTTTGATTTTTCATGAATCCTTGAACATTTCTTGATCAAATCTTGTCCATGGACCATATGTAACTTGAGAATCATGATGTTGACCTCAAAAAGTCAGGGGTTGACTTTTTCCCTGCGCAGTTGACTTTATTCCCAATTCTCCTGATTTCGAAATTTCTGATCAATTGAAAACCTTCTGAAACAAATTAATGGGCAATCTTCCATCCTTAGACACTTGAGGACATAAGGAATGCCATGAGATCAAGTCTTGCCCAAAAAATCAGAAATAAACTGATTCTGTAGCAAACCCTAATTTTGGCTCCTCTGGTTAGGAGAAATCAGCACATCCTCCAAATTCAAATTCCTCTGAGAATGATGTGTGTCATGTCCACCAATGATGATTAGTGCCATTTGGAGATGATAAACAATCAAAGAGCTTGCTCCTTTGAGGGTTAGATCTCAGAATCTCCAAAACCCTAATTTAAGAAATCAGGTTATGAGAGTGTGATTCCTCTGAAATCTCTTGCCAATCTTGATCTTGTGGTGAGGTGATGGACCAATTAAGACACCTTGAGGCATATGGCTCCTTTGTGGCTCAAGAAATGATAGCATCAAAAAATTTCTCTCCTCTTAGCCCCTTGGACAATACACATGAATTGTTGCTTGAAACCCTGAAAAACCTTTTCTTCCCTTGAGTTAAACCAAGTACCTTGATTCCATGCCAAGAGCAAATGATATGCAAAGATGATAATGCAAAAAATGCAAAGAAACATAAGCCAGTTAGGTAAAAAACAACAAGTCAAATTTTGAGGTGCCACAGCTGCCCCTATTCAAACTTCTTGGATCCGAGGGTATGGAAGCAACGGCTTTCAGACAATCGGGATACAGGGAGATTGAATACCAAAAGAACCAGGAAATTTGCAACCTGTGGGGATCAAAGGTAAGTGTTTGCCAACCGAAAGTGGACTTAGACACAGTAGATACCAACCAATAGTTGGGATAAAAGAAGGGTACCAACCAATAGTTGGGATAACCAAAAACAATACCAACCAATAGTTGGGATAAAAGAAGGGTACCAACCAATAGTTGGGATAACCAAAAGAAAAGATACCAACCAATAGTTGGGATAAAAGAAGGGTACCAACCAATAGTTGGGATAGCCAAGAACAATACCAACCAATAGTTGGGATAAAAGAAGGGTACCAACCAATAGTTGGGATAACCAAAAGAAAAGACACCAACCAATAGTTGGGATAAAAGAAGGGTATCAACCAATAGTTGGGATAGCCAAGAACAATACCAACCAATAGTTGGGATAAAAGAAGGGTACCAACCAATAGTTGGGATAACCAAAAGAAAAGATACCAACCAATAGTTGGGATAGCCAAGAGAAGATACCAACCAATAGTTGGGATAAAAGAAGGGTACCAACCAATAGTTGGGATAGCCAAGAGAGGATACCAACCAATAGTTGGGATAAAAGAAGGGTACCAACCAATAGTTGGGATAACCAAGAAAAGATACCAACCAAAAGTTGGGATAAAAGAAGGATACCAACCAAAAGTTGGGATAAAAGAAGGATACCAACCAATAGTTGGGATAACCAAGAAAAGATACTAACCAAAAGTTGGGATAAAAGAAGGATACCAACCAATAGTCGGGATAACCAAGAAAAGGTACCAACCAATAGTTGGGATAAAAGAAGGGTACCAACCAATAGTTGGGATAAACAAGAAAAGGTACCAACCAATAGTTAGGATAACGAGGACGACCGAAGGCGAACTCGAAAATATAGACTTTCAAACCCGAAATAAGTAGAATCAACAGATCTACAAAGATGACTCGGCTGGGGATAAGAGAAATCTAAACAAACAACTCTGCGGGGGAGTGTAGGAATGACCAACAAGAAGGACGAATCCACTGGTGCGGTGTAATGTTAAACAACATCTCCTGAATCATGTTACTTTATGTTGGGGGAAAGGAACTGGTAAAAGATATCAAACCTGGCTTATGCTTCGAATGCATATGTTTGAATTTTTCTATGGCGTAATGCTCCATACGAAATGGAAATGCTACGCGTCTGGGAGGATGCTATGCAAAATGCTTATGCAATGCAAAAGGAACGCCTCAGCAAAATAAATGCTGAAGACGAAGGCAAATCCACTGGGGATGACAAACTAAATTGTCCTCTGAAATAAGAGACCCTGCCGAGAAAGAATTCGCTCTGCTGGGAAAGAAACTGATCACCAACTTTGCTGGAGATGAAAACTCCTAGAGAAAACCCAATCTGTTGGGGGTAGCTATGAACGAATATTAAAGATGGAAACCAAAGAGAAATTCTCTCCGCTGGGGATTACCAACTGACTTCTACCGGGATTCTGAAAGAATGCCAACAACAATTGGACTTAAGACCTGCTGGGGATATCAACTGCTATTGAACAAACCACTGAGAGGATTACCACCAAACCCTGCTTGGGGAGACAGGTCAATAAATTCGAACCTGCTTGGGAGATGCTCTTACCTTTACCCCGCTGGGGAATATCAGCCAATACCAGCAAATCTGCTTGGGGAATGGTGATTGACAACATCAACTCTGCTAGGGGATAACATCAAGCTTACCCATTTGAGGGGATTAACTCATACCGTTGCTGGTGAGAAAAACATTTCTTGACTAGCTGCGTGCTCAGACCCTGTGGGGAAAATGACATCTTTAACCAAAGAAAATATTCCACAAGCCTCCTGCTGGGGATGCATCAGCGTCAACTTCTGATTGTTTGTTGAGAAATTGATGATTCTATCACAACTTTAGCTGGGGAATTAATCTTCTGTACTTTGCTGAGGAAGATAATTCTCGACACTCTGGTTAGGAAAACAGCAACCTGCTGAGGAGGATGAACTTTTCAATGCCGAGGAGAGTAGCTCTACTGGGGAAGAACAAACCTGTTATCCTGCAAACAAAATCAACAGAAAGATCTATATGCAAAACAGCTACTCCTACTACCATTACAACGACCATTGCCTAAGCAGTTACCGTTATTTTCCGATATGCTTCGCATAGCTCAACATTTTCGCATGCAATGTTTATCAAAATATCGGACGTTTTCACAAACAAAACAGTAAAAGTAAAAACAAGAATGAAAAGCTCGTTGAGTGAAATGCAAATTTTATTGAACGAATTGGCCTGTAAATACGCATTTACATCTGGAAGGAATTCCTGAAAAGAGGTAATTGCGCAAAAATAAAAGAAAATACACATGTCGGCAATGTGAGGAACAGACATCCACCATGGTTCAATTCAGCTATGACCTATATGACTTTCTTATTCGCAGATGCTTTGACCTTCGAAGAGACTGACTGGACTGATTCCTTTCCTTTGAAATTTTCGTATACCAAAAGTATTCACAGATCGAACGCAGATCATAGCCTTTGCTTTTAAAATCCCTAACTTTTGCCTGGATCGCCCTTTTCGGGTTTTCAATCCACCGGGATACCCATTTTTGCCAAAGTTGCCTTTTCAGGTTTTCAACCTTGCGGGTTTATTCTTTTCTTTTTATCCCTAATTTTTGCCCGAACCTTTTCTTTTTATGGTTCGCCGGGATGCCCCTTTTTTGCCTGGACTTTCTTTTTGTGTCCAGCGGGTCTCTTTTATGCAAAGTATTTTTTGACTACGTCTGCGTTCACAGGGGACGTAAAATCTTCGCCATCCATAGTTGAGAGTAATAAGGCTCCACCAGAGAAAACCTGTCTTACTACATATGGCCCTTCGTAGTTTGGAGTCCACTGGCCCCTGTAATCTATTTGAGGAGGAAGGATCCTTTTTAAAACCAATTCACCAGCCTGAAAACACCGAGGACGCACTTTCTGATCAAAGGCTTTCTTCTTCCTGCTCTGATACAACCGGCCATGTGCAATGGCTCTCAGTCTCTTCTCTTCGATGAGGTTGAATTCATTCAGCCGGGAACGCACCCACTCGGCTTCATCAAGCTTCACATCTGTCAAAATTCTCAAAGAAGGAATCTCAACCTCTAATGGCAAGACTGCTTCCATGCCATACACCAGTGAGAAAGGAGTTGCCCCAGTCGATGTGCGTACCAAAAGATGATAACCATGTAGAGCATAAGGCAGCATCTCATGCCAATCTTTATAGGTCACTACCATTTTCTGCACAATCTTCTTGATGTTCTTATTAGCTGCTTCAACAGCCCCATTCATCTTCGGACGATAGGGAGAAGAGTTGTGATTTTCAATCTTAAAGCTCTGACATAACTCCTTCATCATTTTGTTATTCAAATTTGAACCATTATCAGTGATGATTCTCTCCGGGACTCCATACCGGCAGATGATGTCTTTCTTGATAAATCTGGCTACCACTTGTCTGGTGACGTTGGCAAATGAGGCTACTTTTACCCACTTCGTGAAGTAATCGATGGCGACCAAAATGAAACGATGCCCATTGGAGGCAGTAGGTTCAATCTTTCCGATCATGTTAATGCCCCACATGGCAAAAGGCCAAGGTTACGACAAAGCATTCAGAGGAGTAGGCGGTACGTGCACCTTGTCAGCATAAATCTGGCATTTATGACATTTCCGGGCATATTTAAAATAGTCAGACTCCATAGTCATCCAATAATACCCCGCTCTCAACAATTTTCTAGCCATAGCATGCCCATTGGTATGAGTACCGAAGGAACCTTCGTGAACCTCTTCCATTAACATGCTTGCCTCGTGTTCATCTACACAACGTAGCAAGACCATGTCGAAGTTTCTCTTGTATAACACATCATCTTTGTTCAAAAAGAAATTTCCTGCCAACCTCCTCAGAGTCTTTTTATCCTTGGAAGATGCCCCAGCTGGGTATTCCTGACTCTTCAAGAAGACTTTAATGTCATGATACCAAGGTTTGCCATCTGACACCCCTTCAACTGCAAATACAAAAGCAGGCCTGTCCAAGCGCATGATTCTGATTGAAGGAGCTTCATTCCAAAGATTCACCTTATGTATTGATGACAACGTAGCCAATGCACCAGCCATCTGATTTTCCATCCGGGGAATATGATGGAAGTCGATTCTGTCGAAGAAAGGTAGCAACCTTCTGGCATAGTTGTTATATGGGACGAGATTTACCTGACGAGTCTCCCATTCACCTGTAATCTGATTCACCACCAACGCAGAATCACCATAAACATCGAGGTTCTTGATTCTCAAATCAATTGCTTCTTCTAACCCCATGATGCATGCTTCATACTCTGCCTCATTGTTGGTGCATATGAACGTTAATCGGGCAGTAAAGGGTATATGAGAACCCTGTGGAGTCGTAATGATTGCCCCGATTCCGTTACCATATGAATTAACAGCCCCATCAAAAACCATCTTCCATTGAGATCCAATCTCAGGTCCTTCATCAGGCAAAGGCTCTTCACAATCCTTCATCTTCAGATACATGATATGCTCATCCGGAAATTCAAACTTCATTGGTTGATAATCCTCGATTGGTTGTTCAGCGAGATATTCTGATAAAACACTTCCCTTAATGGCCTTTTGGGAAACATACTGAATATTGTATTCTGTTAGAACCATCTGCCAACGGGCTATTCTACCAGAAAGCGCCTGCTTCTTAAACACATACTTGATCGGATCCATCTTCAAAATCAAAAGGGTTGTATGGTTTAACATATACTGCCTCAAACGCTTAGCGGCCCAAGCGAGTGCACAACATGTTTTCTCCAGCATCGAGTATCTTGACTCGCAATCAGTAAACTTCTTACTCAGGTAATAGATGGCGTGCTCTTTTTTATCTGACTCGTCTTGTTGACCGAGCACACAACCCATTGAATTCTCAAGAACCGTGAGATACATAATCAAAGGCCTTCCTGGCACTGGCGGCATAAGGACCGGAGGTTCCTGCAAGTATTCTTTAATCTTTTCAAACGCCTTTTGACAATTTTCATTCCACCTGACCGCTTGATCTTTTCTTAGCAACTTGAAGATTGGTTCACACGTGGCTGTGAGATGCGAGATGAACCTAGAAATGTAGTTCAATCTCCCCAAGAAACCACGAACCTCTTTTTCTGTTTTCGGCACAGGCATTTCTTGTATGGCTTTTACCTTAGCAGGATCAACCTCAATACCTCTTTCACTAACAATAAACCCCAGCAATTTTCCTGATCTCACCCCGAAGGTGCATTTGTTTGGATTCAACCTCAGTCTGAATTTCCTTAACCTTTCAAATAACTTCTGAAGATTCACCAGATGTTCTTCTTCCGTCTGTGACTTCGCAATCATGTCATCAACATAGACTTCAATCTCTTTGTGAATCATATCATGAAAGAGAGTCACCATCGCCCGCTGGTAAGTTGCCCCTGCATTTTTCAATCCAAAGGGCATCACTTCGTAGCAGAAAGTTCCCCACGGTGTTATGAATGTTGTTTTCTCCATGTCCTCTGGGGCCATCTTGATTTGGTTATACCCAAAGAAACCATCCATGAAGGAAAACACAGAATACTGAGCAGTATTGTCAACTAACACGTCAATGTGAGGGAGCGAGAAATCATCCTTTGGGCTTGCTCTATTCAAATCCCTGTAGTCAACATACATCCTGACCTTTCCATCTTTCTTAGGCACAGGCACAATGTTAGCAACCCAAGGAGGATAATTTGTCACAGCGAGAAATCCGGCGTCCAACTGTTTCTGAACCTCTTCTTTAATTTTGACAGACATTTCCGATTTCGTCCTTCTCAGCTTCTGCTTAACCGGAGCACATCCTTCTTTGAGGGGTAGCCGGTGTACCACAATGTCAGTATCGAGCCCAGGCATGTCTTGGTAAGACCAGGCAAAGATATCCACATACTCTCGAAGCATTTCAATCAATCTTCCCTTGACAGTGTCTTCCAAAGCAGCCCCAATCCGTACCTCTTTTCTTGCGTCCTCGGTTCCCAGATTAACAACTTCAATCTCCTCCTGATGAGGAAGAATGACCTTCTCCTCCTGTCTCAACAGTCTGGCTAATTCCTCGGGTAATTCACAATCTTCGACAGTCTCTTCTTCAGCCTGATAAATGGGATTGTCGAAGTCATATCGAGCCATAGCTGAATCATGAGTGGTGGAATCTGAACAAAGAAACCTGCATGATTGATGATTTATGTTTATTATGTATGCAACAAATTGAAACACATTGCCATTTTGATGTGGTTTTTATGCAGAAAATAAAAATAGAAAAACAGAGATCAGAAATATTTGAATGTGAAAACGTCCTTTATTGATGTTGGAATAAACACGCAAAAAAGTTAAAGCCCTACAAACAAGAATCACTACGTCTTGGGCAGAACGTAGGATTAACATAGCAGTAAAACAAAAGCAATTACTCTAAGCCGGTCACTTGGATGACTTTCTCTGATGACCAATTGCAGAGGCTCTGACCCGGTGTACAGGGGCGAATCCAACTATCCATGTCACAGTCACTGTCCCCATCTTCGTCAATAGCATTAACCCTATCGAAGAACACACCTGCGCTGGTAAAACGAACTGGACCATAGAACTCCGGAGGCTCTTCCTGATGCCTAGGTGGTTTGTACCCTATCCCATAAGTGTTTCTCTTCTCTCGAACTTCAACAACTTGGCCCCACCTTTGTGAACTTCCAGCTTCAACTACGGCCCTGGCATCTTTGAGTGAAGACATTGAGATCTCAGGCTGACTCACCACTGCAGGCTGCTCTACCACTTCAGACTGGATAACACTTTAAGGAGGTTCATCAGAAATTTTTACTGTCTCGAATCCTTGGCACAAAGTCTCGTGTATCTCACCATCAACTTCTACATACTTGAAGGTAGACAACTGGCTTATCATAATGTCTTCCTCCCCACAAACTGTTACCACATGACCATCCACCATATATTTCAGCTTCTGGTGTAGCATAGATGTCACAGCTCCAACACTGTGAATCCATGGGCGTCCCAATAAACAACTGTAGGCCGGCTGGATATCCATGATGTAAAAGGTAGCATCAAAGAACTTTGGACCTACTTTAATAGGTAGCACAATCTCCCAAAAAACGGACCTTTTAGACCCATCAAAGGCACGTACCACCAAATCACTTGGTGTGCATATCAACCCACAGGTATCCAGCTTCATCAATGCTTTCTTGGGAAGAACATTCAAAGAAGACCCAGTATCCACAAGTACATGAGACAACAATGACCCACGACACTCAATAGAAATATGTAAAGCATTGTTGTGGTTTCTCCCAACTGGAGTCAGATCTAAATCAGTGAAACCCAAACCATTGCCAGCGTTCACATACGATACAACCCCTTCTAGCTGATTGACAGATATTTCTTGATTAACATAAGCAGCGTTCAAAACTTTCAAAAGTGCATTTCTGTGAGCTTCTGAACATAACAACAGAGATAGGATGGAGATCTTTGACGGTGTTTGGTGCAGTTAATCAATAATCTTGTAGTCGCTTTTCCTGATAAGCCTCATAAACTCTTCCACATCCTCTGAAAAAGAGTTGTCAGTTGGCTTTACTGTAGAATCCCTCACTGCCGGTGTCTGCACGGTATCATCTATAATCTTCTTCCCCTTGTCTTGTCTAGAACCACTGGGTTGACCATCAGCAGGGATAAAAACCCTACCACTCCTTGTAATAGCATCAGTTTCAACTTTACCCCCAGGACTGGAATTTGTTGCCGAAGTTTCCACTAGTTCATGCTTCTGCCCATTAACAAATACACTAGCATCATAATTCCAAGGGATAGCTTTGGTACTTTCATACGGAATGGGTTTAGGACCTGAAATAACAACCGGCGCTGGCCTCGCTGGCCCTGATATTACAACAGTCTTAAAAGGAATAATAATAGTAGCAACATCATCATTGACAACTTCTTTTCACTGATCACAACGGTCGAATTACAAACTTCCTTCATCAATCAAACCCTGAATACTAGACTTCAAAAGACTACAACCATTAATCTGTACCATGCAATCTGGACAATTTTCATCACAGCCAGGATATACCCCACCTTTTAGCAGCCTGTCCTTTACTACCTTCAATGGTGTCTTCAATTCATTCACATTCATAACCAGGTTCAGAGACTCACACTCTTCTATCACAGCATTAACCCTTGGCCCACCATGGTTAGGCATCGGGTTCTGCACAACATTAGGTCCATCATTAGCGAAATTGATAGCCTTTTAATCTACCAAGTCCTGGACTTTATGCTTAAAAGATTTACAGTCTTCAAGATGATGCCCAGGTGCCCCAAAATGAAAATCACAATGGGCGTTAGGATTGTACCCGGGAGGCGGAGTACCAGTAGGAGGAGTCAAAGTTCTTTTTTCAACTAACTTCAACTCAAGCAAATGCTGAAACAATTGTGAATATGGTAGAGGTGGAGTATCAAAGTGTCTATCAGCTGTTCTCTGTCTAGCTTGATACTGGCGTTGAACTCGGTTCCATTGTTGAGGTGCTGTTTGAGGTGGCAGTGCTGCAGGAATAACCACTGAAGCTACTCGTTGGTTATAGTTTTGTTGTTGTTTCCCCTTTCCCTTATAGGACGAGACGGAATTGGCTTCTTCTTTCCTTTTATAGTTCACGTACGGCTTCTTCCCCTGACCAGAAGATGATTCATCACTGCCTGAGACCTTCCCAGCTCTAATCCCACTTTCTACCATCTCACCTAACATGATCAAATCTGTGAACTTGCCTAGTGCACAAGGCAACAACTTCTCATAATAATGTTTGGGCAAGGTGTCCATGAACATTTTCAACATTTCTGTCTCCAACATCGGCGGCTGCACCCTTGCCGCCAACTCGCGCTATCTCTGTGCATACTCCTTAAAGGTTTCACTGCTTTTCTGGGACATGCTCTGTAGCTGTGTACGATTTGGAGCCATGTCGGTGTTGTATTGATAGTGTTTGATAAAAGCCCCTGTTAGCTCTCTCCAACTATGAACGTCTTTCCTCCCTAGCTGCATATACCATTCCAGGGATGCCCCAGATAGGCTATCCTGAAAGCAATGCATCATCAACTTCTCATTCTTTGCATGAGCAGCCATTTTACTTGCGTATGCCCTTACGTGAGTCCTTGGGCAAGTCATACCTTTGTACTTTTCAAAGGTGGGAGTCTGAAACTTGTGTGGGATAATGACGCCTGGAACCAGCCCCAGATCATCCAAATCCATACCCAGAGTATATTGGTCCACAACTCCCTTCAGTTGCTCTTCGATCAAGCGGATCCTTTCATCATTAACAACAGGGATACCAGCGTCCATGCTTCGTACAAAGAAAACATCATCTTGCTGGTCATCATAGTGATGGCCATGAACTGCGCGAATAGTGCTTCCTCCTCCTACCAAAGAAGGGATTGGAACTCCACCTTGAACTCCATTATGACCAACATTTCCATTACCAGCTCCGCCAGGAGGAATAACATGAGTATGAGCACCGCCGTGTAGTACACCATTCTCGTCAACTCTTGCCACAAGAGGTTGCACCAGTGTCCTGAGCTCTTGTTGCCCCTGTACAACTCCTTGCATCATTTCCATAAACTGGTCAATACACGCCTGCATAACAGCCATCTCAGCTTGAATCTGTTCCATGACTCTTTTCTGATTGAGTCGAGTAGAATATCGATGAATAGGTTGGTCGGCAATCCTGTCTGTAGAAAAGAGAACATAAGAAAACCAGAGATAAACCTGCTATGCAAAAATGATTATGATTATGCAAATGAAAATGCAAACATGTTTGTATATTCGCAGGGCGATCCACCCCTTGATTCCAGTTTAAAGATGAAATAGGATGAAACTGCTGCTCATATAAATCAGAGTGAATCACTGTCAGAAATTACAACCCAAGGTACCAAAAAAATAGCCTGAAACAAAAATAAGCAGAGGTCCCAGCCAACAATTCTGGCGGTGACCCAAAATACAAAGAAAGAACAAAGTATAAACTACTGAGTAGAGTTCTCTTCAAGGATCTTGCACCGTATGAGGGCCACTGCCTGAGCTAGAGCACTCCCACTTAGACCTCTTCACTCCTGCTTGTATTTTCAGCTCTTCCATGGTTGTTATGGCTTCTTTGAGCCGTTCCTCGACTGCGTGTCTTCGGAACGTCCCTGACAAGATCTCCTCGTCCTTCTTCCTGATCTTCGACTTCAGACTCTCAATCTGCTCCAAATACTTATCCTCTTTCTGCTTGTTGGTTGTGATTGCAGTATCTCGGTAAGCATTGAACCTGTGAATCTTCGCCCAAGCCTTGGCTAAGTCATCCTTCTTGGATTTGAGAGTCTTACAAACACCTTTCAGAGTTTGTCCTACCCTTTTCCTAGCTGCTATCTCTTCATCCAGCTCCTTTTCTTTCTCAGCGAGACGTTCTGTTTTCAGCTTGGCAATATGAACAACCTCACCTCGCTCATGTTTCAACTGGTAGATTTCCTTTTGCAACTCACGGTTCTCCTCTCGAATTTTCTCCTTTTCAGCCCATAATTTGTTATACTTCTCCATCTCAATCATGGTTGGAGGCTCAATCAACAAAGGGTAAGATGGAGGCTCCCTGCAGAATGGCAAAAGTACACTCTCTACTTTGCTTTGAATCCAGTCTTCATACGCAGGAAAAGCTTTGTTATTACACTTTCCGAAAGAAGTCTTCCCTTTCTTATGGCGATCTCTCCAAGCATTTGCAGCTTCTTTCAACACCTCTAGATTGGCTTCCTCACCCAAAAATAGAGACTCTTGCACATCTTGCCCTCTTGGAGGCTCTTTCAAAGCATACCCAAATTGCCTAATAGTAAGAATGGGGTTGTAGTTAATTCCCCCTTTCCTTCCTATTAAAGGTACGTTTGGGTAACCTCCGCAACTGATCAGGATCTCCTGGCCCAACAAATCACGATTGATCCAAATCAAGTTGTCAGCCCTTAACCCCATTAATCTCTTGGCCCAATCTAAAGTTCCTTTAGTGTCTTCGAATGCCCCAGATTTGGGAAGACGATCAGCAAACCACTTATAGAAAATTGAAGCACAACAATAAAGAGGTCCACCTCTCCTTTTCTCGTTCTTATAGTGCATTGAATAATACAGATCCCCAAGCAAGGTAGGTACCGGATTCTTCGTGGTGAATATCCGGACAGCATGCGCATCTACAAAATCCTTCACATTAGGGAATAACGCCGTTCCATAAACGCACATAGCCAGAATTGCATTGAACACCGACCAACACTTAGCCTTAGCACAAGTAGCAGCCTGTTCGATCAAAAACTTTGTGTGAAAACCTTGATAACCCCCTTTACTAGCAATATTTTTCTTCAACAGTGACTGATCCAAACGTAAAGTAGCAGCAACCCTTTCCAGATCAAGAAACTCCTTAGAAGGATAGAAGGGAGCTCCTTCCTTGACCGAAACATCCAAAATAAGAGCAAATTCTTCCAACGTTGGAGCCAAAAGATAATCAGCAAATAGAAAACACCGGAGTTGAGGGTCATAGAACTGTGCCAGAGTGTGCAAGGCCCTAAACTCATAGTTGGTAATATTCCGGGCAAAACTCAAAATCCTCCCATATTCTCCCCTGAAATCTGCCAACACCTCAGGTTTTGCCATAGCCGAGATCTTGTGCACAGCATCTAGATGAAGCTCTGGGAACTTGTACGGGATGATGTTCTTTCTTTCTTTAGCGCTAATACTCATCATGGACAGTCTTCAGACAACCGGAATCAAAGTTAGGATGCAACCTTGCAAATGAACCAACATGTCAGAATGCAAAAAGATGATGCAAAATGCAGGCATGGGATCAAGGTATCCAAAATGCTCAAACTGCTGCTGTTCTGCTGACTGAATAAGACCCAGAATACCAGAAACCCAAAAATCCAGAATAACAACCCAATCAAACTGCCAGAAATCCAGGATGATAATAGTATACTGATGAGAAACCTAAAAACCAGGTAGGTTGAAGGTCTCGGTTACCTGCAAACCTGCAAACACCCATCCCCTCTCACATGTGGGTTCTAGAAAGGCGAGGATCCTCAATATCCCGGGCTCTCAGGTCGAGAAATGATGATACGTTCACCATTTCTGGTCTGGCATCATCACCAATCGAGGAGGCCTCAACTGATTCCCCTCAAAAGAAAACATCCTATGGCAAGTCTTCAGCTTCGGCACTGAGGTCGAGAAGCAATAGTACATTCATCCCTTGGGGTACAGTACTATCGCCAATCGAGGAGTGCTTCCACTGATTCCTTTCCAAAAGGAAACCCTATAGCAAGTTCCCAGTATTGGGTCCTCGGATCGATAAGCGTAATGGATTTGCCACAGAGCGTGGTCTGCCATTATCACGTCTCGGGAGGAGTGCCGTTACTGAGTTCTCGGGAAACGGTCGCCAGAGTCGACAGCTTTCCAGGTTATATTCCATCGTCTGCCCCAAATGGACAGGACAAAATATTACCAAGAAAACCTCGTCTGGATGTGGAGTTTTCATGTATACTTCGTCTGGCCAAATGCCAAACAAGTCACACTACTTTCCATGCTAATCATAGGTGTATGCTCAAGCCTTGGTATTGGGCTTTTCTCTCATGAATCCAACCCACCCTACAAACAGAAAAACCAGCAGCAGAACAGCACAGCAATATCCAGTATGACAGTAATGAAATGCAATGCAATAAAGAGCTATAAATACAGTAAAGTAAATAAGACAGTAAATACAGTAATATACAATAAAGCAAAGCACCATAAAAACAAACACCCAGAAAAAAATAGACAAGCGCTAGGATTGACTCGCTAAAGGGGATGGACCAGCAAGAGGTCAACCAGATTCCCCAGCAGAGTCGCCAGCTGTCGCTCCCGAAAAGATTCGTATCCAACGATACAAACGCGAGAGTGGCGCAAAAGACACAGAGTCGCCAGCAAAGTGTATTTATCCCAAGATAGGGAAAGGAAACACTGCATAAACCTGAAAGAAGACGGGAAGAGCATGGTCACGCGACTAAGAGAACGGGTACGGGAGTCGGTTACGCGAAGGGAAGGTGTTAGCACCCAACACGTCCATCATACTCGATGGGATCCACGCTTGCTGTCTGCATCGAAGGGTGTCGTCGACAGGAACTCCACTGCTGCTGGATCGGCGAAAAGAACGAGAACAGAAATAAACGAAGAAACAAATGTAGGGAAAATAAAAGAAGTGCTCGCATGGGCCCTACCCCACTGCCTACGTATCTCATCGGGAGCATGAGAATCAGAGCGACGTAGTTCCCCTCACTAGGGGTGGATTGTGTTTTTTAGGGAACAACTTACGTTCTAGCTCAGGTTTTGCAGATCGCTGAATCGAGACTTAGGCGTTACCGTCTTGTGAGAGAATGAGTAGGAGCACGTTCGTACGTTGAGAGTGAGTGAGATAAGAAAAGAATTCCCGAAGGAAAGACGTTAGTGTTTGTTTTGGAGTTTTTTAGACAGAAGTGTTTTTTTAGTTAGCTTGTAACTTGCATTGCACCAAAGTCTATCGTGCGGGAACGAGTGAATCGCATGGTCGCCCCCAAATGGAACGTATGCTAAACACTCTAGAAGAGGAGGGGGGACCCCTCGTTCTTCATTTCCTACAATTAAGGCTCAAGCGCAATATTCGTTATATCTATTAAGTGTTTTAGAAGAAGTTTTGAGATGAGAAGAGAAAAGACACAAAGGAAACTCTAAAGGGGTACTAAGAGTCCTAATGTTATCATGCATGGAGATCCTAGGGTTAGTGAGGTTTAGGAGAGGAACAACTACCTAAGACCTAATGCTAATCCTACTCCAAGCTTAATCAGAAATTAAGTTGGACTAGGTAGCTCTAAGGGGAAAGGAATCCAAGACTTAATCAAGTCTTGAGATTCATGGGGTGAAAAAGAGTGAAAGAGAAGAAGAAGAAAGAGAAGGATAAGATGAGAAACAAGATGGGGCAGCAAGCACATCATATCATAAATGTCCAACTCAAGTCAATCAATATGTTTCAAAGATCAAACAAACACATCTTAAACACACAAGTGAAAGCACACAAGAAAGGATGCAAGTAAACTTGAATTAAGATTCACAAATTCACACACTAAGGCCTCATACAAAGATGACATGAACAATATAAGATGAAAGTGAAACCAAGTCAGAATTTAATTCACATCATGATCATCCAATACAAACATGCAAGAATGTTTCATATTATGATGCATTATGAGCCAAAGAAACCACAAAACCAATGACGATGATATGCATCACATAATTCAAACCATGAAGACAAAGTGAGATGAAAACCACGCAATGAACTCAAGGGGCGGTAGCATACACATTAACATCATGCCAAGATCAAACTCAAGTCATACAAGATTAATCACCAAGCAACACATCCAAAGCATGTATCAAAATTAATCAAAGCAACCACTTACTATTCATGTAAGCAAGCAAGGAAACATGTGAAGCAAAAAAGTGAGAACATGTCACATAAAACACCTTAAACCAAGAGGGTCAGAACCTCTAGCATGTCATACAAATCAAACAAAAGGTTTCATACATGAATGGATTCACACAAAGAAGCAATCACAAGATTAGGTTGAGCATTCCACAAAGTTCAAGTCCAAAACCACATCCACTTAGAAAATCAAGAACAAATTGGAAAATAATCAAATGAGGATGATTCTAAAGCCAAAAGTAAGCTCAAACAGAACATGATCATACCATAAAAACATCTCAAGCATCATTCCATTACAAGTAAGCAAATGCATCCAAACTAGACCAAGTGTCAAAGTATACTTCATTCAAACTTGCATCACAAACAAAACTCAACAAAAAATAGCAAAGTAGATCAACAAAATCCCAAAAAATAATCAAACAGAAGTTAACTCAGTCAAGTAACATGTGCAAAAAGATTGGAGCAAAAAGAGTTAAAGAGCTTGTCTAAAAGTAATCCACAAGTCAAGAGGTGCACATGACCGAACAAAGATCGAGGGTCAATAAAACTTGAGTGGCAAGTCACTAAAAGTAACTCAAACCATCATCAAATCAGCATCAAAACATCCTCATATAATGCCTTAAAAGTTTCCAAGAGATTGGTCCCAAATGATGAGTAAAAGTCAAAAAGATTCCTAACCCTAGATGAAGGGTATCATTGGAAACTCATCCTTAAATCAATTCAAAATAAATAAGGACAAATAAAAATAAAAATAAAAATAAAATATGAAAAATAAGGCAAGATATTAAATATTTAGAAAAGTATTTTTTTGGGTTTTTAAAATGATTTAAATTGATTAAAATAAAAATGAAATGAAAAAGCAAATGAAAAGAAATAAAGAAAAATGAACAAGGCAGAGGGAGGTGCAAAAGCAAATATCAATCACAAGGCTCATGTTTAAGGGCGCATGGGCCCAAAATCAAGGGGGTGCGAAAATCAGGACAAACCAAAGCCCAGTCCATAACAAAACATACCATCAGATTTTTAAAATAAAAAAAAGAAAAGGAAAACAAGGTGTAACGAAATCATGTTAACGTGTTTATCAATCGGTCACATTTTAAAAGTCACAAACGGACAAAAGCTGGAACAAGCCAATCACGCTTCAACACCTAATCATCTTCTCCACGACATGAGCCCTAAAAAGAACATGCATCGTGAAAATACAGCCACAAAACAGTGCTAAAGCATCAACTTCTACCAAGGATTTCTTCATGGAAACTCAACCAAAATAAATGAAATAAAATGGCAAACTGAAGTTCACAGATCGTAGATCAATATGGTACCATTTATTTTTCAAAATAAACACTCAAACACAGATAAAAGTGCATCCAAAGTCACGGGTTCCAAATAATTTCAAGTATACAACAAAACCAACAAACTCAGATTTAAACAACCAAACGAATGCCATCATCTCAGTTTACTTCAGATTGCAACATATAAACACATTTTGATCTAAAAGATGAGAAATCAAGAATTTGAAGAAGCTTACCTAGTGGAGGCAAGTCCACTGCTTCTTCAACACTTTGCAAGAGCTTCAGAAAACCATCTATAATTCCTCAACCAGCTCCAATGGGGATGAATCAAACACTAAAAATGAGAGAGAACTTGGGAAAAATGAGATTCGCAAATGAGAAGTTCTGAGGGAAAGTTTGAGCAGATCTGAAAATGAAGCCTCCTTTTCTTTGGTTTGGAGTGAGTTAGCTTATATATGGAGAGTTTAGGGTTGGTATAAGGTTAAGAACGAATCTCAGGTTTGGGAATTAATTGTTGTCGTTTGGAGGGAAAAAAAATGAGAAAGATGCACATGAGATTGTGTAGGTTCGGGTGGTGTTTTGTAGGCTTGGAGAGTGCTTTCTTTTTGTACTAAAATGAGAGGTTTTTGCGTGTACAATTGGGCTGCTCCTCTGCTGAATTCATATGGACAGGTCTTGCATTCCAAGTGTGTCCAAACTTTTGCAAATTCTCTTTTCATGGCAGGTTATATGTTGCTCCATTTTTGGCAAAAAAGCGTCAAGATCGTGGCCCACAATGTGAGAGAAATGGGCTGCATGACCAATTCAGGTTATGTGCATCAACATAAAAACTTGCAAGTTTTTTAAAATCTAACCATGTGTGTCACTTTGAGACAACATAAACCCTTGAATTCCTTGCCAAACAATGAGCTCTTGGGCTCATATTAAAGCTAGCATGACAAAGAGAAAGAAAGATGTTGGGATGAACTTGAGATAAGGTGTGGGCCAATGTGAAAAATTATCCTAAAATCGTGTCCTCAAAACTGGCTGCATAAAGTATATTTTGAATGATTTGATGACACTAGCTTTGAGCACTCATAATTTGGTGAATTTCAATCCAAATGGTGTGATCTTGAGTTCTAATGAAAGTTGGAAGAATAACCAATAAATCCTATGTTGAAATTGACTTGGAACAAAGCTTAGATGATGGTGAAAATCAGCCATGAAGACAAGTACTCACCACTGCCAAAATGGAATGGGAAAAACTAAGTCATGAACACAATTTGATCAATTGATGACACCATCTTTGAACATTCATAATTCGAAGAACTCTAAACCAAATGGGACAAACTTGGATTCTTTGGAAATAGGGGATTGCCCTCTACACTTTTCATGTTATAAGTTTCTCAATTCAAGGCTTGGAAGTCACTCAAAATTGTCCAAGAACAATGGTGCACCAAGCTGTCAAAAGTAACTTAGAAAAACTTCTAAGTTTTTTTCCAAATTTCCAACTTGAAACCTCCATCTTTAAAACATCATAACTCTTTAAAAAATAATCCAAATGAGACAAACTTTACACGGTTAGAAAGCTTAGAACATGGCCTACAACTTTAATGTTTGAGGAAAATTGAAATGAAGCTTTTATCATGATGGAAATTGGCTTGGAAGATGGCTGAATTCATGTTAAAACTTTCCCAAAATAGCAACTTCTTAAAAACCTAGATTTCCAAAAATAGCAACTTTTCCACATTTTTGATTTTTCATGAATCCTTGAACATTTCTTGATCAAATCTTGTCCATGGACCATATCTAACTTGAGAATCATGATGTTGACCTCAAAAAGTCAGGGGTTGACTTTTTCCCTGTGCAGTTGACTTTATTCCCAATTCTCCTGATTTCGAAATTTCTGATCAATTGAAAACCTTCTGAAACAAATTAATGGGCAATCTTCCATCCTTAGACACTTGAGGACATAAGGAATGCCATGAGATCAAGTCTTGCCCAAAAAATCAGAAATAAACTGATTATGTAGCAAACCCTAATTTTGGCTCCTCTGGTTAGGAGAAATCAACACATCCTCCAAATTCAAATTCCTCTGAGCATGATGTGTGTCATGTCCACCAATGATGACTAGTGCCATTTGGAGATGATAAACAATCAAAGAGCTTGCTCCTTTGAGGGTTAGATCTCAGAATCTCTCAAACCCTAATTTAAGAAATCAGGTTATGAGAGTGTGATTCCTCTGAAATCTCTTGCCAATCTTGATCTTGTGGTGAGGTGATGGGCCAATTAAGACACCTTGAGGCCTATGGCTCCTTTGTGGCTAAAGAAATGATAGCATCAAAAATTTTCTCTCCTCTTAGCCCCTTGGACAATACACATGAACGGTTGCTTGAAACCCTGAAAAACCTTTTCTTCCCTTGAGTTAAACCAAGTACCTTGATTCCATGCCAAGAGCCAATGATATGCAAAGATGATAATGCAAAAAATGCAAAGAAACATAAGCCAGTTAGGTAAAAAACAACAAGGAAAATTTTGAGGTGCCACACAAGGCAGAATTGCTATATCTTGGACCAATGATACTTTTCATCCCCCGCAGTGGCCGAGTATCCAGTCATTGTTCATCTATTAATCTGTATGTCGCATTAGTTTTGTCAGCATAAACATACATACATCATGCATAATTGATTCATGTTCATATTCATATTGCATCACTATCACTCCAGTCGGTCTTGTTCCCAAGTGATAAAAGTCCTCTCAATCGAGTTGTCAGTTCTTTCCTCGTCAGGAAATGTATCGTCTGAACAATTTCTCCCCCTAGTTTATTTCTGGATTGGAGACTATCCTCAACAACTTTAATAACTTGAACCTCTGAAAGGCAAGAAAACATTCAACAAACGTCACTCTTCACCATTGAAGATGACATTTTTGCTTTCTCGGATTAAGGAAAATTGCCAGAGAAAGCCTCTGAACAAAAGACTCTCGACAATACAGCAGTTTCTCTCTGAAAGGTTTGCTATCAAACATGTCATCAGCACCTCCAAATTGGATTACATCACATGGCATTTGTTCGAAAAATATCTCGAAGAAAAGTATGATGTAGTATCCCCACACAGAAAAGCAGTCTCTCAAGAGACTCGTTTTTCCCCAGTAGAGTCAACAAATGGCATCTCTAATAGAGAAGTTTGCACACCTCTACAACTCAGACAAATGGGTTCCCCAGCAAGTCTGACATCATGTTTTTCCATCAAATGGCGTTTCCCCAGTAGAAAACTCAGCGAGAAGTTTGATGAAGACCGCTACACATAGCGCCCCTTTGTTAAGAAAGAAACTCAACAAGAAGAAACTGAGACCAGTTCCTTGGCTGAAGACCAGGATCGAGGGGAAGTTTATCAACAAGAAGAAACTAAGACCAATTCCTTGGCTGAAGACCAAGATCGAGGGGAAGTTTATTGACAAAAGAAACTGAGACCAGTTCCGTGGTTGAAAACCAGGATCAAGGGAAGTTTATCTCAAAAACCTACACTAGTTCCTTGGCTGAAGACTAGGATCAAGGGGAAGTTTTACCCTTTTCTAAGTATCTTTGCTTAGCAAAAGAAGATGGATGAGCGGACTGCCATTCATAACCACCGTCAAAATTTTGGGTATTCCGATATTTAATCCTCTCGCACCCTGAATGCCTGAATACCTTCGCCATTCACACCTTCGGGTCCAAGAAGATTAAATAGGGGCATCTGTCATACCCCAAATTTTGACCACCAAGATTTCCCATCATTGTGAAGATCATTACCACAATATGGATGTATTTTCATGCCACATCAATCTCCTCAAAGATGGTTGAGCATTCACCACGATCAGGATTAGGGTTTTGAGCCCTCTCAGACCACTTAGACAAAGGATCAATCAAGAAATTACATGATCTTCAACTTGTATAACATCTCAAACACCTATAAAGGATCAAGAGGACTCCCACATCAAGAATCAAGCACAAGATTGCAACATTCCAAGTGGATCAAGCCTCAAGATCGCCAGTGTCACCAAATTAGGGTTTTGGTCGAATGAGGCCTCCAGATGGAAATTTTCATCTGGGCATGAGCCAATGCTTCAAAGCATGACCCAAGATACTCAAATGGACCTCATGGAACCAATCATCAAGTCAATTTAACCTTAGGGGATGCATTTACCAAAAAGCATGAGCCAAGACCTCAAGACATGATTTGAGGGCCTTAAATACACCACATTGATCCATTTGCAACAATGGATTGATCCAAGAAGCTTGATTCATAAGTTTCAATTTCATCTGGACCACAATTAGGGTTTTGAAGGAAAAGTCAACTGTACCTTTGACTTTTGACCAAGGCATGCTACCAAACCTTGGGACATGATTCAATACACCATATATCACCTATGGAGTCCATCCATTACCTTTGATTTAGGTCAAGGACTTGATTTCACAAAGGATCGCACAGTTTGGATTTCATCTGATAAAAAGTCAACTGTGCACCAAATCAAGTTTGACTTTTTGGATTTTTCACAAATATGGTTCCCCTAAGTAAAAAATAATGTTAATGTGTGGTATTAATCATCATTCATTAAGAAAAATCAAGAAAAGTGAGGTTTCTTGCAAAAGGGGCTACCTTGAGAAACCATAATTTTTCTAAGTTATGGAATAAGAGTGATTTTGGTACCAACTTCCAAGGACCATAACTTGAGATCCACGCAACCATTTTCGGTGATCCAAAGCTGGATTTGTAGGTCTTGCTACACTCCACAAAAGCTTCAACTACCTCCAACTCCAATTCCTTATGGATTTTGAGTTATAGACTGATCAAAATGGCAAAAACATGAAAATGCCACTTTTTCCAACACTTAGTGAAATTTTCAACAAAAGTCAGAATCTGCCTTACTTTTCCAAAATGTAGGGACATTTTTCACCTTGATCCTAGTTAAACCAGGTCTAGGGGTGAACATCAAAGTTGAAGTATGCCATGAGGGCTTTCCAACAAGCACCAGATCATCTCCAAATTCAATTTGAGCAAGGAGATACAGCCCTTGGAACATGGCATCATGGACTGGTTTTTACAAGGAAGAATTTGTGCATTTTGCTCAATTTGTCCAAATCTGATAACTCCAAGCCTTGTCATCAATTTGGACACATCTGAGGATATAACAAGAAGGGAATGATCTGATCCCCAAGCCTCTAAAGTCCAAGAATCTAAATTAGCCATAACAAACCTCAAAAGGCTAAAAAGGTGCCAAGACTCCAATTGTGCTGCAATGCATTTGATGGATACACCAAGGTGGCATAGACTGACACATTCCTAACTGAATAAGTCAAGGATCAGCACTGAATCAAAGGACCATAGGCCTGTGCCCTAACCTCAAGTCAAAGGCTAGAGGAGACTTGAGATTCCTTTTGCTCAACATTGGCCAAAGGCCTGCACCAGCTTCCATTCACTATTGCTTACAAAACAAACTTGCTCTTCTATAAATAGAGCTCATTTGTGCTCAGTTTGAGTACACCAAAGCACTACAACACTTGCTTTCCTCAAAATCTCTTTCTTTAGGCCAAAGTGTCTTCTTTTGCAAGGTATCCCTGAGTTTTTGAGTTAGAGAGAAATTCCACCATAGCTCATGATCCAAACACCTCTAATATGTTATATCTAAGCTGTTCAAACACTCACTTGTGACCTGAAACACCAAAATCACAATGTCAACCCCCAAAACCTCAAAAATTGACTTTTCTGCATTTTTCTAGCCATGTCTTGATTCAGTCACTTCCAAAACGAAACCAAGCCTCAAACAAACTCCAAATATCATCCTCAAACTATCCTAAATGGTTCCCCTCATTTGGAACACCATTTGAGAGAGTTGCCATATTGGTCACTTTTGCCCCTTTTGCAAGAAAGTGCCAAAACTTGTGCTTGAGGATTCCAGTTGGTTCCAATCATTCTAAAAGCTTCTTAGGGATCAATTGAGAGTGTCCAAAGCATCAAATTACTTCTGGCACAAGGAACTTGGCAGATAGCACAAAAAGCTCTAAGAGGTAAATGCATGACAATTTGAACTCTTTGAATTATGCATTGCTTTGAAGTCCACTGATCATAAACATCTCGTACATGTTATATATGTTGTGTATGAACCAATTGGCCATGCTATTAGTGTGTGTATGATGTGTTAGCATAGAAAATGCAAATTTTGGCCAATTTCAAAACCACTATCGGGTTTTAAAATATGGACCTCATCTGAAAAAACCAAGGGCACCATTGGATTCCTTATGAAATTCTGGGTCAGATGCACCTAAATTTTGTCCCAATCCATGGAGAAATGAGAAAGTTAGAGGCTTCACGTAAATTTCCCAATAGATTGCCTTGCCTTGCCTTGCCCAGGCCTAGAAACAAGGCATGCCTTATGAATTAATGGGGTGGTTTTGATACACGGATGTATCACCAGCCCAGTGGTTGCGCGCATGTGTGTTTGTTGCCAAGGTCGTGGGTTCAAACCCCACCCAGACCTTTTATGCTACCTCTCTCATTTTTGCTATTTTTCAATATTTTCATGTTTTTGTTAATTAATTGAAAAATTAATTTATCTCTCAATTTTAATTATTTTTGATTGGCTGTTTTTTGAAAATTCCCAAAAGTGTTAAAATATTTTATTCCATGAAAATTTCACAAAAATATTATTTATTTCACATATTTGGTATTTTTGTAAAGAATTATATTTTTATTTGTTTTTTAAACATTAAGAATATTTCTTTCTCTTGGGTTTACAAAATTCAAATGGTTTTTAAATCATCCCATGAATGAAACATGATTTTCCAAATATAAATCCAAAATCACAACATTTTTCACATGTTGGATTATTTTAATTGAATTTTTATTCAATTAAAATACATTAAAAAACCAAAATTAGGGTTTTGATCACTATTACCCTAACAAATCTTTTTTCAAACACTTGGTCCTCTAATAGAGTGTATGACCCAACCCTCTTTGTATATAAACCTTTTTGGGCACCAGTCATTTTATAAGTCCCGATACGTTTTTAAAAATCTCGGCGCGGTCGTCGCCTTTTTTTAAAACAAAAATCTTTGGGCCTCTCCTTGAGTTGTAAGCCTCATCACTTGTATATAAGATAAATTTTGGGCCGCTCCTTGAGTTGTAAGACCCATCCCTCTGTACATAAAACCTTTTTTGGGCCTCAGTCATTGTGTAAGCCCCAATACAGTTTACAAAACGACGGTATAAGTACTGTTTTTCATCTCGGCCCTTCCTTGAGTATAAGCCCCAACAATCTTCTCAAAAAAACTTCCCTCTTGATTTAGGTTCAAATCCATAGTTGATATCCAAAACTTTCTTTAATTTCTTGAACAACTAACCATCAGCTGTTACAATGGAAGCTTGCTCGCCTGTAAGTTTTACCAGCATTCATTTACTTGCTTTCATATATATATATATACAACTGTATTGCTGGAAGCTTGCTCACAGGTAAGTCTTTCTTTCATATCCTTTAAAATACTTGTCATATATAAACTATATATATACTAGTATATCTGCTTAGAGTTTTCCCCGACAACTAGGTCTAGAACTAGGTAAAGCCAGTTGGTCACTCTTAAATACAGTCAAAACTAGATCCCTATAGGATTTCCAGATACAATCTTGCCTTCTCTTGGGCTTAACCAATATGCAACAAAGAGAAAGGCATTATTCTCGGTGAAACTTTTCTCAGGCTGTCACTATTAGAAATTATCAAAGGAATTCAATTCCCCAGAGAGGATTAATTCTCGGTGAAACCTCTCTTGAATTTCTTCAAACCTTAGAACTGTTCACTAAAGGAAAGATTATTCTCGGTGAAACTTTTCTCGAACTCTTCTTAAGTTTGGACCCACAGGCTTCCTAAAAGCATCCCCGCCTCCTATTGGGCTTTGTACAAGGACCCTCCGGCTTCTTAGAAGTTCTCATGCCTTCTCTTGGGCTTAGTACAAGGACCTTGAGGACCTCTTAAAGGTATAGGATAGAACTTAGTCATCCTTTGCTAGAGCAGTCTTTCCAGAGTCAAACTTCAGACCAATTTAGGGTTGATACTCATCCCTTAAGTCTTTCTGCCTCCTCTTGGGCATCATACAAAGATAAACTCTTCCATACCAGTAGACTTAGACAGTCTAGTCCCCTCTTAAATCTCAAAGACAGTCTCAAGTTCCCTACAAATACAAGAAAAACCCTGTTTATTCAACCAATCTCTAGTAGAGTTGAAACCTCTATAGGTTTTCAAAACTCAATCTTTGAAGTCTCACCAGTATAACACTATCCTAAATCAGAACCTCAAGGAATCTGATACCTCAACTCTTTTGTAACCCTCAGTAAGAGTTGATTCCTCATTTTTGACCTGCCTCTGGATTTTAATAATCCTCAGCATAAGCTAGCCTCCTCTTAGGCTTTGTATAATCATCCTTGCTTTCCTCAGCATAGTTAGCCTCCTCTTGGGCTTTGTACAAAGATTTTCCCCAGCTGAGTTAACCTTTTCAGACTCTCTTGTTGAGTCAACCACCTTTTCAGACTCTCTTGTTGAGTCAATCACCTTTTTCAGACTCTCTTGTTGAGTAATTCCCCTTTCAATACTCTCTTATTGAGTCAAACCTTTTAGCCTCAATCTTGGGCTTTGTACAAGACAGATAAAAAACACTTTCTTGTTGAGTCGATCTTTTCTAGCCTCCTCTTAGGCCTTGTATAATGATTTCCCCTAGCAGAAGTTAGCCTCCTCTTAGGCTATGTATAATGACTTCTCTAGCTCGATCAGCCTCAATCTTGGTCTTTGTACAAGACACCATATAAATTTGCCTAAGCAGAGTCAATCCTCTCTTCAGCCTCAATCTTGGGCTTTGTACAAGACATATAATACTCTCCAACATAGTCAAACTCTTTTCAGCCTCAATATTGGGCTTTGTACAAGACACCTAAAATATCCTCAGTCGAGTCAGTAAAATCTCATTTTAGCCTCAACCTTGGGCTTTGTACAAGACAAATAAAGATTTCTTTCCCACCAAGTCAGTCTTCTTATCAGCCTCAATCTTGGGCTTTATACAAGTCACATACAAACCCTCTCCGGCGGAATCAAAATCCCTTTTAGCCTCAATCTTGGGCTTTGTATAAGACAGACAAAACATTTCCCCAGAAAAGTAAAACTTTTAGCCTCCTCATAGGCTTTGTATAATGATATCCCCAAAAGGGCCAGTCTCTTTTTTAGCCTTAATCTTGGGCTTTGTACAAGACATATATAAACACTCTCTTGTTGAGTCAGTCTTTTCCAGCCTCCTCTTAGGCTTTGTATAAGGTCTTCCCCAGTGGAGTCAATCAATTTTTTAGCTTCAACCTTGGGTTTCGATCAAAATTTCTCTGTAGGAAAACATTTCTCTGTATTATCACAAATCAAAACAAACCCTAATTCCAGATAACTGCTGTAAGTGGCACGCTTGTTGATTCAGATTTCCAAGTTATCATCCATCTTTTATCCTGGCAAATACTCTCTTTCATCTAATTGCTGTAAGCGGCAAGCCTCTGGATTATTTACATCCACGCCACTGTCCTTCTCTTAGCATGAAAGATTCCTAAGGAAAAATGGCATTGCTCAACGCTGAGTTAAAGTTTTCTCCTTCAGGAAAAATCCCCTATAAAGGAAATTATGGCATTGCTGGATTCACATATCCCAGTTAAAGTAATTCTCCTTTATAAACAGTCACCCAACAGTTGTGATAAGCAGACAAGAAGTCTCCCTTTAGAGATGATAAATTATCTCTCAGTCAAACCTTTTAGCTTCAATCTTGGCTTTGAATAAGACACAAATAAACCTTTTAGCTTCAATCTTGGGCTTTGAACAAGACACCGAAACATCATCTTTTTCCTCCCATAGAATTGGAGGAACTACGATTGCTCTGATTTTCCTATTTCTTTAAACGGGAATACGTAGGCATAAGATTGCGAAATCTTAGCGAGCATACCAAACAAAAACCTTAGGTCCAGTACCTTCATACCAAAAAAAAACTTTAGGTCCAGTACCTTCACATCAATCAAAACTGAGGCCCAGTACCTCACCAAAATCATCAAAAACTCACTCTCTATCTCAAACTTTTCCCAACCCATTCCCAGATAAACACCATCAAGTACAAATCGTAACCTAATGCTAACAACCTGTGGATAACCACATATAGGATGGGTAATTGACAACTCCCCATTGTATAACTTGACCCCGAACTCCCTGAATCTCTTTTTAAGCGTTTGTTAAGTTAAACATTCGCGTGCAAGGTTAGTTTTAGATAACTTCCCTTTCCCTTCCAGCTTCATGGGATAAATAAGAAATAAGAAAGTAACACCCCACTCCTTCTCTTTGAGAAGGAAACCATTCTGCGATAAGGTGGTCGCGTCACCGACAAAAATCGTACGCTACACTCGGGGTTTGGGTTGTGTTAGAGATAAACATCACAAACCTTAATTAGGGTTGATTATCTGTTAGTTTCTGGATGCTAGAGATAGATTTAGAGCTAACAATCTTTATGAGTGTGGAAGCTTAATGCCTCTGTGTTGTTTATGATGGTTGAGAGATCATCGACACATGAATACGGTTGTTCTCTCAATTTGGGTTTGACATAATCTAGGTTGTGAGCGATACTGGATGATATTGAGGTGTATTGTAGATTGAGTATAACTGGTCGATAGGTTTAAGATTGTGATGAGTGGATTATATACATACCGGATAAGTTTCTTCTCTCTGAAGAATTAATTCTTTTTATGTTCATATTTACTTTTCTGCTTTTACTTTAACCAATTTAATCCAAACTCATAAATGCGAGACTTGTCGAATGACAGTTCAATAACACTGATCTCCGTAGACACGATAAATTCCCGGAAAAATACTTCTTAATTTTTTATTGCTTGCCGCTTTACCGCTTCACCAAAATTGCGTCGTTACCGGGGATTGATGTTTTTATTAGATCGCATTGCGATTGTTTCTTTGTTTTTGAGTTTCATAGATATCTTATATATTGTCTATTTTCACTTGTTTATATTGATAATTGTATGTGTTTACCATATTTGTGAATTTTACATGTTTTGCATACTTGTGAATATAATGTATATATTAATTTCTCTTCATGTTTGCCAAAAGTGTTGTTAGATGTGTAGTTCTGGTTAGAGCTCGAAGAGATGAGAGCAAAGGTAGGAGTGAAAGCATTTGGCCCATTTGAAGCAACGTGCTGATTTGTAAATAATAGGCATCGAACTTACGACGTAAAACAAGCATGTTTTATTATTTTTTTGTTGTTGTTTAGCTTAGGTAGTATGTTGCAATTGTCTAAATAAATTTAAATCAGACCAGGTCTGAAATTTCAAATCTTCACTTTTAAATTTGTTTATACTATTTAACTCGGTCTTTTAGTATGTTTATATTAATAATTATTGTGTTTGTCAGTGATCTTTTTTGGAGTAGCTTGAGGAATTTGAGGTGATGTTCCAAGTTTGATAGTTTTAACTTGCGGATGTATGGTAATGATATTGTTAAGTTTTGTACACGTCCAAGCTATGCGTTTATCACTTTCTAGACTTTAGCACATTCATGATACTTAGGCATTTTTGCAAACTTTCATGCCATTCATTCTTTTGTATACTTGTTCTTGATGTGAATCACTTTAGTTCCCACCCTTTTTGTGAGGTAGCTTTCCATTGTTCATATATGCGCGGAGTACCAACATTCTTGTTCTAACTGGATTTTATTATGCTTAATCTTTTGTTTGTGTTGATTATATAAAAGCATGAAAAGGATCAAGATATTTTGTTCCATTTTGAGCACAACTGCTTAGCCAAATAGTCATTAACCTTGTGAGTGTGTGATCATTCTTAACCCCTTTGTGCCTTTCTATCATTATCCACGTTATTTGAACTTAATGCTTGTCTATGAGTATTGAATTCACTCTTTGTATGGATTTTGATTGATTATTTTTTTTGAACCCTCAACTTTGTGTTGTTGTATGAATTTTTACCTTTCCTTAGAAAGTAGGGAGTATTCACATGATGATGTGGTTGAATACAAGTTGGGGAGAGAATGATTGTTTACTCATTGGTTAGTTTCTATGAGGTTGAAAAAGAAAAGAAAAAAGAGAAAAATATGAAAAAGAAAAGAAAAGAAAAAAAAAGAAAGAAAAACAAAATCCTTGAGAAAGGAAACAATAAGAGTTCAAATAATTGTGCTAAATAAGTATTGTATTTTGTGTAACACTTGGGATTTTGGAAGAAGTTGATTGGAATTTTGTGTTTGAGTCTTTGTGAGTTAATCACTCCCTTAGGTTTAGGCAAGTTTTTGTTTCAATTACCTTTAGAAATTGCCCCTTGTTTGTTTACCCGACCACACTACAACCTTGAAAGCCATTGCTATTCTTGCTTTTATGTTGTCAATATGATTTTTGGATGATTGCATAATTTAGTCTTTTGTTTGCGAGATTATTGTGTGAGTGAAAAGTACCTAATTTTGTGTTTTTAATCTACCGATGATTGTTTTTGCTAGGTGTGATTCACGTTTGAACTTGTGTTGTTTTAGGATGTTTGGCATGATTTTTGTATTTTTCATTTGTTTCGTGATTATGTCATCATCGTAGTTTAGAGGTAAATGTATTTACTTTGTGTGTACCATTTTTCATTTGAACCATACATTTTTTTTCGTTTTTAAAAATTTGTTGATTTGTGATTTTTGGGTTTTTGCGTTTGTTTCTTTGAGCTAGTTGATACTTGTTTAGGGACAAACAAGTTTAAGTTGGGGAGAGTTTGATAAGTGTCATTTTGTAGTGTTTTTGTTTATATAGTTTTGTGGCACTTATCGAGTTTTAGTGTAATTTCAGTGAATAATTCTCCAACTTTGTGTATAAATACATTAGTTAGTGTACACTTGTGTTTTTGATTCATTTATCTAACAATTAATAGTTTTTCATTCATTTTGTTGGTAATTAAGCATTGTTGGAGCAATGAGTAATAAAATCTCTAGGATGCACCATTTGGATCAATAAAAGGAAGAAGGCAAAGAAAGAAAGCCATTGCAGAGAACCAGGAAACCAAAATAAATAAATGTTATCTGTCATGCTTCGCTGGGCGAAGCCTCTTTTCGCTGGGCGAAACTTCATTTTGCCAGGCGAAGCTGAGGCGAGAGAAAATAAGGAAATTCCAGTAGCTTCCGTATAGTGCTCACGTCTTGTTTGCTAGGCGAGTTTTGAGACTTTCGTCGGCCGAAGCTTCCTTTCACCGGGCGAAAGAAGATATTTTTTGCCAGGCTGTGCTATTGGGCAGCTGGTGTGGGAAAAATAAGGAAATTCGCTAGGAGAAGCCTCATTACGCTGGTTGAAATTGTCTCAACCAAAATTCTATTTAATTTCATTTCATTCATTTTTAGGTAATGGTTTTGGGGATTTTTGCTCCCAACTCCATCACAAACATTTTTCAGTAGGATCAGCTTAGAGAACAACTATGTAGCTTGCACACGGATGATTCGTGGTGGATTGATCATCGATCGGCGCTAACAAACCGGGAGATTTTTGGTTCATTTCTCTTCTTCTTTGTGTATTCTTCATTTGTTGGGTTTTGTATATGTATTTACTTTGATCTTATGTATATTTATCGCCCATGACGTTGTATAAAATCTGCTTTACAAATCTTTATCGGTGATTAAGCTTGATTTTTTTGCTTTATGCTCGGAGTTTGGGTTGTGTTAGAGATAAACTTCACAAACCTTGATTAGGGTTGATTATCTGTTAGTTCAAGATGCTAGAGATAAATTTAGAGCTAACAATCTTTATATGTGTTGAAGCTTAATGCCTCCGTGTTGTTTGTGTTGGTTGAGAGATCATCGACGCAGGAATACAATTGTTCTCTCAATTTGGGTTAGACATAATCTAGGTTGTGAGCGATGCTGGATGATATTGAGGACTATTATAGGTTGAGTATAACTGGTCGATAGGTTTAAGTTTGTGAGGATTGGATTATATGCATACCGGATAAGTTTCTTTTCTCTGAAGAATGAATTCTTTTTATGTTCATATTTACTTTTCTGCTTTTACTTTAACCAATTGAATCCAAACTCATAAACGCAAGACTTGTCAAACGGCAGTTCAATAACACCGATCTCCTTGGACACGATAAATTCCTGAAAAAATACTTCTAAATCTTTTGTTGCTTGCCGCTTTACCGCTTCAGCACTATCCAAGAAATATCACACAGCTAATTCTAAATCTTCATTAACACAAAATTAATAATGTCTTTATTTCTTTAAAAAATGAATTTGATCTCTTAAGTAAATAGATCAGAATACAACTACTTTCAAAGCTGAAAAGTAGTATAAACCTTCTTTATTAGTGATTGGAGATCTTCTTATTTAGTGCAAACACAAATCATATAATTAAAACAAATCCAATTAAATATTTTTTATGAAATCTTTGTTTAATCAAATCTTTAATCAATCTCTTGCAGAACAATCACAACACAATCTAGGATTAAATAAAACTGAATCAAATCTTCCTTCTAATCATATCCAATTAAATTTTTTCATCAGTGCAAATTCAATTAAATCTACTTTGGTTAAATAAAATCCAAATCATTTTCCAAACTAATTTAATTTAAAATTATTCTTCTCAACCTAATCTTGACATTACATCTAAAAGAATTAAAATCAACACAAATCTTAAATAAAATTTAAAGAGAATCAGAAACCAAAAGTGCAAGTCATTGTTAGTTTAATAAGAAATATCTTTGGCATATCTTGCCCTTTATTTTTTGTGTTTTACGGGATTAATAATGAAAATCACATCACATGAATTTTGGGTGAAAAATCACTTAAATTAACATATTTTTTTTCTTCTTTTCATCTAATTTCTTCAAAGATTACACAGCAAGCTCTCACCACAAGAGAACATCAACTACTACTATCAGCCATGTCTACTTGAGATCTACAAGAATAGTTTTGTGATTAGTTTAGAGGATTTGTTTTAAAGTCCTAATCCTAGGATTATGGACCTTCCTTCCTCTGACCCAGTTTCTTTCATTCTTGTATTCTCCCTGAATCGCTTTACCCGCTTTAGTGTCAACAAGAAAAGTGGAACATGGTTCAACATGATAAATGGACTGAATTCAGACGGGGTAAGAACAATAATAATGCAAACATTCCAAGAAGATCGATATGGACTGCAAAAGGACGTAAAAAGTCCTCAGAAAGTAGAGACAAAACAACTTCTTTCTTTTTCACAGAATTCCCTCAATACTTTGAGACCAAAGATATGTTTGACATCTTCAAAGAACACGGAATCGTGCTGGAGGTAATGATCCCACCAAAAAAAGATATTAGGGGAAAAAATATGGTTTTGTTCGTTTTCAAAATGTTGACTATGAAAGACTCATGGCGGTGAAGTCGGACAACATTTTAATCAATGGTAAAAAAATCGACACCAACATTCCTAGGTTTTAACGAAATAAAAGATCATCAAACAATAGGAGCAATATCCACATCCAAAGAAGGATGATTCATACCTGAGACATGACAACCTCAACAACAACAGAACAGATCTAAAGTTCAGATCTAATATATCTTATGCTCAGATGGTTGGTGGAGGAAAAAATAGAACAAATAAGAAGGATATTGGACAGAACAAGGAACAATACAGAGAGTTGTAATAAGAGTTTTTTGGGGATAAATCCATCTTTTGCACATCTGAAAGTTAACGTTGAAAACAAAGATCTTCTGAGATTCTTTAATGCGTATGCTGGAGTGATGGTGGAAATGGGCAAGACCTACGATATTCAAGACGCATTACTAGCTGAAGGTTTTTTTCGTATCAAGGAAACACCATTGGGGGCTAATCTATGTCTCCTGGAAGAAGAGATTGAGGGGGATATTTTGAAGTTGATCAAGGGAGAAGAGAGCTAGTTATCTCGGTGGTTCTCTGAGGTTCATCCATAGACGCCAAATGACTTAGACAACAGGAGACTTACATGGATACGGTGTTTCGGGCTTCCTTGTCACGCGTGGTGTCCTTCATTCTTTAAACTTTTAGCAGGAAAAATAGGTATTTTTGTTAGGGATGATGATGAGATGGAGAACTTGAAAAGACTGGATGTGGCTAGAATCCTTGTAAGAACAAAATTCGCTATCAGCCTGAACGAAGAGCTCAATATCGAAGTCAATGATAGAGTATACATAATAAAAGTGGTAGAGGACTCGCATGGTCCTTTGACAATTGATCCCTGTGATAAAAATAGAGGGAATAGTTCCTCTGATGAATCCTGCTCAGATAGTGAAGATGAAGAGGGTACTTGGGAGATGCAGTCGGAGAAGGATCTAGAAAAGCATACCGAAACCCCACTGGAAAATACAAATAATGATCGATCAGAAAAATCTATTCCTAAAAAAATAGGTACTGATGACGCTATAGTAGGGGCGCTAAGTAGGTGGTAATTCTAAAAAGGAATCAACCTCTGATGGCGTGTTGGATCAGATGGTTTATGGAAGTGAAAAGGTGTTTGTTGGAAAGTATGATGTGGACAATTCATACACTCTGGCTGCAAATCAATTTCTACACATGAACACTATTCCTAGGACTGATAATGATAGCGTGGGGCCTAACAACTTTGACGACCAAAAAGGTAATTCAATATTGGAGGTGAGTGAGGGATCTGAAGAAGATAATTTTCGGCCTAGGATACCGTTGGGTGACAAGGAGTTTGCTGATGTTAGGAAAATTCTTGTTGTAAAGCCCAGAAAGAAAAAAACTTCATTTTGATATTTATGAAAACTTAAAAATGCCTTTGGGGGCACCTACGCACTTTTCTATGCCACAAAACAACAATCGGAGCCTTGATAATTCCATGGTTGAGGATTCTTTGTTGCATTACTCCGACGATTCAGTGTTATACTGTGATTCAATTGGTTATTCCGATATTAATAGAATTAATTCAAGGATTCTGTAGAAAATTGAAGACGTGCGTAATAAAGTACGGAAGTCTATCAAGAAATTGAGGATAGAAGGTGCAGAAGATGATGAGGTATTCGAAAGAATAATCAGAGATCTGGAGAGGATGGAAAGAACTTCAAATCAAGTTTAAAAGGTGGTGGACAAGATTTTCAAATTAGAGGATGTGGTAGAAGCATCAAACGTAATAGAATCAGAAGAACCATAAATAAAGGAAATGTAGAAATTTGCTTCTTGCAGGAAACACAATGTAGAAATATGTCAGAAAACATAGTTCACAGTATGTGGGGAGACAATGATATGAATTGGTTGGCTTCAGATTAAATTGGCTTATCAGGAGGTTTGCTAACAATTTGGAAAAAAGAATTCATATCTCCTATTTCTAGTTTTAAGGGCCAAGGTTTTCTGGGTGTATTTGCATTATGGAATAACAAAAAGATCTATTTGCTCAACATTTATGCATCTTGCAATTTGGAAAATAAGAGAGGTATGTGGTCTAATATTCTGAATTTGAAATCCAAATTGGAACCTGGTGATTGGATTGTAGGAGGTGATTTTAATGCTATAAAGAGTATAGATGAAAGCAAGAGTGATAGTTCTCACACCCAGGCGGAGATGGAAGATTTCAAATCATTCATTGAGTTAACGGGCCTTGTTGATCTCACACCTCATGGTAGAAGTTGTAGTCGTTTGGATAGATTTCTGATTTCTGATAGTTTGTTAAAAGGATGCAACACGACTAATCAAATAGTAGAAGATAAAGATATTTCGGATCATAGACCCGTGTGGCTCAAAGCAAGGAACATAAATTGGGGACCCAAGCCATTTAAAACTTTTTCTTGTTGGTTTGAACATACAGATTTCATTAATTTTGTCAAATCAGAGTGGCATTCCTTTGCAGTGATAGGAAATGCTTCTCAAATTCTTATAAAGAAATTTAAGTTGCTCAAAGAAAGGCTTAGATGGTGGAATTACAACATTTTTGGTTGGTTGGAGTTAAATGTGGAGAAGGAGGTTGTTATCATCAATGAAGTGGATCTTGGTTTACCTACATCTCCTGTTGAAATTCTAGAATCAAAATTACTTCGAAGGAAATATGCCCAATTTGATCTTTGGAAGAATCTAAGAATCAGAGATAGCATCATCAGGCAAAAATCGCGAGCAAGATGGATACACGATGGTGATCAAAATACCAAATACTTTCATTCCATGTTGAAACATAGAACCATAATCAACATCATTTCTAACATTCTTGTTTACTCAATTTATGTGTTCAACAAGTTAAACTGGTAGCCAAATCCCACTTTAATGACAGATTTCAAAAGCCAATTGTATTAGACCAGATTTTGATTTTTCATATATGTCAAGGATGTCGCTGGAAGATGCTAACATGTCGGAGGAGAAATTATGTGCTGAAGAGATCAGACATATTATCTTTGAAGATAGAGGAAATAAAAGCCCTGGGCCAGATGGATTCACTACTACGGAAAACCCATTTAACAACGATTGGGAAAGATATATAATGACGTGGGTGCAGGCGTTGTTATGTAGAGTGTCGTTGTATATATGATACCTACAATCACGGCCCAGAAAGCGTTGTAATAAATTGGAAAGCGCACTACCTGTAATGACAGTTATTTTAAATAACCATTGTTGTATGTCTTTTAATAAAAAAAAAATTACAGCATTAGAACAAGAACAACAACAAGAACAAGAACAACAGCAAAAACAACAAGAACAACAAGAACATCAAGAACAACAATAAGAATAACAACAACAACAACAACAACAACAACAACATCATCATCAATAACAACAACAACAATAATAACATGAAGAAGAAGAAGAAGAACAAGAACAAGTACAAGAACAAGAACAAGACAAGAACAAGAAGAAAAACAAGAACAAGAACAAGAAGAAAAACAAGAACAAGAACAACAACAACAAAAATAATAACAACAAGAACAACATTAATAAAAAATAACAACAAGAACAACAAAAAAAAGAACAACAAGAACAACAATAATTAAAAAAGAACACCAACAACTAACATTGCTAACTCGAGTTCTATAATTTGTTTTGAAATTTGGTTTAGTGGAGAAATAGAGTATCGGAAATGAAAGATGATGTTTCGAGGTAGAATATGTCTAAGTTTTAGGTTTCACGCGGATCACTAATAGTAGTGTCATGGCCGTTGATAATCACTAAATGGACGGCCAAGATTTGTTTAAGGATAGTGAGTAAACTCAATATGCGCGTCACCTATAATGTTGGTAATGAGACTTGAAAAAAAAATGCTGGTGCTGGGACTTGAACTTATGACAAGACGCTACCTATAATGAAGGTTGGTTTAAATTACCTGTGGTGAAATGTCTGTAGGCATTTTGAACTAATAAGTAAAAACGCTACCTATAATGACGGTTTGTTTAAATACCCGTTGTTGCGGTGAGAATCGGATATCAAGCTATTAATTAACTTGCATCACAAAACTTTGAAATTCACCACTGAGCTTTGATTTATCCAAAGAAAAGAGTAAAGAACAAAAAACCTTTTGGGCAATGTGAAGACACAGCTAAGAGATCGGGGATCGGGGGTTGGTTATACTAAGGGAAGGTATTAGCACCCTAAGTATCTGTAGTACTCTACAGGAACCTCTTGTTTGTTTGTGTTACATTATGTATTAGCACCCTAAGTATCTGTAGTACCCTACAGGAGCCTCTTGTTTGTATGTGTTTAAAATATGCTACCAAGGTCATCCAAGGCAATTCTCCTAAAACATCCCTAGATAATTTGACTCTTTTCTATTGTATTGTTTATAACCCATTATATTTTCCTAAGTAACTTACTTTACTGGATGAACATAAGTTTCATACAACTTACTTGCAAAAGGGTCGTAGTCGGAGTCACCGTCATTCTCGCTATTGAAATCTTCATTCATACATGGTGTAAAAATAGGACACATCTGTGGGGCTGATGGAATAGAATTGTCCATTTGCATTGGTGATTGTTGGTCCACATCTCCATTCCAGTTTGAGCTTTCTAACTGCCTTTGCCTATTTGTTTTTGAGAGTTATAAATGTTGATTTATACCAATAATTTAAGTAACTGCTAAAATTAGTAATCTATACAAAACATGCAACGTACCTATTATATGATGACGATCCAGGTTGCAAGACACGTGTATCAAGAAGTGCATCATAATGGATTTCGGGAACATGTCGTGTAAGATTCATTGCTAGATGTGGAACTCCCAAAGATTTTCTTGGACGACCTCGAGGGGTTTTAGAAGTTGTATGAATGCTGCAAGTGCATGAAATAAAAAATGTAGACCATGAATATTTGTTAAACATATATCGAATAGATTATAGGCAGCCATAATTTTGTGCATGCCAGCTGAGATATATTTCTATAAATATTGATGTTTTGATATGAGGAAGAAAAGATAACATAATGTTATGGTTGACACCAACCTCTGACTATGTATTGATTATGTGTCTATTATGTGTTCAAAACAGAAGACATCATAATTACATTCAGCTGATACATTTAAGTTATAAATTGCAAACCTTTGTGGAGTTTGCAAGACTGTTTCAATGAAAAGTGAAGTTGTAGTTGTTTCTTGAAAATTATTATTTTGTAATGCCAATCTGGGTTGAGATTGATTTTGTTGCGTGTTACTTTTGCGTGGTCTTCCACGAGGCCATTTCGTTGATTGTGATGAGCTATGAAAATACCAATAAAATAAGTAACAACATGAGCTGTATTAGTTATGTTACTGGTAACGAAAACTTTCTGGGTGGACAGAAACAAATGTGAGTTTATAACCTTGGGTCGGTTGCTTTCCGCTTGTCTGAAACATCGAGGCTCTCCAAAATAATTCCACGAATAATTGAGCATGCATGTGGAGTAGTTCTAAACATAATTGAAATATAGTACACACATTAGCATTATTATGTACTCTAATTGGAAATATATAAATAAAATCTAGCTAGTATGTTAAATCAAAATATATAACTGACAATGAACAAATTATTTTCAATTAGCAAAAAGACAACATCCATTTAACTGGTCTACAATGCATTACTTACAATGCTGATATTGAAGACCTATAGATTTAGACACTATGACTTTAAGTGGTCTATAATGCATTGCTTGATGATAAAGTAACTATAAATTTAGACACTATAGTAGTAACAATGGCGGTGCCGTAAAATATAAAATGTCTACAATGAGAAGACTTACTCTCTTAAAATAGAAGTCCCACACATATTTAACACAGGGCTGCATCTGTCAGGTTGATTTGTGTAAGGTGGGACGACATCACAATGTGAAGTATTCTCATTTGAATCGTCTGTTACGGCATTTGTGAATTTGGCCAACAGATTAGTTCCTCTACTGTTAACTTTTGATACAGTCTTGATATGATGAAATACATGTCTGCTTTGGGAAGGTGCCGATCCTAGAATTATTGCTTATAAGAACTTGCCCTCTTCAACAACTCTCGCAATAGAATTTTAATTTAGTTGTGAAGGAGTAATGGTTGATAGTGGCATTCTATATGTATCGACATTTGGTGTATGTAGCTGATGACGCAATCTCTGCTCTGGAAGTTGTGTGTTATGTAAGAGTTTTAAACGTTTTTGTTTAATGACATTTGCTCTTCGTGCCCTTGCTCTTTTAGCTTGCTCATTTTTGAACGCACATTCCATCTCAATCAAAATAGTAATATCAATCCAATGGCTGCATAATTGAATACATACACTACAGTCAAATTACACAAAAATTGTGCCTTCACCATCTATTAATCATCAATAAGACAATTGCTAATATAATTAGTAATGCATATATTGGAAGGCAACCTGGAATTTTTGATAATGCCATAAATGTTTGTAGTAAATAATAGTATCTTTTAATTGGTAGTTATGGAAAGTGGTTCCTATTGTAGTTGCTCCATAGTTATGGGGTCATGTATAATATTAAATGAGTAACCTAACAAACAGGGCACATTAATATACACAGAACATTTGCATTTATCATGATGGAAAAATTATTGGTAAGAATAAATGATGGCTGCTAAAATGTGTGTATAAATACCAATGGAAACAACCTTAGGCTTCATGCAACTAACGCGTTGTGGGAGTAAATTAAGGGAAGAAATTTCCTAACCTGGTTCAAATGTACTTCTTGCAATGAGGTAGAGGTTGTTGTGTTCAAGCTCAAACTAAGTGTCTGAAGTTTCACATTGAAGTATAAGGTTAGTCATAATTTTGAAATCAGTTTATTTGGTCAAACCAAATGGTTATATCAGTCATAATTTTGTCAACATACTATGAAAATAACTCAAAACATGAAAGAATTGAATTATCAAGAAAATCACTTAATAAGAGTCACTCACCTTATTGAAAGAGTAAGGTGGTTGTTGAAAGGCAAAATTTGTCAAGCTCCATATCTGTCAGCAAGAGCAGAAAATTCAAATCATATCAAAATATGTAAGAGATAGAAGTCCAATGTTAATTGATTTCATGGTGGGGTGTTGTTGTGCGATTTGATAAATTAAGAGGACCTATATGTCACATAATATTTTGGTCTAATAACATTTTAGTCCCTGTTTATTATTTGAAAAACGATTTAAATTAGCAAGGGTAATATATTGGTGCAAGCAAACATGTTATAGTTATTTGGTCATATTTAGTAAATTTTCTAAGTTGTATTGTAATGACTTATTAAACTAAATCAATGGGATTGCAAGTATCACTTACATATGTAGAATGCTAAGAACAATAGCTATAGGACACCATTTAAAAGAAATGGTTAAATATGATGGTGAAAAACTATTATGCAATGCCATGATTATTGTTCAATATGCAGTAGCATTACCAACTGTATTGCTATGTCATAGGCTGTCCACCTTAACCTTATTATTTATCATTAAATAAATAGCCTTTGACCATAATATAGTCTAAATGGTTGCTACATATGTCAGAAAGGCAAACATGGCAAACTTGGTATTGATGGATGAAGGTCTGCAGCAAGATGTTATACCAAGTTTCGTGCAACATCACACAGTAAAAAACTAAAGGTGCAGTTTTGGAAGCAGTGGGAATTTAATGCTTATATGACCAGTTGACGAAGCTATCCCTAAAAAGAAGGAAGCTTGCTAGCTGTCTTTATTGATCATAAAGTAAATAGGCTGTAAAACAATGTTAATACGATGCACAAGAACCAAGAAAAAAGTACAATAGGATCTGTTGTGACAGATAGCATCAGGATTTACATCAATAAAACAAAGGTTTCATTTGGTTGAGTGTAAAGAAGAACGGGTGAATAAAACTCTGTCTAATAAATGTAGTTTGTCATGTCATAACTTTATTTATTTACATGTTGCTTTGGTTTAGTTTTCTTATTTTTGTATTATTACTCTAGAATACAGTATCGCAGGGCCTATTATTTGTGCTCAAGAACCATGAATAATATCAATGACAACATATGGTATGGATTCAGTACTAAGACATATGGGATTTTGTTACTTAATTTTATTGGCTATCATAATATGTTCTTAATTGTTGCAGCCAATAGTAATAATATGCCACTAATGTTAGGCGTGTGTGGAGGCATTATTCAACTTTTAGAGACAACAATATAAGCCTCACCGTTATAGTTTATTTGATGCCAATTAGTTATAGAAAATGAAGCAAATATATTATGATTAATATCATTTTCAATGGGTAGTATTTCCCCCCTTATTTGATGCAATCCCCCTCTTGGCTCAGCTGCTGCAGCTTAGTACAATTTTGCTGATGCGTGGTCAAATATAGCAAGTGCATACATGCGTAAAGGAAGACTTACTGAAGCATCTCAATGCTGCCGTCAAGCACTTGCGTCAAGGAAGACTTACTGAAGCAAGTGCAGGTATGTTTAAAGGCTCAATTATTTTATTGATATGTATTGGGCATGGTTTAAAAATTATGGTATTGAACTACTATTGCAGGCGGAATATAAACAATTAATTATGAGGCCTATGTAATGTAACGACATCACTATCTCAACTTTGACTATATCGGCCGCATTTTACCGCAGTTTGCAGCATAACTACAACCACAATTTAAAACTATAAATTAACATACTCAAGTTACAATTAAATACTTACATTTGAATCTGTTGTGAAGTTGAAAAACTGAAATAAGGTAGTCACAACCAAGACAATACCAACAACTATAGTATCCTAAATTTATGGTTAGTCATTGTGGTGTAATATCAGCTAAAGGACTTGTTAATAACGTGAAAGTTGGTGGTAACATGGTATGATCCATAACATTTTAAAAAGCAGAAGTTGATTTGGCAATTGAAACATTTCTTGACACGTTTAAAGTGTTTATCTTTCTGTAGAAAACCAAAATTTATAATGGTCTAAGTTTGATCCATGATAGAAAACCTAAAAATGTTATTGTCATAAAATGATAGACAATGGCTGCAACATTTCCATTCTTATTCAATGACAATGGGAATATCGTGTAAATAAGGCCTACGAAATTCAGAACAGAATCATCATTAAATATTGGATACGAAAATAACAGAGTCAGCATACCATTGATTGCAACACAAGCATGTTTGGGGCAGAATACATATTACATAAGTTTGTGGCTAACAAAAAATATAAGATTGATCTTGACAGAAGTAATAGTCACATTTGTGCCGAAATTTGGAATGACGCGTTACACAAATGATCCTAACAAAAGATTTCAATCTTACAAAAAATGAGGGTTGCACTAAAGAATCACTCCTTCTTGAGGTATTTGACCTTGGTTGCTGATAGTTTTGGAGTTAGCACATCCTCTTGCAAAAAATCATCAAGACAAGTAGGAATGGCGCCCCTCTTAGCAGGTGTGTTGCTAGAGCAAGTGGATGGACTGCAAGTTTGGTTTGGTTCAATTCCTTGATGTGCAGTGAAGTTTTGCTCAGACGATTGGGTTGGCTAGTCAATACAGAAACAAATGGTCACATGGTTATGCCTTGAGTACACAAAAGAAAATTGTAATCTTTGCAAAATCTTAATAAAGAATACATACAATTGGTTCATGTTGAACATCCATGGCATTCTCCGCGTCAGTTTGCAACAATGCAGCCTTTGAAGTATGCTGCCAAAACATAAGAACACCAATTAAAAGCACTTAGTTTTTCAGGAAATGGAAAATGTTACAGTTTTCTCAAAATGTGTGAAATTCCACAACCAACCATTAGAGATAATAATGAGTTGTACCTCATCTGGTTTAAGGACCTCAGATAGTGTTTTGTAAACACCAGGATCATTAAGGATAGTAACAATTGAAAATTGATCGAAAAAAGATTGATATTTGATTCTAAATGCTAATTCTTTATCCAAAAGTTTGTCAAGGTGTACGGGGTAAATTTTTGGGTTATCCTCTCCAGCCTAGACACATAATCACAGCAGTCATTAAAAAAAATGACTAAAACATTGAATTTGTTAAACATACACATCACATTAATGTTGTATTTACCTCCTTCATTATTTGTCTCAATTCCCTAGCAGTCATATTAACGTATGGAATAACTTCTTTATCCCAAAACACAAAGCATCCAACATGATTATCAAACTCAAATTCTACCTCAATTTTGTATCTACGACATGAAAATAATTGAGGTTCATGTATGTAAATCAACTGCAAAAGTAAGAATTGAATATTGCTAAAAGATATAGAAAGATTACTTCGTCACAGGTTCAACATCTTTGACTCCACATACACATACAAATTTGGCACCAGTGGACTTGTTTGATGTCTTGCAACTGGGGCAAGCCTCGAAGTACCACCCATGCTTCGAGGCCTTAAATCGGTTGGTAGTGCCAATGGTAGTGGCAAAACAATCCTATTTCGACATCATAACGTGTTGGTAGATATTTCAAGAAAACAATAAGGATGCAATGCTAATTTAAAAATAGACCTTGCCCAATTGACAGATGTGATGGATACTCTTCACTTCATTAGAGTTTGTTCAGCTTTTGTTGCCAGACTACACAAAGGATTCTGAAGTCTGGGTTATAGAGTGAGTTGGTGCAGTAGCTGAAAGTGTGGATCCTAGCCTGGAAAAAAGTTGTAGACAATAAGATAACGAATCAAAATAAAGAAAACAGACTTCTGCCAAAGTATAGACAAGTTGATGAATGTCAAGTATAGTCATATACTTGGATTTAAAATCGTGAACTTGGGGATGGTTCAAGTTGATGTGAAGTCGCGATCCATTCCATGCATTTGAGAGTCTAGGCAATCCGGATGCTGCTTGACAAATTTCAAAACATTTAGTTATATAAAGGAAAGTATATCTAACAATCATCAAACAATTTTAATGTTGCTACACATTCTGTTAATAAGATTTGTTATATTTTATCCCTCCATTTTTATTTGGTATTTTTAGTAAGATCTGGAATTGACTTCATGAATTATAGTTATTGCGTTACTGTTCCATTTTTTCTTTGAAGGATATTCCTTTATCCCTCCATTTTAATATGAAGTGAATAATCATAGGGATATAAAGCAACACAGGTATTGTGATATGATAGCCTAGTTACTCTAAAGAATTGGTTCCACGTTATAAATTATATACTATTGTTGTGTATTAAATTCAATATCAGGATATTATTCTTCCATAGCTCAAACCATAATTTAAGTCACTCACAGCCTTATGCGGCTACAGGAGCATCTAAAGGGCAAATAGGTAACCTGCTACATAATATACCAATAACAAAAGTTATATTCTGCTACATGCCTGCAGTCTTGTTTTCTTGTGTGAAGACTATAAATCAAATGAAAATGAAACATGTCTAAGCCACAACATTCT
Organism: Lathyrus tuberosus; assembly: GCA_022829125.1. Taxonomy (NCBI): domain Eukaryota; kingdom Viridiplantae; phylum Streptophyta; class Magnoliopsida; order Fabales; family Fabaceae; genus Lathyrus; species Lathyrus tuberosus. The sequence goes on along the minus strand of JALAZF010000383.1, from coordinate 2,311,054 downwards.
TCCATCTACTAAATAATGACATTTGTGAATTACAAAAGTAGCAACCAAATACTTTGTTACCTTGATTTTGCTTGCACCACGCATGTGTTAAGACAATGAGTGTTGGACCGGTAGAGTTGTTAGAGGTATTATAGCTCATTAACTGTTTACCGTAATCATCCCATAACGCAACCTCAATAATATTTCCAACTTCATCCCACAGCGTGATGTTGGCACATGATTTCTTACCACCACCGTCCATCTGTGTCTTGACAACATCTTGTAAAACTCCAATGACATCTGTAACATATGAGAATGTAATCATGTGTATGATATTTAGTAAGATCAATATGCATTTACTATGACCAAAAGCAATATACACCATATGAATAATAAAAAACATCTGACCATATAAGAGATCAGTGACAAAATTTCCAGTGAGAAAGTCGACAATCGGCTTAAACTTGTATTGGTGTGCCGGTATTTCAGGTATAGCCATTTTTGAAATAGTCGTTCCTCCATTGAATACAAGTTTGAATTCGTTGGGACACACTTTGAAAGCGCCATCATTAAGCATTGGCTCTCCATTGTGAAGGAAGTAAGTCTCGTGTTCAGTTAACTGCTCAGACCATTCTTTAAAGTCACGGTTTCGAGTGGTCACATGGATTTGATCACCCTACAAGGTGGCTATAATGTCATTTACATGAACAATAATTATATACAAACAGAGCAGCTAACGATTACCTTCGAATCTTGAATGACCATTTCGAAATGATGCAGTCCATTTTTCTCCTTCACAATCCAAAGATCAACAACTCTAATGAGCATTTTCCACACCTGATTGCCTTTCACCAAGTCCTTGATGAGTATTGGGGGTCTTGACATGGCTGCTTAGAAATATTAGACAACATAAAAAGCTTGGGTTAATGAACATTTTTCAGAAATATGTCTTGACAAAATTTCTCACATTCAATGGAAGACTTTATACAACTTAGCATCACAACTTCATAAAACATTTATCTGTAACAAAATAAAATACATGAAAAGAAACATCTCTCATGAAAACAACTTGAAGACAAGACAAGATAACTTGAAAATAAACATTTTTCAGTGACATCTCTCATGAAGACAAGATAAATAGCTTGGGTTAAAGCTTAAGACAATATAAACATCTCTCCTGAAACATTTCTTTGTATTCATAAAGCTTAAAACTTTATAACTTCATAAAATATGTATTACCTAACAATATTCAAGTTTATAGGAAACAGTATATAATGTATGCATATTTCTGAGTTGGAACGGTATATAATGAAAACAACTCCTTTTTTAGTCTCAGCAACATTACCACAACATGTGGGTAAGAGGTGAATAGCAAAATGAGAAGATGGATCAAAAACTAACCTCAATACTTTGTATTCTTTTTTGAGAGAAGTTTGATGATAGCAGCAAGAGAAAAGAAGCAAAATATGTTTGAAGAAGATGGAGAGAAAAGTAGTAGAAAGATTTCAATCTATATAGAAGTATGTGTTCTTGAAGGAATACAAAGAAAAACGTGTGAGGAGGTTTATGTGGGAAGGAGGGAAAACAAATTTGTGATGCATCCAATAGATGAATGACATTTGGCAAGAGAAGAGAGTGTTGGGTCAGATTTATCTTGGCATTTAGTTGATTACTATTCTGACCTTTTAGTGGTGTAAATATATTTGAAGGAAAGGGAAAATTGGTAAGTTAGTGCAATTGTTTTTTGTAGTGTAGATAGTAGAGGAGCTGACTTTTTAGATACCAGTATGAGCTGGATTTTTGGATACCAGTATGAGCTGGATTTTTGGATACCAGTATGAGCTGGATTTTTGGATACCAGTATGAGCAGGATTTTGGGATACTAGTATGAGCTAGATTTTTGGATACCAGTATGAGCTGGATTTTTGGATACCGGTATGAGCTAGATTTTTGGATACCAGTATGAGCTGGACTTTTGGATACCAGTATGAGCTGGATTTTTGGATAACAGTATGAGCTGGATATTTGGATACCAGTATGAGCTGGATTTTTGGATACCAGTTTGAGCTGGATTTTTGGATACCAGTATGAGCTAGATTTTAGGATACCGGTATGAGCTGGATTTTAGGTTCATATCTGACTTGGGATAAACAATGCCAGCAATTACTGGACTTTAGGTATCCATATGAGGAGATTAAGTATCAGATAGGTCAATACCGAGTTGCATAACTGAAGATTAGACTTCCTGGGAAAATCAATTATGGTTGCAAAAAGGTTGGATAGTACCAGAGATAGATAAGCTTCTCATAAGAGACTGCCACTTATCGCCATAGAAAAACAAGCTTCTTCAAGAGATTGCTACTTTGTTGGGTATAAAATGTTGGTATCACAACACTGTTCGAGAATGAATTTTGTCTTCAACGAGGATCTGTAGCAGATTCTTCCTGCGAGACACAGTTCAAAATAAATGCACGTTTAAACTAGGTTTAACAACCTAACCTGTCGGGGACCAAAGTTTAATCTAGGAACGAGCTAGAAAGAAACGGTCAAACAAGACTCCCACCATTGAGGAATGAGCTCAATGGGGGTTTATCTTATCCTATTGTGGAAAAGATAACTGAACCAACCATCATCCACGAGGATAAAACTCTGTGGGGAATTCAGAAGGATGGGAATTTCATGCCTAGGGCTGACAACTCTATTGGAGAGAATAGACAAACCCAGTCACTTGGGAAGATAGACACCACAGTGAACAAAACATGGTAAACACCAGAAAGGGGTAGAAAAAATGCTAAGATGCTGTGCATATGAGTGCATGTATGCCATGCTTATGTTCATGCTGAAAAAACAGACAAGAGGCAAAACTGGAGATGAAATAAACATCTCGATAAGGATACCCAGCCAAATTCATCAGATTGGACCATTACTGGGGATGAGTAACCAGAACATCTGGCTCTACTTCAAGATTACAACTTTCTCTTGGTGAGAAGAGCACTCCACTTGGTATAGCATCATGACTTCACTAGGATTGCCATCATGAGCTTGATTTCTTCACTGGAGGGAAAAGATCCATTGGGAATTGTCAAGTTTAGGTGATGTAACAGTTTATTGGAGAGCTAGCAAAAGATGTCACAAAGGCTGAGTAGTTATGCATAACTTATTTGCCCAAGAGTACACGGTCTATAAGAGGATTTTACAGAAGAATTTGCATGCAAGATGCTTCAATATCTTCAAACTCTTAGAGATATTCATAAATTTCGGCATAACTGCCCTTGTTCAACTGTATTTACACAACAATGTCCTTGAATTTGTTCTTCAGAGTGGTTGTTGACAACTGGGGACCAAACTTGCCCCAAACTGATTGGCCTTTTAGAGATTTACCGAATCTCGACCTGACTGCCCCTGATTAACTGATTTGTGAGGGTAAGTTGTCAAAAGGATTATACAGAAGAATTGGCATACCAGATGCTTCAATATCGTCAAACTTTTGAAGAGAAATGCACCTCGACATAACTGCCCCAACTCAATTGTATTCGCAATACAAAGTCCTTTAGACTGTAGTAGAAATGGCTGGGAAACAACCTGCCATTATTGATGGGTCACTGGAGTCTATACTTGTCATAAGATGACCTCAATAAGACTTGCTCTAGTATTCTGAACTTGAAGAGTTCTGCCCTTGATTCAATAGCGCTTGGAACGGTGGATTGGAAAATCCCTCCGATTGGTTGCCCTTGACTGAGCTTCCTTTATCAAGTCAAATTCCCTAGCTGGCTGCATTTGTTGGGATTTCTTTGACATTGAATTGTTTTACAAACAAGTAATGTTTATTTAAAATTTGGCAATTTCAATGCAAAATTAATGCAAGCTTTTGAAATCAAGTTTATTGGTGAAACACACACGGTGGAATAATCGAAAACAAAGGTAGATCTGGCCTTTTATGGCCTGGTAGATGAAGTGATCAACACACACAAATCACAAAGATTATTAAGATTCAGGTTAATCAACCTTGCTGTAGTATGCTTTCAAAACAACCTTACCTCAATTAGGTCTTTTAAGGGTTGTAACGTGGCTTGGTTCACGGTTCATGAAACAAAAGATAAAGGCCCAAAGTTTATTTGTACCCACCCCAATCCTACGCTGAGGTAACTCAAGTTATACATTCAAGTTCCTATGGGCTAGGAATGAATTGATGATAGTTGATGATGATTCAGACACCTTTGTAGTCATTACTCCTTTGCAAAATTTGATTATCCTTTATTGCTGAGGTTTTGAGACCTCCTTTTGTCTTTACTGAGGTTTTGAGACCTCATCTTGTCTTCATTGAAGTTATGAGACCTCTTCTGTCTTTTTTGAGGTTATGAGACCACTTATGTCTTCATTGAGGTTATGAGACCTCTTCCTTTCTTTGTTGAGGTATTGAGACCTCTTCTTTTCTTTGCTGAGGTTTTGAGACCTCTCCTCTTTTTTATTGTCATTTGATTTGAGAGAGTTGAGTGGTGTCTTGCATGAAGCGCTTGCATTCGAATGCATAACCAAGTTAAACTGAGAACTACCCTACCCCAAGGTTGAGATTTAAGGGTTTTTTGTGTAAGGAAAGAAAACTCCTACTTCTAGGCTCAAAGGGGTTAACGAGATATTATCTTCCTTATTTCTCCAGTGTTTGGGATTTGAAATAATGCCTTACATCCTCGGCAACGTTTTAATCGAAAGCATACCACAACAATTATGGATAATATTTTCATCATCCTCCCCAATCTTTTCTTAACACAACAATTTGATAAGTGGAGTGAAATAGGATAAAGATATATTTTTTGCTTTCATGAACGTAAAAGTAAATGAGTGAAACGAATGGACTTAATCAAAAGATGCACAAACATTTCATTAATCTTGCCAATTTGAAAATACAACAAGGATTATAAGCAAATACAAATTCAAAGTGCAAAGGAAATACAAATGAAAATACTAAAATGAACAAAACACACCCAGCTCTGGTGAATTGATTTCAGAAGATTTCAGTTTTCGGGTCCAAGCGGGGGGAACACCTTCGCCAGTGATCACTTGTTCTTTGTGATACAGAACCTTGAGTGGCCTTGCAAGTCTTTTGTTTTTTGCTTCAGAAATCAAGGTACTGGCATCTGACTCACCTTCTTGAGGTTGCAGGATTTTCAGCAGGCTTAGCAGTCTCGCTTCAAACTCTTTGCATTCTTCAATGGGATGCCCCCTTGTCCTAGTGTGGAATCTGCATTCGATCTCCGGGCGATCTTCCTCAAAGATCATGTCCTTGTTGTGGATCAGGTTTTGCACAGTAGCTTCTAAAACCAGGCAACAATCCAAACTATGTCTTTCAGTCCCTTTATGAAAGTCGCAGGTCAGATTTGCATTGTGCCAAGGTACTGCCACAAGTTTATAAGGTTGAGGAGTCACCAACTTGTTTTGAATCAGCAGTGGGAACAATTTGCTTAGTGGCACCGGGGTAGGTGTGTAGTGAACCTTTCCCCTTTTGACAGAGCACTTCTTCTTGTCTTGATTTTGAGAACCTCGAAGAGAAACAACAGTTGGAGACTGAAACACCCTTTCGGTAGACACCTGATGACGGTTACATTCTGGTGCAAGACCAAGACCAAAGGTATGTTGGCGTGAAGTTTCCCTAAAGGCAGATCCTTGGTATAGGAGAACCACAGGAGATGGCAAAGATTTGTTGATTTGAATGCCTTGAGGCGTGAATGAGATCCTCTCAGAGTCTAACAGATTCTAAACCTTACTCGGGAGCACCTTATAATCTTCAGTTGAATGCCCCTGTGTCCCAGCATTGGTAGTCACATCGGGCATTGGTGTCAAAGCCTGGTGGATACAAAAATGGTACTGACTTTAATTCTTTTGGCACTATCAGTCCACTTTTGATTAAATCTGGCAAGAATTGACTGTACGGTATTGGTAGCTGAGTGAAATTCCTCTTTGGCTTTCTTGGCCTTTGTCGTGCATGCTAACGCGGTTGAGGGTGGTCTGACCCTTGATATTGAGGAGGTCTTTGAGTTAGAGGAGCCATGAGAGGTGATGGACTGACAACTTCTCTAAGAGTAACTGGGTGAGCGTGCTCCTCCTTCTTCATCAGAGCTTGCAAAGTTTCTAGAACCCAATTCATTTGGCATTTGAGGATTCTAACCTCCTCTTTCAAGTCTTCTTGGTTCTTTAGAATTTCATTCATTGTCGTCCTTGTCCTGAATAGGTGCTAGGTATCCTTCAGACATAGAGGAAGAGAGACTCAAGACTGAGAAATGCAAATAAGATGCGAATGCAAGTGTGCATGCAATGTTAATGCAAGCCAAATAGTTTCAAGGAGCTCAAAGGCAAGTTGCAAGAATTTTTGTGGAAAAGCTGAAGAAGTTTTTGTTTTTAAGACGCAAGCTCTATTGATCTTTTGAAAAGGAAAAGAATGTATGAATTCCTTGAAACCAACATTGGATGCAATGAGATGTATGCAATGCACAAACACGGGTACACATAAACACAAGCATATGTACATACAACGAAGCACACAAGTCCTAGGTTAAGGGGTTTCATGAATGGAGCCTGGTCTACCCATCCCAACAAGGTGTGGACTATAGGTTCATCAACTGTAGAACAGGGTTCTAAAAGTTCCCAGAGTCTACGTAAATCCTTCGGATATTATCAGCCTGCGTGACTACTTTGCGGGTTAATAATATTCTCAAGATAAACTCGTCTGAGTGTAGTATCGCGTAACAACTACTTGGGACTACTTCCTCATAGCCACCGCACTACATCCTAAAAAGCCGAGTGGGGTGAAGGTAACTACGGTCCTTAGAATCCCTGGCTTCCAATTGGGAAGAGTGACATCAATGCGACTGCTCACATCAAACATCAACAATCCCAAAGGGACTCATTTAAGTGTGGTCATCATATCCCATAAATTGTTAGGACTACTCCCAACAACCGACTATTGATTACACTACGATCCTATCATATGTGCTCTCGAGTCCGGGTTAGGACTTATCTCACCACTCAATAGTACCATGCCAACAGAAGATCTCAAGCAAAATAGGTATACAAGCATATACAGATATCTACAATCAAGCAAGCGAAACATATAACAAACACAAGCATAAACAAGGTGGGCTTAACCCTCAAATTTGATATTCCCCAGTGAAGTCGCCATTTCTGTTGCGGTGAGAATCGGACATCAAGCTATTAATTAACTTGCATCACAAAACTTTCAAATTCACCACCGAGCTTTGATTTATCCAAAGGAAAGGTTAAAGAACGAAAAAACCTTTTGCGCCATGTGAAGACACAGCTAAGAGATCGGGGATCAGGGGTTGGTTATACTAAGGGAAGGTATTAGCACCCTAAGTATCTGTAGTACTCTACAGGAACCTCTTGTTTGTTTGTGTTACGTTATGTTTGCTTGCTAAGAATCTGCTAAGGGTAAAGTAAATACCTAAGGGTATGTACACTAAGTTTGCTCGCCAAGACATCGCATCTTGTGCCTACGTATCTGACTGAAGAATCAGAGAAACCGTAGTTCACCTAACTAAAGGTGAGGAACCATTGACTGTGGTCAAAGTTCCAAGGGGAATGAGTATGAGCTCATATAGAGTTTAAGAAACACTATAAGTCTAAGTTGTGATGGGTGAAAGTGAATACTCAAAGTGATGAGTCTCACATAGAGTCCAAGAACTCTAACTTAATTCTAAGTTGTAAGAGGTGAATGGCTATAAGGCCAAAGAGAAGGTGGCCATGACTATGAGGTCAAGGCTGATAATTCTATGACTATGAGGTCATGGAAGAAGGTGGCCATGACAATGAGGTCAATGCTGGTAAGTGGCTATGACTATGAGGTCAAAGCTGGTAATCCTATGACTATGAGGTCAAGGAAGAAGGTGGCCATGACTATGAGGTCAAGGCTTGAAGATGGCTATGAGGCCAAGCTGGTGTATGAGCTATCTATGACTTATGAGTCAAATAGAAAGACTTTCCTTTGGAAGGAGGGAGAAATATGAACTTATTAACAAGAATATTACAAGTGATTCTGAGATTAAATGGACAACAAGTTATAAGAACTCAAGTGGAATGTACAACATTTAAGCATGATTAATCTTAAACATGATTCCTATCTCAATGTAGGGCAAATGAGATTATTCACAACGAAAATGTAACCAAATGGTGTACCTACATATAATGAAGAGTATTCATACATGAACTCAAAGGCAAGGATATTCAAAGTAGAGATACAAACAAAAACTCTAATAGAGTGCACCTATCCAAAGTTAAAGAGTCCTCACTAAATAACATTCTCTCATACATCAAGATTTCTCATAAACTCTCAAAGATTCAAGTGATTTTCAAATGAAGTACAACATTAAATGAAAAAAAAGCTTTGTACATTTTTTTGTGAATTTTTAATCTAATGTAAAAATAAAATAAAAGTGAAAAATTAAATTATGAGAAATTAAATTAAGCATTGAAAAGAATTTATAATTTGTTTGGAATTTTGTTGGTTAAGGAAAATATTTTTATTATTGAGGAAATAAAAGAAAATGAATTAAAAAGAAAGAGGGAACCAAGGGGGTGCAACCTAGAATTCTTGGTATGAACTAGAATAAAGATGTCGTGCATGGGCCTTGAGTGTGGGGTTTCAATAATAATTTTGCTTGGCCCAACAGATTAAACCAGGAAAATAAAAAAAGAATAAAATGGGGTCTGGGACGAGGGGGATTCAAACCCCAGACCCCAAGATTACCAGGCGCATCATTGACCACTAGGGTGGCTATACATCCAATGTATACGCCACCCCTACAAATATTTTAGCTTACAAAGCATTCCAAAATCCAGGTTCAATGAAACAAGGAAAAGAAAAGCCAACCAAAATAAAAAAGATCGTGTATAAATTATATGGCACACATATCATCAATTGGTCATCAGATTTTACTCGCAAGAGGACAAAAACTAACTGGCCAACCATCATGCCATCCCTCGTCGTCACCATGCAGCATAATAAAAGAACAAACAATCGTGACATGCCTAGGAAAACTAAGGCAACACATTATTTTGTCCAACCAAAAACCAACTTCAAGACTTTAATAAAAAATTATGAAGCAAAGTATCATCTGGTGCTACTTGGAACAAAGAATAGCAAGGAAATTTACACAACTGAAAAAAAAACACAGCACGATCCATGTATAAAATCACATGAGATAGGTGTTTTAGAGGTGAGACCAAATGCCTATCAAACCAATACAAACTCAAACAACCTATCAATTCCACTTATCTTGAGCTAATTACACAGTGGATGTTAAAGTATTTTACAACCTCTAAATGACAATATGAACACCAAATGTTCTTAGTTGGCATTGCAAAAGTTTCATGCAAACTCAACACTTTGTTCATATTATCACGTGTTAGGGTACCAATACAAACTGCTTATGATATTATTTCAAATTAAATGAAAATAACTTGTGAACATGACAGTAATATCTCAACCAAACAAATTCTAAAAAATCTGACCATGCAGCCCTGAATATGGTAATGGCCTTAGAGTCATCTAAACGACTAGACCTGCGTGTGATAGAGTGTGGAGGGAAAGAATAATATCACAAACTCAGTAAACCAGCATGAACCCAAATCCAACCTCTATATCATTTTCCAAAGTTTAACACAACAATCAACCTATAATTTACTTGAAAGTATGAGCATTTATATATTCCAAACTAACATGAACCAACAGTATCATAATACATACTCCAAACTCACCTCTACTCACCTCACTAGCCAAAACAGGCTTAGATGCAAATGCAGAGCAAGGTGTTAGATCAAAACAAATTTATATACAAATATGAGATTAAGGATGTAGGTAAACACTCATTACAAATACAATTTCAACAAAAACTATATGCTGTTATCCTGAACCCATAACAAAATGAACAACTTAGGAAAAATTAAAACACCCAAACTATGGTATGTACACTTAGTGCTCTAGCTCAAAACTAGTAAGGTTCAGGAAATGCCTCAAAGAATGCATCACATTATCATTTGATTTCAAAGCTAAGCAGACACATGGTGATAGGCAATGTTCATGAACATGATCTTTGACAGAAAAAAAATAATAGCCTAGAGAAAAAGTAACTAAGTAAGGGATCCTGCTATAAAACATGTTAACCCAAACAAACTCCTAAGAGTAGTTACAAATGCACTATCTTCATGTTCTTACCAAGTCTTGTGAACTAAAGAAAATGGACATAGACTTGACAGTCATTAAGCACTCCAAATCCATGAAGCCAGGCCAAAGTGTAGAGGGTTGGATATCTATGGCTCATATTAAGGACTTTAAAACAAGCATGCCAATAAGGTAAATGTGAGCTTTAAAATATACCTAACCAGATTCTGCCTCAACACAAAACATATACTTTGAGGGTGCTTACAGACATGTGAATATTAGCATGAGGACACCATTATCACATCATTATTTGACAGTGCTAAACCAAAACATCAAGAGAGCTTAAAACAAACTTGCACCCTACCAACTATAACTGACAGCAACAAAACTATAGCATTCATTTTTACTTATAGCAAAACATAAACAGCAACACAAATGGCATTAGGGTTCAAGATAGTATAGCCTCAAGAACAGGCAGTGTCAACAACATCAACATTATTCATATTTAAAACCAATCAGGGTAGTTAAAATGCAGGATATATATGCTAACAAAATGACATATCAATATGAATACAACAAGAAACAGAAATGAAGAGTACCTAGTGGAATATGTCCACTGCACCCTCAACAAATATAAACTAGCTTTCTTCCTCTGAACAAGCAGCAACCTCTAAAGCTATCCTCTTTCTCCTTCTCACTTGCAAGGCTTTGAACTCAGAAGTTTTTTAGAGTGTTTGTGAAAAGTGTTGGTGTAAAATGAATGGAAACAACCCCTATTTATAGAAAAGAGCTGAGGTTTCAAAGTATGGCCAGAATTGCACATATGCTAACTTTGCCCTTTCCATCGTGTGAGATATTGTCTTTGCTGAACCAAAATCTCCAAAGATCACTGCTAGCTGATGTGGTTAGTTCTGATCATACTGGTGAGAAGTGATTGGTCCAAGGCTCCATGAATAAACAATGTTTGTTTCCTTGGAAAGTTTCTCTCTCTTGCTACAAGTTGCATAAGAATGACATAAAGCAATATTTTAATGCAAACCACTTGTAAATTCGTGTCAGAGGTCAAATGAGCACTAAGTCCACCCTTAGAACTCAGAAAAGTGAAGCCTTGGTGAGTAGGAGAGGCTTTGAGTCAATATGCAAAAGTTGGTTTCTTGAATCCTAAGAAATGAAATCCCTAACTTTGAAACTTCGTATCTCTCAACTCACTAAATGGTTTGAGGAGTTCTAGTACTTTTTGGAAAGCCCTCAATGCCCTCTACAACTTTCATGTTGGACCCAAGTTCTGAATCACAAGGAAACTTAGTGAAAAATGAGGTTAAAGTCAGCTGGTTAATAAGGCAAAAAGTGTTGAAATTTCTCGAAGTCCTTAGGCAGTTTAGCTTCTAACTCTCATAACTCACAAACCATGCATTTTTTTGGAGAAAAGTCATATTTAACACTTTGAAGTTCATGGAAAGAGCTTCCATTTGGGCTTTGAGTCACTCAATTTGGGTGTGTGGTTTGGAAGTTATGACCATTTCAATTTTGCACCAAAGGGGAAATTTTCACCTATGAAAAGTTTTATGAACCAAACCTTGATTCCTTTGCAAGAAAACTCTTGAGACTTGATTTCTCATACCCTAAATCATCAATGAGACATGTTATTATGAGTTGAGGTCTTGGATGTTTCATTTTGAATCAAAACCTCAAAGATTAGGGTTTCAGTCAAAATCCTAGTTTCAACTGTGAATGCACTGGGATAAACTCTTATGATCTTGCTTCTTTCATCACATCTAAAGGTCATAGATAGTCTCTAAGGATGTCTATTATCTCATGGAGTCAAGTACTAGGGTTTAAGAATAATTCTTGATCAAAATCAAAGCCAATGATCCACTGGTCTTAACAAAATCCTAATTTGGAGGCAGGGTGGAATTGTGGCTGAAATTACTCATGATGAGAGCCAAATGATCTTGAATTCTTGCTAAGTAATACCTCTAGGAAGTAGGTGAGCTCACATGGCTGCATTTGGAGCCTTAATTGTCCTTCTCTCTTTGAATCAGATGGGAACTTGGCTTAGGAGACTTTGCCCCCCCTCTTTGTATAAACCCTGGCTTTCACAAAAGAAATAAACTTGCAAAATGAAGTGGTTAGTTAACAATGCATAGATGATTGAACCTAAATGTAAATGCAAGATGTTATGACATCTAAGGGGTAAAATTTGGGGTACAACACCCGTGGTTAAAGGTCTGTCATCATTTTGAAAAAATATGAAAGAAGTAACATGATTAAAATAAATCCAGAAAAATCTAAAAACATGAAATTTAATCTAATTAGGTAAAATAAGAATTTTGAGAATGTTTTTGGAATTTTTTTAGACTAGGAAAACAGTAAAAAATTCATTAAAAATAGAAAAAAAGATGAATTTGGGGTTTTGAGGGTGAAGTCCCGTAACTCTTTCAGAGTAAGGGACTAATACCGCACGATTTTTATGCTTTAAATGCACGAAAAAAATCTCAAAAAGGAGACGATTTTCCCTAAAACCGATTTTTTGAAGAGCAAGACCTAAAACTAAACTATAGGCCATAATGACGGTTGAAAACATAACTGTGGTGAAAGGTTGTGGGCATTTTGAAAAATATGTAAAAAACCATAAATGTTGGTGTTGGGAATTTAACCCATGACCAGACGCTGCCTATAATGACAGTTTTTTAAATACCCGTGGTGAAAGGCCTCACATTTCACCACGGTTGGAATATTAACCGTCATTAAAAGCCTTTTAATGAGATTAAAAAAAAATGCACGCATCTATTACAACGGTGTATAGGCAAACTGTTGTAAACCTGGCGTTGTTGTTTGTGCGTTTTGTAGTAGTGATTTAACGGCGAATTCATCAAACGTTGTTGGGATATAGTTGGTACTGAGGTCACAAACTGCATTCAAGAATTCCATGCTTCAGCCTGGTTTCCAAAAGCTATATCATCTTCTTTCATAGCTTTAACACCCAAGAAGGACAACCCTCAACACTTTGATGACTACATGCCTATCACCCTTGTATGCTGTATTTACAAGATCATCACTAAACTTTTGGCGGCGAGACTCAAGCGTGTTATGGGAAAGCTAATTTCTAATACAAAAATTGCATTTATTGAAGGAAGACAGTTACTAGTTAGTGTTGTCGTTATAAATGAAACCATTGATTTGTCGAAAAGGAACAAGAAGAGTTGTGTTCTTTTGAAAGACGATTTTGAAAAAGCATACGATTGTGTAAATTGGATATTCTTGAAGAAAACTATGAATTCTATGAGATTTTGAGCACGTTGGATAAATTGGATGGAGGGCACTGTGATGAATAATTACGTTTCTGTGCTTAGTAACGGTAGTCCTACGCAAGACTTCAAAACCTCGAGGGGCCTTCGTCAGGGAGAACATCTCGCCTCTTTCCTATTTTCCATGGTGGGAGAAGGCTTGTCATTATTGGTAAAGAGAACTGTAAATTCTGAGATGCTGCAGGACTTTAAGTTGAATGACATTGTTTCCTACAATATTCTTCAATACGCGGATGATACGGTCATCATATGTGACGGTTCTCGTGGTCCAACTTATGGGCATTGAAGGCTATCTTAAAAGGTTATGAAATGATCTTTGGTCTTAAAATTAACATTGAGAAATCTTCTTTATATGGCATTGGTGTAGGGGAGAATTACTTACATGCGGCTCAATAATTTTTGGGTTTTAAGATTGATTCTTTTCCATTTAAATTCTTGGGTGTTTATGTGGGAGGCATTCATCGTAGAATCTCGTTTTGGCAACCAGTGTTAGATTGTTTGAGGATGAGATTGGCGACGTTGAAAGGTAAACTTGTATCCATTGGAGGGAGGTTCACTCTCATCAAATATGTGTTGTCTAACATTCTAATTCATTACCTTGCTTTCTTCAAAGTACCAAAGAAAGTGCAGTCATTGATTAGATCCATCCAAAGTCGGTTCTTGTGGAATGGTTTGAAGGAGTCAGTGGAATATGGTGGATTAAGTGGAAAAATATATGTAAGCCTATGGAAGAAGGTGACTTAGGTGTGAAAGACGTTGGTCTATTCAACAAAGCTCTATTATCTAAATGGCTTTGGATATTTTTTAAAGACCAATAGGCAATATGGCTTGGTATTATTAAAGAGCGATACAACTATTTTAGAAAGTTTATTCTTTCCAAAGATTCGCTCAATTGTCACAGGAACTCTTCATTATGGTGGAAAGACATTATGTCACTTCTTGATGTGGAAGATGAATGCAACTTTACCTATCAGCTCTCTCATAATATAGGTGATGGTCATATGACTCTTTTTTGGTTGTCAAAATGGTTGGGAGATAGACCGCTGAACTGTATTTTTCCAAATCTGTTCATGGCATCCAATTTGATATTCTGTTTTGTGAGCCAATTGGGATGTTGAAGTGATGAGGGTTGGCATTGGAAGTTTGATGAATTAGTTGTTGCGAATAGTGTGATTTTGCAGACCGATTTCTAAGAGCTTCATGCACTTTTAAGGGAGTGTGCTCCTATCAAGAATGAACCAGATTGCATCATTTGGTCTTATGCAAGTAATAAAGTATTTTATGTTGGATCCTGTTATGCATTGCTGTCAAAAGTTCAGGGTAGCAGTAGTATTGGAGAAGAAAAAATCTAAGCACTAAAGTTGTCATGCAATGCATCGAGCCCGGTAAAGATTCATGTCTTTGTGTGGCGATTGATTTTTGATAGGCTTCCAAATCGAATTAATCTGGTGCGTCGTGGAATCATCAACAATCCTCACGAAAGATCTTGCATTTTTTTGTTTCGGATTTGATGAAGATTCTAATCATGTCTTCTTTGGTTGTATGAAAGCTAAGTGTATATGGAGGAAATTTTGTAAGTGGATGGAAGTAGAAATGTTTAATTCAATAAAGGTTGTTGATCACTTGTTAGCTTGGATAGACAAAGTTAGAATGAAAATGTCGATTCACATTGCGGTTGGATTATGGTCTATTGTTTGTTGGAGCATTTGGTTTTCTAGAAACTAAATTTTCTTAAACGATGAAATTCGAGATCCGAAAATTCTGTCGCAAAGGATTGTTCTGAAATCTTGGTGGTGGCTTTCCGAAACTTGTATGCAATCATTTAATTGTAGCTACTATGACTGGTGCAAACATCCTTGGCATTTCCTATAAATGTTGAATTTCGTTCTTATGTTTTAATCGATTGTAGATTGTAATCGGGTTTGGGATACCTCTAGTACCCCTTTTGTTTATAGAAATTTTCCTGCTTATCAACAAAAAAAAAATCTTTGGTGTATGATGATTCTTATATGAAAAGTCTTTAATAAGAAAAGTATTGAATAAACTAACACAAACTTTTCTTTTTCTTATATGAATGATGGTTCTTTGGTAGCGAGATTTAAATTTTTTGATGAATATGTGATATCTTTTTCACTTATGTAGTTGCTCTTAAGCCCGATGTAATGATCTTTGGACCCCTTCATAACCTATCAGAATTGAGTGTGCATTTAGCAAACTTCTTAATGAAATATTTATTCAATAATAATTTATCGAGTAATTGTGCAGAAGTTTTTACGGTAACAAACATTTTCACATTGTTTTTCATAGTTTTATCTTATAAGTTTATAGAAATAAGTTTAGAAGTTATAAGTACATATATTGTAATATCGATGATAAAAGTGAAATGACTTCTTTATAATTGGACTCATTGATTGACCTTTTCTTGTTTGGTGTTTGAGTTATGAATGTTTGATATTTAGTTGATGGTTAACGAATCTTAATAATGTCACATTCAATTCTTAATAATATCTCAAACAAAACAGATCAAGTACTTTCTTCCTAAGTAGTAAATTGTGTTATTATCTATGTATATATGGCCAAACTGTCCTTTTAGATTTAATTTTACAAAACTTGATAATTATGGTATTTTATTACACCGATAATTATCTGGAACGTTTATAATATATTGATGCTAAGGTTAGCGTCACCGGATAACTAATGTTAGTTAGTGTTTTCAATACACTGCTACAAGATTTAGAATCACCAAATGCTAAGGTTAGCGTCACCAGATAACTAATGTTAGTTAGTGTTGTTAATACACTGTTACAAAATTTAGCATCACCAAATAATAAACGCTATTTAGCGTCCACAATTAAATTAATATTTAACTTTGGTTTTAGAGTTCATTTTAGTAAATGCTACTCAACTTCAGCATGGATACTAGTGTTTAATTTCACTGTTTTTATTGTGGTCAATTTTTTGGATGATAAAGTGACGTTAAAAGTTTGTTAGTGTCCAAATTCTAACGTTTAGCATTCACTTTTTTCTGACGCCATAATGAAAATTTCTTATCCTAATGTCTGTAATACCCCTCTAAAACTGGTGATGAGTATATCATACTAAGTTTGTCTTTTATTTGAATGAACCAAGTGAGGCTCAATTCAGATGCCTGGTGTGGCAATCTGCAATTTGATCAATTGTGGGGACATGGACCACAACAACTTCATTTTGCAGTACTTGATATGTGAAATAATGGGCATCAATTCAAATGTGTTTAGAACGGAGGATTAAATTTGAAGCCATTTCTTTGACATTCAAGTTATCACACCATAGTAGAGGTTTCCTTGACAATGGGAGTTTAAGTTAAACAACAAATAAACTAGTCTGTGATATTTCAGTGACTAGGTCATCTTGACCATGTAGTCTAACGTTGTACGTGATATTGATACTACCTTTTGCTTTCTTGATGAACAAGAAACAAGTGTTTCACTAAGAAACACACATTGATCATCCAAGGATTTCATGTTCAGCCCACCTAAGAAAAGCATGTTATATCCAAGTTAGAGGATGGCTTGATGTGCAAGAAATGATTGAGGGTGCCTTGAAGATAATTTTGTTAACAGATAATTTTATGCCAGGCCTTCTGTGAGTTAAATATTGTAATGGAAATATGGTTTGTATGAACATAGTTGGATCTTTCATTTTTTCCACTTTATTAAAAATTGACTGTAAGTGTTGGGCATGGTTAGGCCTTTTCCATCATGAATTTATTCGACAAGTCATTTATGTATTTGGATTGTTCGAGATGCATTACAGTGGAATCTCTTTTTAATTATATGTTTAGAAAATAGTGTTACTAATTAACCCAAGTCTTTACGAGAGAAGGCATTGAGTTGTTTGATAAACGCTTTTAAGGAATTTGGTATTGCTTCTCTCTCTCTCTCTCTCTCTCTCTCTCTCTCTCTCTCTCTCTCTCTCTCTCTCTCTCTCTCTCTCTCTCTCTATATATATATATATATATATATATATATATATAAAGAAAAGTGATGTGATAGCTTTATTGGATAAAAACACCTTCTAGTTGATGTTTTAACATTGTTTCTTTAAGGTATTCATATAAAAATTCATTCATCATGCCTAGTAGATGTAGCGCACGATTTTTGTCGGTAATGTAACCACCTTATCGCGGAATTTGGGTTTTCTCCTCGATGAAGAGAAGGGGGTGCTACTTTCTGATTTCTTATTTATTCCATGAAGCTGGAAGGGAAAGGGAAGATATCTAAAAGTAACCTTGCACGCGAATGTTCAACTGAACAAATGCTTAAAGAGATTCGGGGAGTTCGGGGTCAGGTTATACACTGGGGACTTGTCAGTTACCCATCCTATATGTGGTTATCCACAAGATGTTAGCTTTAGGTTCTGCTTTGTACTTGATGATGTTTATCCGTTAATGGGTTGGGAAAGTTTCTTGGGAAATATGAGAGGGAGAGTGAGCTTTTGTTGATGTTCGGGTTTTTTCGATGTTTTTGGTAAGGTACTGGACCTAAGTTTTGATTGATATGAAGGCACTGGACCTAGAGTTTTTGTTTGGTATGCTCGCTAAGATTTTGCAATCTTATGCCTACGTATTCCCGTTTAAACGAAACAGGGAAATCAGAGCAATCGTAGTTCCCCCTATTCTAAGGGAGGAAAAAGATGTTTTGGTGTCTTGTTCAAAACCAAAGATTAAAGCTAAAATGGTTATTTTGTGTCTTGTTTAAAGCCCAAGATTGAAGCTAAAAGGTTTGACTGAGAGAGAATTTGTTATCTCTAAAGGGAGACATCTCGTCTGTTTATCACAACTGTTGGGTGACTGTTTATAAAGGAGGATTACTTTAACTGGGATATGTGAATCCAACAATGCCATAATTTCCTTTATAGGGGATTTATCCTGAAGGAGAAAACTTTAACTAAGTGTAGAGCAATGTCATCTTTCCTTAGGAATTTCTCATACTAAGAGAGGGACAGTGACATGGATGTAAATAATCCAGAGGCTTGCCGCTTACAGCAATTAGATGAAAGAAAGGGAGTTTTAATTTTTCTATTTTTACATGTGATAAACAGAGGAATGACTTCTTACAGAGGGATTTTGATTTCCTCTGAGGGGATGTTGGTTTTTGTGTGCCTTGATCGAAGCCCAAGGTTGAAGCTAAGAGGTTGATTGACTCCACTGGGGAAGTCCTTATACAAAGCCTAAGAGGACGCTGGGAATGACTAACTCAACAAGAGGGTGTTTATATATGTATCTTGTACAAGACCCAAGATGGAGGCTAAAAGAGACTGACTCTTTTGGGGATATCATTATACAAAGCCTAAGAAGAGGCTAGAAGTTTGACTTTTCCGGGGAAAATGTTCTGTCTGTTTTGTACAAAGCCCAAGATTGAGGCTAAAAAGGATTTTGACTCCGTTGGGGAGGGTTTATATGTGTCTTGTACAAAGCCCAAGATAGAGGCTGAAAAGAAGACTGACTATGTGGGAAAGGACTTTTTATCTGTCTTGTACAAAGCCCAGGATATGAGGCTAAACTGAGACTTTTCTAACTCGGCTGAGGGTATTTTAAGTATCTTGTACAAAGCCCAAAATGGAGGCTGAAATGAGTTTGACTCTGTGGGAGAGTATTATCTGTCTTGTACAAAGGCCAAGATTGAGGCTGAGATGAGGATTGACTCTGTTTAGGGAATTATTTCTCAAAGCCTTAAAAGAAGGCTGGGAGGAATTGACTCCGCTGGGGAAGATATTTATCCTAAGCTTAAAAGAAGGTTATGAAGATTTATGTCTTGTATAAAGCCCAAGATTGAAGCTAAAAGGGTTTGACTCAACAAGAAAGTACTTTTATCTGTCCTGTACAAAGCCCAGGATTGTGGCTGAACAAGCTGGAGAAATCATTATACAAAGCCTAAGAGGAGGCTAACTCTTGCTAGGGGAAATCATTATACCAAGCCTAAGAGAAGGCTAGAAAGGATTGTCTCAACAAGAGAATGGTTTTTATCTGTCTCGTACAAAGCCCGAGATTGAGGCTAAAATGGTCGACTCAACAAGAGAGTGATGAAAGGTGATCGACTCAACAAGAGAGCCCGAAAAGGTGATTGACTCAACAAGAGAGTCTGAAAAGATTAGCTCCACTGGGGAGAATCATTGTACAAAGCCCAAGAGGAGGCTGGCTATGCCGAGGAAATGATCTTTATACAAAGCCTAAGAGGAGGCTAGCTTCTGCGGGGAATTATTGAGATCCCAAGGCAGGTCCAAATGGGGAATCAACTCTTATTGAGGGTTACAGAAGAGTTGGGGTATCAGATGCCTTGAGGTTCTAATTTGGGTTAGTATTATCCTGATGATAAACTGACCCTGGTCGCGGAATTTTTGGAGAGAGACTGGGTTTTAGAACCCATAAGTTTTAACTCTGTTGGAGACTTGATCCAAAATGACCGGGGGTTTCTCCTGTATTTGTAGGGTGCTTGAGAATGTCTTTGAGACTCAAGGGGATTTAGACTGTCTAAGTCTACTGGTATGTAAAAGTTTATTGTATAACGCCCAAGAGGAGGCTGACTCTCTGAAGGGATGAGTATCAACCCTAGAGTTGGTCTGAGGTTTTGACCCTTTTTTTTAGAAAGACAGCTCTAACAAAGGATGACTAAGTTCTATCCTATACCTTTAAGAGGTCTTCAGGGTCCTTGTATTAAGCCCAAGAGAAGGCATGAGAACTTCTAAGAAGCCGGAGGGTCCATGTACAAAGCCCAAGAGGAGGCAGAGATGCTTTTAGGAAGCCCGTGGGACCAAACCAAAGAAAAGTTCAAGAGATGTCATTCACCGAGAATGAATCATTTCTGAACAGTTCTGGGGTTTGAAGAAATTCAAGAAATGTCATTCACCGAGAATGAATCATTTCCAGGGAACATAATTTCTTTGACAATTTCTAATAGTGACAATCTGAGAAAAGGTTCACCGAGAATACTACCTTTCTCTTTGTTCCATATTGTTTAAGCCCAAGAGAAGGCAAGACTGTATCTGGAAATCCTATGGGGATCTAGTTTTGACTGTATAAAAGAGTAACCAACTGGCTTTACCTAGGTCTAGACCTAGTTGCCAGGGAAAACTCTAAATAGATATACTAGTATATATACAGTTGATATATGACAAGTATGTAAAAGGGTATGAAAGGAAGACTTACAGTGGAGCAGCTTCCCACAATACAGTAATATATATGAAAGAAACTAAAAGGAAAGCTGATAAAAACTTATAGGTGGGCAAGCTTCCATGCTGTATTGTTAGTTGTTCAAAGAAATTAAAGAAAGTTTTGATGACAACATGTATATTTGAATCTAAATCAAAAGGAAAGCTGTTTTTGAAAAGATTGTTGGGGCTTATACTCAAAGAGAGGCCCAAATGAAAAACAGTAATTTTACCGTTGTTTGTAAACTGTAATGGGTCTTATACAATTACTGAGGCCCAAAGAGGTTTGTATTTACAAATGATTGGGTCTCACACTCTATCAAAGGCCCAAATATTTATTTTTATACAAGTGATGGGGCTTACAACTCAAGGAGAGGCCCAAGGCAAAATAGTGATCGCACCGTTGTTTTGAAGATTGTATCAGGACTTATACAATGACTGAGGCCCAAAGAATTATTTATTCACAAGGAATGGGTCTTACACCTTATTAGAGGCCCAAAATATTTATTTTGAAAAAGAAGTGGGACTTACAACACAAGGGTCGGTGTTGTACCCCAAATTTTACCGCTTAGATGTCATATTTTCTGGCACCTACATTTAGACCTCAAGCGTGTATGCATTGTTAACTAACCATTTCTTGTTGCAAGTTGTTTCTTTTATTAGTGAAAGATAGGATTTACACAAAGACGGCATGGACTCCCTAAGACATCTTTTGGCCAAATGCAACCATTTGAATCTACATGTATCCAAGAAGAATTTTTCAGCAAGAAATCAAATGTTTCACCAAGACAAGTCAACCATTGCCTTTCATGTCAAGCAAAGTGTGATCCCAAATCTTGAGAAATTATGCCATGTGATAACAAACATCCTTGGAATTCATTTTTGAGCCTTAAAGTTTTTTTTCTCAAAGTGCAATAATTTTTCATGGAGATAAATATGCATCAAGTTGTAACATATCAAAGTGGTGCCATGGGAGAGTTTAATTTTGCAATCCTAAGTGTTTTCGGGACATTTCTTTTTTGCTCATGGACATATGGTTTGTCTTAAATTTCTAATGGGCCCAAAATATGTCATTTGGATCAAAGACCAGCATTCAAAGTTTTGCTCCCGTATTGCAACAAGGCCCGATGCATCTAGATAATTCTTGTGCCATTTGGAAAATCTGAAGATGCTTTGCTTTGAAAACAAGTTTCGTAATTGTTACCTATTTGAGCTCATCCATTACCGTTGAGGCCAAAAGGATACTGAGATACCATAGTGGATTGGTGAAACGAGGTGGTCCAACACAAGAATCCTGCATGCATGAGCAGAGAGGTCGTACTCAAAATTCAAATTATTGCTCCTTTTTGGATTTCTCTCTCATGGCATTTTAAAAGGTGGTTTTGGAATAACCCTTAAAAAATGAAAATCACAGACTGTACCACCACTTCCTCCGCTGCACTCATCCTACATGGTGGTTGACCAAGATCAACGGTTGAGGGTGTTGATACACAAACCATAATTTCTTATCCTATGGACAAACCAATGATCCACTGTATTTACAAAACCCGGATCCATTTGCTTGGCCTATAAAAGGATGTCGTTTTTCCTCTGTTCAATCACACCAGAAATTACCAAGAATTTCTCTCTACTTCTCCCTCTCATAATCTTGCAAGTAATCCTCAAACTTGCAAGAAATTCATCACTTTCCCTTCCTTCTGTAAACACACAGAAACACAACCAAAAAGACACCAAGCAAGAAAACCCTCTAAACTCTCTCTAATCCTCCCTTCCTCAGTTTTGCAAGTAACCCTCAAAACTTGCAAAGAACTTATCATTTTTTTATAAACACAACAAGCCATCAAACCACCACATCCTAACCATCATTGACTTGGTTTTTCTGGGAAGCTTAGTAGCAGCTGATCTGGGAAGGAGGAAAAGCTCATCCACCACTTCCAGAAACCTGTGCTTGTGAAGAAGCAGTGGACTTGCTCCACTAGGTATCACCTTATCTCTTTCTATTTTTTTATGCATGTTGATTGTGTAATACGTATTTGCACCACGCTGTTATCATTTCCATTCACTACTGTCTGGTTTTATGGTTGTTTTGCTTCATGTCTGAATATCATGCTATCATATTTCTGCTTGATTATTGTATTGCTGTGAGTAATCATCATGTTGGATTCCATTTTTATGTTGATTTAATCATGATTCGGTTCGTCTGGTTTTTGTTCGTGTTCATAAAAAGAAATGAAATGCATGAGACTGGGTGGCGTTCGCCACATCTGTTTGGATGGCTCCCGCCACATAGTTTTATTAATATAATAGTCACCACCCACCACCACATAATAATATAATATAACACCACTCACACACACCAAACAATAATTAAAAAAGGAAAAGAGGTGCATGTGGCGCAAGCCACCCTCTCCAACAATGGCGCCAGCCACCCTTGCCCAACATGGCGCAAGCCACCCCCCTTCAAGGGAAAAGGTGGCGCAAGCCACCATTCATGTGGCTTCCATCTTCTTTTTTATTTTGTTGTTTTTTTACTATTTCTATCCATTTCCTTTTATTGTTTTTCCTTAATAATTTCAAAGTCACATAATTCTTGCTTCTTATTTCTTTTTTAGAATCCAAATGTGTGCTTAAATGTTAGATGCATTTCCTTAAGTATGTTTTAATTAGTGATGACATTTGAACATTGATGCACCAACTTTACCATAAATTCTTGTCTGTGCTTTTTGTTTCTGTTTGCTATGTTACATGATTCCATTGCCTTGTTCTTCAACTGTGAGAATGTCTTTCTGCTATGCTTGATATACTAATGTGCTATCATTGTTAAACGAGTTATTTTGGAAGCATGCTGTAACTTGTGGTTTTATTGAACTTTGTTTCTTGGCTGTGAACAGAACTTTATCATGAGAGAATTGTTTGCATGTGTTTTTACCTCTACTGCTAACTTACACGATTCCAATGATGTATTGTTCAAACTGTGAAAATATCTTTGCTGCTATGTTTGATGTATCCATGTGCTACTGTTTTACTATGGAAGCATGTTGTGATGTACTAAACTTTGTTCCCCTTATTCTAACAAACACTTGCCATGAGAATGTTGTTTGCTTTTGCTTCTGTTGCTCTTCATCACATGAGTTAAATTCTTTGTTTCTGTTTTCTTTCCATGCTATGATTGCCATGCTTGTGTGACTACTGTTTGTAAATTGATTCTTCTATGAATGTATTTGGTTTGTGAAGTCCTGTCTCTGACCTTATCAATACTCTCGCCATGCAAGTTTGTGTTTCTTTTCTACCCGTTAATGAAAAACATGTTTTCAAATGCTTTGTTTCCAACTGTGAATGCTTCTCTGCCTTATATGTTCACTGCATGACCACTTGCACTCACTGTCTGGTTAATTGCACACTATTTACTATGTTCATATTTATGCTACACTTCATGATCACTTGCTTACCACTTGCTATGTCCATACTTATATTCACTTCTGATCACTCACTCACTGTTTGCTATGTTCCTTTTTTAGTACATTTCATGATTATTTGCTTACTGTTTTATTGAACTCCTATATATTACATATATTTCAACTCTTCTATAACTCTTATTTATAAGATGTTATTTCCCCCCTTCCTTCCAAAGGAAAAGTTTTTCTATTGATTTCAAGATCATAGAAAGCTCATTACCCTTCTTTGACCCATAGTCATAGGTAACCATTCATTACCCTTTTAAAACTAGCCTTCTTAAGAGATAGCCATTAATCTCTTATAACCCTTAAACCCTTCTTTAACATAAACAAGAGATAGCCGTTAATCCCTTCTCCTTCATCAACTTTTAAACCTTCACAATCCTTTCATAAGAGATAGCCATTAATCTCTTCTCCTAAACAATCAATCCTCACAAGCTTTGCTTTTCAAGCTTTCCACCCTACGTTCCCTTGGAACCTTGACCACAGTCAGGAGTTCCTTACCCCCGTTGAGGGGAACTACGATTGCTCTGATTTCTCAAGTTCACCTTGAGAATACGTAGGCATAGGATTGCAAGATCCTAGTGAGCTACCTTTTTCTTTTTCCATCCTTTTTACCTTTACATCCGATGCCTTCTCGGATCCCACCTTTTCTTGTACTCCCTTTTACTCCGTATTGAGGTGAACTACGGTTGCTCTGATTCTATAGTCAGATATGTAGGCACAAGATGCGACGTCTTGGCGAGCAAACTTAGTGTATATACCCTAGGTCTTTATCTTTACCATAGTACAGATTCTCAACAAGCAAACTTTAACATAACACAAACTAAACAAGAGGTGCCTGTAGAGTACTACAGATATTAAGGGTGCTAATACCTTCCCTTAGTATAACCAACCCCCGAACCTTAGATCCCCCTTTAGGTTTTTAAACGATCTTGAACCTTTCCTTTGGATAAATCAAAGTCGGTTGTAAAAGAAATATGATGCAAGTTAATTAATAGTTTGTTATCCGATTTTCACCGCAACAGAAATGGCGACTTCACTGGGGAACAGTTTTGAGGGTTAAGCCCACCTTGCTTTTACTTATGTTATTCATGCTTGTTTGCTATATTTGTACATATCCCTTGTATATATGCTTTGTTTGAGATCTCTTGTGGGCATGGTACTATTGAGTGGTGAGATAATTACTAACCCGGACTTGAGAGCACATATTATAGGATCGTGGTGTAATCAATAGTCGGTTGTTGGCAGTAGTACCAACAATTTATGGCATATGATGACCACACTCAGATGAGGCCCTTTGGGATTGTTGATGTCTGATGTGAGCAGTCACATTGATATTACTTTTTCAAATGGGAGCCAAGGATTCTGAGGATCGTAGTTACCTTCACCCCACTTGGCCTTTATAGCGTAGTGCGGTGACTATGAGGGAGCCAGTCCCGAGTAGTTGTCACGCGATACTACACTCAGACGAGTTTATCTTGAGAATATTATTAACCCGTGTTAGTAGTCACATGGGCCGATAATATCTGAAGGATTTACATAGACTCTGGGAACTTTTAGAACCATGTTCTACAGTTGGTAAACCCTAGTACACACCCTGTGGTTGGTGCTTTACCCAGACTCCATGCTATGATCTCAAACCCTTGATCCTGTTGCATGTATTTTTGCATCCTGTTTGCATCGCATTGCATATCATTTGCATTGCATGCGTCTGTCTCTCCAGTTATTCATCTCCAGTTGTCTCTATCTTCCAGAGTTGTCTTTGGGTCGTCAAGCTGATTCCTCGACACCGATACCGGACTAGAGCTAACTACAGACGAAGGATGTCGGAGCAAGAGGTACACAATGTTGAGGTCCGAATGGAGATCTATGACCTCAAATCAAGTATGACTAAACTCACTGAGATGCTTCAAGTTTTGCTTGCTAGAGGAGAGCCTCCCCAAAGGATAGTCATCCAAGAAGTTTCAAGTGTTGATCCTCCACCGGGTCAAGTGCCACCTTCAACTTGGCCAGAGTTTGGTTTGCCGCACAACTATTCTCCACCTCTTGCATCTAATGCTATGATTAGTCAAGCTGCTAGGCCAGTGTTTCAAGCTCCTATTTTTACCGAGCCTTAACCTATAGTTCAGACAACTCGAGCTCCCTTTGAAGACCCCCACTATGAGTACAATGCTTCCAGTGCTCAAGGTGAAGACCATGAAGACTTTGTTAAACTTGAAGTTGTCCGAGAGCAGTTTCAGAGCATAGAGAAGAGACTCAAAGCTGTTGAGGGTACTGATTTCTTTAATGTGGATGCAGACAACCTGTGTTTAGTATCAGACCTTGTTATACCTCCTAAGTTCACAACTCCAGATTTTGTAAAGTACAAGGGTCGCTCTTGTCCAAGAGCTCACTTGGTCATGTATCTTCGCAGGATGACTGCTCATGCCAAAAATCAGAAGCTGCTTATCCATTGTTTTCAGGATAGCTTAAGTGGGGCATCGCTCAAATGGTACATGGGTCTCGAGCAAAACTCTATCCACAGCTTTCAAGACCTCACCAATGCCTTCATGAAGCAATACAAGTACAACCTCGACATGGCTCCTGATCACCGTCAACTGCAAAACATGTCTCAGAATGATAAAAAGTCTTTCAAGGAGTATGCTCAGCGCTGGAGAGAGTTAGCTTCCCAAGTTGAACCTCCCTTGGCCGAAAAGGAATTAACCGGAATGTTCATGGATACCTTGTCCCCATTCTATTGGGAGAAAATGGTTGGAAGTGTTTCCTCCAATTTCACTGACTTGGTTACTATCGGCCAAAGATTAGAGGAAGGTCTTAAGAAAGGAAAAGTGTCAAAGGTTGCTGAATCTTCTAATGCTGTGAAGAAATCCTACGGGAACTTTCAGAAGAAGAAGGAAGACTAGACTAATGCTATAATGGTTGAAGTGAGAAGGCCTCGTCCTCAACCTCAGTATGTTGTTCACCCTACTGTTGCTGCTGTTACTCCCGTGGTTGCTGCTCCACGACCAGTTCAAGCTCCCCAACGTCCGGCTGCAGGACAGAGCCAGTATCGTAATAGGGGTCAATTTGATCCTATTCCCATGACTTACACTGAGCTCTATCCTGGTTTAGTTGAACAAGGTTTAATTACCACAAGACCATTGCCTCCTCCTACAAATCCTCTTCCGGCTGGCTATAGGGCTGATCTTCATTGTGAATACCATCAAGGTGGTGCAGGCCATAACTTGGAAAGTTGCTTTGCATTGAAGGCTAGAGTACAAGAGCTGATGAGGAACAAAATCCTCTCCTTTAAGGACAATCCCAATGTTCAGAACAACCCTCTGCCAGGGCACGCCAAGTGAAGCTTCAGTCGACTTCAGCATGCTATCCTCCTAAAAGCCAGTGTTTCAGACAGGACAGCTCATCCTTGTGTTGATTAGTCACTAGGCCTTTGTTTCTTGTTGTTTGCACTTTCTTTATTTTGTAATAGCTATTTTCTTTCAACTATGTTTGTACTTTCAAAATTAATGAAATGAGCATTGCAACTTTTTTATTCAATTCATTTGTGTTTGCTATTTATATCTTTACGCTTTCTTTTGCAAAATACTTGATCTCTTTTCCACTTTCCTTTTGATCATGCAAAGATTGGAAGGAGGATGATGAAAACGTTATACCCATAATTGTTGTTGGTATGCTTTCAAATCAAAACTTTGCTGACGATGTAAGGCATTGTTTCAACTCCCCAAACACCGGAGACATAAGGAAGATAACCCCTCTTTAACCCCTTCGAGCCTTGAAGTAGGAGTTTCTTTTCTTTACAAATAAAAACCCGCAATTTTAACCTGGGGCAGGGTAGTTCTTGGTTAACTTGATTTTGCATTCAATTACAAGAGCTTCATGCAAGACGACTTTCAACAAAAGGGTGCATTCACAGTTTTCCTTCGCACACAGCAAGCAAGTGTCGAAGATGTCTTTCAGGTTTAACACCAATGATGGTTCACAGTAATCATTAAGCAAGGCAGTCACTAAAAAAGAGAGAGT
This sequence comes from Lathyrus tuberosus, assembly GCA_022829125.1. Lineage (NCBI taxonomy): Eukaryota > Viridiplantae > Streptophyta > Magnoliopsida > Fabales > Fabaceae > Lathyrus > Lathyrus tuberosus. The sequence goes on along the minus strand of JALAZF010000383.1, from coordinate 2,282,930 downwards.
GAAAAAAAGAATCAAAATAAAAGCCCGCTAAGTCAAAACCTATGAAGGAGACTTAGGCAAAAATTGGGGCATCCCGCTGGCTGTAAGCTCAAATGACACAGTTCAGGCAAAAGTTAGGGATAATAAAAATCATTCAAGAGGTTACCAAAATCCTCAAAGATAAAACGAGTTGACTGAGGTCCTCACCAAAAAACATCAAAATGTTATGAGAAGCAGTGACTGCCATCTCAAGTCCATTGAATTTTGAACCATCATCATTACTATCATCAGTGCAATTCCTAACTCATGGGAATTTGAGTGCATAGTTTGAGTTAACTGAGCATATGACTGAAGTTCATCGTGTAGATTGGGTGGGTCACAAATAAACTTTGAGCCTTTATCCTTTGTTTCTTAAACCATGAACCAGGCCACGTTATAACCCTCAAAAGACCTAATTGAAGCAAGGTTATTTTGAAAGCATACTACAGCAAGATTGCGTAACCTGACTCCTAAAGATCTTTGTAGATCATCTGTTTTGGCATCACACCTTTTGCTTAAACTTTTCACTTTTAAATATCTCGAACCACCGTGTTCTGACTAATAACTCATATACTTTGCATCTTTCAAAAAATGATTGATTTCAAAAGCTGTGTGAACTTTGCATTTACCATGTGTGTACAAATACTTTTGTTTGCAAACTAGTTTTCTTCTTAAGGAATTTTCAAACATTTGAGAAACTTGGTCGGTGATCCAATCAAGGGCAAGTTCCTTCCATATCCTGTTTAGAATCAGTTCAAGATTTGTGGTTTAATGGCGAATTCTCAGAATTGGTTTATACAGAAGATTTTGCAAGACTCAGGCTGGGGCAAGCTTTCCCAGTGTACAGTAAAACAATCATCTTTCAAGACTCAGACTGGGGCAAGCTCTCTAAGAGCGCCATGAAATAGTCATTTCCAGAATCAATCAAGCTGAAGCAATGATCAGCCCATCTACAATAATCAGCTAATCAGGGGCAATTTACTTGAAAAACTCCCAAACAGCTCTTCATCATTTCTACAAAGACCATCAATTGATACGATTTACCAGTGTGGTAAAGACGTGTTCAGCAGTAGCATCTCTGGTCCCCAGACAGAATGGAAGTAATCCCCGTGTTGAGGAATCAGTATTCCAGTATTGTCTTCTCCACAAAAGAGTCGAGCGGTGTCGTCAGCATCCGCATTTGCATTTGATCATATATCATCTGCATAATTCATATACATATGCATATCATAAGTGTTTCATCCTCATTTGCATTTCTCTCGAGGTCGTGTCGTTGTCCATGTCTCACCTTACCAAAACGTTACCTGTCCTTTTCTTTCAATGCCATTCCTGAAGTCTTATTTGTCCATTCAGTGCCATTCCTGGATGAGTTTTCTCCTTTGCATTCAGTGTCATTCTTGGATGTCTTTCTCACTATAATCCGATGCCTATCCGGATGTGTCTCTCCTTCTGATGTTTTTTCAGATCGAGTCCTTGTTCACTTTATCTAAAGTCGTTATTAGATATTGTGATTTATACCTTTCATTTAAAGCCGTTATTGGATGTCCGATTTTTCTACCGTCTGAGGCCTTTCTAGATGTGTCCCTCTTTCTGATGTTTTTCAGATCGAGTCCGTGTTCACTTTATCTAAAGCCGTTATTAGATATTGTGATTTATACCTTTCATTCAAAGTCGTTATTGGATGTCCGGTTTTTCTACCGTCTGAGGCCTTTCCAGATGTGTCCCTCTTTCTGACGTTTTTCAGATCGAGTCCTTGTTCACTTTATCTAAAGTCGTTATTAGATATTGTGATTTATACCTTTCATTCAAAGCCGTTATTGGATGTCCAGTTTTTCTACCGTCTGAGGCCTTTCCAGATGTGTCCCTCTTTCTGATGTTTTTCAGATCGAGTCTCTGTTTACTTTATCTAAAGTCGTTATTAGATATTGTGACTTATACCTTTCATTCAAAGTCGTTATTGGATGTCCGGTTTTTCTACCGTCTGAGGCCTTTCCAGATGTGTCTCTCTTTCTGATGTTTTTCAGATTGAGTCTCTGTTTATTTTATCTAAAGCCGTTATTAGATATTGTGATCTATACCTTTCATTCAAAGCCGTTATCGGATGACTGGTTTCTTTACCATCTGATGCCTATCCGGATGCGTCTCTCTTTCTGATGATTTCAGATCGAGTCTGTGTTCATTTTATCTAAAACCATTATTAGATATTGTGAGTCTTATCTTTCATTCAAAGCCAGTATTGGATGACTGGTTTCTTTGCATTCAATGCCATTCTTGAATGCAGTCTCTGTTCACATTCATCTGTTGCCATTCTCAACTATTTGTACCTTCCATTTAAAGCCATTATTGAATGCCTGGTGTCCTTTTATTCTATGCCATGTAGTCTTGTTTGCTCACCTTTATCTAAAGCCATTATTGGATATTGTGACTTGTACCTTTCATTCAAAGCCATTATCGGATGACTGGTTTCTTCTGCCATCTGATGTTTTTCCGATGTGTCTTTCTCTATCTTTTCTGGTTTTTCTTGAAGATCCTGTTTGAACTCTTCAGTATAAGAAATCCCTAGAAAATCTTTTAGCGAGTGTCTATCCTATTGTTTTAAACTGATCCCCAGTAGAGATCATGTTTTCTTTCTTGTTCCATGCCCAGTAAAGAGTGTTTCTTTCATTTCCCCAGTGAGCCTTTCTTGGGGAGCCTAACCTTATCCTTCCCCAGTGTGCTCACCTGTGTTTGGCTGCTCTTCTTTGGTGTCCGGTTTTGTCTACATTTTTGCAACTTGCTCGGCATCATATCATCATATTAGCAGCATTGCACATCTTTGTATCTAAGGGCAAAATTTTCGGTTTGCTATATTTAAATATCTTCCACCGCGACGTCCCGAGGATTTCCATCCCTCGTGCCATCCGGTGAAGCTATTTAAATAGGGGCAACTGTTGTACCCCAAATTTTACCCCTTAGATGTCATATTTTCTGGCACCTACATTTAGACCTCAAGCGTGTATGCATTGTTAACTAACCATTTCTTGTTGCAAGTTGTTTCTTTTATTAGTGAAAGATAGGATTTACACAAAGACGACATGGACTCCCTAAGACATCTTTTGGCCAAATGCAACCATTTGAATCTACATGTATCCAAGAAGAATTTTTCAGCAAGAAATCAAATGTTTCACCAAGACAAGTCAACCATTGCCTTTCATGTCAAGCAAAGTGTGATCCCAAATCTTGAGAAATTATGCCATGTGATAACAAACATCCTTGGAATTCATTTTTTAGCCTTAAAGTTTTTTTTCTCAAAGTGCAATAATTTTTCATGGAGATAAATATGCATCAAGTTGTAACATATCAAAGTGGTGCCATGGGAGAGTTTAATTTTGCAATCCTAAGTGTTTTCGTGACATTTCTTTTTTGCTCATGGACATATGGTTTGTCTTAAATTTCTAATGGGCCCAAAATATGCCATTTGGATCAAAGACCAGCATTCAAAGTTTTGCTCCCGTATTGCAACAAGGCCCGATGCATCTAGATAATTCTTGTGCCATTTGGAAAATCTGAAGATGCTTTGCTTTGAAAACAAGTTTCGTAATTGTTACCTATTTGAGCTCATCCATTCCTGTTGAGGCCAAAAGGATACTGAGATACCATAGTGGATTGGTGAAACGAGGTGGTCCAACACAAGAATCCTGCATGCATGAGCAGAGAGGTCGTACTCAAAATTCAAATTATTGCTCCTTTTTGGATTTCTCTCTCATGGCATTTTAAAAGGTGGTTTTGGAATAACCCTTAAAAAATGAAAATCACAGACTGTACCACCACCTCCTCCGCTGCACTCATCCTGCATGGTGGTTGACCAAGATCAACGGTTGAGGATGTTGATACACAAACCCTAATTTCTTATCCTATGGACAAACCAATGATCAACTGTATTTACAACACCCGGATCCATTTGCTTGGCCTATAAAAGGATGTCATTTTTCCTCTGTTCAATCACACCAGAAATTACCAAGAATTTCTCTCTACTTCTCCCTCTCATAATCTTGCAAGTAATCCTCAAACTTGCAAGAAATTCATCATTTTCCCTTCCTTCTGTAAACACACAGAAACACAACCAAAAAGACACCAAGCAAGGAAACCCTCTAAACTCCCTCTAATCCTCTCTTCCTCAATTCTACAAGTAACCCTCAAAACTTGCAAAGAACTTATCATTTTTCTGTAAACACAACAAGCCATCAAACCACCACATCCTAACCATCATTGACTTGGTTTTTCTGGGAAGCTTAGTAGCAGCTGATCTGGGAAGGAGGAAAAGCTCATCCACCACTTCCAGAAACCTGTGCTTGTGAAGAAGCAGTGGACTTGCTCCACTAGGTATCACCTTATCTCTTTCTATTTTTTTTATGCATGTTGATTGTGTAATACGTATTTGCACCACACTGTTATCATTTCCATTCCACTACTGTCTGGTTTTATGGTTGTTTTGCTTCATGTCTGAATATCATGCTATCATATTTCTGCTTGATTATTATATTGCTGTGAGTAATCATCATGTTGGATTCCATTTTTGTGTTGATTTAATCATGATTCGGTTCGTCTGGTTTTTGTTCGTGTTCATAAAAAGAAATGAAATGCATGAGACTGGGTGGTGTTCGCCACATCTGTTTGGGTGGCTCCCGCCACATAGTTTTATTAATATAATAGTCACCACCCACCACCACATAATAATATAATATAACACCACTCACACACACCAAACAATAATTAAAAAAGGAAAAGAGGTGCATGTGGCGCAAGCCACCCTCTCCAACCATGGCGCCAGCCACCCTTGCCCAACATGGCGCAAGCCACCATTCATGTGGCTTCCATCTTCTTTTTTATTTTGTTGTTTTTTTTACTATTTCTATCCATTTCCTTTTATTGTTTTTCCTTAATAATTTCAAAGTCACATAATTATTGCTTCTTATTTCTTTTTTAGAATCCAAATGTGTGCTTAAATGTTAGATGCATTTCCTTAAGTATGTTTTAATTTGTGATGACATTTGAACATTGATGCACGAACTTTACCATAAATTCTTGTCTGTGCTTTTTGTTTCTGTTTGCTATGTTACATGATTCCATTGCCTTGTTCTTCAACTGTGAGAATGTCTTTCTGCTATGCTTGATATACTAATGTGCTATCATTGTTAAACGAGTTATTTTGGAAGCATGCTGTAACTTGTGGTTTTATTGAACTTTGTTTCTTGGCTGTGAACAGAACTTTATCATGAGAGAATTGTTTGCATTTGTTTTTACCTCTACTACTAACTTACACGATTCCAATGATGTATTATTCAAACTGTGAAAATATCTTTGCTGCTATGTTTGATGTATCCATGTGCTACTGTTTTACTATGGAAGCATGTTGTGATGTACTAAACTTTGTTCCCCTGATTCTAACAAACACTTGCCATGAGAATGTTGTTTGCTTTTGCTGCTGTTGCTCTTCATCACATGAGTTAAATTCTTTGTTTCTGTTTGCTTTCCATGCTATGATTGCCATGCTTGTGTGACTACTGTTTGTAAATTGATTCTTCTATGAATGTATTTGGTTTGTGAAGTTCTGTCTCTGACTTTATCATAAATCTCGCCATGCAAGTTTGTGTTGCTTTTCTACCCGTTAATGAACAACATGTTTTCAAATGCTTTGTTTCCAACTGTGAATGCTTCTCTGCCTTATATGTTCACTGCATGACCACTTGCACTCACTGTCTGGTTAATTGTACACTATTTGCTATGTTCATATTTATGCTACACTTCATGATCACTTGCTTACCACTTGCTATGTCCATACTTATATTCACTTCTGATCACTCACTCACTGTTTGCTATGTTCCTTTTTTAGTACATTTCATGATTATTTGCTTACTGTTTTATTGAACTCCTATATATTACATATATTTCAACTCTTCTATAACTCTTATTTATAAGATGTTATTTCCCCCCTTCCTTCCAAAGGAAAAGTTTTTCTATTGATTTCAAGATCATAGAAAGCTCATTACCCTTCTTTGACCCATAGTCATAGGTAACCATTCATTACCCTTTTAAAACTAGCCTTCTTAAGAGATAGCCATTAATCTCTTATAACCCTTAAACCCTTCTTTAACATAAACAAGAGATAGCCGTTAATCCCTTCTCCTTCACCAACTTTTAAACCTTCACAATCCTTTCATAAGAGATAGCCATTAATCTCTTCTCCTAAACAATCAATCCTCACAAGCTTTGCTTTTCAAGCTTTCCACCCTATGTCCCCTTGGAACCTTGACCACAGTCAAGAGTTCCTTACCCCCGTTGAGGGGAGCTACGATTGCTCTGATTTCTTAAGTTCACCTTGAGAATACGTAGGCATAGGATTGCGAGATCCTAGCGAGCTACCTTTTTCTTTTTCCATCCTTTTTACCTTTACATCCGATGCCTTCTCGGATCCCACCTTTTCTTGTACTCCCTTTTACTCCGTATTGAGGTGAACTACGGTTGTTCTGATTCTTTAGTCAAATACGTAGGAACAAGAGGTGACGTCTTGGCGAGCAAACTTAGTGTATATACCCTAGGTCTTTATCCTTACCATAGTACAGATTCTCAACAAGCAAAGTTTAACATAACACAAACTAAACAAGAGGTTCTTGTAGAGTACTACAGATATTAAGGGTGCTAATACCTTCCCTTAGTATAACCAACCCCTGAACCTTAGATCCCCCTTTAGGTTTTTAAACGATCTTGAACCTTTCCTTTGGATAAATCAAAGTCGGTTGTAAAAGAAATATGATGCAAGTTAATTAATGGCTTGTTATCCGATTTTCACCGCAACAGTCGGCCCAGTTGATTTTTTGTTAAAAAGGCGACTATCGCGCCGCGATGTTTGAAATCGCAGTGGGACTTATACAATGAGTGAGGCCCAAAGATGGTTTTTGTGATAGGGGTTGGGTCTTACACTCTATTAGAGGCCCATGAGTGTTTGAAAATGTTTGATAAGGATCAAAAATCAAAGAAACCCTCATTTCCATTTTTTTAAAGTAATTCTTTAATAAAAATGATAAAAAATACCAAATAAGTTTAAATAAACCACTTGTGATTTTTCGTTAAGGTTTAAAAAATGAGGTTTTAATCACAAGATGGTTTAAAACTCATTTGGTTTTGATTTCCAAGATGATAATTCCTTTTTGAAATGTTTAAAAATAATTAAAAATGAATTTATTTACAAAAATATCAACTATAATAAATATATAATATAAATTTGATTTTTTTTGTAGAATAAAATACTTTAATATTTTTGTGATTTTTTGCAAAAAGGACCAATAAAAAATAATTAAAATTGAGAGAGAAATTAATTTTTCAAATCATTTAAGAAAATAATATGAAAAATATAAAAAGTGGAAAAAGTGATAAAAAAATGGTCTGGGGCGAGGGGGATTCGAACCCCAGACCTCCAAGCCAAACACATGCGCGCGCAACCACTGGGGTGGTGATACATCCGTGTATCAAAACCACCCCATAAATATATATGGGATACCAATTTTCAGGCCTGGCCAAGGCAAGGCAAGGTAAGTTCTTAGGCCAAAACGTGAAGGCTGTAACTCTCTCATTTCTCCTTGGATTGGGACAAAATTTAGGTCTATCCTGCCTAGAATTTCACAAGGAATCCATTGGTTCCATTAGTTTTTTCAGATGAGGTCCCTATTTTAAAACCCGATAGTGGTTTTGAAATAGGCCACAATTTGCATTTTCTATGCTACCTCATGGTACATGCAAGAATTACACGATGAATTGGTTCAAACACAACATATACAACATGTATGAGATGTTTATGATAAATGGACATCAAAGGAATGCATAATTCAAAGAGTTCAAGTTGTCATGCACTTACCTCTTGGAGCTTTTTGTGATATCTGCCAAGTTCCTTGTGCCAGAGGTAATTTGATGCTTTGGACACTTTCAATTGATCCCTTGGAAGCTTTTAGAATGGTTAGAACCAGCTGGAATCCTTAGGAACAAGTTTGAGCTCTTTCTTGCAAAAGGGGCAAAAGTGACCAATATGGCAACTGTCTCAAATGGTGTTCCAGATGAGGGGAACCAATTGAGACACTTCAAGGATGATATTTGAAGCGTGTTTGAGGTTTTATCTGGTTTTGAAATTGACTGAATCAAGACATGGCTTGAAAAATGCAAAAAAGTCAATTTTTGAGGTTTTGGAGGTTGACTTTGTGATTTTGGTGTTACAGGTCACATGTTAGCGTTTGGACAGCTTAGATACAACATATTAGAGGTGTTTGGATCATGAGCTGTGATGGAATTGCTCTCTAACTCAAAAACTTAGAGATACCTTGCAAAAGAAGGCATTTTGGCCTAGAGAAAGGGATTTTGAGGAAAGCAAGTGTTGTAGTGCTTTGGTGTACTCAAACTAAGCACAAATGAGCTCTATTTATAGTAGAAAAAGTTTGTTTTGCAAGCAATAGTGAATGGCAACTGCAGCAGGCCTTTGGCCAATGTTATGCAAATGGAATCTCAAGTCTCCTCTAGCCATTGACTTGAGATTAGGGCACATGCTTTGTAGCTTTGGTTCAGAGATAAGTCTTGACTGAATTCAGTTGGAATAGGCTCAATTCATGCCCCCTTGGTGTATCCATTGAATGCTTGAAAACAAAATTGGAGTCTTGGCATCTTTGTAGCCTTTTTAGGGATGACAAGCCTAATGTAGATTCTTGGACTTTGGAGGCTTGGAGATCAGATCATCCCCCTTAGATTTGATCCTCTGATATGTCCAAATTGATGACAAGGCTTGGAGTTATCAGATTTGGACAAATCGAGCAAAATGTGCATAATTCTGCCTTGTAAAACTAGTTCATGATGCCATGTTTCAAGGTCTGTATCTCCCTGCTTAAATTAAATTTGGAGATGATCTGGTACTTGTTGGAAAGCCCTTATGGCATACTTTAACTTTGATGTTCACCCCTAGACCTGGTTTGACTTGGATCAAGGTGAAAAATGTCCCTACATTTTGGAAAAAGTAAGGCATATTCTGACTTAGTGAAAATTTCACTAAGTGTTGGAAAAATGTCATTTTCATGTTTTTAGCCATTTTGATCACTCCATAACTTAAAATCCATGAGGAATTGGAGTTTGATGTAGTTGAAGCTTTTGTTGAGTGTAGCAAGACCTACAAATCCAGCTTTGGATCACCCAAAATGGTTGCTTGGATCTCAAGTTATGGTCCTTGGAAGTTGGTACCCTAGCCACTTTGTTCCATAACTTTGAAAAATTCTAAGTTTTTTATGGTTACCCCTTTTACAAGTTAACTCATTTTCTTTGATTTTTCTTGATGAATGATGATTTAAATCACATATTAACATTGTTTTAGGGTTAAGAACCTAGGTTGACCAAAAAATCAAAAAGTCAAACTTTGACTTTTTGTACAGATGACTTTTTTATTAGATGGAATTTTGACTTTGTGATCCTTTTGTGAAATCAATCCTTGGGCTCAATCAAACTTCATGGATGGCCTCCTATAGCGAGCGATTTTTGTCGGTGACGCGACCACCTTATTGCTGGAATTTGGGTTTTCCTCCTCAAGGAGAAAGGGGTGCTACTTTCTGATTTCTTATTTGTCCCATGAAGCTGAAAGGGAAAGGGAAGGTATCTAAAACTAACCTTGCACACGAATGTTTAACTGAATAAACTCTTAAAGAGATTGGGGAGTCCGGGGTCAGGTTATACAATGGGTAGTTGTCAGTTACCCATCCTATATTTGGGTATCCACAGGATATTAGCATTAGGTTACGCTTTGTACTTGATGGTGCTTATCTGTTAATGGGTTGGGAAAGTTTCTTGGGAAAGTGTGACAGGGAGAGTGAGTTTTTGTTGATGTTTTTGGTAAGGTACTGGACCTAAGTTTTGATTGATGTATGAAGGTACTGGACCTAGAGTTTTTGATTAGTATGCTCGCTAAGATTTCGTAATATTATGCCTACGTATTCCCGTTTAAACGAAATAGGGAAATCAGAGCAATTGTAGTTCCTCCTATTCTATGGGAGGAAAAAGATGTTTTGGTGTCTTGTTCAAAGCCCAAGACAGAGGCTAAATGGAGTATTTGTGTCTTGTTCAAAGCCCAAGATTGAAGCTAAAAAGGTTTGACTGAGAGAGAATTTGTCATCTTTAAAGAGGGATTGTTGATTTTTGTGTGCCTTGATAAAAGCCCAAGCTTGAAGCTAAAAGGTTGATTGACTCCACTGGGGAAGTCCTTATACAAAGCCTAAGAGGAGGCGGTATGAGACAAAAAATAGACTGAGGCAAAAAAGAGACTGACTCTTTGAGGATATCATTATATGAAGCCTAAGAGGAGGCTGAATGTTTATTTTGACCTCATCGGGGAGGTTTGTATGTATCTTGTACGAAGCCCAAGATGGAGGCTGAAATGGGAAATTTAACTGACTCTGGTGAGGATATTTTTGTGTGTGTCTCGTATAAAGCCCAAGACGGAGGCTAAAAGGTTTGACTCTGCGGGAGAGTATTATTTATCTTGTACGAACCCAAAGATTGAGGCTAAAAAGAGTTTGACTTTGGTTGGGGATTTATTTCCCAAAGCCTAACTGAAAGCTCAGAGGAATTGATTCCGTTGGGGGAAGATATTTGTTCTAAGCTTAAGAGATGGTTATGGAGATTTATATCTCATACAAAGCCCGAGATGGAGGCTAAAAGGGTTTGACTCAACAAGAGAGTACTTTTATCTGTCCTGTACAAAGCCCAGGATTGTGGCTGAACAAGCTGAAGAAATCATTATACAAAGCCTAAGAGGAGGCTATCTTCGCTAGGGGTAATCTTTATGCCAATCCTAAAAGGAGGCTGGAAAAGATTATCTTAACAAGAGAATGATTTTTATCTGTCTCGTACGAAGCCCGAGATTGAGGCTAAAAAAACGGGTTGACTCAACAAGAGAGTGCTTTTATCTATCTCGTACAAAGCCCGAGATGGAGGCTGAAAGGTTTACTCAACGAGAGAGTACTGAAAGGTGATTGACTCAATAAGAGAGTCTGTGAGAGTGATTGACTCAACAAGAGAGTCTGAAAAGGTGATTGACTCAACAAGAGAGTCTGAAAAGGTTAGCTCCGATGGGGAGAATCATTGTACAAAGCCCAAGAGGAGGCTGACTTTCCTGAGGAAATGATCATTATACAAAGCCTAAGAGGAGGCTAACATCTGCTGGGGATTCTTGAGATCCCGAGGCATGTCCGAATGGGGAAATCAACTCTTACAGTGGAATGCAGAAGAGTTGATAGATCAAAGACCTTGAGGTTCTGATTTGGGATAGTGTTATATGATGATAAACTGACCCTGGTTGGGGAATTTTAGGAGAGATACTGGGTTTTAGAACCCACAAGTTTTAACTTTGCTGGAGATTAATCCAGAATCTGGGGTTTCTGCTATATTTTGTAAGGCACTTGAGAATGTCTTTGAGACTTAAGGGGATTTAGACTGTCCAAGTCTACTGGTGTAGAAGAGTTTTATCTTTTGTATGATGCCCAAGAGGAGGCCGACTCTCTTAAGGGATGAGTATCAACCCTAAAATTAGTCTGAGGGTTTTGACTCCTTTTAGATAGACAGCTCTAACGAAGGATGGCTAAGTTCTGTCCTATACCTTTAAGAGGTCTTCAGGATCATTGTATGAAGCCCAAGAGAAGCCATGAGAACTTCTAAGATGTTGAAGGGTCCTTGTACAAAGTCCAAGAGGAGGCGGGGATGCTTTTAGGAAGCCCGTAGGACTTAAACCAAGAAAAGTTCAAGAAATACTATTCACCGAGAATAGATCATTTAGTGAAAGTTCTAAGGTTTGAAGAAACTCAAGAGATGCTATTCACCGAGAATAGATCAACTCTGGGGAGTAGAATTTCTTTGACAATTTCTAATGTGACAGTCTGAGAAAAGGTTCACCGAGAATACCGCCTTTCTCTTTGTTCAATATTGTTTAAGCCCGAGAGAAGGCAAGACTGTATCTGGAAGTCCTATGGGGATCTAGTTTTGACTGTATTTAAGAGTGACCAAATGGGCTTTACCTAGTTCTAGACCTAGTTGCCGTGGAAAACTCTAAATAACTGTACTAGTATATATACAATTGATATATGAAAAGTATTTAAAAGGATATGAAAGAAGACTAACCGTGCGCAGCTTCCCACAATACAGTTATATATATATATATATATTTGACATTTATTTAAAAATAATGAAAGAAGACTAACCATGCGCAGCTTCCCACAATACAGTTTATATATATGAAAGCGAGTAAATGAAAGCGAATAAAAACTTACAGGCGAGCAGGCTTCCATGTTGTATTGTTAGTTGTTCAAAGAAATTAAAGAAAGTTTTGATAACAACTGTATATTTGAACCTAAATCAAAAGGGAAGTAGTTTTGAAGAGATTGTACTGGGACTTATACAATGACTGAGGCCCAAAAGGTTTTCTGTACAAAGGTTTGGGTCTTACAACTCAAGGAGAGGCCCAAAGATTATTTAAAGAAAAGAAATGGGACTTACAACACGAGGGTATGCCCAAATGATTTTCACTTTTGAAATGGCGATCGCGCCGAGATTTTTTTAACGCAGGGGGACTTATACAATGTTTGAGGCCCAAAATGGTTTTGGTTAAAAAGGGATTGGGTCTTACACTCTATTAGAGGCCCAAAGATTTATTTTTGTATAAGTGGTGGAGCTTACAACTCAAGGAGAGGCCCAAGGTTTATTTAAAAAGACGACGATCGCGCCGGGGTTTTGAAAATACAGTGGGACTTATACAAATGACTGAGGCTCAAAATTGTTTATTTACAAAGGGATGGGAGTTACACTCTATTAGAGGCCCATGAGTGTTTGAAAAATATTTGTTAAGGTGAAAATCAAAGAAACCCTAATTTCATCATTTTTAAAAGTAAATTCTTAAAGAAAATCAATAAAAAAATGATAAAACACCAAATAAGTTTGAATAAACAACTTGTGATTTTTTGGTTGAGATTTGACAAATGATGTTTTAATCACAAGATGAATTAAAACTCATTTGGTTTTGATTTTCAAGATAAACTTCACTTTTAAAAATGTTTAAAAACAATAAAAAATGAATTTATTTACAAAAATACCAACTATATTAAATAAATAATATAAATATGTTTTTTTTGTAGAATAAAATATTTTAATATTTTTGTGATTTTTCAGAAAAAGAACCAATAAAAAATGATTAAAATTGAGAGAGAAATTAATTTTCCAAATCATTAATGAAAATAACATGAAAAAATAAAAATGGAAAAAAGTGATAAAAAGGGGTCTGGGGCGAGGGGGATTCGAACCCCAAACCTCTTGGTTGTAGCGCGCGCCTTCTACCACTGGGGTGGTGATACATCTGTGTATCAAAACCACCCCATGAATACATGAGGCATGCCTTGTTTTAGGCCTGGCCAAGGCAAGGCAAGGCAAGGTTTTGGTCCAAAAACGTAAAGGCCATAAATTTCTCATTTCTCCAAGGATTGGGACAAAATTTAGGTCTATCCTGCCTAAAATTTCACAAGAAATCCAATGGTGGTCTTGGTTTTTTCAAATGAGGCTCTCATTGAAAAACCCGATAGTGTTTTTGAAATAGGCCTATAATTGCATTTTTTATACTAACACATGGTACAAACAAGAATTACATGGAAAATTGGTTCAAACACAACATATATAACATGTATGAGATGTTTGTGATCAGTGGACTTCAAAGCAATGCATATTTCAGAAAGTTCAAGTGATGATGCACTTACCTCTTGAAGCTCCTTGTGCTATCTGTCAAGTTCCTTGTGCCAGAAGTGATCCAATGCTTTTAACTCTCTCAATTGATCCCTTTGAAGCTTTTAGGATGTTTGGAATCAGCTGGAAACCTCAGGAACTGAAACTGGCCCTTTCTTGAAAAAGGGGCAAAAGTGACCAATATGGCAACTCTCTCAAATGGTGTTCCAGATGTGGGGAACCATTTGGGACAGTTCAAGGATGATACTTGGAGTGTGTTTGAGGTTTTATCTGGTTTTGAAAATGACTGAATCAAGACATGGCTTGAAAAATGCAAAAAAGTCCAATTTTGAGGTTTTGAGAGGGGACTTTGTGATTTTGGTGTTACAGGTCACATATGAGAGTTTGGACAACTTAGATATGTTATATGTGAGGTGTCTGTGTAATTGATTTGGTTGGAATTGCTCTCAAACTCAAAACCCGATGGTGCCTTGAGTTAGAAGGAAAAAATGGAGTGAAAGAGGTGATTTTGAGGAAAGCATCAGTTTGGGTGCTTTGGTGTACTCAAACTGACCGCAATTGATGTCTATTTATAGTGTGTCAAGTTTGTTTTGGCATCAATAGTGAATGGCAGCAGGTACAAGTCTGTGGCCAATTGTGATCAAATGGAATCTCAAGTCTCCTCTAGCCATTGACTTGAGGTTAGAGCGCAGGCCTAAGGTTCTTTGGTTCAGGGATAAGTGTTGACTGAACTTGGACAACATTTTCTTGATGAATACCACCTCTATGCATCAGTTAAATGCTTTGAAACAAAATTGAATATTTGAAGCATCTTTGAATTTAGGAGTGTCATGCCTAAACATATATCCATGGACTTGGGAGGCTGATGAATCAGTGTTTGTTCCTCCTTGGTCTCCCCCTAGGGTGTGCAGATGGATAAACATGTCTTTGATGACTCACAAAATGCAAATTCGACCAAATGCACAATTCTGACTTAGTGAAAAATCAGATTTTGGAGCTAACTTCTCATGGATGTATCTCTCAGCTCAAGATGAATTAGAGAGACTTATTTTACTTTTTGAAAAGCTTGAATGATGTACTTTAACATTGAAGTTTGGGTATTTTACTGATTCATCTTGGATCAATGTGAAAAATGCCTTGGAAGTTGGTGTTTCATGCTGAAATTACAAGGCAGATTTTGACTAAGTGTTGGAAAATGTCATTTTTATGTTTTCAGCCATTTTGATCACTTCATAACTAAAAATCCATAAGGAATTGGAATGAGGCCTAGTTGACACTTTTAAAGTATGCCATGATAGCTACAAATCCAGCTTTGGACCACCCAAAATGGTTGCTTGGATCTCAAGTTATGGTCCTTGGAAATTGGTACCCTAGCCACTTTGTTCCATAACTTAGAAAAATTCTAAGTTTTTTTATGGTTACCCCTTTTACAAGTTAACTCATTTTCTTTGGTTTTTCTTGATGAATGATGATTCAAATCACATATTAACATTGTATTAGGGTTAAGGAACCTTGGTTGACCAAAAAATCCAATAGTCAAACTTTAACTTTTTGTACAGTTGACTTTTTTAGCAGATGAATTTTAAACTGTGCGATCCTCTATGAAATCAAGTCCTTTACCTAAATCAAACTTAATAGATGGATTCCATAGGTGTTATAGGGTGTATTGACTCATGTCCCAAGGTTTGGGAGCATGTCTTGGTCAAAAGTCAAAGGCACAATTGACTTTTCCCTCAAAACCCTAATTGTTGTCCTGATGAAATTGAAACTTGTAGATCAAGCTTCTGGGATTAATCCATTCTTGAAAATGGATCAATGTGGTGTATTTGAGACCCTCAAATCATGTCTTGAGGTTTTGGCTCATGTTTTGTCCCAAAAGTCAACTTAGGGGTGAATTAGGTCAAGAAACCCTAATTCCTAATTTTTTATGAATGCATCCCCTGAGGTTAAATTGACTTGAGGATTGGACCCATGAGGTCCCTTTGAGTATCTTGGGTTATACTTTGAAGCATTGGCTCATGCCCCGATGAAAATTTCCATCTGGAGGCCCTGGTAGACTAAAACCCTAATTTGGTGACACTGGCGATCTGGAGGCTTAATCCACTTGGAATGCTGCACTCTTATGCTTGATTCTTGATGTGGGAGTCCTCTTGATTCTTTGAGAGGTTAGACAAGTTGAAGATCATGTCGTTCCTTGATTGATCCTTTGTCTAAGTGCCCTGAGAGGACTCAAAACCCTAATTTTTGATTGAAGTGAATGCTCACCCATCTTTGGGGAGACTAATGAGGAATATAAGTACATCCATATTGTGATGATGATTTGCACAATGATGGGAAATCTTAGTGGTCAAAGTTTGGGGTATGACAGATGCCCCTATTTAATCTTCTTGGACCCGAAGGTGTGAATGGCGAAGGTATTCGGGCATTCGGGGTACAAGAGGATTAAATATCGGAATACCCAAAATTTTGATGGTGGTTATGAATGGCAGTTTGCTCATCCATCTTCTATTACTAAGCAATGATGCTTAGAAAAGGTAAAACTTCCCCTCGATCCTGGTTTTCAGCCAAGGAACTGGTCTAAGTTTCTGATGTAAACTTCCCCTCGATCCTGGTTTCCTACCAAGGAACTGGTCTTCGTTTCTAATATAAACTCCCCCTCGATCCTGGTCTTCAGCCAAGGAACTAATCTTAGTTTCTGATGTAAACTTCCCCTCGATCCTGGTTTCCTACCAAGGAACTGGTCTTAGTTTCTAATATAAACTCCCCCTCGATCTTGGTCTTCAGCCAAGGAACTGGTCTTAGTTTCTGATGTAAACTTCCCCGCGATCCTGGTTTCCTACCAACGAACTAGTCTTAGTTTCTGAAATAAACTTCCCGTCGATCCTGGTTTCCTACCAAGGAACTGGTCTTAGTTTCTTTTGTCAATAAACTTACTTGACAAGGGACGCTATTTGTAGTGGTTTTCCTTAAACTTCTCGCCGAATTTTCCCGGGGAGATGCCATTTGATGGGAAAAAGCTTTGACGTCAGACTTGCTGGGGAACCCATCCGTCTGAGCTGTAGAGGTGTACAAACTTCTCTGTTGGACACGCTGTTCGTCGACTCTACTGGGGAAAATGAGTCTCTTGAGAGACTGTTTCCTGTTTGGGGTTATTACATCATACTTTTCCTCCAGATCTTCTCAGAGAAATGCCATGTGATGTAATCCAAATTGGAGGTGCTGATGACCTCAACCGATTGCAAACTTTCAGAGAGAAACGGTTGTGTTACCAAATCTTTGATAAAGGGGCTTTCTCTGAGGATTTTCTTAATCTGGGAAAGCGAGGATATCATCTTCAATGGTGAAGAGTGACGTTCGTCGAAGGTTTTCTTGTTTTTAAGAGGTTCAAGTTATCAAAGTGGTCAAGGACCATCTCCAATACAGAAATAAACTGGAGGAGAGATTGCTTAGATGATTCGCTTCCTGACGAGGAAATAACTGACAACTCGATTGACAAGAGGACTTTTATTACATGGGACAAGACCTACTGGAGTGATAGTGATGCAATATAAATATGAATACAAATCAATAATGCATGATGTATGTATGTTTATGCTGACAAAACTGACGCGACATACAAACTAGTGGATGAACACGACTAGATACTCGGCCACTGCGGGGGATAAAAAGTACCATTGGTCCAAAATAGAAATTCTGCCTTGCCTAGGAGAGATAGTCCCGGTGGGGAACAACACTGGTCGGGCTTAGGAGGTAAGAACTCTGTCGGGGATGTCAGATGGAATGTGCGCATCTGACATAGCTGATCCTTCATTCATGCGTACTGGTTTAGAAGGAGTACTTTAATTCTGCACTTTGAAGATTAATCGCCTTTGGGAGAAGCGATCGATGTTCTTTTGATGTCCAACAGTCAAAAGAAATTGCCATTTTTATTTTAAAAGCAGAAAAATTTTGACAAGTAAATTCATTTTTGTTTTATTTCAAGAATCGTTAATCATGTGAAAACGTCGTTATGTAAAGCTAAAACAAATGAGAATTGCAAAGAAAAGCACTAAGGCTCAAATTTTATTGATAGGATGGAAATCAGCCAAGCGTGATTTCATAGAGTATTTACAAAGTTAGAAAATGGTAGTTTAAGGGAAAAAGGGCTACATTGAAACATAACGACCGTTATCCTTCTACCAACTTTGAATTTTGGACATCCTGAGCTTCTGTTGAAAATAACCTTGACTGGAAGTTTTCTGATGGATGGCCTTACTGCTACTGGGAGGTTTGCCCCTGTTGGACGTAGTTACTTGCCATGAATCCCTAACTTTTGCCTGGATTGTACTTTGAGATTTCCAATCCACCGGAATGATTTTCGCTCATGTCTCTAATTTTTTCCTGGACCGCCCTTTCGGGTTTTCAATCCACCGAGAAGTTTTTTTTTTTAATTTAGGATAAGTATTTCTTGACTACATCAACATTCACAGGGTAGGCAAACTCTTCTCCATCCATGGTTGCGAGTCTCAAGGTGCCGCCTGAGAAGGCTCTTTTGACCACATAAGGGTCGTCATAATTCGGAGTCCATTTGCCCTGGGAATCAGGGAGAAATGATTGTATCTACTTGAGCACGAGGTATCCTTTCCTGAAGACACGAGGTCGGACCTTTTTGTCCAACACTTTCTTCATTCTTTGCTGATACAACTGACTGTGACATAGAGCTGTTATTCACTTTTCTTCGATTAGATTCAGTTTGTCGTGTCTGCTTTGACACCATTCAGCCTCTGTTAGCTTAGCTTCCATCAATACCCGGATTAATGGGATCTCTAATTTGATAGGGAGCAGTGCCTCCATGCCATATACTAGAGCGAAATGGGTTGCCCCTATTGAAGTGCGGACAGATGTACGATAACCGTGAAGGACAAAGGGTAGCATCAACCATCTTTTGAACGATCTTCTTGATGTTCTTGTTAGCCGTCTCTACCGCTCCGTTCATCTTAGGTCGGTAGGGATATGATTTATGGTGTTCTATTTTGAACTCTGCGCACAACTCTTTCATCATCTTATTGTTCAAGTTGGATCTATTGTCAGTAATGATCTGGCTTGGAACACTATATCGACAGATGAGATTATTTTTGATGAAACGGACTACCACCTATCGGGTTACATTAGCGTATGATGCTGCTTCGACCCATTTGGTGAAGTAATCAATAGCTACCAAGATAAACTAATGTCTGTTTAAAGCTTTGGGTTCGATCATGCCAATCATGTCGATTCACCATATAGAAAAAGGCCATGGGGAAGAAAGAACTCCGAGATGCGTTGGCGGTACATGGATCTTATCAGTGTATATCTGACACTTGTGAGATCTCCTCATGTACTTGTAGCAATCGGATTCCATGGTCAACCAGTAGTACCCTACTCTTAGAATTTTTCTTGCCATTGTGTGTCCGTTGGCATGAGTGCCAAAGTATCCTTCGTGAATTTCTTTCATCAACATGTTTGCTTCTGGTCTGTCTACGCATCGGAGCAAGACCATGTCAAAGTTTCTCTTATAGAGTGTATCACCGCTTAGGAAGAAGCTGTCGGCCAGTCTTCTGGGAGTCTTCCTGTCTTTTTTGGATGCCCCAGGTGGGTACTTTTGTTTCTGAAGGAAGCATTTGATATCGTGATACCAAGGTTTGTCATTTAAGACTGCTTCAATTGTGAAGATGTAAGCGGGCCGTTCAAGGCGCATTATGTCAATCTTAGGTATGTCATTCCAGTGACCTACACTAATCATGGAAGAGAGAGTGGCTAATGCATCAACCATGTGATTCTCTTCACGAGGGATATGATGAAACTTGATTCTGTTGAAGAAAGGTAACAAGCTTCTCGCATAGTCTTTGTAAGGAATCAGTCCTAATTGGTATGTGTTCCAATCTCCTTTGATCTGATTGACGACCAGAACTGAGTCGCCATATACATCCAACTTCTTGATCTTTAAGTCGATCTCTTCTTCGAGACCCATGATACAAGCTTCGTATTTGTCCTTACCCTGAGGAGTTACGATGATTGCCCCAATTCCGTTTGACGGTTCCGTAAAAACTTAGTCCCCATTGGGAACCTGGTTCTGGCCCTTCACTGGGTAGCGGTTCATCGTAATCTTTCATTTTCAAATACATGACATCTTTGTCGGGGAAGTCAAATCCGACTGATTCCTGATCGTCAATCAGTTGATGAGCCAAATGAATGGCTAAAATACTTCCTTTGACGACTTTTTGAGCATGGTACTCAATATCGTATTCTGATAACAACATCTGCCAACGGGCGATCCTTCCCGTGAGGGAAGGCTTTTCAAAGACATACTTGATTGGATCCATTTCAGAGATTAACCAAGTAGTGTGACGAATCATATACTGGCGAAGACGTTTGGCTGCCCAAGCCAGAGCGCAGCAAGTTTTCTCAAGCATAGTGTACCGAGTCTCACAGTCGGTAAATTTTTTGCTCAGATAGTAGATGGCAGACTCTTTCCTTTTTGTTTCGTCTTGTTGGCCAAGCACGCAACCCATTGAGTCTTCCAAGTCTGTTAAATATATGATCAGTGGTCTTCCCTCCACTGGCGGTGATAAAATCGGTGGGTTCAATAAGTATTCCTTGATACTGTCAAAGGCGGTTTGGTAGTCTTCTGTCCAAACGTAGTCCTGATTCTTTTTGAGTAATTTGAAGATAGGCGGGCATGTCGCGGTCATGAGGAATATAAATTTGGAAATGTAATTCAAACGTCCCAGGAATCCCCTGACTTGATTTTCAGTCTTTGGAGAAGGCATTTCTTGAATGGCCTTAACTTTGTCAGGATCAACCTCAATTCCTTTCTGGCTGACGATGAACCTTAATAGTTTCCCTGAACGGACACTGAATGTGCATTTGTTAGGATTTAAGCGGAGTTTGTACTTCCTCAACTGCTCGAATAGCTTTGACAGGTGGGTCACGTGTTCCTTCTCTATTTTAGATTTGGCAATCATGTCATCGACGTACACTTCTATTTCTTTGTGTATCATGTCGTGGAACAGAGTAGTCATGGCCCTTTAATAGGTTGCCCCGACGTTATTCAAACCGAACGACATTACCTTGTAACAAAAGGTGCCCCATGGGGTGATGAATGAAGTTTTCTCCATGTCTTTCGGCTCCATTTTTATTTGATTATAGCCCGAAAATCCATCCATGAAGGAGAAAACTTTGAACTTGGCTCTACTGTCAACCAGCATATCAATGTGTGGTAAAGAAAAGTAATCCTTTAGACTGGCCTTGTTCAGATCCCTGTAGTCCACACAAATTCTGACCTTTCCGTCCTTTTTTGGAACTGGTACTATGTTGGCTAACCATTGAGGATATTCTGATGTGGCAAGGAAACCCGCGTCAATCTGTTTCTGTACTTCCTCTTTGATTTTGATGGCCATGTCTGGGTGAGTTCTTCTCAACCTCTGTTTTACTAGCGGACATTCTGATGGTAGATGATGTTCCACGATGCTGGTATCCAACCCTGACATATCCCGATAGGAACAAGCGAATACATTGGGAAACTCTTTGAGAAGCTTTATTAAACTTTGTTTGACAGTTGGACTGAGCAGTGCCCCAATCTTGACTTCTCTTCTCTCTTCTTCTGAACCCAAGTTGACCGTTTCCAACGACTCTTTGTGAGGGTCAATGGACCTTTCCTCTTGTTTGAGTAATCGGGAGATCTCCGCTGGAATTTCTTCGTCATTTTTTTCTTCAGCCTCAAATACCGGGAATTCAAAGTTGGGAGAAGGCATCGGATCGTATGTTTCAATGGGGTTTAAAACAAGTAATCTGCAATGAAGTGATGATTATTTTTAGAAGAGATAAAGAGAATGCAAGAGTGTATGCAGTGTATATTTTTTGAAAAACTGCTTGTTTTTATTATTTGAGTTGTTTTTTTAAGGATTACCATTTTCTGAAAAAGAGAAAAGAGAAAACAACAATAAATGCAAAAATTACAGAACGACGTTATTTTATTTATGATTTAGTCGATTCTTGAAACTACAGCCCTATAAAACAAAACTTTGTAGCTTTGGGCAAAGCGAAGAGGGACATTTACAGAAAGTGAGCCCTATCAAAACATCTGTTTCACCTGGGCAAGGTGAAAGGTTAAAGATGGCAATTACTTAGACTTATGGACAATCTTCAGAACATCAACAACAACCCATTGGCGGCGAACTCCTCAGTGAATCACAAAGTTTGGTACTTTCCTTCTTGACTTGTCTTTAGAAATAACGATGATTTCAGGTGGAGCAGGATCGTTGGAATCTGTCTCCCAGGCAGAGTTGTCGTAGGAGGATCCTTCAGCTATATCTTGCATAGTGTTTGCACTCTCAGGTGGATCTCCCCATCCAGTTAGCTGGATATATTCGAGCCTGATACGAGAACTTTTAGGAGCGGTGTACTTGACCAAATAGTCGTACCTGCCACTCGGTTTTCCTAAGGTGTCCCACACTTCTTTAGAACTGGAGGAGTCATCCTTTTAGATGACGTTGACTTCAGGGAAATCATAGTTAATGAACTCTAGCCCTGTAAACTTTGCGAATTCATCGTCGTGCTGGGTATTTTCTGAATGCCCTGAGTATTGATCCCATGACATGGTGGGGACACAGATATTCTTTTCAATGATGCTTCAAAGTTGTCTTTCATCAGAGTGTCTTCCTCTAATGAGTTTGGCGGAGCACGGTGTAGAGAGCGATTTTTTGACGTGGTTCTTAAGCACTATCGCTCTGGGGTACTACAATTCGATTCATTTTTTATCCTATTAAGCTGACTAAGGAAGGGAAATAGATGTCTCCAATTAACCCTGCTTGCATACTGAGTTTAAACAGATGACTATTGGTTTACAGATGCGGTTAAGATTAGGAGGCCTCTCTCTGGCTATTTTGTTAAAAATGGAATGCACAGACTGATTATAAGGCTCTTGGGTGAATGATGGGTTTGATGTTTTCGATTGGTGTGCTCGCTAAGATTCTTTTGCAATCTTATGCCTACGTATTCCCGTTTAACGAAACAGGGAAATCAGAGCAATCGTAGTTCCTTCTATTCTATGGGAGGAAAAAGGTGTTTTGGTGTCTTGTTCAAAGCCCAAGATTAAAGCTACAGTTGAGTTTAGAGAGAATTTGTCATCCCTAAAGAGGGGTTGTTGATTTGGTGTGCCTTGATCAAAGCCCAAGGTTGAAGCTTAAATGGTTGATTGACTCCACCAGGGAAGTCTTTATAAAAAGCCTAAGAGGAGGTTGATTCACTCAATAAGAGAGTGTTTTTATCTATTTCGTACAAAGCCCGAGATTAAGGCAAAAAAGGATTGACTCACCAAGAGAGTCTGAAAGGTGACCGACTCAACAAGAGAGTCTTTTATACTCAACTAGAGAGTGCTTATTATATGTCTTATACAAAGCCCAAGACGGAGGCTAAAAGGGATTGACTCAACAAGAGAGTCTGAAAAGGTTAGCTCTGCTGGGGAGGATCATTTGTACAAAGCCCAAGAGGAGGCTGACTTTCCTGAGGAAAGGGTCCTTATACGAAGCCTAAGAGGAGGCTAACTTTTGCAGGGGATCCTTGAGATCCCGAGGCAGGTCCAAATGGGGGATCAACTCTTGTAGGGGAATGTAGAAGAGTTGATAGATCAAAAACCTTGAGATTTTCATTTGAGATAGTGTTATAATGACCCTAGGTTGGGGGATTTCTAGGAGAGAGACGGGGTTTTAGGTACCCACAAGTGCTAACTTTTGCTGGAGATTCATCTAGAATCCGGGGTTTCTTCTATGTTTTGGAGGGAACTTGAGAATGTCTTTGAGACTCAAGGGTATTTAGACTGTCCAAGTCTATTGGTAGAGTTTTATCTTTTGTATGATGCCCAAGAAGAGGCCGACTCGTTTAAGGGATGAGTATCAACCCTAAATTAGTCTGAAGGCGGTGACTTCTTTTTAGAAAGACATCTCTAATCAAAGGATGACTAAGTTATGTCCTATACCTCTAAGAGGTCGCGGGTCCTTGTATTAAGCCCAAGAGAAGGCGTGAGAACTTCTAAGAAGCATAAAGGTCCTTGTATAACGCCCAAGAGGAGGCGGGGATGCTTTTAAGAAGCCTGTGGGTCCCCAAACTAAGAGAAGTTCAAGACATGCTATTCACAGAGAATAGATCAAGCCAGCAAAGTTCAAGGACTTGGAAGAAACTCCATAGATGCTATTCACGGAGAATAGATCAACTCTGGGGAGTAGAGTTTCTTTGACAATTTCTAAGAGTGACAGTCTGAGAAAAGGTTCACCGAGAATATTGCCTTTCTCTTTGTTCCATATTGTTTAACCCCAAGAGGAGGGAAGACTGTATCTGGTAATCCTATGGGGATCTAGTGTTGTTTGTATTTAAGAGTGACCAAACGGGCTTTAATTAGGTCTAGACCTAATTGCTGGGGAATAGCCTCTAAATAACTATACTAGTATATATACAGTTGATATATGACAAGTATGTAAAAGGTTATGAAAGGAGACTTACAGTGAGTAGCCCCACAATACAGTTATATGTATGAAAGCAGTAAATGAAAGCGGATAAACACTTACCCGTTGTAGAGCTTCTATGCTGTTTTGTTAGTTGTTCAACAAAGAAACTAAAGAAAGTTTTAATAACAACTGTATATTCAAAATCAAACGGGAAAGTGTTTTGAAAAGGCGACGATCGCGCCATTGTTTTGAATTTGTACAGAGGGACTTATACAAGTGACTAGGGCCCAAAAATGGTTTTCTGTACAAAGGATGGGTCTTACACTCTATTAGAGGCCCAAAGTTTATTTTAAAAGAAAAGAAATGGTACTTACAACACAAGGGTAGGCCCAGATGATTTTCGTTTTGAAATGGCGATCGTGCCGAGATTTTTGAAAATGCAGTGGGTCTTATACAACGACTGAGGCCGAAGATTTATTGGTTTTCAAATGGGGGTTGGGTCTTACACGCTATTAGAGGCCCATAAGTGTTTGAAAAGATTTGTTTGGGTGAAAATCAATCAAAACCCTAATTTCATCATTTTAAAAGTAAATTCTTAAAAAAAATCAATAAAAAAAACGATAAAATACCAAATAAATTTGAATAAACAACTTGTGATTTTTGGTTGAGATTTGAAAAATGATGTTTTAATCACAAGATGAATTAAAACTCATTTGGTCTTGATTTTCAAGATGAGAATTCACTTTTAAAATGTTTAAAAACAATAAAAAATGAATTTATTCACAAAAATAACAACTATATTAAATAATATACATTTGATTTTTTTGTGGAATAAAATATTTCAACATTTTTGTAATTTTTTTCAAAAAGAACCAATAAAAAAAATTGAGGGAGTTATTAATTTTTCAAATCATTAAAAATAATATGAGAAATAATAAAAAAATTGGAAAAAGCATTAAAAAGGGGTATGGGGCGAGGGGGATTCGAACCCCAGACCTCTTGTGTGCAGTGCGCGCCTCCTACCACTGGGGTGGTGATACATCTGTGTATTGAAACACAACCACAAATATACAAGGCTTGCCATGTTTTTGGCCTGGCCCAAGGCAAGGCAAGGCAAGATTTTGGTTAGAAACGTGAAGGCCATAACTTTCTCATTTCTCCATGGATTGGGACAAAATTTATATGCATCTGGCCTAGAATTTCACAAGGAATCCAATGGTGGTGGTAGTTTTTTCAGAAAACAAATCCTCCTCAAAACCCGATGGTGGTTATGAAATAGACCATGTTTTGCATTTTCTGTGCTACCTCTTGGTACAGGTGTGAATTACATGATAAATTGGTGCAAACACAACACATATAACATGTATAAGAGATGCATGAGCAGTTGACTTCAAAGCATTGCATATTTCAAAGAGTTCAAGTTGTGATGCTTACCTCCTTTGGGACTTTTTGGGCTATCTTCCAAATGCTTTATTCTAGAAATGTTTTGATGCTTTGGACACTCTCTAATGATCCCTTAGAAGCTTTTAGGATGATTGGAATCAGCTGGAAACCTCAGGAATGGAAACTGGCTCTTTCTTGCAAAATGGGCAAAAGTGACCAAAATATCAACTCTCTCAAATGGTGTTCCAGATGTTGGGAACCACTTGGGACAGTTCAAGGATGATATTTGGAGTGTGTTTGAGGTTTTATCAGGTTTGGAAAGTGATTGAATCAAGACATGGCTTGAAAAATGCAAAAAGTCCTATTTTGAGGTTTTGAGAGGGGACTTTGAGATTTTGGTGTTACAGATCACTTGTGAGAGTTTGGACAACTTAGATATGACATATTGGATGTCTTTGGATCATGAGCTGTGATGGAATTTCTTTCTAACTCAAAAACTCAGAGTTACCTTGCTAAAGAAAGCATTTTTCCTAGAGAAAGAGATTTTGAGGAAAGCATCTATTTGATGGCTTTGGTGTACTCAAACTGAGCACAAATGAGCTCTATTTATAGTAGAGCAAGTTTATTTTGCAAGCAATAGTGAATGGCAACTACTGCAGAGGTTTGACCAATGTTGATCAATGAGAATCCAAGTCTTCTCTAGCCATTGACTACAGGTTAGGGCACAGAGCTGTTGTCCCTTGGTTCAGACCTTATCCTTGCCTCATTCAGTTGGAAATGGTTCAGTCCATGCCACCTTGGTGCATCCATTGAATGCTCCAAAACCAAATTGGAGTCTTGTCCCTCTTTTAGGCATTTCTAGGTTTCGCATGCTACTTTTGGTTCCCAAGACTTGGGAGGCTTATGGATCAGTGCTTGTCCCTCCTTGGTATCCCCCTGAGGTGTTCAGATAGATAGAGTTGTGGGTTGTTTGCACAATTTGGGCAAATCGAGCAAAATGCACAAATCTGCCTTGCTATGATAGTTTGCAGCAAGGCATATTGCCATTGTCATATCTCATGGCTCAAGTGGAATTTGATGGAGCTCTTGGCCATTTTGGAGAGCTCTCATATGATACAACATGTGTGTGATCATAGTTTGTTTTGATATTTTTTGGATCCAAGTGAAAAATGCCCCTACAATTGGGAAAAAGTGAAACAAATTCTGACTTAGTGAAAATTTCACTAACTGTTGGAAAAAAGTGACATTTTCACTTTTTGTGATTTTGATCATTCCATAACTTAAAATCCATGAGGAATTGGAATGAGTGGTAGTTGAAGCTTTTGTAGAGTGCCATGAGAGCTACAAATCCAGCTTTGAATGGGAGAAAATGGCCTTGTGGTTTAGGAGGTATGATCCTCCAAAGTTGGTACCCTAGCCACTTTGTTTCACAACTTAGAAAACTTCTAAGTTTGTTATGGTTACCCCTTTTACAAGTTATCCCACTTTCCTTTATTTTTCTTTATGAATGATGATTCCAATCACACATTAACATCATTTTAGGGTTAGGCAACCATAATTGACCAAAAAATCAAAAAGTCAAACTTTGACTTTTTGGCACAGTTGACTTTTTGTCAGATGAATCCAAACTGTGTGATCCTCTATGAAATCAAGTCCTTGACCTAAATCCAACTTGATGAAGTGATTTCATAGGTGTTATAAGGTGTATTGAATCATGTCCCAAGATTTGGGAGCAAGTCTGGGTCAAAAGTCAAAGGTACAGTTGACTTTTCTCGCAAAACCCTAATATTCGTCCTGGTGAAATTGAGGCTTCTGAATCAAGCTTCTTGGATCAATCCACTGTTGAAAATGGATCAATGTGGTGTACTTGGGACCCTCAAATAATGTCTTGAGGTCTTGGCTCATGTTTGTCAACTTAGGGGTGAATTAGGTCAAGAAACCCTAATTCCTGATTTTTGATGAATGCATCCCTTGAGGCTAAATTGACCTGATGATGGGGTCCATGAGGTCCCATGTAGTACTTTGGGTTATGCTTTAAAGCATTGGCTCATGCCCAGAGGAAAATTTCCATCTGGAGGCCTTGGTCAACCAAAACCCTAATTTGGTGACTGTGGTGATCTTTAGGCTTAATCCATTTAGAATGTTGTAGCCTGGTGCTTGATTCTAGATGTGGGAGTCCTCTTGATCCATTGTAGATGTTGGAGAGATTAGACAAGTTGAAGATCATGTCCTTTCTTGATTGATCCTTTGTCTAAGGGCTCTGAGAGGGCTTGAAACCCTAATTCTTGATTGTAGTAAATGCTCGCCCATCTTTGGGGAGGCTGATAAGTGTGAAAGTTCATCTATATTGTGATGATGATTTGCACAATGATGGGAACTCTTAGCGGTCAAAATTTGGGGTATGACAGATGCCCCTATTTAATTTTCTTGGACCCGAAGGTATGATAGCGAAGGTATTCAGGCATTCGGGGTGCAAGAGGATTAAATATCGGAATACCCAAAATTTTGATGGTGCTGATGAATGGCAGTGTGCTCATCCATCTTCTTTTTCTAAGCAATGATGCTTAAAAAAGGTAAAAACTTCCCCTCGATCCTGGTCTTCAGCCAAGGAACTGGTCTAAGTTTCCTTTGGAATAAACTTCCCCTCGATCCTGGTTTCCAACCAAGGATCTGGTCTCAGTTTCTGGTGTAAACTTCCCATCGATCCTGGTTTCCTACCAAGAAACTGGTCTCAGTTTCTGAAATAAACTTCCCCTCGATTCTGGTTTTCTACCAAGGAACTGGTCTCAGTTTCTGAAATAAACTTCCCCTCGATCCTGGTTTCCTACCAAGGAACTGGTCTCAGTTTCTTTCGTCAATAAACTTTCTTGACAAGGGACGCTGTTTGTAGCGGTTTTCCTCAAACTTCTCGCCGAATTTTCCTGGGGAGATGCCATTTGATATGAAAAAAATTTTATGTCAGACTTGCTGGGGAACCCATCCGTCTGAGCTGTAGAGGTGTGCAAACTTCTCTGTTGGAGATGCGATTTTCTGACTCTACTGGGGAAAGCAAGTCTCTTGAAAGACTGCTTCCTGATTGGGGATATTACATCATACTTTTCTTTGAGATCTTCTCGGGGAAATGCCATATGATGTAATCCAATTTGGAGGTGCTGATGACCTCATTGACAGCAAACCTTTCGGAGAGAAACTGCTGTATTGCCGAAGCTTTGATTAAAAGGCTTTCTCTGGGGATTTTCCTTAATCCAGGAAAGCGAAGATATCATCTTCAATGCTGAAGAGTGACACTCGTTGATTGTTTTCTTGCCTTTCAAAGTTTCAAGTTATCAAAGTGGTCGAAAGCTCACTATAACCCAGAAATACACTAGAAGAGAGACTGTTTGGACGCAACGTTTCCTGACAAGGAAAGTACTGATAGCTCGATTGACAAGAGGACTTTTATCACTATGGGATAAGACCAACTAGAGTGATAGTGATGCAATATGAATGCGAATGTAAATGAATAATGCATGATGTATGTATATGCTAATAAAACTGACGCGACATACAAACGAAGAAGTACCACTTGTTCAAAAATAGCAATTCTGCCTTGCTTAGGAGAGATAGTCCCTGCGGGGAGCCATGCTGGTCGGGCTTAGGAGGTAAGAACTCTGTCGGGGATGTCAGATGAAATGTTTTCCTCTGACACTGCTGATCCTTCGTTCAGATGTACTGGTTCGAGAAGGAGTACTTTGATTCTACACTTTGAAGCTTAACCGTCTTTGGGAGAAGCGATCGATGTTCTTTCGATGTTCAACAGTCAAAAGAAATTGCCATCTTTAAAAGCAGAAAATTTTTTTACAAGTAAATTCATTTTTGTTTTATTTCAAGAATCGTTAATCATGTCAAAATGTCGTTCTGTAAAGCTAAAACAAATAAGAATTGCAAACAAAAGCACAATGGCTCCTATTTTATATATAGGATGGAAATTAGCCAAACGCGTGATTCCTTGGAGTATTTACAAAGTTAGAAAATGGTAATTTACAGGAAAAGGGCTACATTAAAACATAGCGACCACTGTTCTTCTACCAACTTTGAATTCTGGGCATCCTGAGCTTCTGTCGAAGATGACCTTGACTGGAGTTTTCCAATGGATGGCATGAATGCCATTGGGGAATTTGCCCCTGTTAGACGTAGTTACTTGCCATGAATCCCTAATTTTTGCCCGGATTGTACTTTGTAGATTTCTAATCCGCCGGGATGATTTTTGATCATGTTTTTACTTTTTGCCTGGAACGCCCTTTCGGGTTTTCAATCCACCGACACGTTTTTTTTTTTTAAATTTAGGAGAAGTATTTCTTGACTACGTAAACATTCGTGGGGTAGGCAAACTCTTCTCCATCCATGGTTGCAAGTCTCAAGGCGCCGCCTGAGAAAGCTTTCTTGACCACATAGGGGCCGTCATAATTCGGAGTCCATTTGCCCCGAGGATCAGTGAGAAATGATGGTATCTTCTTGAGCACGAGGTCTCCTTTTCTGAAGACACAAGTTCAGACCTTTTTGTCAAACGCTTTCTTCATTCTTTGTTGATACAACTGACCGTGACACAAAGCCATTATTCGATTTTCTTCAATCAAGTTTAATTCGTCGTGTCGACTTTGACACCATTCGACTTCTGTTAACTTAGCTTCCATCAGTACCCTGATTGATGGGATCTCTACTTCGATAGGGAGCACTGCTTCTATGCCATATACCAGAGAGAAAGGGGTTTCCCCTGTTGAAGTGCGGACATATGTGCGATAACCGTGAAGAGCAAAGGACAACATTCCGTGCCAGTCTTTGTAGGTTACAACCATCTTTTGAATGATCTTTTTGATGTTCTTGTTAGCCGCTTCTACCGCTCCGTTCATCTTGTGTCGGTAGGAAGACGAGTTATGGTGTTTGATCTTGAACTCTGCGCACAACTCCTTCATTATCTTATTGTTTAATTTAGATCCATTATCCGTAATGATCTGGCTTGGAACACCATAACGACAAATGAGATTGTTTTTTATAAATTGGACCACCACTTGTCGGGTCACATTGGTGTATGACGCTGCTTCGACCCATTTGGTGAAGTAATCAATAGCTACCAGGATGAACCAATGTCCGTTTGAAACCTTGGGTTCAATCATGCCAATCATGTCGATTCCCCATATGGAAAAAGGCCATGGGGAAGAAAGAACTTTGAGATGCGTTGGCGGTACATGGATTTTGTCTGAGTATATCTGAAACTTGTGACATCTCCTCATGTACTTGTAGCAATCAGATTCCATAGTCAACCAATAGTACCCTGCTCTTAGAATTTTTCTCGCCATTGTGTGTCCGTTGGCATGAGTGCTAAAGGATCCTTCGTGAATTTCTTTCATCAGCAGGTTTGCTTCTGGTCTATCTACGCATCGAAGTAAAACCATGTCTAAATTTATCTTATAGAGGGTATCTCCGCTCAGGAAGAAGTTTCCAGCCAGTCTTCTGAGGGTCTTTCTGTCTTTTCTGGATGCCCCAAGTGGATACTCCTGTTTCTGAAAGAAGCACTTGATATCGTGATACCAGGGTTTGTCATCTATGAATGCTTCAGTCGTGAAGATGTAAGCGGGCCGTTCAAGGCGTATTATGTCGATCTTAGGTAAGTCGTTCCATTGACCTACACTAATCATGGAAGAGAGAGTGGCTAATACATCAACCATGTGATTCTCCTCACGAGGGATATGATGAAACTCGATTCTGTTGAAGAAGGGTAATAACCTTCTTGCGTAGTCTTTGTAAGGAATCAATCCTGATTGGTATGTGTTCCAATCTCCTTTGATCTCATTGATAACCAGGGATGAGTCGCCATATACATCCAAGTTCTTGATCCTTAAGTCGATCGCTTCTTCGAGACCCATGATACAAGCTTCGTATTCGGCCTCGTTATTTGTACACTTGAATGTTAATCTGGCGGTGAAAGGAATGTGGGTACCCTGAGGTGTTATGATGATTGCCCCAATTCCATTTCCGTAATGATTGACAGCTCCGTCAAAGATTAGTCCCCATTGGGAACCTGGTTCTGGCCCTTCACTGGGTAGCGGATTATCGCAGTCTTTCATCTTTAAATACATGGCATCTTCGTCTGGGAAGTTAAACCCGATTGATCCTTGATCGTCAATTGGTTGATGAGCCAAATGATTGGCTAAAATACTTCCTTTAACGGCTTTCTGAGCGTGGTATTCTATGTCATATTCTGATAACAATATCTGCCAACGGGAAATCCTTCCCGTGAGAACAAGCTTTTCAAAGACTTACTTGAATGGATCCATTTCTGAGATTAACCAAGTAGTGTGACGAATCATATATTGGCGAAGACATTTGGCTGCCCAAGCCAAAGCACAACAAGTTTTCTCGAGCATAGTGTAACGAGTCTCGCAGTCGGTGAATTTCTTGCTCAAATAGTAAATGAGAGACTCTTTTCTTTTTGTTTCGTCTTTATGGCCAAGTACACATCCCATGGAGTCTTCCAAGACTGTTAGATAGATGATCAGTGGTCTTTCTTCCACTGGAGGTGATAGAATCGGTGAGTTCAATAGGTATTCCTTGATACTGTCGAAGGCGGGTTGGCAGTCTTCTGTCCAAACGCAATCCTGATTCTTTTTGAGTAATTTAAAGATCGGCGCGTATGTCGTGGTCATGAGGAATATGAATCTGGAAATGTAATTCAAACGCCCCAGGAATCCCATGACTTATTTTTCAGTCCTCGGAGAAGGCATTTCTTGAATGGCCTTGACCTTGTCAGGATCAACCTCAATTCCTTTCTGGCTGACGATGAACCTTAAGAGTTTCCCTGAACGGACACCGAATGTGCACTTGTTGGGATTCAAGCGAAGTTTGTACTTTCCCAACCGCTCGAATAGTTTTGATAGGTGGGTCACGTGTTCTTCCTCTGTTTTAGATTTAGCAATCATATCATCGACATATACCTCGATTTCCTTGTGTATCATGTCATGAAAGAGGGTAGTCATGGCCCTTTGGTAGGTTGCCCCGGCGTTCTTCAAACCGAACGACATTACCTTGCAACAAAATGTGCCCCATGGAGTGATGAATGAAGTTTTCTCCATGTCTTTCGGTGCCATTTTGATTTGATTATAGCCCGAGAATCCATCCATGAAGGAGAAAACTTTGAACTTTGCTGTAGTGTCAACCAGCATGTCAATGTGCGGTAAAGGAAAGTCGTCCTTTGGACTCGCCTTGTTTAGATCTCTGCAATCCACACACATTCTAAACTTTTTGTCCTTTTTTAGAACTGGTACAATGTTGGCTAACCATTGAGGATACTCTGATGTGGCGGGGAAACCCGCGTCAATCTGTTTCTGTACTTCCTCTTTGATTTTGATGGCCATGTTTGGGTGAGTTCTTCTCAACCTCTGATTTACTGGCGGACATTTTGATCGCAACGGCAGATGATGTTCTACAATGCTAGTATCCAATCCTGGCATATCCTGATAGGACCAAGCAAATACATCGAGAAATTCTTTGAGAAGATTTGTCAAACTTTCTTGGGCAGTTGGACTAAGCAGTGCCCCAATCTTGACTTCTTTTCTCTCTTCTTCTGAACCCAAGTTGACCGTTTCCAATGGCTCTTTGTGAGGTTCAATGGACCTTTCCTCTTGTCTGAGTAGTCGGGAGATCTCTTCTGGAATTTCTTTGTCATTTTCTTCTTCAGCCTCAAATACCGGGAATTCAAAGTTGGGAGAAGGCATTGAATCGTATGTTTCAATGAAGTTTAAAACAAGCAATCTGCAAGACGTGATGATTGTTTTTAGAAAAGATAGAGAGAATGCAAGAGTGTGTGCAGTGTTTTTTTTTTTAAAAACTGCTTGTTTATTGTTATTTTTTTTTAGGATTACCATTTTCTAAAAAAGCGAAAAGAGAAAACAGCAATTACTGCGGAAATTACAGAACGACGTTATTTTATTTATGATCTTGTCGACTCTTGAAACTACATCCCTATAAAAGAAAACTCTATCGCTTTATGCAAAGCGAAGAGGAACATCTACAGAAAGTGCCCTATCAAAACATCTGTTTCACCTGGGCAGGGTGAAAGGTTAACGACGGCAATTACTTTGACTTATGAACAATCTTCGGAACGTTGACTGCAACCCATTGGCGGCGAACTCCTCGATGAATCACAAAGTCCGGTACTTTCCTTCTTGGCTTTTCTTTAGAAATAACGCGGATTTTTGGTGGAGCTGGATCGTTGGAATCTGTCTCCCAGGCAGAGTTGTCGTAGGAGGATTCTTCAGCTATATCTTGCATAGTTTTTGTGCTCTCAGGCAAATCTCCCCATCCAATTAGGTGGATGTCTTCGAGCCTGATACGGGAGCTTTCAGGAGCAGTGTACTTGACCAAGTAGTCAAACTTGCCACTTGGTTATCCTAAGGTGTCCCATGTTTCTGTGGACCTAGAGGAATCATCCTTGTCGATGACGTTGACTTTGGGGAAAGCATAGTTGATGAATTCAAGTCCCGCAAAATTTGCAAATTCATCGTCGTGTTGGATACTTTTTGAATGCCATGCGTGTTGATCCCATGACATGGTGGGGACGCAGGTATTCTTTTCAATGATGCTCAGCTGATAATTGTCGTTCGGTTGATACTCTTGCCCCGAGCCTCCTGGATACGGCTGCCAGATAGGCAGGCCATCCATCGGGCCATAATAGTTGTGGTCAAAGTTGTCTTTCATCAGAATGTCCTCCTCTAATGAGTTTGGCGGGGCACGACATCCCTCTGGATCACAATCTCCATATATCATTTTGGCGTCTGACCTTGGTATAAATCTCGGGCTCTATGCGGGATAGTAAAATGGCGTAGGCACCTCTTCCCGAGACATTTAATTGTCCTCGTTGAGATAGGACTTCCATTCTTCATCTATATCGGAGGAGTCTTCCTCGTTGATGGTATGTACTTCTTGAGACACTGGGTGAAGGAAACCTCCACTATGGAAGAAGTCCCGAATGGGATGAAAATTTTCAGTAGCAGCAGTCTAGGTACAGGTAGACGAAAAACGAATACCCTTCTTTGTTTTGTTATCAGTGGGAATGACAAGTTGTCCCGACCCTTTAGCATTGTTACTTTTGATCGCTTCGAGAACATCTTTGTACGAGGAAATCGAGGTTCCTTTCTCTGATTGATTCTCATTGCTCACTGAAAGTGCTTGAAATTGAGTTCCAACAACTTCCTCTGGTTCTACGCAAGTGGACGATGATAAGTTACTCATGGTCAAGGCTTGCTCTCCACAGACAGTGATAAGCTGGTCATTCTTGACAAAATTCAGCTTCTGGTGAAGTGTCGAAGTGATTGTCCCAGCCTGGTGTATCCAAGGTCTTCCCAACAAACAGTTGTATGTTGCTCGGATGTCCATGACCTGGAAAGTGACTTGGAAAGTGTGAGGACCGATAGTTATGAGAAGGTCGACTTTACCGATAACTGCTTTTTGGGATCCGTCAAATGCTTTGACGGTGACATCACTGCCTCGCACCGGAGATCCTTTGAATGATACTCGCACTAAGGTGGATTTCGACATAACGTTGAGATCCGATCCGGTATCTATCAGTACTTTGGCTAAGGCATTGTCCTGACAGTTGACTGTAATATTGAGAGCCATGTTATGGCTTTTGCCTTCTTTTGGCAATTCTTCATCACTGAATCCCAAGTTGTTTCAGGAAGTGATGTTAGAGACAATGTTGTTGAATTATTGTATTGTTACATCTTGTTCCACAAAGGCTTGCTCTAAGACTTTCTCTAGAGCTTCTCTGTGAGCTTCGGAACTGAGAAAAAGAGATAACACCGAAATATTTGAAGGAGTTTGCAATAGCTGATCAACAATGTTGTATTCACTCCTTTAGATGAGCTTCAGCATCTCATCATTGTTTTTTGAAAGGTTGGGATCACTGGATTGCCCGATTGGTGGATTGGGAACTTCGGTTTGAGGTTCCTTTTCTCTGTTAGGCTCTCCAACTCCTCAGTTGAAGATACGACCGCTCCGTGTTACTCGACTGATGTCTGCAATATTCACGATGGAGGGTAATGGAATTTCCTTTCCATTTTCAATTGTTGTAGCGCCGTATTTGTAAGGGATAACCTTAGTTGATTCATACGGTACTGGTCCCGGCAGATAGATGACTACAAGAGCCTTTTGATTTTTCTGACCATCATAAGTAACCTCAATTGGTTCCTGGTTGGGAACTTTTCTACTGTCCAAAGGAATTCTTAATTTGTCCAGCAGAGGGATTATGGCACAAACATCTCTGGTCCTCTCTTAATCAGAGATTACGATAATATCTTTGAATTGATCCACAAAATAGTCGGGCATCAAGCTGATGGACCCAGAACCTGGATATAGTCGAATCTCTTTACTGTCTAACTGACCCTAAAGGGCTGCTCGCACGAGGTAGCATCCTTGGTTATTCTCCGAGCAGACTCTGCAGTGCTGGTAGTTGTGTGGTGGCACCCGGCCACGTCCGCTTTGAATGCAGTGTAACCTTACTAGGTCTACTTCCATAGATCGAACATCCTGACTTTGATGCCTAGTAGGGTTCCCATTGATCATGCTAACTTGTTGCGCGTCTTTGTCTAGATAGATCGGAAGCCACCAGTGGTTTAACAAGTGTTGCAAAGTTCTTTGAACGAGAGCACATCCTCGATCAATCTCACGGCATACTATACAGTTATGATACTCATGTGAAGTAAGAAAACCGAGCTGGACTTGCTTAGCATGTAACTCCACCAAGCTGGTATTCATCAAACGAATATCGAAGATTTGAATCATGTTGATCTGATAAGGATTTTTATCATGATAGTCCTGGATCCATCCGAGATCCATCTGACGCTGGAGGGCCTCTTGTATGAAAGAGCATCCCTGATTATTTACCGAGCAAATCAGACAAGAATTTTAATCGTGTCGCGGCAAATTATGATACTGGCTTTGCCTTGAGTGCATTGTCACCAAGTTGATATTCATCGCACGGATGTCATAGTTTTGAATAATGTTGGAATTCGTATAAGTCATGTTGACTCCATGAACTTGGTGCTCTTGGATCGATCCGAGATCCAACTGTTCCTGTAGAGCTGATTGCACCATAGAACATCCTTGATTGTCTTTAGAGTAGATATCACACTAGTGATAATTATGAGGTGGCACATGGTTGTACCCGCTCTGTCTACAATGCATCTTGACCAAGTTGGCCCTCAATAAGAGTACATCATAAATTTGATAGTTGTTGTTAGACTCGCCTTCTATCAAATTTACTGCAGCCTTCTCATGTTGAGGCAGCGGGTTTGTCTGAACATTTGGATTTGTATCCTTGAAGGATAAGACCCCACTCCTGACAAGCTTTTGCACATCGGATTTGAAACTGAGACAGTTTTCTATGTTATTCCCTTGTCCTCCTTGATGGTAAAGGCATGTCTGATCCGCTTTGAACCAAAAAGGCAGATTTTCCGGAATTGTAAAAGGAGTCCTGGTTTGGACATGCCCCTTGACCAGTAATAGCGGAAATAGTTATGCGTACAACATTGGTATAGGGTCGAACCCTGGTGGTCGCATCGTACGGTTGTTGTTGTATGGAGGACGAGCCTGCTGAAGAGGTTGTTGTGTCCTTTGCTGATATTGTTGCTGAATTGGTTGGCTCTGAGCAACCTGAGGTTGATACGTAGGAACAGGTGCAGGGTTAATAGCAGGAGTTATAGCTGCTACTGGTTGGTACCATCGCCTTTGCTTTCCGAGAGAGATATTCCTAATATCTTGCTCTTTTTCTTAGGGAGAGCACTTCCGTATCTTTTGGTACTGCTTGATGATCCAGCGTCTTTAACTAAACGTCCTTCTTAGACCGCTTCCTCAAGATGAACTCCCATGCCTACCATCTCGGTGAACTCACTGGGTGCACTGACAACCATTCTATCGTAGTAAAAGGAGCTTAGGGTTTTCAAGAAGATCTTTGTCATCTCCTTTTCCTCAAGAGGCGGATCAATCTGGGCAGCAATTTCATGCCATCTCTGAGCATACTCCTTGAAGGTTTCCTTGTCCTTCTGTGACATGGCTCTGAGTTGATCTCTTTCTAGTGCCATGTCCAGATTATATTTGTACTGCTGAAAGAAGGCAGCGCCAAGATCTCTTAAAGTAGCGATCTTAGTGTGGTTTAAACTCATGTACCATTTGAGTGCGGCACCGGTTAAGCTATCTTGAAAGTAATGGATCAGTAGCTGGTGGTTCTCTATCTGAGTTGACATCCTCCGAGCGTACATCACCAAATGGCTTTGAGGGCAAAAGTTACCCTTGTATTTCTCAAATTCGAGCACTTTGAATTTGGGCGGAACTTTCATATTAGGGACCAAACAAAGGTCTGCGGCGTCCTTTCCAAATAGATCCTGACCGCGAATGGCTTGCAGTTCCTTCTGCATTTCCAGGAACTGTTCCTGGAATTCCTTTAGTCTGTTATCCATACTTTCACTTCCACCAGAAGGTATCTGGGGAATCTGTCCTCCCAGGACAATGTGTACCACGGGTGGTGGTATAGTCATTATGGCCGTAACTCTTGGCGTCTCCCGAAGTTTGTAACCTCAGGAGTTGTAGTCATGCCCTTGGCATCTTCGCTTTCCCGAAGTTTGTAACCTTCAGGTCCAGCGGCTCCTGCTGTAGTTCCCTGATCTTAAGTGATCGGCAGAACATATCCTTCCGGGATATAGTTAATAGGCATGCCCCAAGGACGATCTTTCAACATGTTATACCTGGGATCGATCTTCTCCACTATGGACGTTGGTGTGATCTCTGAAATAACAGTCCTTTGGAGCTGGGCTTCAGCCAGAGCTTGCATGTCACTGTGAAGCTTTCTTAGATCTTCTCTCAGAGCGTCGATCTCTTCTCTCAACTCTCTGTTCTCTTCCTCGAGATTACCCATTTTCTTCTGTTGACTGGCCCGAGTATTGTACGAATGAGACAGTTTGACTCTAGAACCGAGACATAAACGTAAGATTCGTAGGGATGAAGAAAGAATGCGTTAAGTGAGAATGATGAATGATATACAATAATTATATTAATTAATTTTGTTACTTTCAAAAGAAACTTCAAGAATTGGATTGCAAATATCAAACAGTGGGGGAAACCCCGTTTTATTGAATTCAAAGATTGCGGAAACGGAAATACAGTAATTTTAAAGTGCTATAAAAGAAAATCTAAACTTATGGAGCCCAAGTCCTCTCTAAGGGGAACTCAGGTGCTGGTTCTGGTACTTTCCTTTTCTTTGACCGGGGCTCTTGGGCCGTTGTCGGGTTGTCATTCCTTTGCCAGGTGAAAGGAGCGAGCAAATTCCTTTGGTCTTCTTGATTCTCTAGAGCATGTTGCTCTAAAATCTCGATCAGAGCATCTTTGTCTTTCAATAGTTGCTGTATTTTTCTACACTCCACACTGAGAATGCGGTATTTGTTCCTCTAAGATTTCCTCTCTTGTTGAACTTTGTTAAGCGTAACCTGAAGTTTTTCCGTATCCGACATAAAATACAGGACAGATTTCTGCGATGGAAGAACTCCCTGACGAGGGTAAGGCATCCTCAGTTTGAGAGCTCTAGCTTATACCCAGTGGAGATATGGTTCCATAGAGACACAATCTAGTTTTCCTAGAGACTCTCTTCCTTTCCTGTGAACATGTTTCCAGGCATGCACTATCTCTGTCTTTAGTGCTCTGTCATTTTCTCCTTCCTTGAAGAAAGGACCTTCCAGATGAACATTACGTGGGATATGTCTCATCAGGTATCCGAATTGACGACGAACTAATACTGGATGATAATTGATTCCTCCCTTAGTTCCGATAAAGGGTACATTGGGAAAGTTTCCACAATGGTCAATGATCCTTATCTCATCATAGATCCGATTAGACCAATCGATGTCAGAGTTGGTCTAATCGGATCATGTGGGAAGTGAACCATTTGTATATCAGGGGTACGTAGCATGTGATCATTCCTCCACTGTATAAATTCCTCAAGTCTACAGAATGATACGCATCTGCGAGCAGGATCGGTACAGGGTTTCTAATCAGAAATATCTTAACCGCGTTGATATCAACGAAGTTGTCCATGTTAGGAAACATGAATAATCTGTAAGTGAGTAAGACAAAGATGCTCTCGAAAGCAGGTACATTCCCTATACTGGAAAAGTACATGGCTTTCTTTGTCAAAAACCAGGCTGGCAAACCTCGGATACCACCTTTAATGATCATGTGAGTCTTGACTTCCGACTCGTCCAAATAGATCGCTCTTGCAATGGTTTGATCCTTTGGAATTTCTTCCAGTCCAGAAAAGGGAGCGTGATCAGTAATAGGTAAGTCAGTCAGGTGAGAGTACTCCTCCAGTGTTGGTGCTAACTGATAATCCGAGAATGTGAAACAGTGATAAAACGGATCGTAGAACTAGATTAATGTGGACAGAATTCCTACGATTACATGGACCCTTAACAGAGGCAGCAGTCCTCCATACTTAGCTTTGAAAGCCTCAGGGTTGGTGATCATCCTTGCCAAACCTCTTAAATCCTCCAACTTTGGAACCTTGAAAGTCTACTGATGAGTCTTTCTTCTACCGAAATCCATACCGCAATCTTTCTCTCTGATATTTGCAATCATTGTCTTAGTTTAATTTGAAAAAGAGAGACTAGAAGAGAAAATTTGTCTTTGTTTTAATGTTTTTTAAATAAATGTATGAATGCAGCACACAAAAACATAGAAAAAACATGGGGTCAAAGGTTCGGTGTCATGAAGTCAAGGATCTACCCATCCCCAAAGGTTTTATACTATGGTGATTTTTTATACATGTCCACATAATCATTGACCCCTCTTGGGATAACAACAGCAAACGGATCGCCAGCGAGCTGAAGTATCTTAGAGTGATCTCAAATGAGGATAGTATCGCATGAAAATTATTTCCGATAGCTTCCGCACTACAAAATGGCTTTAGTCTACTAACTCCTCAGCTTCTCAGATAACCCAATCGACCACACTATTTTCAATAACCAAAGTCGTATAGGCAATGTATCTGCAAAGGGAGTCTCCACTGAGGTTGATGGTCGACCGGGATCTCTTGTTTGGGATTCACTCCCTATAAGATTTGCCCATTTTGCCATCACTTATCTTTGGTGTTTACTCAATCTTTTCAGATGCGGCATCACACGCATTCCCATTAGCATAAAAGTAAACACGGATATCAATTAGGAAAAGCAGTATATATATTTATCCTAAAACTATCATCCTAGACCTCTTAAGAGCTATAATAATCCTAGTTCTTAAACAGACAATGGCTCCCCAGCAGAGTCGCCATTTCCGTGGTATTTTAAGGGTCCAAACAGAGAGATGGCAGGGACAAGATGTCCTCAGGGCCCCACGGTGGGCGCCATTTTTCTGTAGCGAGCAATTTTTTTGGCGTGGTTCTTAAGCACTATCGCTCTGGGGTACTACAGTTCGATTCATTTTTTATCCTATTAAGCTGACTAAGGAAGAGAAATAGATGTCTCCAATTAACCCTGCTTGTATACTGAGTTTAAACAGATGGCTGTCGGTTTACAGATGCGGTTAAGATTGGGGGGCCTCTCTCTGGCTATTTTTTTAAAAATGGAACGCACGGACTGCTTATAAGGCTCTTGGGTGAATGCTGGGTTTGATGTTTTTGATTGGTGTGTGTAGCGCGGTTTTTGTGGTTTCGAATCACACCGTTGGGATGCAGTTCGATTCATTTTTGATCCTATTGAGCTGATTAAGGAAGGGAAATATATGTCTCCAATTAACCCTGCTTGCAAATTGAGTTTAAACAGTCAAAATTGTTGGTTTACAGATGCTATCAAAAAGGGGTTTCTCTATGGGTTATTTGTTTTAAGAACGCAAGTGTCGGAATTGGTTAGGGGACTTTTGGTTAGGATACTGCACCAGATTGGTTGATGTATGGGGGTACCGGATTTGGAGTATTTTATTAGTATGCTCGCTAAGATTCTGCAATCTTATGCCTATGTATTCCCTTTTAATGACACAAGGAAATCAGAGCGATCGTAGTTCCTCCCATTCTAAGGGAGGAAAAAGGTGTTTTGGTGTCTTGTTCAAAGCCCAAGACATGAAGCTAAAGGTGGTTTGTATCTTGTTCAAAGCCCAAGATATGAGGGAATTTGTCATCTCTAAAGAGGAGTCGTTGATGTTTGTATGTTGTGAGCAAAGCATGCTTTGATGCTAAAAGGTTGATTGACTCAATCGAGGATTTCCTTATACAAAGCCTAAGAGGAGGCTGAATGTTTGACTCTTCCGGGGAAAAATGTTCTTTCTGTCTTGTACAAAGCCCAAGATTGAGGCTAAAAGGGTTCACTCAACAAGAGAGTGTTTTTGTGTGTCTTGTACAAAGCCCGAGACGGAGGCGAACAGAAGTTTGACTCAACAAGAGAGTTTTATCTGTCTTGTACGAAGCCCAAGACGGAGGCTAAAAGGTGATTGACCCAACAAGAGGGTCTTTTATACTCAACAAGAGAGTGATTTTATATGTGTCTTGTACAAAGCCCAAGACGGAGGCTAAAGGGTGACTCAACAAGAGAATCTTTTATACTCAACAAGAGAGTGTTTTTATATGTGTCTTGTACAAACCCCAAGACGGAGGCTAAAGGGTGACTCAACAAGAGAATCTTTTATACTCAACAAGAGAGTGTTTTGTATG
The DNA here is from genome assembly GCA_022829125.1 of Lathyrus tuberosus. Taxonomy (NCBI): domain Eukaryota; kingdom Viridiplantae; phylum Streptophyta; class Magnoliopsida; order Fabales; family Fabaceae; genus Lathyrus; species Lathyrus tuberosus. The sequence goes on along the minus strand of JALAZF010000383.1, from coordinate 2,240,567 downwards.
TGTCTTGTACAAACCCCAAGACGGAGGCTAAAGGTTTTGACTCAATAAGAGAGTCTTTTATACTCAACAAGATAGTGTTTTGCTATCTCGTACGAAGCTCGAGATTGAGGTTAAAAGGGAGGTTGACTCAATAAGAGAGTCTGAAAAGGTTAGCTCCGTTTGAGGAGAATCATTGTACAAAGCCCAAGAGAAGGCTATCTTACTGTTGAGGATGATTGAAATCCCTAGGCAGGTCCAAGTAGAGCGCTCTCCTGAGAGAGGTTGGGTTTCTTCCTATGTTTAGAAGGGAACTTGAGAATGTCTTCGAGACTCAAGGGGATTAGACTGTCCAAGTCTAGAGTTTAATCTTCTGTACTATGCCCAAGAGGTACATTTACGGGAGAGAGATCTAGACTCCTTTAAAAAACTGCTCTATTAAGATGACTAATTTCTGTTCCTATACCTTTAGGAGGTCGTCTGGACAATTTGTACAAAGCCCAAGAGAAGGCAGGAATAAAACTTTTAAGAAGCCGAAGGGACAATTTGTACAAAGCCCAAGAGGAGGCTATCTTCGCTGAGGAAGAATCATTATACGAAGCCTAAGAGGAGGCTGTGAAAACTTCTAAGAAGCCGAAGGGTCCTTGTACAACGCCCAAGAGGAGGCGGGGATGCTTTTAAGAAGCCCGTGGGTCCCAAGCCAGGAAAGTTCAAGAAATGCTATTCACAAAGAATAGATCATTTCGTGAGAGTTCCGGGTTTGAGGAACTCAAGAGATGCCATTCACTGAGAATAGATCAACTCCGGGGAGTAGAGTTCCTTTTGACAATTTCTAGGGTTACATTTTGAGAAAAGGTTCACCGAGAATACTGCCTTTCTCTTTGTTCCATATTGTTTAACCCCAAGAGGAGGGAATACTGTATCTGGAATCCTATGGGAATCTAGTTTTGTTTTTATTTAAGAGTGACCAATGAGGCTTTACCTAGTGCTAGACGTAGTTGCCGGGGAAACTCTATATAACTATACTAGTATTACACAGTGGATATATGACAAGTATATTGTTACGGTGAAAATCGGATAACAAATTATCAATTAATTTGCATCATATTTCTTTTACAACTGACTTTGATTTATCCAAAGGAAAGGTTCAAGATCGTTAGAAAAACCTAAAGGGAAAGATCTAAGGTTCGGGGGTTGGTTACGCCTAGGGAAGGTATTAGCACCCTAAACGTCCGTAGTACTCTACGGGAACCTCTTGTTAATGTTATCTTATGTTTGCTAAGGGTTTTATGCTAAAGGTTGAAACCCTAGGGGTTAGTATCTAGGTATACTCGATAAAGCATCGCACTTTACGCCTACGTATCCTCGGGAATAGAATTAGAGTATGCGTAGTTCTACTTCTACTGAATGATTGACTATGGTCAATATTCAGAGGGGAAATGAGTGCAAGCGCGTTGTAGAGTTTAGGAACTCTCTAAATCTAGTTGAAATGGACCTATGTTGAAGTTTAGTCAGTAGGGAAAGTGATAAATTCATTATGATGAATATCACTGAGAGTGTAAGAACTCTCTCCTAAAGCTAGTTATGATTCCATGGCTATGATGAGGCCAAGAAATAAGGTTTCTTCCTAAGAGGTTACTTAGGTTAAGATGGGGGTCATGACTTTAGAGTCAACAATAATTACCTTCCTTTGGAATAGGGGGAAAACAATTGATAAGATAATAGTAAATAAGACACGATAAAAGATAGGACATTGATATAATAGATAAAACAACATAAGCATGAGGATGGCAATATGTTTATGACAAAAGATATGTATAAACATGATTAAAAGAGTACATCAAATATGCTTCAATCTTTAGGAAGACAAACATATAGAATGATATACAAGAACACATCAATATGCTTCAATCTTTAGGAAGACAAACATAGAGAATGATTAAGGGTGACATTTAAAGAAGGATAGCATTCACACATCCAAGTCAAACACATAATGAATTTAAACATGGATAAATTGATATGATAAAACAAAACCAATATATCAATGCAAAGCTAGAGACACATATTAGATGTGATCAAGCATGATAAGCAAAGATAATATGGCACGAGTTATTAAGGAATGCAATAAAGACCTAATAAACAAAACATGCATAAAGGTCTCAAAAATAAATATTTTTGTCAATTTCTTTTTATATTTAGAAAGTAAGTTTAATTAGAAAACCATAGCAAAAAGAAGGGCAGAAAAAGGACTAAAAGTGAAGGAGTTATGCTATCTTAAAGACGAGTCATTAACTTGGGAAAACAAGAAATCAACAAGTAAAAAAAAGGAAAGGCCCATCGTAGGGCTTGAACTCAAGACAACCCACTCACAAACTGAGACCATAACCAACCGTGCCAGTGCGTGCAACTAATTATGTAATGCAAACGCAAGTATATATATTTAGGCAAGCGAAATGTGGGAAATGAAAAAAGGTGGGCGAGGGAATCGAACTCCCGTCCTCTTGTTTACAAAGCAAGGCTCGAACCACTGGGGTGGCGATACATCCGTTGTATACGCCCCCCAGTGTAATATATATTCCATGAGATTTGTTTGAAATAGCTTGAAAATGAAAGACACAAATATTAAAATAATGGCTGTAAACAGATACACATTAAATGTTTACCTCATACATATATATAAACTACATCACTCATATAGATAAACATAACTATTATAATTGCCTCACACACACATGTAAGTGTATAATAAACAATAAAACAGTCATTGGTATAGAACATACTACACATAACCACACATACAACACAAAAGATATATCACCCCTAAACTGCAACATGCACAGCTATACATATGACAATGACGTACTTGACCACACACTAATACAACCAAACCCGTACGCCCTGCAACCTATTCTACGTGCACGTGAAACTCAAACTTAGAAACCAAGCGCGAATCCAAGAAAACAAAAACTGATGTCTCTACCTGCTCAGCCATTTTTATCATCAAATCTTAACCAGATTCCACAACATAAAACATTAATCCGTAGTGCTCACAGAGTAGAATAATAATGAAGACTAAACGATTCAGGACAGCAGCCTAAACGTGGATAAAAAGGTCATGAAAGTCGTGAGTTCCTCATGATGCGAGGTAACCGAACAAAGATACCTAAAGCAGGCTCAAACCACCAGACATATTATCATTTAAAGCTAACTTCAGATGTATAATATGGACGTGTGAATTGATATGTTCCAAACTAAGAAAAGTGGGATAACTTGTAAAAGGGGTAACCATAAATAACTTAGAAATTTTCTAAGTTATTGAACAAAGTGGCCAGGGTACCAACTTTGGAGGATCATATCTCCTAAACCACAAGGCCATTTTCCCCCATTCAAAGCTGGATTTGTAGCTCTCATGGCCCTCTACAAAAGTGTCAACTACACCGCATTCCAATTCATCATGGATTTTGAGTTATGGTTGGATCAAAATGGCTAAAAACATGAAATGTCACTTTTTCCAACACTTAGTGAAATTTTCACTAAGTCAGAATCTGTTTCACTTTTTCCAAAAAGTAAGGGCATTTTTCACTTGGATCCCAAAAGTATAAAAACAAACTATGATTATACATATGTTGTATCATATGAGGGCTTTCCAAAATGACCAAGAACTTCACCAAACTCAATCAGAGCAAGAAGTTATGACAGTGGCAATATGCCTTGCTGCAATTGTCATAACAAGGCAGAATTGGGCATTTTGCTCAATTTACTCAAATTTTGCAAAGGGCAAGCAACTTTATTCATCTGAACACCTCAAGGGGAGACCAAGGAGGGACAAACACTGATCCATCAGCCTTCCAAGTCCTTGGAACCAAAAGTAGCATGCCAAACCTAGAAATGCCTAAAAGAGGGACAAGACTCCAATTTTGTTTTGGAGCATTTAATGGATGCACCAAGGTGGCATGCACTGAGCATTTTCCAACTGAATTCAGTCAAGGATGATCCAACAACTAAGGAACCACAACTCTGTGCTCTAACCTCTAGTCAATGGCTAAAGGAGACTTGGATTCTCATTGATCAACATTGGCCAAACCTCTGCTGTAGTTACCATTCACTATTGATCCCAAAAAAAACTTGCTCTACTATAAATAGAGCTCATTTGTGCTCAGTTTGAGTACACCAAAGCCATCAAACAGATGATTTCCTCAAAATCTCTTTCTCTAGGTAAAAATACCTTCTTTAGCAAGGTAACTCTAAGTTTTTGAGTTAGAGAGCATTTCCATCACAACTCATGATCCAAACACACCCAATATATCATATCTAAGCTGTCCAAACTCTCACAAGTGACCTGTAATACCAAAATCTCAAAGTCACATCTCAAAACCTCAAAAATAGGACTTTTGTGTATTTTTCAAGCCATGTCTTGATCCAGCCACTTTACAAACCAGATAAAACCTCAAACACACTCCAAATATCATCCTTGAACTGTCCCAAATGGTTCCCCACATCTGGAACACCATTTGAGAGAGTTGTTATTTTGGCCACTTTTGCCACTTTTGCAAGAAAGAACTCAAACTTGCTCCAGAGGTTTCCAGCTGATTCCAACCATCCTAAAAGCTTCTAAGGGATCATTTGAGGGTGTCCAAAGCATCAAATCATTTCTGGAACAAAGTACTTGGCAGATTGCACAAAAACTCCAAAAAGTGGTAAGCTTCACAACTTGAACTCTTTGAAATATGCATTGTTTTGAAGTCCACTGATCATACACATCTCATGTATGTTATATATGTTGTGTTTGAACCAATTCATCATGTAATTCATGCCTGTAACAAGAGATAGCACAAAAAATGCAAATCATGGCCTATTTCAAAACCACTATCGGGTTTTTCAATAGGAGCATGATCTGAAATAACTACCACCACCATTGGATTCCTTGTGAAATTATAGGCCAGATGCATCTAAATTTTGTCCCAATCCATGGAGAAATGAGAAAGTTATGGCCTTCACGTTTCTGACCAAAATCTTGCCTTGCCTTGCCTTGGGCCAGGCCAAAAACAAGGCAAGCCTTGTATATTTGTGGTTGTGTTCCAATACACGGATGTATCACCACCCCAGTGGTATGAGGCGCGCACTGCACACAAGAGGTCTGGGGTTCGAATCCCCCTCGCCCCAGATCCTCTTTTTACCACTTTTTCCTATTTTTTGTTATTTTTCATATTATTTTTAATAATTTGAAAAATTAATAACTCACTCAATTTTAATTATTTTTTATTGGTTCTTTTTGCGAAAAATCACAAAAATGTTAAAATATTTTATTCCACCAAAAAATCAGATTTGTATCAATTATTTAATATAGTTAATATTTTTGTGAATAAATTCAGTTTTTTATTATTTTTTAACATTTTAAAATGAATATTCACCTTGAAAAATCAAAACCAAATGGGCTTTAATTCATCTTGTGATTAAGACTTCATTTTTCAAACCTTAACCAAAAATCATAAGTTGTTTATTAGAACTTATTTGGTATTTTTATCATTTTAATTAATTTTCTTCGAATAAATTACTTTAAAAAATGATGAAATTAGGGTTTTGTTGATTTTCGCCTTAACAAACTTTTTTCAACACTTTTGTGCCTCTTGAAAGAGTGTAAGCCCCAACCCCTCTGTGAATAAACCCTTTTGGGCCTCAGTGTATTATATAAGTCTCGATACCGTCAAAAAGTTCGGCACGATCATCGCCATTTTAACAAAAACCCATGGGCTTCTCCTTGAGCTATAAAACCCATCTTTATTTATTTTAAACTTTTTGGGCCTCTTGAGAGAGTGTAAGACCCATCCCTTTGTACAGAAAACCTTTTTGGGCCTCAGTCACTTGTATAAGCCCCTGTACAAAATTCAAAACAATAGTGTAATCACTGCTAAAATTTGGGCCTCTCTTTGAGCTGTAAGCCCCAATTTCTTTTTAAAGTACTTTCTCCTTTGATTTTGAAATATACTGTTGTTTTCAAACTTTATTTGTTGAACAACTAACAAAACAACATGGAAGCTCTACAACCGAGTAAGTGTTTATCCACTTTCATTTAACCGCTTTCATATGTATATAACTGTATTGTGTGGCTTTTGCACTGTAAGTCTTCTTTCACATCATTTTATATATGTTGTACCCTAAATTTTACCCTCGTCTTTTTCTGCTAGTGGATGTTTTATTTATTGTTCTCTATTTTAGCTAATATTTATTTTAATACCTTTGTTTGTCTTTATTTTAATTTATATTCAAGTTGTTTTATCTTTACTAATTTAAATTTATCTTAACTTAATTTTAATAATTAGTTTAAATAATTAGATTATTTATTCATTTAGTTATGTTTCTAACTATTTTTTTAATTTAGAATATTAATTAGTTTATTATCATTTTATTAAAAGAAAAAGCATTATCCATTTTTACATCAATTATCTATTTGTCTCTAATCTTAAACCCTTGTTTTCTGTCTTGTACAAAGCGCAAGATTGAGGCTAAAAAAAAAGATTGACTCAGCTGGAGAATATGATGTTTGTCTTGTACAAAGCCCAAGATTGAGGCTGAAAAGAAATTGACTCTACTGGAGATGCTTTATCTGTCTTGTACAAACCCCAAGATTTAGGCTAAATATACTGAGGAAAATCATTATACAAAGCCTAAGAGGAGGCTGTCTGGGGAAATTCTTATATGAAGCCTAAGAGGAGGCTAGCTTCTGCTGAGGATTGTTGAAATCCAGGAGCAGGTCCAATATGTATTGGGGAATCCAAAAGGGGTATCAACTCTTGCTAGGGATTGAAGAAGAGTTGAAATATCAGATGCCATGAGGTTCTGATTCTATTAAGGTTTTATTGATGGTATAGGTTTAAACTTTGAGTATGAAAACCTATGGAGGTTTCAAACTCTGCTAGATATTGATGGAATGATCAGGGTTTTCCCTGTTTTCTTAGGAAACATGAGGGTTTCTTAGATATCCAAGGGGATATGATACTTTCCAAGTTGTCACTCCCAGGATTTTCATCCAGGTACAAACGAGAAAGTGGCGCGGAACACAGATTTGACAGCCGTGTAAATTTATCCCAAGAGAGGGAAAGGGAACACCGCATAAACTTGAGGAAGAGGGAAAGGAATGGTCATCGCAACCGTAGCCTGGGTTCGGGAGTCGGTTACGCGAGGGGAAGGTGCTAGCACCCCACGCGTCCCTCGTACTCGATGGGATCCACGTTTGTTGTCTATTCTAAGGGTGAGTTATCCTATCATCTATGGCTGTACTAAGACGGGGGAGGGAAAACTAAGACAGACTCGGTAGGACGTCGACATCCTAGGCCTACGTACCCCCTTTGTGCAATGGGGAATTCAGAGTCAACGTAGTTCAGACCAAGTTCTTTTTGTGTTTTTTATGAGCGACGTTAAGTTCGCGTCCGGCATTAGGGTCGATGCCTGTTTGCGACTCAGACGGAAAGTAACGTGCCCTTTTTCAAAATAGTCTTTAGTTTGACGATCCCGAAGGACAAAAAGGTTTGAAGTTTGTTTGTATTTTTTAGGACAGAAGTGGCTTGAGTTAGTTTATAACTTGCATTGCCCCAAAGTCTAGGGCACAGGGACGAATACTTAACGAATCGTCCCAAGACAGGACGCTCGCTAAGCACTCTAGAAAGATGAGAGGAAGCCCCTCATTTCTCATTCCCCACACTTAAGGCTCGTGCGCAATACATCTTATCCTTATTAAGTATTTTCAAGAAGTTTTGAGATGAGAAGAGAGAAGACACAAAGGAAACTCTAAAGGGGAACTAAGAGTCCTAATGTTATCATGCATGGGTGACCTACGGTTAGTGAGGTTTGACGACAACCTAAGCCTAAAGAAAAGAAAAGATGAGGGACAGAAATAGTGAGAGTGGACATGGATAACTATCCACACCCTCAGATAACTTACCTCAGCCCCTGCGTAACAGGTTAGTACAAAAAAGGCATAATTAATAATAAGGCTAATGAAACCCAAGCAATGACATATAATGGCAGTCAAGTGACCTATAACAATTCAAACATGGTTTATGAAGTCAAATAAACAACCCCAAAACAATGGCACAAGTGCCTTTTCAAACAGGTAACCAGACATGATCAGAGATATGCATACAAGAAGGCCTCGAACAAAAAGCAATCACATAATTAGCAAAACAACTTTTAAAAATACCAAATTAATCATCAAAATAGCTCAACCAGAAACAAACAACATATCCAAAATTCATGCCAAAATTCAAAATAAAAGTAACTCAAACAATCATGCAAGGTAAAATGAGAATTATGAACTAATGTGCTAAAGAAAAGGACTAAAATGCCAAATGAATTGATTTTAAAAATGAGAGAAAAATGTTTTAAGGCGTTTCAGTGTATTGGTGAAAAAATGCAAAAAGAATGAGTGCAAAAGGTTTTGTATGCTATGAGAACAAAATTCTACAAGTTTAGGTATGCATGATATGAATAATTCTAAAAGAAAATAAACAAATAATTATTTCAGATGCCAAAAATAAAATAATAAAATAAAATTTGTGAAAATTTTATAAAATGCCAAATGTGACTCATGAATTTTCTGGGAATTTTTAATGCAAGAAACCATTTTTAAAAAATAAAAATGAAAATGCCATAATTAAAATAAAAATAAAAATATGAAATAAACATGGGGGTGTGGAAAGTAACCAGAGCACGTTAAAAATGCTAATGGGCTTAGGTGGGGGTGTGTAAATAGCAGGGCCCAAACTTAAATCCATCAGAAAAATAAAATAAAACAAAAAGGGACACACGTGGGCTCAGTCAACCCAGTTGACTGCATGCTTACCTTTGGATTGATCTCACGCGCCCTAATCAGTCAACCAAACCAAAATGTATTCATGATTAACGGCCATGATTAAGAAGTACACCATAGTTAATGCACACACGCATGCACCAAAGCAATCAGCATACAATACACTCCCACGTGCTAGGCACATGGTCCATTTAATTTGTTGGCAGCCTTCAAACCATCAGATGAAATCAACGCATACGATTATATCATCAAGTCAATAATTAAAACACATGAGTGGACTAGATTGAAAGGACACGGTAGTTATCATAGGGTAATATACACATAACTAAATAAAATAAAAACAAAAAATAGAACGCGTGGCATCATGTGGAGCGTACGATTAAGCAGATCAACGGTTAAAAACTCATCACCTACCTCCAGCCCCCTTCACCGGCCGGAACCCTTACCAGTCACTGGAGCTATGGTTCCGGCCACCCTCTCCAGCCACCTGCAATTAAAAACTCCCCAGAAAACGCAAACCAATATACTACCTTGACCAGAATTCCACGAGGATCTCAAATATGCAATCAAAATTCACAAATAACCAATGCATAATGAAAAACGAAGAGAACAAGCTAGGGTTCAAAAAATTTAAACATAAAATACCATCAAACCACACGTCCAATTTCAAAAATAAATATATCAGAATGATCAGTGGGCATCACACATCAATATGCATGTCAAAAATTTGAGTTCTATGATCATGAAAAAAACCACTAACCTGAGATTGTGCAACCTGTACCCTTGCTCTTAGCTTCAAGTGATGGTTGGTTTGTGTTCTAGGGATCCCAAGGGTTCTGATGGTGAAAGAATTTTTGGAAAAGCTCTTCTTGATTGAGAGATATGAATGAGAGAAGATTTTAGGGTTCAAACTTTGGTCCTCCTTGAAATCACGTGTCCTTCTCTCAATAGTGCATGAGTAATCTTAAATACTTAGGGTTATTTCACATCTGATCATTTAGGTCTTAATCACTCCTTGGTCAATGAGTTTTGGGCCTTTTGACAAATATGCATAATGTTAAATACACCCTCCTCCATGCATGTATATCCAAACATTCTATGATGGATCACTCAATTTCCAATTGCTAATTACACCTGAATTGTATTTGGGCCTTAAGAAGTCTTGGTTCATGAGTTTTAAATAATTTGGCAATTTTGCATAATGAAAAATAAGTAATGAATAAACCATGGATCCACTTGATTTAAAGGCCAACAATGCTCCTTAGGGATTTTTCTTTGATGTTGGAATATGTCTTGAAGCAATGGAATCAATTATAGGTCACTATGTCCCAAAATGCCAAAGTTGTGAAAATGGAACCCTAAAAACCACTTTGCCTTCTTTTGATCATAACTTGAGTTTCACAAATGATATGGAGACCCACTAGTACTTGTTGGAAAGTGGAGAAAAAGATCTTCAACTTTCATGTTTGAGGAAAATTAATTTGAAGCCTCTTTGATGATGAAAATTCAAGTTGAATGTAGTGTAAGAACTTGGCCAAAAAGGAAACTTTCAAATTATAGATCATTTCCATATTTAGTAACTTTTGCACCAACCCTTGATTCTTGATAAATGGTATGGAACTTGACTTTTGAAGACCATATGAGGATGTGAGACCTTGAAAACCTTGAAGAGAACCTCAAGCTTTCAGAGTTGACTTCCCCTCTCACTGTTGACTTTTCCCCAATTCTCCTGATTCCCAATCCATTGGCCAATTGAACCTCTCCTGAACCAAACTGATGGACAATCTTCCATTCCTAGATACTTAGGGACCCAAGGAATACCATGGAATCAAGTCTTGCCCAAGAAATCAGAAATAAACTGTCTTTATAGCAAACCCTAATCTTGGTACCCTCAGTCTAGGAGGAAATTGCACAGTCTCCAAATCCAAATTCCTCTGAATATGATGTGCATCCTCTCCAACAAAGATAAGATATGCCATTTGGTGATGATAAAAACCCAAGAAGCTTGCCTATTAGAGCAATAAACCCAAGAATCTCAAAACCCTAGTTTCTGCACTAGTTAGGAGAGAGTGATCCACTTGGACTCTCTTGAATGACCCTTTGAAGAACATCTTCTCCACTTGAACTTGCCTCTGGCACCTTGACCCCATGCTAAGAACCAATGATATGCACACATGATAATGCAAAAAATGAAATGAAACATAAGCCAGTTGGTAATAAAGTAAGGAGGGCAAATTTTGGGGTGCTACAGCTGCTCCTATTCAATCAACTTGGTCCTGAGGGTATGATAGCGACGGCTTTCAGACAATCGGGATGTACGGAGATTGAATACCAAAGAACCCGGAAATTTGCGATCCTCAAAGGGGGGACGACTCCACTGGAGAATCAGTCATAAATGTTGTACCGTCACAACACGGACGAGTGCTAGCTATGCTGGTATAAAGTGAAACAAACTCTCCCCGGTTATGTCATCTCTGCTGATAAAGAGAACTGACAAAGGAATCTCGAAATATGCCGTCCCTGCTGATAAAGGGAACTGACAAAGGAAATCTTCAAAAGATTGCTATCTCTGCTGACAAAGAGAACTAGCCAAACAAATGCCATCCCTGATGATAAAGGGAATTGACAAAGAATCTTCAAAAGATTGCTATCTCTGCTGACAAAGAGAACTAGAAAAATAAATGCCATCCTTGCTGATAAAGGGAACTGACGAAAAAATCTTCAAAAGATTGCTATCTCTGCTGACAAAGAGAACTAGCAAAACAAATGCCATCCCTGCTGATAAAGGGAACTAACGAAAAAATCTTCAAAAGATTGCTATCTCCACTGACAAAGAGAACTAGCAAAACAAATGCCATCGCTGCTGATAAAGGGAACTGACGAAAAAATCTTCAAAAGATTGATATCTCTGCTGACAAAGAGAACTAGCAAAATAAATGCCATCCCTGCTGATAAAGGGAACTGGGTTTCACGAAATAAGTCAGACGAGAACTGACTACCAGACGAGCATTGGGTTTACCACTACAATAGGTCGGACGATAACTGACTACTAGGCGAGAACTAGATTTACCAAAGAGATGTCAGGCGAGAACTGACTACCAGGCGAGAACTGGGTTTACAAAAGAGATGCCAGGTGAGAACTGACTACCAGGAGAGAACTGGGTTTACAAAAGAGATGTCAGGCGAGAACTGACTACCAGGCGAGAACTGGGGTTTACACCAAATAAGTCAGTCGAGAACTGACTACCAGACGAGAACTGGATTTACAGAATAAGTCAGACGAGAACTGACTACCAGACGAGAACTGGGTTTCACCAAGTAAGTCAGACGAGAACTGACTACCAGATGAGAATTGGATTTACAAAGGAAATTGGCCAATCCAAGGCAAACTCCTAACGGACTCACAATCCGCAGATAAGATAACTCCGCTGGGGAAAGGAGAAGTCTAAATAAATAAAAGATTCTGTCGGGGAACACAAGTATGAGGAGCGCATCCCTCCAAAATTTCCTGAGTTATGCCATCTCTGCTGGGAAGAGAACTGGCAAGGAAAGCATCAAACCTGGCTTATGCTTTGAATACAGATGATTGAATTTTGCCGTAATGCTCCACACGAAGTAGAAATGCTACGCTTTTAAGGATGCAATGCAAATGCTTATGATATGCAAAAAGGGTCCCTCCAGCAAAATAAATGCTGGAGAGAAAAGATCAATTCAGCTGGGGATGACAAAAATAAATTGTCCTCTGAAACCAGGAACTCTGCTGAGAAGGATCACACTGACCGACCCTTTGGATTAACAACTTATGCTGGGGATGAAATCCCGAAAGAACATCCACACTACCGGGGATTACCCATGTCCTTTACTGAAGGTAACATCCAAAACCTGAGATTTCTCCTCTGCTGGGGGAGTTGAGGATGAGTGCCAATACGGAACCGGAAGTCTGTTACTGAGGACTGCCAATAACAGATGGGCTTAGGACCTGCTGGGGATGCCAGCCCATAATACCATCCTGCTTGGGGATACTGCTGAACCTAGCCTGCTGATAGGGAGAATGACTTTACCCTCACCTTGCTGGGGATTAGAATATGACATCGTCGGCGAAAGCATGCTTCCTGACTGGATGGGGGAAGGTGAACACCTTAATTCTGTGGGGCAATAACGTATTGATCCGGAGAAAATACTTCCCAAGTCTCCTGCTGGGGAAGGTCTTCTCTGCTGAGGAAAGGTACAATCTCAATGCTGGGGAGAGCAAACTGCTGGGGAAGTATAATCCTGTTGCCACTCAACCTGACCTGTCTCTATGTTCATAAATGACCCTTTGAACTTTACACTTGCCCCAGACCACCAGGTCTAACGGAAGAAATCATCTCAAGAGGATTTTATAGAAGACTGGGCATTCGCACTGCCCCAGGGTCTTCGAACTCTTGGAGAGATTTATCATATCTCAAAATAACTGCCCCAGACTTCATAATCCATGAAGTACATTACCTCGAAAGGAATTGTAACGACTCGAAAATACTCTGTCCCAGTATTCTGAACTTTGAGGAGGTGTTTCAATTAACCTTTTTCAAGAGTAGACAATTTCTCACGCCCTAGAGGTGGCCTGCCCCAAGTCTTGAAGGAACTTTTTCCCCTGATTGATCTTACAGAGATTTGTCAAATCGACCTGATTGCCCCTGTTTGGCTGCTTTAGGGAGAGGTTTCAACGTGACTGCTCCAGATTAGCTGCATCTTATCACCATTTATCAGGAACCCCCAGGCTGCGCACAGTCTCTTGGCCACATACCCCTTGACATGATCGTCCTTCGGAGTTTTCACCACCTCAACTTGGCGTGATCGAGCTTCTCGACTGTCGTTCATCGTGTAAGCATCTTTGATATCAAACACATGCAAGCAGAAAATGTTTATTATGAGAATGACAATTCTAATGCAACACTCATGTTAACCTTGAAGTTTTATTGAAAATGCGTCGCCAAGCTTCGTGAACGAATTACTAGATGGGATGCGACCTTGGTTTTTGAATGGCAATACAATGCGCACATGCAATACCAACCAATCTTATTAGCACAACTCATAGGAGTCAGGAACGCTATCCTGTTGAAGTACGCTTTCCGAATAAATCCTGTTTCAATTAGGACTTTTAAGGGTTGTAACGTGGTCTGGTTCACGGTTTCAAAAAAAAAGATTTATGGCTCAAAATTTATTGGTGCCCACCCACTCTTCGTGATGTTCTCCAGTCCTATGTTCAGTTAATCTGACCCAAACGCTCATCTCTCAAAAGTTTTATGATCTTTAAGGAACCCATGCAACTAATGGTTTGACACCTAAGGAGGTTTTGGAGTGACAGTCACCCCTTTTTATCTTTTGTGTCTGTAATCACACGAATTTGTTCTTATCGAGGATTTTTCTTTTGATCTTTTCTTTTTGTTTTTCACCCCTTTTTTTTTATTTCCCTAATTTTTCCTGGACTAATTCTTTTGAGTTTTTTCGATTTTGAAGTCCAGCGGGATGCCCTAACTTTTGCCTAAGTCGCTTGTTTTCAAGTTTCGACTTAGCGGGCTTTCTTTCTTTTATCCTCTTCTTTTTTTTTGAACAAAGTGTGTGACACTGGCTGTCTTACTTGCTTGAAAGGGTTGTGGCTGCCTCACTCCTTGATTGTTGATGGATAACCATTGTGGTTTGACATCTCTTGACCTCTTTACGGCGGGATAGAAGATAATGGATCCCCAGATGCACACTCTCCTTGGAATTGGAACGCTCGGTCAAAATAACTGACGCCTGCCCTGCCCCTGGGTTAAGTATGAGGTTTTTTTCGTACGAAAGAAGCTCCTACTTCAAGGCTCAAAGGGGGTTAACGAGGGTCTATCTCCTTATCTCTCCACTATTTGTGAATTGGAAACAATGCATGTACATCCTTAACAGGGTTTCATCCAAATGCGCACCATTAGAAATCTGCGCTCTTATTTCGTCATCCTCCCTCAAGAGTTCTAAACGAGAAAATTGGTATTGCAGTGCCTATAAACATTTAAGAGTGAACACGAACGGATTACTTCAAGGAAAACATGATCATTGAATTATGATCGTCACTAAAAACAAACAAGTTTCTACATGCATACAATGCTTTAACGAGAAATGAAAAACTACAAATGAAAATGCAGTAAAGAAACTGATGACTGCCGTTGTTGAGAAGACTTGACTCCGCTTGGATTACTGGCTTTAGGAGATGACCCTTGAAGTCTTCAAACAGATGAGAGGTCGGCGTGCACAACCAAGTGTCCTTCTGGAAATGATATGTACCCTTTGTCAATCAATTGTTGCACTTTGGCTTGGAAGGCTTTGCAATCTTTGGTTGAGTGCCCCATAGATCCTCCATGATATCCACATTGCGCATGGGGATTGTACCCCGGAGGGTATGGTTCTGGAACAGGCTTCAAAGTCTTAGGCTCCACCAATGAGTTTCGAACCAGGTGTGGCAAGAGTTGACTGTACGACATGGGAACTGGATAAGGAGGAGCATTCCTTCTTTCCAAGTTGTTGCGCGGCCTATGCTGATTCTGACGCTGATACTTCTGTTGCTGAGGAGCATAAGGTTGTTGGTACTGAACGACATTAGTCTCTCCTTCTTCTCCCCTGTAACGTTTCTTCGCATTTTTAGAATAACCGGGAGCAACTTGAATCTTTCCTGTTTTGATGCAGTTTTCAACTCTTTCTCCTGCCAATACAAGACCTGAAAATCCAGCTGACAAACATCCAACCAATTTCTCATAATAATGCCCCTGAAGCGTATCCATGAACATATCAACGAGCTCTCTTTCCAACATCGGAGGTTGAACTCGGGAAGCCAATTCACGCCACCTCTGGGCGTACTCTCTGAAGCTTTCATTGCTCTTTTGAGACATATTTTGCAGCTGTGTACAATTGGGAGCCATATCAGTGTTATATTGATAGTGTCTAATAAATTCCCCTACCAGCTCTCTCCAGCTACGAACGTCTTTCCTCTCTAGCTGCATATACCATTCCAGGGATGCCCCAGATAGGCTATCTTGAAAGCAATGCATCATCAACTTTTCGTTCTTTGTGTGAGCAGCCATTTTACTCGTGTATGCCCTGACGTGAGTCCTTGGGCAAGTCATACCATTGTACTTTTCGAAGGTAGGAGTCTGAAACTTGTGCGGGATAACAACGCCTGGAACCAGCCCCAAATCCTCTAAATCCATACCCACAGAATCTTGATTGGCAATACCCCTTAGTTGTTCCTCAATCAACCTGAATCTCTGATTAGTGTCAATCTGGGAACCAGCATCCCCACCTGGCACAGAGAATGCATCATCTTGAATATCATCAAACTGACGGCCATGAATAGGATAGACACCAATACCACCTCCCCCGACATTTTCAGCCCCGCTCGGAGGGATCACAACACCAGAAACAGGAATACCTCCGCCCGGAGGGCCATTCTGAACATTAGTACCAGTAACACCAGTATGGACTCCTCCATGAAGGACAACTTCGTCATCAATCCTTGCAATCAGTGGTTGGACAACAGTTCTTAACTGCTCTTGGCCCTGAGCAACCCCTTGTATTAATTCCATGAATTGCTTCATTCGAGTCCGCATCTCAGTCATCTCATTTTGTAGCTGATCCATGAGTCTCCTTTGATTCTGTCTGGTAGAATACCGATGAATGTGCTGATCTGCAATCCTGAGATTAGAACAAGATAAGAATACCGGAGATAAACACCTGTCATGCAAAATGATCATGCAAAATGATTATGAATATGCAAATGCAAATGAACATGTTTGAATATTCGCAGGGTGATCCACCCCCTTGATTCCAGTTTAACAACAAGATAGAACGGAACTTCTGTTCATATATTAAGAAAACCAGAGGAAAACCAAATGTCAACAATCACAAATCCAAGATAACAAGTCTGAACACAATAATCATAGATCCCAACCAACAAGTCTGGCGGTGGTCCGAATAATGAAAGAAAATAGAAAACTACGACATGTCATCAAAGTCTACAAGTGTCAATCCCCCCCATCTATTATGCTTTTTGCTCCAGTCTTGAATTTCCTTGAACAGGTTTTTGGTGTCGGGATGCTTCGGTCCCTGAATTAGCTCTTGAATGAGAACATCTCTCCTATGCATGATCCCTTCCAAGTATCGGCAATTTAACTCCCAAGGGTCTTCTCCAGAAACACCATCCATACTAGGTCCCTCATGTCTAGATCTCTTCACTTCAGCTTGGATCTTCAGTTCTTCTATGGAGGCTATGGCTTCATTGAGTCGACCTTCGACTGCTTGTCTCTGGAATACCCCTGATAAGATCTCAGCGTCTTTCTTCTTGAGCTGCGATTTCAACTGATCAATCTGAGCTAGATAACCGTCTTCCTTTTGCTTATTCTCAGCCATTACAGTTTCTCGGTGAGCATTGAACCTGTGAATTTTTAACAAAGCCTTGTCCAACTCTTCCTTCTTAGACTCGAGAACCTTACTGATACCGTCTAGAGCTTGTTTCATCCTTTGTCTGGCTGTGACCATGTCAGCTAGCTCCTTTTCTGCCTTGGCGAGAAGCTCTATGTTCAACTTGGCGATATGAACAGCTTCACCCCGCTCATGTTTCAACTGATAAATCTCTCTTTGTAGGTCACTGTTTTCTTCTCGCAGCTTTTCCTTTTCAGCCCACAACTTGTTAAACTTCTCTATCTCAACTGTGGTAGGAGGCTTAATCAGCAAGGGGTAAGACGGTGGTTCTACCGGGAAGGGAAGAAGCTCCTCTTCTGCTCTCTTCTTAATCCACTCTTCATAGGAAGGAAAAGCCCGGTTGTTACATTTCCCAAATAAAGTTTTTCCCTTCTTGGTCACCTGCTTCCAAGCATTTACAATCTTCCTTATCATCTCTTGATCCCCAGTACCATTGAAGAATAAGGACTCTCTGACATCTCGCTCTTCAAGTGGACCTTTCAAATGATAACCAAACTTCCTGATAACAAGGGAAGGATTATAGTTAATTCCACCTCTTCTCCCTATCAAGGGTACATTAGGGAATTCTCTGCACTTGCAAATAATCTCTATTCCTATCAAGTCACGGTTGAACCAGACAATGTTGTCAGCAGTCAAGCCCATTAACCTCTTTGACCACTTCAAAGAATCTTTCGTATCAACGAAGACGCCAGCTTCGGGGAGATGGCTCAGAAACCAAGTAGATAAGAGCGGTGGATAACAACTCACGGTTTTTCCCCGCCTATTTTCATTCTTGTAGTGGACTGAGTGATACACATCACCTAGCAAGGTAGGTATAAGATTCTTTGAAATAAAGATTCTGACAGCGTGCATATCCACCAGATCAGGAACATTGGGAAACAGGACAATCCCATAGATGCACATAGCCAGAATAGCTTGGAAAGCAGTCCAATTCTTCTCTTTAACATGTATGCAAGCTTGATCAAACAAGAACTTCAATAAGAAACCCTAAGCTCCTTGTTTTTCCTCAATATTACTGCTCAGAACGGATTCACCGATATGAAGAGCAATAGCCATTTCTTTTATCCCGGGGTGTTCTTCAGAAAAGAATACTATGTCATGCTTGATGGGGATTCCCAAAATAAATGAGAACTCCTCCAACGTTGGGCCCAAGATGTAGTCTGGGAAAGTGAAGCAACGCAAAGACGGATCGTAAAACTGAAGAAGTGTATGAATGGCATCCTTCTCATACTTGGAGATATTGTAGACAAACTTCAGAAGTCTCCCATACCCTCTACTGAACTCTGTACGAACTCCGGAACCAGCCATACTAATCAGCTTATGAATCAACGTCAAGGTTGGATCTGGGAACGAATAGGCAACAGTCTTCTTTCTATGGACATCCATGCCAAGGTAACCTCAGAAAACCGGAATCAAGAGTAAGATGCAAGCCCTGAAAAATGTCAAACATGTCAGAATGCAAGGGAAATGATATGCTCATGCAAACATGGGATCAAGGCAACACTGCTGGATGTGCTGTGCTGTTAACTGAACGAGAACCACAACCAGAAAACCAGAATTCCAAGATACCGAACCACTGAGATAACCAGGAACCCAGATAATCAAACATTGATGAGAAATCCAAAAAACACGGGTAGGTTAAACATTTCGGTTACCTGCAAACCTACAAACACCCATCCCTTCTCACGTGTGGGTACTAGGATGTTCAGTATCCCGGGCTCTCAGGTCGAGAAATGATGATACGTTCACCATTTCTGGTTTGGCATCATCATCAATCGAGGAGGCCTCAACTAATTCTCCAAAACGGAAGGTCCTCAGCTTCTGGCACTGAGGTCGAGAAACAATAGTACATTCATCCCTCGGGGTACAGTACTATCGTCAATCGAGGAGTGCCTCGACTAATTCTCTTCAAAAGATAGGGGCCATCCTATGCGAGTTCCAAAGTGGGCCCTCAGGTGCGAATGGGTTTGCCACCGGATGTGGTCTGCCACTGTCACCACTAAAGAGGGATGTTTCCACTAAGGTCCTCGATGATCGGTCACCAAAGTCGACAGCTCTCTAGATCGACATCCTAACATGCGCAAGACACACACGTTAGAATGCGTCCCAAGATAGCCTCATCTGGTTGTGAATTTCGTGAACACACAAACGTACCAAGCGGGCACGTAGGTCCCACTACTCTCCACTCTAGTCCTAAGGTGTACTCAAGCCTAGGTATTGGGCTTATCTCTCAGAACAACCCAACCTGCAAAACAGAAACAGCCAGCACAACACAGTAATATCCAGTATGACAGTAATAAAAATGAAATGCAATGCAGAAAATGCGGTAAAAATAAAATACAACAAGACTCGGTAGAACGTCGACGTCCTAGGCCTACGTACCCCCTTTGTGCTATGGGGAATTCAGAGTCAACGTAGTTCGGACCAAGTTCTTTTTGTGCTTTTTATGAGCGACATTAAGTTCGCGTCCGGCAGTTAGGGTCGATGCCTGTTTGCGACTCAGACGGAAAGTAACGTGCCCTTTTTGAAAATAGCCTTTAGTTTGACGATCCCGAAGGACAAAAAGGTTTGAAGTTTGTTTGTATTTTTTAGGACAGAAGTGGCTTGAGTTAGTTTATAACTTGCATTGCACCAAAGTCTAGGGCACAGGGACGAATACTTAACGAATCGTCCCAAGACAGGACGCTCGCTAAGCACTCTAGAAAGATGAGAGGAAGCCCCTCATTTCTCATTCCCCACGCTTAAGGCTCGTGCGCAATACATCTTATCCTTATTAAGTATTTTCAAGAAGTTTTGAGATGAGAAGAGAGAAGACACAAAGGAAACTCTAAAGGGGAACTAAAAGTCCTAATGTTATCATGCATGGGTGACCTACGGTTAGTGAGGTTTGACGATAACCTAAGCCTAAAGAAAAGAAAATATGAGGGATAGAAATAGTGAGAGTGGACATGGATAACTATCCACACCCTCAGATAACTTACCTCAGCCCCTGCGTAAAAGGTTAGTACAAAACAGGCATAAGTAATAATAAGGCTAATGAAACCCAAGCAATGATATATAATGGCAGTCACGTGACCTATAAAAATTCAAACATGGTTTATGAAGTCAAATAAACAACCCCAAAACAATAGCACAAGTGCCTTTTCAAACGGGTAACCAGACATGATCAGAGATATGCATACAAGAAGGCCTCGAACAAAGAGCAATCACATAATTAGCAAAAAAACTTTTAAAAATACCAAATTAATCATCAAAATAGCTCAACCAGAAACAAACAACATATCCAAAATTCATGCCAAAATTCAAATTTAAAGTAACTCAAACAATCATGCAAGGTAAAATGAGAATTATGAACTAATGTGCTAAAGAAAAGGACTAAAATGCAATATGAAATGATTTTAAAAATGAAAGAAAAATGTTTTAAGGCATTTTAGTGTATTGGTGAAAAAATGAAAAAAGAATGAGTGCAAACGGTTTTGTATGCTATGAGAACAAAATTCTACAAGTTTAGGTATGCATGATATGAATAATTCAAAAAGAATAAACAAATAATTATTTCAGACGCCAAAAATAAAATAAAATAATAAAATAAAATTTGTGAAAATTTTATAAAATGCCAAATGTGACTCATGAATTTTCTGGGAATTTTTAATGCAAGAAACCATTTTTAAAAAATAAAAATGAAAATGCCATAATTAAAATAAAAATAAAAATATGAAATAAACATGGGGGGTGTGGAAAGTAACCAGAGCACGTTAAAAATGCTAATGGGCTTAGGTGGGGGTGTGTAAATAGCAGGGCCCAAACTTAAATCCATCAGAAAAATAAAATAAAACAAAAAGGGGCACACGTGGGCTCAGTCAACCCAGTTGACTGCATGCTTACCTTTGGATTGATCTCATGCGCCCTAATCAGTCAACCAAACCAAAATGTATTCATGATTAACGGCCATGATTAAGAAGTACACCATAGTTAATGCACACACGCATGCACCAAAGCAATCGGCATACAATACACTCCCACGTGCTAGGCACATGGTCCATTTAATTTGTTGGCAGCCTTCAAACCGTCAGATGAAATCAACGCATACGATTATATCATCAAGTCAATAATTAAAACACATGAGTGGACCAGATTGAAAGGACACGGTAGTTATCATAGGGTAATATACACATAACTAAATAAAATAAAAACAAAAAATAGAACGTGTGGCATCATGTGGAGCGTACGATTAAGCAGATCAACGGTTAAAAACTCATCACCTACCTCCAGCCCCCTTCACCGGCCGGAACCCTTACCAGTCGCTGGAGCTAGGGTTCCGACCACCCTCTCCGGCCACCTGGAATTAAAAACTCCCCAGAAAATGGAAACCAATATACTACCTTGACCAGAATTCCACGAGGATCTCAAATATGCAATCAAAATTCACAAATAACCAATGCATAATGAAAAACAAAGAGAACAAGCTTGGGTTCAAAAACTTTAAACATACAATACCATCAAACCACACGTCCAATTTCAAAAATAAATATATTAGAATGATCAGTGGGCATCACACATCAATATGCACGTTAAAAATTTGAGTTCTATGATCATGAAAAAAACCACTAACCTGAGATTATGCAACCTGTACCTTTGCTCTTAGCTTCAAGTGATGGTTGGTTTGTGTTCTGGGGATCCCAAGGGTTCTGATGGTGAAAGAATTTTTGGAAAAGCTCTTCTTGATTGAGAGATATGAATGAGAGAAGCTTTTAGGGTTCAAACTTTGGTCCTCCTTGAAATCACGTGTCCTTCTCTCAATAGTGCATGAGTAATCTTAAATACTTAGGGTTATTTCACATCTGATCATTTAGGTCTTAATCACTCCTTGGTCAATGAGTTTTGGGCCTTTGGACAAATTTGCATAATGTTAAATACAACCTCCTCCATGCATGTATATCCAAACATTCTATAATGGATCACTCAATTTCCAATTGCTAATTACACTTGAATTGAATTTGGTCCTTAAGAAGTCTTGGTTCATGAGTTTTAAATAATTTGGCAATTTTGCATAATGAAAAATAAGTAATGAATAAACCATGGATCCACTTGATTTAAAGGCCAACAATGCTCCTTAGGGATTTTTCTTTGATGTTGGAATATGTCTTGAAGCAATGGAATCAATTATAGGTCACTATGTCCCAAAATGCCAAAGTTGTGAAAATGGAACCCTAAAAACCACTTTGCCTTCTTTTGATCATAACTTGAGTTTCACAAATGATATGGAGACCCACTAGTACTTGTTGGAAAGGGGAGAAAAAGATATTCAACTTTCATGTTTGAGGAAAATTCATTTGAAGCTTCTTTGATGATGAAAAGTTAAGTTGAATGTAGTGTAAGAACTTGCCCAAAAAGGAAACTTTCAAATTATAGATCATTTCCATATTTAGTAACTTTTGCACCAACCCTTGATTCTTGATAAATGGTATGGAACTTGACTTTTGAAGACCATATGAGGATGTGAGACCTTGAAAACCTTTAAGAAAACCTCAAGCTTTCATAGTTGACTTCCCCTCTCACTGTTGACTTTTCCCCAATTCTCCTGATTCTCAATCCATTGGCCAATTGAACCTCTCATGAACCAAACTGATGGATAATCTTCCATTCCTAGATACTTAGGGACCCAAGGAATACCATGGAATCAAGTCTTTCCCAAGAAATCAGAAATAAACTGTCTTTATAGCAAACCCTAATCTTGGTACCCTCAGTCTAGGAGGAAATAGCACAGTCTCCAAATCCAAATTCTACTGAATATGATGTGCATCCTCTCCAACAAAGATAAGATATGCCATTTGGTGATGATAAAAACCCAAGAATATTGCCTATTGGAGCAATAAACCCAAGAATCTCAAAATCCTAGTTTCTGCACTGGTTAGGAGAGAGTGATCCACTTGGACTCTCTTGCTTGACCCTTTGAAGAACATCTTCTCCTCTTGAACTTGCCTCTGGCACCTTGACCCCATGATAAGATCCAATGATATGCACACATGATAATGCAAAAAATGAAATGAAACATAAGCCAGTTAGTAATAAAGTAAGGAGGACAAACTTTGGGGTGCTACACAAGTCTACTGGAGAATGATCTTTGTATGATGCCCAATAGGAGGCTGAGACTGTCCAAGTCTCCTATGAAGTGGTAGGCTCTAGTATAGAAAGGGGTCTTTGTATGATGCCTAAGAGAAGGCTGAGGTTTTAAGGGATGAAGATCAACCCTATGATGGTCTGATGTTTTGGAATTCTGACTCTCTTATGGATTGAACTAGTAAAGATGACTAAGTTCTGTCCTATACCTGTAGGAGGTCTTCGGGTCCTTTCACTAAACCCAAGAGGAGGCTGAGAACTTTTAAGAATCCTGAGGGTCCTTGTACTAAGCCCAAGAGGAGGCTGGGGATGCTTTTAGGAAGCTTGTGGGTCCAAACCTAAGAAAAGTTCAAGAAAGGTTTCACCTGGAATAAGTCATTTCTTTGCATAATAATTCTAGGGTTTAAAGAAATTCAAAAGAGGTTTCACCGGGAATTAATCCTCTTTGGGAAAATGAATTTCTTATACACATATATTTCTAAGTTAAGAAAGTCTTGAGAAAAGTTTCACCGGGAATAATGCCTTTCTCTGTTCCATATTTTATAAGCCCAAGAGAAGGCAAGACTGTATCTGGAATTTCCTATGGGGAACTAGCTTTGACTATATTGAAAGAGTAACCACTGGTTTGATCTAGACCTAGACCTAATTACTGGGGAAAACTCTAAGCAAGTATGTACAAACATATATATATATATATATATATATATATATATATATATATATATATATATATATATAAACAAGTGTGTTGAGAAGATAGTGGAACTTACAGTTGTGCAAGCCCTAGCATAGTAACTACAACTGCATGGTTAGTTATTACAGAAATTTGAAGAAATTTTTGATAAAGCTTTGAAATTTGAATCTAAATCAAAAAAAGAAAGTTGTTTAAAAAGAAAGTTTGGGGTTTATACTCAAAGAGAGACCCAGATGAATTCTTTCGAAAAGGTGACAATCGCGTCGTAGTTTTGAAAATCACAGAGGGACTTATACAATGTCTGAGGCCCAAATTATTGTATTTACAAAAAGAATCGGTCTTACACTCTATTAGAGGCCCGAAGTTTATTTTTATACAAGAGATGAGACTTATAGCTCAAGGAGAGACCCGGATGAAAAACAGCAATTGCACCGTTATTTTGAAAATCGCATTGGGACTTATACAATGACTGAGGCCCAAATTATTTATGTACAAAGGGGGGTTGGGTCTTACACTCTATTAGAGGCCAAAAGTGATTGAAAAAGAAGAAAAATGGGACTTACAATCACAAGGGAGGCCCATGATGGAAATTGTTTTGAAAACAGCGATCGTGCCGAGATTTTTAAAATTGTGTCGGAACTTATACAATGACTGAGGCCCAAATTTATTTATGTGACAAGGGATGGTTCTTACACTCTAACAAGAGGCCCAAAAGTGTTTTAAAAATTTTTTTGAGGGTGAAAATAATTAAAACTCTAATTTGATTTTAAAATGCATTTTAATTTGAATAAAAATTAATTAAAATGATCAAAATTATCAAACATGTATGAAAAACAAGTTGTGACCTTGTATTAATGTTTAAAAAATCATGTTTTATCCATATAATGATTTGAAAATCATTTGAATTTGAAAAATTAAGAGAAAGAAATATTTTTAAATGCTTAAAAACAAATAAAAATAAATTCTTTACAAAAATATTAAATATATAAAATAAATAAAATTTTTGTGAAATTTTTGTGGATAAAATATTTTAACATTTTTGTGAATTTTAAGAAAAAGAATCAATTCAAAAACATTAAAATTGAGAGAGAAATTAATTTTTGAATCAATTAATAACAATATCAAATATTCAAATATTTAAAAATTTGAAAAAGGGAGCCAAGAACAAGTCATCTTCTTCGTGCGAGCTCTGGTTTTCCAGATTTGCAAAACCTCTCATATCTCTCTGATTACTCAATGAAAATGACTTTTGTAAACATGAAACTTGCTCGTTTTTGAACAAGGCTTACAACCATATAAATTAATTGCATTTATATTAAGTGTGGAGTGAGAAATCAAAAGATGAACTCTAGAACCCTAATTTTTGCAAGAACATCATGAAATCCTATACACGATTCATACATAGCAATTGATTGAGAGGAAACACTCTACATATGTTCTAAAACATGTTTGTAACTTGAAAACACATTTATGATGCATGAATTATAGAGTTTGAGAGTTTCAGGCTTACCTCTTGCAGCTGGTGATCGAATTCTATGTTGGAGGTGTTACAGATGCAAGATGATAATCTGGGCAGCTTCAATGGACCTCAAGTAATGTGTTTGAAGGCTTGGAATGGATTGAATCAGCTTAGAACTTGTTGTGGCATCTCAACTGCAAACATCCCAAAAAGCTTGGGCAAATGGGGGTGACTTTGTGATTCAGGTGTTCCAGATGAGTTTTAAGGTCATGGATCACTCAAATATGATGTATGTGAGGTGTTGGCATGATTGGTTTTGATGGATTTGCTCTCAATTTGAAAATTCGATAGTGACTTCAGGAAGAAGCAAAATCTGGTTTTTGGAATGTAATTTTGAGGAAAACATGAATTCAGATGTTTTGGGGTGGTTTGATCAGTCACACATGACCTCTATTTATAGTAGAGGAAGTTTGTTTTGGAAGCAATAATGTTTGGAGGCTTATCATGGCAGTAGCTTGTAGCCATTGACTTGGATAATTCAAAAGTGCCAAGTCAACTCTCCTTATATTGACTCCATTAATCCTTACAGGTTTGAATTCTCATAGTTTGGACTGAAATCTTGACTGATTTGGAGTGTTGTGATCTGGTTCATGACACCTCAATGCATTGCATTGATGTTACCTTGCCAAATTTGAATTCTAAGTTTCATGTCATGATGGTTTTCACATGCCAAGTTGAATTCTTTGCCTCTTTGATCATGAACCATGTGAGTCATCAGATCTTTTGTGTTTTTGGAAGTTGACAAAGTTGGGAAAGTGACAAGATTTTAAGGGTAAAATCGTGTGGCACAATTTTGGTCCTTATGCTGTCTTGAAAAATCAGGTTTTCATGCCATGTTTCAAGGCTTGTAACTCCCTACTCAAGTTGAATTAGGATGAGTTCTTGTACATTTTTGAAAGCCCTCATGACATACTTTAACTTTGATGTCCACCAATGGTCTTGGTTCAGCTTGGTTCATAATGAAAAATGGCCCTAAAGCTGGTGAAAAACCAAGACAGATTCTATCCAAATTTTCACTAAGTGTTGGAAAAAGTGGCCATTTTCATGTTTTTATGATTTTGATCAATCCATAACTCAAAATCCATGAGGATTTTTAATATTTTGTAGTTGACACTTTTGAAGTATGTCATGTTAACTTCCATTTGAGCTTTGGATGGAAGAAAAAGGCCTTAAGGTTTGGGAGTTATGACCTTGCAAAGTTGGTACCAAATCCATTTTGTTCATAACTTAGAAAAATTTAAGTTTCTTATGGTTGCCCCTTTTGCAAGTAACCTCACTTTTCTTGATTTTTCTTATTGGATGATGATCAAAACCATACATTAACATTGTTTTTGACTTAGGGGAACCACATTTGTGAAAATTTCAAAAAGCCAAACTTGATTTTGGGAACAGTTGACTTTTTGTCAGATGAATTCCAAGCTGTGTGATCATCTATTTAATCAAGTTCTTTACCTAATTCAAACCTAATGGATGGATTCCATAGGTGTTTTAGGGTGTCTTGAATCATATCCCAAGGTTTGGGAACATGTCTTAGTCCAAAGTCAAAGGTAAGTTGACTTTTTCTTCAAAACCCTAATTGTGGTCCAGATGAAATTGAAACTTGTGAATCAAACTTCTTGGACCAATACATTGTTGTAAATGGATTAATGTGGTGTATTTGAGGCCCTCAAATCATGTCTTGAGGTCTTGGCTCATGTCTTGCCTCAAAAGTCAACATAGGGGTGAATTAGGTCAAGAAACCCTAATTCTTGATTTTTGATGAATTCATCCCCTGAGACTATTTTGACTCTATGATTGGGTCCATGAGGTCACTTTGAGCTTCTTGACTCATGTTCTGAGGTATTGGCTCATGCCCAGATGAAAATTTTCATCTGGAGGCCTTGGTCGACCAAAACCCTAATTTGGTGACATTGGCGATCTTGAGGCTTGATTCAATTGGAATGTTGCATCCTTGTGCTCGATTCTTGGCATAGGAGACCTCTTGATCCTTCATGGATGTTTGAGAGGTTAGACAAGTTGAAGATCATGTCATTTCTTGATTGATCCTTTGTCTAAGTACTCTGGGAGGGTTCAAAACCCTAATTCTTGATTGTAGTGAATGTTCAACAATCCTTGATGAGGTATGATGGTACATCCATATTGTGGTAATGATCTTCACAATAATGGGAAATCTTATGGTCAAAATTTGGGGTATGACAATGGGCTCTCTAAGTCAACATTCTATCGTCTGCCCCAACGCGCAGGATAAAACATCTCCAAAGAAAACCTCATCTGAATGTGGAGTTTTCGTGTCAACTAAACGTGATCAGACACCACGCAAGCCACACTACTTTCCACTATAATC
Organism: Lathyrus tuberosus; assembly: GCA_022829125.1. Taxonomy (NCBI): domain Eukaryota; kingdom Viridiplantae; phylum Streptophyta; class Magnoliopsida; order Fabales; family Fabaceae; genus Lathyrus; species Lathyrus tuberosus. The sequence continues at coordinate 2,212,621 of JALAZF010000383.1, read as the reverse complement.
CTAAGTGTATACTCAAGCCTGGGTATTGGGCTTATCTCTCAGAACACCCTGCCCACCAGAGAAAACATCAATCCAGCACAATCCAGTATATATGGCAACAATGAAATGTAATAAAGCAGGTAAATGCGATGAAAGCAATAGACATGCAATAAAAGCAAAAAATAAAGCATATAACGTATACAGATAAACACTCCATAACCGAAAACACGCAAGCACTAGGATTGACTCGCTTAAGGAACCATCATCCCCAGCAGAGTCGTCAGATGTCGCACCTGTGAAAATCAACCGGCGGAAAAAGATAGAAGAGTCACCACCGAACGTTATTTATCCCGACGCAGGGAAAGGAAACGATCGAAGAAAACCTAGAAAGGGAAAGACATGGTCATCGCAACCATAGCCTGGGTACGGGAGTCGGTTATGCGGGAGTAAGGTAGTAGCATCCCCTCGCGTCCATCGTACTCGATGGTATCCACGCTTGTTGTCTAATCAAAGGGTGAGTTATCTAAAGCCTACTGCTAACTAGAAAGGAAAAACAAAAGTTGAAAAGAAAAGGTGACTCAATAGGACATCGCCGTCCTAGGCCTACGTATTCCCTCAGGAGTGGGAAAGTCAGAGTCAACATAGTTCGAAGGCTACAAGATTGATGGGGGAAGGTTTCTCTCCAAGACATCGCCGTCTTGTGCCTACGTATCCTCAATATAACCAGAGAGAGGAAGTCAGAGCAGTCGTAGTTCGACCTAAAAGGTCAAAAAGGTCTCGATCACACTGGGCGAGATAAAAGATCCGGTTATCAAGTCTCGATCACACTGAGGCGAGAGAAAAAGGGAAGTTAGTTTTTAATGTGCTCGGCAAGATATCGCATCTCGTACCTATGTATCTCATCTGTAATGAGAATCATAGCTTTCGTAGTTCACAGGACTACGGAAAAACATGATCACGATCACACTGAGGCGAGAGAAAAGGGAGAGACGCAAGGAAGGTCTAAGGGAACTGAATCTTATACGTTATCATACAAAGATGGCCCTAAGGTCAGGATTAGGAGGGAGCTAACCTATTGTTATCATGCTTGGATTGAAAGCCTAATGTCTCTCCTACCTCCAACTTAATCAGAAATTAAGTGGAGCTAGGAATCCTAAGGGATCATGTGAACAACCACATGTAAACATTATTTTAATCAATCACAAAATGAACGATGTCATGATCTCAGCCAATAAACAAAACTGAGTGACTCCTCGTTCTCCAACAGAAAATGCAACAGAAAAGGACGATGTCGTGATCTCAACTATGAGGAAGTTTAGTGACTCTTCGTCAACCACATGATGAAAACAATGTCGTGATCTCAACTATAAGGAAGTTGAGTGACTCTTCGTCCATCACAAAGTAAGACAGAAAAGGGAGCAAACAAAAGCAAAGTATCAATGAATTGGCACCCAAGCCCAGTATACAACTAGGATGAAAACTCCTCACTCAAAAGCAAGTTGTAAGCAGGAATGCTAAACAAGTGCGCAAGTGGTACCTAACGGAAAAGGTCTGTTGCCTCTTCAAAGCGCGCAACAAGCTCAAGCCTTGAAGCTATCAGACACTTCCAACAGGTAGGCAAGTCCAGTAGTCAAGCATCTAACATCAAGTTCAAACAATGTCAGAATTTAACAAGCATCAGGTGTAAGCAACTATCATCACAGGTAAACAACAAAGAGAACCGGAATTAATTTCCAGAAATGGTCGAAACGATATCAGGGACTAAGCACCATCTATATCAAGACAACTCATTAGTCCAAATATATGCCATGAAAAATATCCCAAACGACAGCTCCACCAGAGAAATAATCAGAAGTCTAAACAGGTATCCACAATCACAACAATCAAAGTAAGGTTAACACGCAGTCAAAATTCAAATCAAAGCCAAAGTCTAACATAAATAAAACAAGGTGATTAATATGAATTTAATCAAAAATTCTAAACAAGACTTCAACAACCTCTAATCAAGGTCTAAGATAAAAATCTACAACCAAGTTCTAATTACAATTAGAAAATCTACAACCCAAATTACAATTAATTGAAATTCTAAAACCAATTACAATCAATTGAAATTCTAAAACCAATTTATCCAATATCAAATCCAATATCCGAAAATAATTAAACAAAGCAATAGAAAAACAAATAAAAAAGAAATCAAATAATCAATAGGGGGATTCTGATTTTTGGGGAGTGAAAAGAAGCAACAGGCGCGTGGGTCATTGTTCTTAGGCTCAATTGCCTTTCATCTTGCAGCCAGGGTGGTGCGCTTGTAGAATTACAGGTGTGAAAATGAATCCATGAAGAAAAGGCAGCCAGATCCACAATCCTAGCATATGTTAACCTAAAATCACAAGGCATCTTCTCATTTTCAGAATGCACCGTCACCTTCTTCATCTCACACTTGAATCTCACTCCTGCATATCCTCAGGTGCGATGAGGAATTCAAAGATACGTAGTTCTGAGTACAAAATCATTGTTTGTTGGTTGATTTTAGTGAATGATGCTTAGTTCACATTATAACGGTTAAACGTTGTTTGTATGCTCGTGTGTGGGAGACTTAAGCATTTATTTGTATCGTGGTAGAAAGAAAAAACATCATTCATTTTTTAAAAGAGTTAGATTTTGTTTACGCTTGGGAAAAATTTTAGTTTGAATGGTAGATTTTATTTTTAGGTGAATGACGAGTATTCAAAAGGCAAACTCTACATATTGTATCCTAACACTCGGGGAAGACAAATATGTGACAAAAGAGGCATGTGACATATTAATAACTTTTCTTCCACAAAAGAATGAACTAAATTTGGTTAATTGTTGTGTTTTTTCCCAGAAGATGAGCATTAAAAAGGCAATCTCAACAACTTGTATAAGAATACTCAAGAAAGAAAGAAGCCTACGCTCATTTAACCCATTTTCATTCATTTTTTTATTGAGAAAAGCAATTTTCAAGATTGATTAAACTTCAGAAACAAAGTTTAAAGGCAAGCCCCAGGGAAATGTAGCAGGCATTTGGTGTGATGGAGCACTGATCATGGCCATAGAAACGGGCCCATATACAACTTCAAAAATTACAGTAGTCTGAGGCTGAGTTGCCATAGGAGTAAGAGGAGAATGAGGAGCTGATTCTGAAAAGCAACCAGAGACTCTACTAAGGCATTGAGCTTCTCCATTCCAGCCCTGAGGGTTATCACCTCTTCTCGGAGTTCATAATTCTCTTGCTCTAAGTGATCCATTTTCCTTTGAGAGTTAGCCCGAGTGTTGTATGAGTGAGTTAACTTGACTTATGAGAATACCAAGAGAAAAGCAATAAGACACTTGTAAAACTCTTAAAACCAAGACCAGATGTAGAATGATACATGATATGCAATGCAAACGTTTTCATTCAGTTTTCAAGGAACTTTAAGATAAAGTAAACATCATAAAGAAATGACACTTGAAATACATAAAATCTTATTTTATTGATAATTGGAAAGAGTTACATTTGGAATTACAAGTTACAAAGGATCAAAATACAATAGGAAAAAGCTAGATCCTAAGGAATCATATCTGAGGATGATCCAACTTTAAGCTGATACTTCCTTCAGAGCCTCTTGATCTCCCTCTCATAAGTATCCTTCATAGTGGCCTTGTCCAAAACAAGTTGATCCGCAATACCCTTCTAACCCCCTTACCCTATCTCTGTTTGTTTTATGTGTTTTCTTTTAAAACATCTTAGGGTTTTGTTCATTATTTTTCCCTTTCCTTTGGAAATAATAAAAGCGCGGTGGCGACTCTTGCTTAATGAGTTAAGTTAATCTATAGCTTATACTCGCAATTTTTACCACTACACTAATAAAACAAAGAGATAAGGGTACGGGGGTTAGTTATGCAAAGGGAATGTTTTAGCACCCCTCACATCTATAGTACTCTATAGGAACCTCTTCAAAATTTGTGTTTGGCATAAAAAGAGTGTTTTTGCTAAAGATTAGGGAGATGAGAAAAATAATTTTTTTTAAAGATTTTTGTTTGACAAGACTTCCCGAGCCTCTTGTCTACGTACCAACAAAGTGCAATGGAGGATCAAAACCTTGTAGTTCGTGGTACAAATCAAAAGCCTTTGTGATGGTTGATTTAAATGAATTAACATTTCATTGTATTCGAGTGTAAAACTCAACTTACTACCCATAATTAATGTGGAAGAAGCATTTGTATCATCTTGAGATGGAGGATCTTTGCTGGATTGAAATCAACAAGTCTATCACTCAAAATATAAGTGAAAAATATCATCACTTCTCTACGTTATTGTGGAAGTATAGGAGCTGCATCACTACAAGAACAAAACAAATTACCATCTTTAAGAAAAGGTTTAAAAGGAAATGGTGCCCAAAGGCACAAAAGATTTGAATGAGTTTTTGGTTTTTAAGTCTTTTAAAATTGTTTTGACATGCTTAAGATGTCTTAGCATTTATTTAAGAAAATGGTTTTGAAAATCACTTGACAAAAAGACTACATGGATGAGAGGTCCAGTCATACTCCCGAACACTAAGCCCAAGTAGTAATAGCTTGTAAGCTCAAGTGTTTGTCTTTCATTGATAAACAATTGTAAGTATTCAAACATTTTTGCAACAATTTAGAAAGAAAAAGGCTACTTGGGAGAAATGTCAAGCCATAGTCCCGAATATTAAACCCAAATAGTAATTGCTTGAAAGTCATGAATATTTGTCTTCCAAACCCTAAAACATAATCAAACCAAACATACTTGTTTTCCGCCCTTGTACGACTTCAAAAACATTTTCAGAAGCGAGTATGCTTTCACCATATCGATGTGAAACAAACAAAGGCTTCAGTCTGCTAGAGTGAGCAACAAACAAAGGTTTAACCACACGATATCTCTAAAGATCACTCCCTAAAAGCATCCAACAAATTGTTCTTTACTACAAAGAACTATGTAGTCTTGAGTCTCCATCACACCTGGAGATATGTAGAAGCAAGATTTTAAAATATTGTCAAGCATATTTGTTGTACCCCAAATTTTTCCCTTAGATCCATTGATCTTCTGCATAGCATAATAGGGTAATCATGCTGCATAGCTAACCCTTTCACCAGTTTGTTGCTTGTGTTGGTTTCATTTTTATCAGGTGTTATCTTAAGGAGATTCAAGAGGTGATTGATCAAGATTTTTGGTTGGAGCATTGAATCAAACCAGCCCCTCATTTCAAAGAGATGTCTCTGTAACCCTCTCCTTGATCCTTTCCATAACCAAATACATATCCATTTTTATTCACCCTCAATTGTCACTCTTTTATTCCAAACCAATTTCAATAATCATTTATTAACCTTTTTTCTTATCCAAGTATCCATCTTTCATTTTAACCATTTTCATACCTATTTTCAAATCCAAAAATCTTTTCATTTATCCAATTTTTAATCCATAAATATCTATTTCTATAATCCATTTTCCATCATCAATACAAATATCCAATTCCATACAATTTTATCTCTCAAGGCCATATTTAAGATCTTTTCTTTTTTATTCCAATATCCATTAAAGCCATAATTATTATCCATTTTTCAAATCAATTTCTACCAATATCCATTCAATCACACATTCAATTATCAAATTGTCCAAAATCTATTTATCCATATCCATTTTTCTTAACCCATTTCTAAATCTTTTTTTCCAATTATCCATTTAAATCCACTTTTTTTTTGTTTATCCATTTAGATCCATTTGTCCATTCCAAATGTTATCTAATTTCCTAAATCCATTTTCACATCAATTATCCATTTATCTTTAACCATAAACCATTTTTCAATTTTAGTTCAAAGCCATCCAAATATCAATTTCCAATTTTAAGATCAACTTCAAAATCCAATCTTAAATTCAAGTGTTTCAAGTTCAAGTTTCAATTCTAATTATTTCAAGATTTTTTTTTTCCAAGTTTCAAATTCATTCCAAAAAAATTCAAGATGAATCAAGTCATAATATTACAATTTGAATTGGCAAGTTCATTCCAAGAACCCAAGTTTACAACAAACCCTTACAAAGTTTTTTACCACAAAGGATCCTAAGCCCATTTGATCATAAGCCCACTACAACAGTTTATCACTGCCACCACAGAAGGCTGTGCAAAATGACAAAAAGCCAATAATCCTCTGCTACCAAAACTTTCCACGCGAGGCCCCATCAAGCAAGCCTATACACTTCAAAAAGTCACACAACTTTACAGCAACCGTACAAACACTGCTACACAACTTTGCCAACAGCTAAAAAAACTAGGACCTGCTTGTACTCTCACGCAAACCCTCTGCAACATAAAGTTGACAATTCAGTAACGGTAAAAATTCAAATAAAATTTAAGAAACATGCGCTGTTTTATTGATCATATATAGCAGAGAAAGAGGAGAGTAGAAGCGGGGACCTGGAACCCAGAACAAGAAACACTTCCAAGATTCCTTCATCGGTTTGCTGCAAAAAACCCAAAAAACAAATCATTCTCAGCAAATCGAAAAAAACCAACAGCCTCATACCTCCTTTCAATTCATCAATTTTCAAACCAATATTCTACCTGGAACCCAAAATGAACAACGTTTTTTACTCAACACCACCAAAATCTCGCCACTGACAACCACACTCTTCATCGTGTGAACCCTGTCACCTCCAATCCTCTTTCTGCGGATTACAAGTCGCCACCCTCACAATCGTGCACCTCAATTAACAACAACAAAACAATAACATTGTAGTTCCAAGAAGAAGAAGGGAATCGGAAGCGAAAAAGAGAGGAGAACCAAGTTATTACCTGCGAAATCATTGAAAGTGAGTCACGACGTTTCGGTCGCGAATCGTCTTCTTCCCGACCTCCTCTTAAACCATTTCAACAAGCCATTCTTCATCAATCTTCCTCAACCAATCTTCGAAACCCAAGAATCACAACCAAAACCAAACTGAAATTGACGAAAAAGAAGAAGAGAGAATCAACCCACGTGTGAATCGTTTCTGAGATTTTCAGAATCGACGGAGAGTGTGAGGTAGTTTTGCGAAGAATCGTGAATGGGTTTTGTTTTTTTCTCAGTTTTTCTTTGAGCTTTGTTGTTGTGTTCTGAGGGTGAGATGGTCATTCAAACATTTAGGGTTAGCAGTAAATGGAGCCTAGTTGGAGCAACCCGCTCCAAGTTACTTGTTTAGGCTCACCGCCCTCTTGGGCTTCTGTGTAGCACCATGATTTCAGCCCCATTCTGTTTTGGACCATAAGGATTCATATATCCTTTCAAAACCAAATGCCACCCCTTTTTTTTTTAAAATGTCATGTTGTTTTTTTTTAATTATTTCTTTTTACTATTTCATTATTACCTTTTTTCTAAATTTTCTTAAATAATAAATTCTTAGCACATTTCCTTTATTATTGGCCGATGATATCATATAAATCTTGACTTTGTTGATTATTTCAAAATCACCAAAATTCTAGATTTGTAGGAGGCCACTTTCTATTTTCTATTTTGGTCGAGGAAAGTTAAAAATCTAAGATTATCGATTTCTCGATTAAATCTTGATTTAAACGAGACCAACTTGATTTTTATTCCGATCATATTTTGGTCGATGAAAGTTAAAAATCTTAGATTATCGATTTTTCGATTAAATCTTGATTTAAACGAGACCAACTTGATTTTTATTCCGATTCTATTTTGGTCGATGAAAGTCAAATATCAAGATTATCGATTTACCGATTTAAATCTTGATTAAGACGAGATCAATCTTTATTTAGGCTGATGACGTTACACAACTCTTGACTTTGATCAATAAAGTCTTGATAAATGTGAGGCCACCTTTTATTTATTTTTGTTGGTCAATGAAAGTAAAAAATATAAGATTATCGATTTCTCGATTAAATCTTGATTTAGACGAGACCGATTTTATTTTCATTTCGATTCCACTTCCTTTATTTTGCTCGATGATATAACGAACCTCGTGGTTTAGTTGATTTCATTGAGTTGACAAGACTTTGATCAACACGAGACCATTTTCTCTTTGTTTCAATTTTATTCACCTATTTAGTCGATGAAAGTCAAGAATCATTGATTATCGATTTCTCGATTAAATCATGATTAAGACGAGACTATTTCTGATTTTATTTCATCTCATCTTATTCATGTCTTTTACATCATCTTATTTAAATTATTAACTTGTTATCTCGTAGTATTTCTATAACTGTTATCTTTCCCCCCATTCCAAAGGGAGACCCTTAAATTGACTCATGAAGTCACTAAACAAACCATCTTACCTTATCCTTCTAGGTTTACCCTTATTTCTTGGCTATCGTGAGTCAACGAAATCATAACTAGAAGTAGGTTGGAGTTCTTACACTCTATGTGATTCTCACCATTATGAGAACTCACTTTCCCCCCATAACGTAGATTTAGAGAGTTATCGTGAACTCTAAAGATGAGTCATACTCATTTTCCCCTTGGAACTTTGGCCATAGTCAATGGTTCCTATCCATCACCCTTAGATTGGTAGAACTACGCATACTCTGATTCTATTCCCGAGGATACGTAGGCGCAAGGTGCGATGCCTTGTCAAGTATACTTAGATACTAACCCCTAGGGTTTTCAACCGTTAGCATAGTACCCTTAGCAAGCGAGTAAGATTTAACAAGTAAAACAAGAGGTTCCTGTAGAGTACTACAGACGTTTAGGGTGCTAATACCTTCCCTAGGCGTAACCAACCCCCGAACCTTAGATCTCCCCCCTTTAGGTTTTTTAAAGATCTTGAACCTTTCCTTTGGATAAATCAAAGTCGGTTGTAAAAGAAAATGATGCAAGTTAATAACTAGCTTGTTATCCGATTTTCACCGCAACAATATTAATAAAAAAACTTTTTTTTTCTTTTCTCTCGCTCAATAAGTAAAAGATCCCAAACTAACATAATCTAACATTCAATTGCAAGTCTAACTAAAAGGTTCCCGTTGAGTACAACAAACGTGAGGAGTGGTAATACCCACCCCTTGCATAATCGACTCCTGAACCTAAATATGGTTGCGACGACCATCTTCTTTTTTAAGGGTTTTGATGATATTTTCTCTTTCCATCTTGGGAATAAATAAAGTTCGGTGGCGACTCTCTTCAAGTATTTTCCAGCGTTCACACGAAGGATCGTATTTTTTGAGATACGACACCTTGCAGTACACTTTAAAGAAACTACTTACATTATATAAACACTTGAAAAATGTGAAAATTATCCAAAGTTTAACTCTTTAAATGCTTTATACTAAGTTCATTTGTAAACTTGCACAATTGTTCTACAAAATTAACAATTTTGAGTCTAGTACAATCAATTTCATACCTTAGGTAATTAATGATCCTCACATATTCAGATTGTTTTATGTTATTACTAGTGGTCTTCAAGTGTTTAACACTTGGCTCATTTGAGGTGCAAGAAGGTTTAAACTCAAAGAAGTTTTATTTCGTGAAAGATCTTTTAAATGTAATAATAATAATTCAAATAAGTTCCTTATTATGACTTAGTATTCAATCAAAATGATTGAGCTCACCTCTCTGAGATCTTTCAAATTGAAGTAGTTCAACAACAAAATTTTCACATTCTATGTGACATGAATGTTAGAACTAAGTATGTTAAAAGTAGTAAAATTATATATACAATTTGAAGTGACAATTTTTTTAGTTCAATTGTATTTCATTTGATATCCATTCAAAATTAACTTTCTAATTGAAATATGATAGCGCGAAATTATATCGTGTATTTGACTTGACTTGCATGAATTTATATTATGTTTTACTCATTTTTTCCTGATTTATGCTTTATATTACCCGCATCTATTTATGTTTTTCAGGTACTCGAGTCGAATCGGAATTTAACGGAAAGTGAAGATTTAGAATGGAAAGAATTAAGGAGTAAAGAAATTAGATGGAAAGAAAAGAAAAAAAAGAAGAAAAAGAAAATTGAAAAAAAAATATAAAGGGGTGAGGCCCACCATCACACATGTGGCGCAAGCCACATGGGAGTGGCGCCCACCACCTTCATCATATGTGGTGCCAGCCACTAGTCAAGGAAAGGAAGAGGTGGCGCAAGCCACCTATGTTCTGGGAGAAAAAAAATCTCTCCACTTTCCCAACCTTTTCTCCACTTCTCCAGATTCTACCAGTCTTCCCTCAAGCCGATTTCCACGCCAGGCAACGCACTTTTCTCAACTGCCAAGGCCAGCACTCAGTATAAGAGAGAAATCATACCTCCATTTTGGGGGTCCGTGAATTTTTACCAGAGCTTTTAGTTAATCAGATTTTATATTTTCTTCGAGCAAACAGTTTATTTTTCTGCACTTTCAATTCCTGTTATCTTCTTGTAATCAAGCTTGCCGGAATCGTTTCGAGTTTCTGTAACCAGATTATTAGAAGTTAATTTCAATTCCAGGTTTAATTTATATACTTGTTATTTTATCATTTTCCAGCATGATTTGTGATATTATTTTACACTGTGTTAGCATGTTTTGTTTCCAAACCATGTCCGGCTAGATTAGTTGATGTCAGCATGTAAGTAAATTGATCGGAAGGGATTAAATAATAATCGGTGTTAACTTTTACAAATTAGTTTTTAGGCTTTGGTTTCTTATTTTTAAATCGATTAACTTTTCTTACGAAAGTAGAAAGGTAGTTAAGGTTAAGGTCAAGATAAACGAGAGTTTGAGAGTTTAACCAGATAGCTGAAACTAGGCATTAATTCTAAATACAGCAGAAGCACTTTAGAATCAATTAGGACTTATTTATTTTCAAAAAGTATTTTTAAATGAAAATGATACAGCGAGAGCGCTCATTCTGATTTAACAGTATAGTCTGAATCAATAAACACGAGAGTGTGAGATAAGGTCTTTTAAATAAGTATTTTCTACTGAAAAGTATTTTGGCACTTAAACCTACACCGATGACTTATTAAATTCCCAACGATTAATGCGTTACATACTGATATCTCATTATTAATTGTTCCTATTAAAAGTTTAGCATTCTTAGATTTAATTTATGTCGCTCATAACCTCCCTAAAACGATTAGCCTTAACTAAGCATAGTAACAACCCGATAACACTAGTTTGATTATCAGTCCTTGTGGGATCCATATCTTTTTAAAACTACGCGATAGACTGTGCGCTTGCAGTTAGTAACCCCGATAGACTCATAAAGTCGCGATCAAAATATTCATGAATTTTATCCCAATTTGTCTATGACTATTGTCTTAAAATAAAACTTGAGGTATTTTATGCAGGGTCTTATCCATGCTTTTAAAAAACAGTATATTATAATGAAAATGGTCCCGAAAAAATGCTATCAAAAGATGTCGATATTGATACCATTATTAACCATTTTTATGACAAAGAAAAAATTGTCATTAATTCACACCGCGACTAGCGCAATCACAATTACAACACATGTATCGATTGAAATTACAAAAAGTTAACGCAACCAATAAGTGACTGTTATTTAAAAACTTCTTCTTATCTATATCCTTAATGATACTTTTTCTAATTATATTCCTACCAAAAAATTAGAAACTTCTAAAATATTAACTTATGTCCAGTAATTACTCAAAACAAAAAAGGGGAGGAGATGAAGAGACTATTCTAATTGCATAAAGTAAATAGAAAGAAATAAATGGTCTCATTGTAAGGTATCCCAATAGGAAGCCATGTGTGTGCATTGTGAACTAACTAGGATAAAGCAAGAATCTGACATAAGTCAAGCAAACATTCCCTTCCTTTGGATTAAGCCACATGCAACAAGTAAGCACAGAATAAGACAAGCATCAGATGAAAGAAGGACTTAAGCCATAAGGTTAAAGTTATGTATCAGAGCCAAGTCTTCAAAAGTCAACCAAAGTTCTAAAGTATCAGATGAATGAACCAAGGTCTCATAACAATCCAATAACATAGGGAAAAGTAACCAAAAACCATAGGTCCAAAAGTCAAATTCTAACTAAAGCTAAGGATAGTGACCATTAGTCCAAAGATTAGCGAACCAAGTTTTTTTAGAGTTTTTCCTTTATTAATAACTTTAAAAGCAAAAGAAAATGTCCAAGTGGACAAAGGAAAAAGAAGCATAAACATAAACAATATGACATGTAAAGAGAAAATCCATAAATCAAAGCAATTAAATTAAACATCAAAATAAATGACCAATAAAATAATGGAAAGTCGGGAACAACACAAGTAACATATAATAAATTTTTGAGAATTTTAAAATACATAAAACTATTTTTAAATCAAAAAAAAATGCTTGAAATAAGAGAACATTAATGAAAAATAGCAAATCATAAAATAAAATTCTGATAAAATAAAATAAGGTGTAAAATAATAAAAGAGAATATTATAATTTTTTTGGGATTTTTTGGAGTTAAATCTGATTTAAAATGAATTTTGTAAAAAAAAAACAAATAAAAAGAAAATAGAAAATGCATGGACCATTAGATCTGGATTCATTAATCCAAGTGGCGCATCAGATGGATTAGATCTAGATGCTCACTATGGACATTTAATGAAATAACGCATCAGATCAAGTTTAAATCAGCCACTAAAGTTAAACCAAATGGCGTGCTCAAACCACCACCAAAACTCCTTCGATCATCTTCTCCGGTGAGTTGCTCACCGGAGTTTGGAATTTGGTTAGCTCAAGGCATAAAACCACCATCAGTACAACCACATCATCCGTGTGAATCCAACCATGGTCTCCATTTCCATTTATTGGATTTGAGCAGTGAGAATTTTGTGAAAACTCAGTGAAAATGAATACACGAAAATTAAAATTAAATGTTGAAAACAAACAACCAAAGTAAGCTGAGGTAGGGGAAAGAATCAGAGAGTATCAAGCTACATCGTGGTTTCTTATTTCAGTTTAAAAAATGCTCAGAACTACCTTGTCCAAGTAGTGATCAGAGGTGGTGAATGATGGATTTGGTTAGCACGTTTCAGAAGGTCTCTGAGCTTGATTATTGTTGTTATGGCTTCGGAGGACATCGAAGATGCTAATGGAAACAAGAAATAGAGTTGAAATATCTTAGAATTTGAAAACGAACTTGGAGAATTTTAATGAAAAGTGTGAGCTCGGGCAGTGGTTTTAGGGGGTTTTTAAGTTTCATTTTAAGAGAAAAGGCTTGCTCTATTAATAGCTGAGGTGAATAAAGCTCATACGTGTGAGAAGTTGTTATGGAACGTGTGATTCAAGTATGAGCAAAACGTGATAATTCTTAAGTGAAAAGCCAACTAAAAGGCAACCAAAACCTTCACATTTCAAGTCTTTTTTTTATCCTTATACATCACTTAACATTGGATTAATTTGGATTATTTGATCACTTCTATTTTCGGTTCCATGTACGAAAATCAGTTTCAAGTGGCCATCTTCAAACCATTGAGAAATTGTGTAGACTTGACCATCACCTCTCATTCTTTTTGCTAAGTGATCACATCATAACATAGAGTACAATGCGAAAAGAAAGGTTTCATTTGTACAAATGAGCAAAATGTTATGAACTGGTAAAGTCAGCACCATGACCTATAATTAGAGGTTCAAGATAATTTTAAGTCCAAAATGATCTATAATGTCTTCAAATGTTTCATGGTTTTCCAAGCATAATTGGCCTTTGATCCTTGAAACAAACTTGTATAAGGCATCAAATATGATAATTGGGAAAAAGACCCACCCACAAAAGTTAAAAATTAATAGAGTTATGATCTTTGGAAGTTTGGCAAATAACACTTGAATTTAGGTCAAATTTCACTAAGTCAACAAAGTGACCTCTAATGTTTCCAAAATTTTGATAATCTTCAAAACATAATTGGCTCTTGAATTTTAAAGAGATCTTGTAAAGGATGTCAAGAAGCGTCATTTGCCCAAGGAAGCACTTAAAAATGCTGAAAAATCAGTGAGTTATGATATTTTGATCTTGTTGACTTTTTAGGTCAAAGTACTTTGAATAACCTTTCAACCTTTGAACTTTCATGCATTTAAAGGTACATTGATGATCATGTGAACTCAAAATGATGTAATCTTGAATGTACTTTGATTAAACTTGAAATGGCTTGAGGAAACTTGTTGATGAAGGCATGGAAATAAACACATGAACCTTTTAACTTTCTTGAGAAACAAGCTATCAAACTTTAAAATATCTTTGATCAAATGAAGTTAAATAATACTTGAGACCCTATGCTTTGAGATTAGAGTTCATGCTTTGACGAATAGCCTTTGAAAATCAATGGTTGACCACACTTTGCCTTGAGGAACTCAAACATTAGTTGAGGAGACAATCACTTGATGCTCTTGACTCCAAACCCTACCTTGCAAAAGAAACAAAAGGCACAAGGCATATTTTTTGTATTTTGATTAATGGTTAGTGAATTATAAAGCATATAAATACAAAAATTTAAAAAGAAATATACAAAGAGGTGCTTGATGATCTCTGCAAAGTCAAGCCCAAAGATGAGAGGGTTAAGAGACAATCAAATTCGTGATCTTGATGCATTGCAAAGATTTAAATGAGGTGGGATCTTAGGGGTAAAAATTAGGGTATGACACCTACTAAGGAATTTAAGTCTCTATGCCCTTATATAATCCTTGTAAAAGCATGCGTTTTGAATTAAAATTTTGCTAAGTTTAAAACATTTCTAAGTCACATTATAAAATAAAAATTTGCTAAATAACAACAACAACAACAATCTAAATAACAACAACAACAAAAACATAATACCTTCGATCTTAATTACAACAAAAACAATAATTCTTTTACTTATCTTCTCAAAATATAACAACATAAAACATTCAATCTTAATAAAAACAACATAAACAATAAATATTTTATCATCCAAAAAAAAAAAACAAATATAGAATTCAATCTCAATCTAAACAACAAATATATAAAAACTTCAATCTTAATCTTAACAACTGTGAGAACAAGATTTGGTTCTGCAATATCATCTCTAAGTTTTGATGATAACAGATGAATATTTGTATGAACAATTTTGCGCAATTAATGTTGTTATTCGTGAGAACCTAGCAAACAGATTATGCTTCCGTGAATTGGAGCAATGCTCAATGAAAGATGCTTCGAGGATGTGATCTCAATTCGAAGATAAGACAAGATTCACATAACTCTGATGCGAAAGGAAAAAGAGAATGAATTCTGAAGATCAAGAGACAAGGGTTCTGATGGGACGAAGTCCAAATGCTAAAGCCTCACGATTTTTGATCAAGGTTCTGAAGACCTACCCAGAGTCGACTCTCATGCTTCAATCAAATATTATCAGAAGCCTCTGAAGATATGAAGAAAGTGGATTCAGAGAACAAGTTCTGAAGATTCTGGAAGCGCAGAGCTGATGATTCGAAGACTTAATAATCTCAAGAACCATACAATGTTTTCCCTTCCTACTCACGCTCACAAAATGCCTCTGAAGTTGAGAAGCCCAGAAAACCTGCCACACTGTACAACTGTACCACTTTACAATGTTAAAATTCTCGAAGACTGTGTGAAATAAAAACAAGACAATCTGACATAGACAGGATGCGCTGCATGCAGAAGATTTTGTACCTGTCCTCACGCTTCCAGCCGAAAGCCTACTTAGCTATCATGATTTCAATTCAACGGCTCTTTTCACTTGGCTATAAAAGGAAGCTCAAAGACTTGAAGAATGATACACATGCGAACTTCTACAATACATTTTTAAGTCTGTTCTTTCTGAAGTCATTCTTGGTCTAAAAATCGTGTTTACGTTATCAGCTTGATAAGAAGCAATTCTCTGTAAACTCATTGTGTTTGAACTTAAAAGTTGTATTCCTTAAGAGAGTCTTAGTGATTAGATCTCTTGAGAAGTCTAGGACGTGTGTCTTAGAGGTTGTGCCTTGAGTAAGACCTGTGAGGTTGGATTACTTGAGAAGTCTAGAACGTGTGAGTTCTAGAGGTTGTTGTTAGTCACCAGTTGTGTAGCTCGTGCAGTGTACTATTTTGTTGAATAGTGGATTAAGACCTTGTTGAGAGAGGCAAAATCACCTTGGCGGGTGGACTAGACTAACTTGAGAGATTCTCAAGTGAACTAGTATAAACATAACGTGTTTATATCTCTTTGTTTAACTAAGTTGTTATTCTTTAGAATAGGGAAAAAGTTTTAACAAGAAATTTATTCAAAAGAAATGATTATTTGGAAAAACCAATTCAAACCCCCCTTTCTTGCGTTTTTCACACCTTCAAACAACAACAACAATATTAAACCTCTAGGGTTTACGGTTTCAACAACAACAATAACAACATTCTTGTAACATGAATTATGACAATGTTTCATGTATTACAAATGTGATGAAGGAGTCAAGAAAATGAGTTTCGTGTTTCCTTTCTTTGCTTCGTACGAGTTGGAGAAGATATAATGGAGATTAGTGAAGAAGTGGTGTTTTGTATGTTTATGGAGACGTTTTTCTTATGTAATTTGTTTTAATTTAAAATAAAAAATGAATGAGACTATTTCACCTCAGATAGTTCTACCAACAGTGGGGAAATTTAATCTTTTTTAATTTAAAATGAAAAAAGACTAATATTTACAACAGTCGGCCTCACCAACTATGAGAAAGGAAGCACATTTTATTTTAAAATAAAAAAAAAAGTGAAATAACTTTTCTCCTCTAACAGTTTAACCAAAACGTGGGGAAAGTTTAGCCTATTTTATCTATAAAAACTCTATGTTCATTTACCTTTTTCCCAAACCAAACACAATCTGCCTCAAAACACCATCTTCCATTAACAAAACACTAATTTCCCCCTAAACCAAACTTTAAAATGTAATTTTTTCCATTAAAAAATCTAGAAAACATAATTTATTGTTGTGTTGTTGTTGAGGTATCACTGACTTAGAAGACAAGGCTCTGAAGATTCGTAATTGAAGATGCTAAAAGAATATCTAAAATATGATTTCTCATTCATTAATTTTTTCAATATAAGTAATTTGTTCCCAGTGTTGCTATAACTAAACAATGAAAAAAATGACTTGAAATGAATAAAAAACAAAATTGCTAGTGTTGGGATTTGAAGCCTGTCTTTAAGAGCCATTTTCTCATGGTTGTTGAAGAAGACCTAAAAGAAAAGTAATTCAATTTTAATTTAAAAAATAAATAAAAGGAACATGTCACTTTTATAATAAATAAAACACAAAATTGTTGGTGTTGTGATTTGAACGTGTCTATGAGAAACTCTTCCCCACAGTTGGAAACATTGACTGAGGGGAAAGATGATTTTAATATTAAAATTAAAATAAAAAAAAGATGCTTAATGGAATTGATTTGACCTCGGTGGAGCAATTGAACAAGGTTAAAGTTCATTACAAAATGTAAAATTTGTTGTAATAATAATCGACAAAAGCGTGTACAAAACATTAACTAACCTGTAATGAGAGTATGATGTGTCAATTTTTATAATTAATTTTTTTTATTAAAACCGTTAAAGATTTTGAACCTTAAATAGTAACACCAACGCTAAACAAGCCTAACCTCGCCCTAAATAAAGTCGAACTAATGACGACAATCATATTTTTTTTGTGTTTATTATTGACATTGCTCATTCCATTTGAAAAATATTTATACCCCTTGCAATAAACCCCAATGATACTAACTACATTATATAAACACTTGAAAATGTGAAATTTCTTCAACGAAAAAATATCGAATCTAGTATATTCTCTTGTATCCTTGAGGAGATCAATGATGCTCACATATTCATGTTTTTTTACTATCACCTGTGTTTTTAAAGAGTTTAACACTTGGGTTATATAAGGTGCAAGATGTTTTAAACTCGTAGTAGTTATATTTCTCTAAAATATGTTAAACGTACTTATAATGATCCAAATAAATTTCTTATTCTACCTTAGTAATCAATTAAAATGACTCATCTCACTTCTCTGAGATATTTCATATTGAAGTTGTTACACAACAAAAATTTCACATTATACGCGACATGAATGTTAGAATTGCGTATGTTAAAGTCATTAAATTATATATACAATTTAAAGTGATGGTTTTTTAGATAAGTGTGTTTCATTTGATATTCGTTCAAAATTAACTTTTTAATTGAAATAATCATGAATTTGGTCCAGATTTGTCTATAACCATTGTCTTAGAATCTGCCTTGAAGTAATTTAAGCAGAGTTTTACCCATGCTTTTAAAAACGACTTGTTACAATGAAAATGGTCGCGATGAAACGGTATCATAAGATTTTGATACTAATACCATTATTCACTGTTTTTATGACAAAGAACAAATTATCATTAATTCACACTGCGACTACAACAATCATAGTTGTAACACGTGTATCGATCAAAATTACAAAAATCATAATGCAACAAGAACACGAAAATTTATTTAAAATCTTCTTCTTATCCATATCCTTAATGTTATTTATTCTTTTTTTTTTCAGAAGGCAATTAGGATATATTGAATAAGCCATCTGCACAAGGGGTGCAAACCCTTACAAAGGAAACAAAACTAGTCCAACTAGAAACACAAAGAGGGAACAACATACCATTCATAGAATGAAAACTTAAAAGGGCCTAAAAGAGAGGATAACCACCATCTCCAACTAAAATACTTAATAGAATTTAAAGTATCTTCTATCGACACCGCAACATTATCGAAAATAAAACGGTTTCTACCATAACAGAGATACCAAACTGTTGCAGCCCAAACCGCCAAGCCATACACGCTGCCAGAAGGAGTTGAAACAGAATTCTCAAAATCTGACATAGAGTCCAAACAACTTGATTTACTGATGGGGTGTATTCCAATCCATCTCCCGACTCCCTTCCAAACCTCAGCCGCTATTGGACACTCAAGGAAGACATGGTTTATGCTCTCTACAAGACAACCACACCTATTACACCCCTTCTCACCTTCCGGGACCCCTACGTTTCTCTTGATCAAATTACTTTTTACAGCAATACCATTCCTTAAAACTTTCCATAAAAGCACGATAACCTTAAGCGATGCCTTGATATTCCAAATTCTATTTAAACCTGTCAATGTAGCGTCATCTAACATATTCACAAAAGAATGGAAATGAATACAGTCATAACATGATCTAACCGAAAACTCACGCAAGTTCTGCTAAGAGTTCACTAGGTCAGAGGCAGTGTTCCACGAGAATCCGTGTTCCATCTCCCTGCTTGGCGTAATGACTTCCAGCAGCTCCAAAAACTTTAATTTATCACTTTCCAAGTCTGATGTCGTTGGAAAAAGGCTAAAATTAACAGCCCAGATCCACAAGTCACCACTCCATATTCCATGGTCTGCTACCGATCCCTGCGGATTCCTAGCGTGATTAAACAAATCAGGGAATTGAAGCTTCAAAGGGATATCCAACAACCAAGAGTTATGCCAGAATGAAATTTTCTACCGTTCCCTAACGAACAAGAAACTTTTTCAACAAAACGATTCCTCTTCGACTCCACATCGAATCCGATCCCAACCAAATCCCTCCACCAAATTGAGTCCTTACTACCACCCTTCTCCCCATCATAGATGTTTATCCTGAGAGTTAAGTTCTCTCCATACCTACTATAAATCATCCTCTTCCAAACACTACTACCATCCTTAATCAACCTCCACTTCCACTTAAGTAAGAGGGCAGCATTGAAGCTAGTAAGATTCTTAACTCCGAGGCCACCCTTATAAGTAGGCAAACATATCAAATCCCACGCAACCCAATGTATATTTCTTTTACTTTCAGAGCCTCCCCATAAAAAGCTGCTCTGAATATACTGCAACTTTTTCAAAACCTTCGACGGCACCTTATAGAACGAAAAAGCATACAGCGAGAGAGCATTAATCACTGAATTAATCAATACGAGCCTTCCACCAATCGACATGTTTATACCTCTCCAATCCGACAGTCTGCATCTCACTTTATCAACCACATCCTGCCAAAAAGTAACCCGTCTAGGGCTCGCCCCAACCTTGACACCGAGAAAAGAAAACAGGATACTCAGAACATCATAGTGGAGGAAGACGGACGCTGCAGACAGAAAGACACTATCCAAATTAACACCACCAACCCTGCTTTTTGAAAAGTTAACTTTCAGGCCTGTGAGCAGCTCAAATCCGCGCAAAATTGCCTTTATACACCAAATATTACCCCAAGTAGCTTCTCTAACCATTAACGAATCATCAGCAAACTGAGCAATACTTATCGTAACGTCATCAGTCACTTTAAATCCGTGGTACATTCCTTTGTTTTCTGCTTCTATCACCAAGAAGTTTAAAACTTCTATGACCAAAATAAAAAGAAAAGGAGACAATGGGTCTCCCTGACAAAGACCTTTCTCGACTGCAAAGTCCTTAGTAGGACTCCCGTTGAATAATACTGACATGAATCCCCTACACACTAAAGCCTTGATCCATTGAATCCACCTTTCACCAAAATTTAACTTTCACAGCAGCTTGATAAGGAACCTCCACGAAACGCAGTCATAGGCACGCTCAAAGTCCAACTTGAATAACATACAACTACGTTTACTCCTCTTTACTACATCCATAACCTCGTTGGTCACAATAACTCCATCAAACACGCATCTCCCCTGCACAAAAGCAGTCTGTTCCTCAGAGACCAGAGAATTAATGACATTCTTTAACCTTCTAGCTAGAAGCTTCGACAAAATGTTTTGGCAGCAATTGATTAGGCATATTGGTCTATAACTCTTTAAATCTTGAGGGTTTTTCTTTTTTGCAACCAAGGAAATGAACGACAACACCCCAGCCTTAGTTAATACCGGATTATCATAAAAGTCATTGACAAAATTAAAAACCTCGTCTTTAACTATCTCCCAGCACTTTTGAAAGAAAGCAAAAGAGAAGCCGTCAGTCCCCGGGCTCTTATCGTCTTGGCACCCCCATACTGCATCTTTTACCTCTTCTTTGGAAAACATAACTTCCAAACCCTTACTGCCCTCCTCAGAAAGAGACTTCAGGTTCAAAGCCTCAAAACTAGGACAAAAGGAGCGCAGATCTTTAAAGTTCTTTTCAAAAAACATTTTGACCTCACCCTTCACTCCAGTCACGTCTTCAACCACACCTGCTTCAGAATTAACGAACCAGATATTGTTCCTTCTACGCCGCTTCTTGATAGTAAGATGGAAGTACTTAGAATTACAGTCACCGTACTTCGACCAAGATTCTCTCGCTCCTGCCTTCAACGTATCTTCTTTCAAAGTCAAGTTCTGCCAAACCTGATCCGAAACCTTTGATCTCTTACTTAACATATCATCGAAGCTCTCGAATCCTAACGAACTAACTTCTTTATCAAGATCATTCAAGTCATTAATTGCTTCCTCTATGTTAACGTCAATCCAACCAAACATCGTTCTACTCCACACCTTAAGACCCTCCTTCAATTTAGAAAGCTTGGTTTTCAGGACATATCTTATTATATCCTACCAAAAAAATTAGCAACTTCTTAAATATTAACTTTACTCAAATTGTTCCCCAAAAACCAAAGGAAATAAACTAGCTTGGAAATAAATTTTGCATAAAATGGGCCAACCAATGTCCAAGGATAAATAAGATATGAACATCAAACTCATTATCATTAAAAGATTCAAGAAAACATTCATAGAGGCAATATATTACATATCCACACACATGCATATATTATTTTTGAAACTTAAGTGTCTATGAAGTCCAAACATAGTTGGAAATCAAGACATATGAAGAAATTTTATTTAAGTAGAGATATCATGCATGGATGACTTTTATTGTACATATTAAGTGGAAATTGTTGAGGGCATCTTCAACAAGTTTGAGAATTCAAAACTTAGAATATTCTTGAATGAGGCTTCAGCATGAGAGTTAGAGTCAAAACACCAGCCATGCTCAATATTTGAATTTGGGAAGAAAGCGCAGAAGCTCCCACTATCTTTTTTTGCGCAGTCTTCATGAAACTCACATAAGTAAGGATCTTGTTCCAATATCTTCTTAACCTCCGACTTTTCCAAACACTTTACTATAGGAAAAAACCCAATTCTTTCTGCTACACATTTACAATTGCCATTGCAACGGTTCTCAAATACGTTACAGGTAAATCTTCCACATGTATCTGCTTCTAACTTTTTCGTCGGAAAACACTTGCTTCTACCTTCTTCATCGAAAATATTATTACTGCAAATTGTAATGCTAGTTATTATATACGCAATAATAAAAACACGTGTTTGCATTGTATATGGAAATGTAAAGGCCATATCTTTAAACCAAACTCTAAATTGATTGTCAATTTGTAGAATTAATTTTTACATGATTGTTCACAAATAAAATTTATTGTAATCGATACAATTGATTCTACTTGATTTTTAGATTTTGAGTCAAGACATAATTTTTACAAATTTATGAAAATCAATTTTCCATCAATTTATACAAATTTAAATTACTTTACCTTCAGTTTTAATCATATTAAAAAATTAATTTGTTTATAATCAATTTATATCACTACATAATCAATTTTAATAGACTCAGTAAGCTTTTTGGAATTCATTTTGTTATTTTTTATATGAAAAGAAGATCTCAAAAGAATTATCTATACAAATAAAAAGAAATCTTGTTAATGTAAAATAAAAATATTTAAATTTAATACCTACTTATTATGAAGTGTTGCAAAAAAAAAATAGTGATAACAGGCCCACTCGAATGAGATCCAAGCCCAAATGGATGAAGGACTTTGTGACAAAATAATTAGTTTTATTATTAATTGCTATGTTAATTTTACTTTTCATTTTTCTGGTTGGGCTGGCCCATTAGATCAATTCTTAGAAATTGATTAGTTGTATTTAAAACAACTTCTATTTTGGAATGAGCATAGAATGAATTCAGAAATTTCTTACTTTCCTATTTCTTCTTGCTTTTGTGTGTATCCTTAGAAAACCCTAGATCTTAAAATTAATAGTTGTGGAAACCTTTTTATCAAATTGGTGCTTTCATCATGGCTCCACCTCCCAAACCACCTAACCCTAGAGATATCATTGAAGAAGCTGTTCAAACAGCCCATATCCATTTAGACAATGCAATGAATCAAACTCAGCAGCAAATGGATAAAAGATTTGACAAAACTACGGCAGATCTGCAGCTGATTCAAACTCGAATGGACAACGAAAAACAGATTTCAGATTCAAGATATGAGAACATCATGGGACTGCTCAACAACATTGCTATCCAAAGGGAACAGCAACAGCCTGTTACTACTGTTCATACAACAGCAGCAACATCATCCTCATCAGGTATTAGTCACCCACCCCATTCACCCCCTATATCAACAACCACCATAGCCCTGCTTTTACAAATGTTTCCACCCCACATAGTTCACCTATTTTCCAGCAGCAATCCTCAATGGTTAACTCTACAAACACCTTACACCCAACCCTCGTCACCACTGCCCCCATTCGCCCCACCCCTACCCAAATCCCTAGGTTTATGTCCTCCCCTTATTTCACTCAACCCAACAGCTTGCCATTCACATAAAATTACAATATTCCATTATTCCAACAAATACCCCAACCCCCATTTCAACAACACACACCACTAGCCCCATTTCGAACTCCGAAATTAGAGCTTCCCATGTTTGATGGTTCAAACCCTCTAGAATGGTTATTTCAGGCAGATTAATATTTCGAATTTTACCAACTTCCACCTGAACATAGATTATCCATGATGTCTTTTTATATGAAGGGAGAAGCTCTATGTTGGTACAAATGGATGTATCAAAGTAACCTTTTGAGTGATTGGTCCTCTTTTACAAGAGCTTTGGAATTGCGTTTTGGTCCCTCTACCTATACAAATCACCAAGCTGAATTGTTTAAATTGAAACAAGTGGGTTCTGTTGTGGAATATCAAGATGCATTTGAAAAACTTGGTACTCAAGTGTTTGGTTTATCTCAAAAGGCCATTCTAAATTGTTTTATCTCTAGTCTGACAGCTGAGATTCAAAACGAGATAGCTATTCTTAAACCGGTTTCAATTTCACAAGCCATAGGACTTGCAAAGCTGATCGAATCTAAAATTAAAGATGCCAAGCCCAAATTTCAGAAATCATTCCCGATAACAACTCACAAACCCAATACAACAACCCAAAAACCAGTCCAACATTCAGCCACTAAAACCCAAGCCCAAGCCCAAGCCCAACCAGCCAAACCTCCCATTCGTAAACTCGCTAATGCCCAACTTCAAGAGCGTCGCGCTCAGGGCTTATGTTTCAATTACGATGAGAAGTTCATACCGGGTCACCGATGTACTTCCGGTAAATTCCTCTTGTTGATAGAGGATGATGATATCCCTAACCAACAAGAAGAAGTAGAAGTCTCCCATGCAGAACCAGCCGCAGCTGATGTTCCTTAACACACCACTGAAGCCGACGATACTTATTTTCAGTTGTCCCCTCAGGCTGCCATTGGACACTTTTCACCCAAGACTCTTAAATTCACCGGATTGCTTAGTGGTTTAACAGTGACAGTTTTAATAGACACTGGCAGTACCCATAATATACTTCAACCTCGCATTGCCCAACACCTCAAAGTCCCAACCAAACCTATTCCCAATTTTTCAGTCATGGTAGGAAACGAATCTAAACTATCTTGCACTGGCCTCTGCCCCCAAGTCCCCATCACTTTACAAGACAACTTGTTCCACATACCTTTCCATTTATTACCAATTGAAAGGGCAGACGTGGTACTTGGTATGGAATGGTTACGCACTCTTGGTCCTATTATGGCATATTTCTCTATTCCTAAGATCTCCTTCACCCACCAAAATAACACCATCACCATCACCGGAGATCCTAAATCACTACCTGAACACTCTTCATACAACCAATTCTGCCACCTTTTACACACAGATTCAATTGCGTCAATCCACCTCCTACTTTACCAACCTTCAAATGAAAATTAAACTTTCCAACCCAAAAACAAACCAAACCTTCTTGACTCGTTACCCAAATCCCTCCTAAAACAAATCACAGCCCTTTTAAAATCCCATGCTGCTGTTTTCCAACAACCCCACGGTCATCCCCCCTCAAGACCACATGACCATCACATCCCAATACTTCCAAACACAGCCCCAATTAATGTGAAACCTTACTGCTATCCTCACTCACAGAAAGACGCCATGACAACCATTATTCATGATATGCTTCATGAAGGCATCATTAAGCCTAGCAACAACCCATACTCCTCACATGTGTTATTAGTTCGAAAAAAAGACGGGTCTTGGCGGTTCTGTGTAGACTACCGTGCCTTAAACGCGGTAACAGTCCGTGACCGTTTCCCTATCCCAATGATTGATGAACTCTTTGATGAATTGGGTTCTGCAACTATTTTTTCTAAGATCGATTTGCGATCGGGTTACCACCAAATCAGGGTGGCTTCTGAAGATACACGCAAGACAGCTTTTCGCACATTTGATGGACACTATGAGTTTTTAGTTATGCCCTTTGGGTTAACTAACGCCCCTAGCTCATTTCAATCAGCAATGAATGATTTGTTACGCCCATACTTACGTCGGTTTGTCTTAGTTTTTTTTTATGACATTCTCATTTACAGTGCTGGCATTTCTGAACATGTTCACGATTTACAATTGATTTTAGATTTATTGTTATCTAACCATTTTTATGCCAAACTATCCAAATGTGTCTTTGCTGTTTCAAGTGTTGATTACCTAGGTCATATTATTTCTAGTGAAGGTGTAACCCCAGATCCGGCAAAAATTCAGGCAATCATTGACTGGCCAAGGCCATGTTCTCTCACGACTCTCAGGGGGTTTTTTTAGGCCTCACCGGCTTTTATCGACGATTTGTTCGTCCTTACGCCTCACTCGCCGCTCCTCTCACCGATTTATTACCTTCCACTAAATTAATTTGGAGTACATCAGCTGAGTCAGCTTTTACAACATTGAAAAAAATAATGACTGAAACTCCAGTGTTAGCCCTTCCAGATTTCTCCCAACTCTTCGTACTGGAAACAGACGCTTCAGAAGTTGCCGTAGGCGCGGTCCTTTCTCAACGTGGTCACCCTTTAGCTTTCTTCAGCAAGAAGTTATGCAGCCGGCTTCAAGCTTCCTCCGTGTATGTCCGAGAGATGTACGCCATTACTGAAGCTGTAAAAAAGTGGCGTCAGTACTTAATTGGGAGACATTTTCACATCTATATAGATCAGAAAAGCTTGAAAAACTTGCTAGTTCAAACAATTCAGACTCCTGAACAGCAAAAGTGGGCAGCTAAACTACAAGGTTTTCAGTTTGACATATTTTACAAACCTGGAAAGTCCAACCAAGTTGCTGATGCCTTGAGCCGCATTGAAACTGACGATGACGAGGCAGTGTTCTTCTCAATTTCTTCTCCGATTCCCTTACTGATCTCTCAGCTCAAGCATTTTTACAAAACTAAACAAGAAGGTCAGACTATCATTCATAATGTCTTATCTAATCCAGGGTCCAACCCACTGCTTCAATTCAAAGAGGATCTGGTGTACTACAAGGATAAGATATTTATACCTCTGGATGCCGAACTGCGACAGAATATTTTGACAGAATATTATTCAACACCGGCTGCGGGTCACTCAGGGTTGCAACCAACACTAGCACGTGTATCTTCATCATTCCTGTGGCCTGGAATCTACAGAGACACAAAGCAATTTGTTAAGAATTGTTCCATATGTCAACAGAACAAATATATGACCCAGAAGAAACAGGGCCTGCTAAAACCCCTGCCAATACCAAACCAACTGTGGGAAGACTTGACCATGGACTTTATCACACATTTACCTATCTCGTGGGGACACACCGTTGTTTGGGTAATCTGTGACAGATTGACGAAATTTTGCCATTTCATAGGTGTCCCAACAAAATTTTCAGCAAAGGATCTGGCTTTAAGATTTTCGGTGGAGATCTGTCATCTACACGGCATGCCGCGAACCATCATTTCAGATCGTGACCCTCTCTTCCTAAGCAATTTTTGGAAGGAACTTTTTCGAGCACAAGGCACAACCTTGAAGTATAGTACAACATATCACCCTGAAACCGATGGTCAAACAGAGGTCGTTAATCGTTGCTTGGAAACTTATCTACGATGTTTTACCAGTGATTCTCCTAAACAGTGGTTCAAATACTTATATTTAGTAGTGCTCTGGCACAATACAGCTTTCCATAGTTCCATCAAGATGTCTCCGTTTGAGGCTTTGTATGGACGTCCGCCATTTTATCACTACGAACCAGGATCTTCATCACTTGAAGCCGTTGATACTTCTCTACAAAATAGAAATCATATTCTTAGTGTTTTAAAAGGGAAACTTGAACGTAGTAGAAAGTACATGGAAAAACAAGCCAACAAAAAAAGACGCAACATCACCTTTAACGAAGGAGACATCGTCTTGCTCCGATTGCAGCCATATCGTCAAAACTCGGTCCAACGACGTGTTTCGAACAAGTTATCCAAAAGATACTTTAGGCCATTCAAGATCCAACAACGTATCGGAACCGTCGCCTATCAGCTTGAGCTTCCTGAGTCTTTAAGAATCCACCCAGTTTTTCACGTGTCCCAGTTGCGCCCCTTTCACGGTGCTGATCCTGTTTCTCAATTCAAACCAATCCCAGTGGAACTCGAGCAAAACACAGATGAAAACCTTACGCATGCAACAACAGATGATTTAAGGGACTCGAACAACATGGTCAGTTTAGACAAGGAAGATGACCAAGTTTTGAAAGTGGAGTCAAGGGAAAAGATGACAAAAGAAGACAATGAAAATGGTGGTGTTTTGGTCAAGGTTAGAGGCGCAGGAGATGAAGAGTTGAGAGAAAAATGTTACTCGGAGCAAAGACACTTTGAGAAAAACAAACAAAGTGAAACTAAAAAATAAAATCCAATAGCTTTAAAGGAAGTGCATGCACTTATCAACAAATCCTTGGGAAATCCCACCTTCCCTGCAGTTTCACGTGACCACCCATCCCACTTTACACCACTTCCCAACAACTCTCTGATTTTTTCAACCACCCCACCGCCTAAACCTCACCTCGGGCCCCAAAACATGAATACTTTCTCCTCTCCACACGTTTTGGCTCCAGTTGGCATCGAAAGAACCGTTGCACATGCGGTTCCAGCTGTAATGCATAACCATTCCATTTCCCCAAATGCTTCATCACACACTACCTCACCTACCAATTCCAACGTCCCAAAACCTTCAGCAAATGTACCCAACACTCCTAACCATTGGGCTTCTGCTTTTCCGCCCACTAAACCTATTTCAAAACCCAACCTTGAGGACAAGGGTGTTTTTGGGCCGGATAGTAGTGATAACAGGCCCACTCGAATGAGATCCAAGCCCAAATGGATGAAGGACTTTGTGACAAAATAATTAGTTTTATTAGGGTTAAATATACAAAACCCCCCTGCAATGTTAGCGAATTTTGTTTTACCCCCCTCCCTGCCTTTAGGCAACGGGTTTTTCAAAAAAACCGTTGCCAAAACCTACCTTTAGCAACAGTGGGGGGGTAAAGCAAAATTCGCTAACATTGTAGGGGGTTTTGTATACTTTACCCGTTTTATTATTAATTGCTATGTTAATTTTATTTTTCATTTTTCTAGTTGGGCTGGCCCATTAGATCAATTCTTAGAAATTGATTAGTTGTATTTAAAGCAACTTCTATTTTGGAATGAGCATAGAATGAATTCTGAATTTTCTTCCTTTCGTATTTTTTCTTGCTTTTGTGTGTATCCTTAGAAACCCCTAGATCTTAAAATTAATAGTTGTGGAAACCTTTTTATCATATGTTGTGTTGTGTATATTCACTTTCCAGCCATTAGTAAATTATCTTCTGACCTAGCTAGGCTGTTGTATCTCACTAGTTTATTAAATGTTGAATCTGTTAATTACCTGCCATGATCCCCTAGGCAATCAGGTATTAATCCATTAGATTTGACCATATTAGAGACATGAATTGCTTAAATTGAGTCAAGTTCATGTTTTAATGGAATTATGGGTTCTTTGTGATTATGTAAAAAAAAAAGTCTTTCATGTAAAATAAAATTTTGATTTACAAAAAATATATATATATTAACATCATATTTATATACAAAATAATGCATATACTTCAAATATTAATGGTGCATACATTACTTATTACATACAATAGTAATAATAGTCTTTAATTTTATGGTGTAGGATAGATTTCTCGTTCTGTAAGGTTAAATTTGCTGACACATTTTATCAATTTGACAAATATAATGAACAATCCGGATATCATGTAAATGGAAAATTAAACCGAACTGAAACCATTTCTTATATCCAAACTGTATTTTCTTTCCTTTTCTCAATACTAGAGAATCCAACTATGTCAAAAGCAATAAAAATTAAACGGAACTGGAACTATTTTTTATATCCAAACTGTAATTTTTTTCCTTTTCTAAATTTATACGAGTTAATCGAACTATGTCAAAAGCAATAACTAATTGAATGTAGAAAGAAGTAAAGATAGAACATATACCTAAAGTGGCAAGCAGGAAGAGAGGCAAAAGAGAGACCTTAACATAAGCCATATTGCTTGAATCAATAGAAAGAACTTGCTATTAGATTGGTGTTGTGTTGCATTTGTTCATTCTTACATGTTGTAATTTATAGACATATCTCGTGTGTCATGTAACATTTTCCACCACACAATCTCTTGCCATCAAGAAAAAGCTAGTAGATATTTTTTTGAAGTTGTAATTAATGCTTCCGTATATTTTGTTGAAGCATGGAACACGAGCCAATGTTTGTCATTATACATTGAGAAGCACATGTTTGTGCTTATATACACTAGTCTATGCTCAAGGTAGTTACACTTTCTACCTTGAGATTAATTACAATGCATAACTAACTAAGTAAATAAAACTAACTTTAACTAATCTCTAATACACACTCACTACCAGAAAAAATATGTTTTGTGACATATTAGTTGTGACACTTATATTAATACTTCCCTCTTCTAAATATTATGATGGTTGGTACGACAATTTTTTCCAGCTGCCGTTTCGTTATTCTTTTGAGACATATTCTGTAACTGGGTCCTGTTGGGAGCCATATCAGTGTTATATTGGTAGTGCTTGATAAAGGCCTCGACCAACTCTCTCCAATTACGGACTTGGCATCTCTCTAGCTGCATATACCATTCCAAGGATGCTCCAGACAGGCTATCCTGGAAGAAATGCATCAGCAATTTCTCATCTTTAGAATACGCGGCCATCTTCCTCGCGTATGCCCTGGCATGCGTCTTGGGACAGGTGGTACCATTGTATTTCGCAAAAGTGGGCACCTGAAATTTGTGCGGAATTACAACACCAGGAACCAGCCCCAAATCCTCCAGATCCATTCCTATAGAATTCTGATTCACGACTCCCCTTAGTTGTTCTTCAATGAGTCTGAACCTTTGATCATTGTCGGCCTGAGGACCGGCATTCCCGCCTGGCATGGAGAAAACGTCATCTTGTTGGTCTTCGAAACGACGACCATGAACAGCACAAACATTTCCTCCTCCCACAACAGAAGGAATCATAAGCTGCTCTCCTCCGCTCTAAGGGATCACAACACCAGGAATGGGGATCTCTACACCCACAGGACCTCCCTGAGCACCATTACCAACAACGCCATTATGGACTCCGCCATGAAAAACCCCGTCTTCATCCACCCTTGCCACTAAGGGTTGGACCAAAGTCCTCAACTGCTCTTGCCCTTGGGCAACACCTTGCATCAGCTCCATGAATTGGTCTATATGGGCCTGCATGGCGGCCATCTCTGCTTGCATCTTCTCCATAATTCTCATCTGATTTGATCTAGTAGAATACCGGTGAATTGGCTGGTTATTAATCCTGCCTACAACCAAATAAAGGTTAGAAAAGCCCGATACGAACACCTGTTATGCAAAAAATGATTATGACAATGCAAATGCAAATGAACATGTTTGGATATTTGCAGGGTGATCCACCCCTTGATTCCAGTTTAAAGACAAGATATGATGAAACTGCTGCTCATATATAAATCAGAGAAAATCACTGTCAGAGATTACAACCCAAAATAACATAGATAAGTCTGAAAACAAAAGGAGCAAAGATCCCAACCAACAATTCTGGTGGTGACCCGAGATTCAAAGAAAACAAACTACAGAGTGTCACCCACTGCCTGGTCTAGAGCCTTCACTCCTAGGCCTCTTCACCTCAGCTCATATCTTCAGCTCTGCTATGGTCGCTATGGCCTCATTCAGTCGCTCCTCAACTGCGTGTCTCTGGAACGTCCCTGATAAGATCTCCTCATCTTTCTTCTTGAGCTTCGTCTTCAAACTCTCGATCTGATCCAGGAACTTATCTTCTTTCTGTTTGTTGGCGGTTATTGCAGTATCTCGGTAAGCGTTGAACTTGTGAATCTTTGACCAAGCTTTGGCTAGATCTTCCTTCTTGGATTTGAGAATCCTGCTAACACTTTTTAGAGCTTGCCCTACCTTTTGTCTGGCTGTGACCTCTTCAGCTAGCTCTTTTTCTTTCTTAGCGAGAAGCTCTGTTTTCAACTTGGCGACATGAACAGCTTCACCCCGCTCATGCTTCAACTGGTAGATTTCTCTTTGCGGCTCACCGTTCTCCTCTCGAAGCTTCTCATTTTCAGCCCACAATTTGGTATACTTCTCTATCTTCACTGTGGTTACTGGCTCAATCAACAGAGGGTACAAAGGCGGCTCTATTGGGAAAGGAAGCAGCTCATCTTCTGCCCTTTTCCGGACCCACTCCATATACGGAGAGAAAGCTTGGTTGTTACACTTCCCAAAGAAAGTCTTTCCTCTTTTAAAAACTTGTTTCCAAGCGTTCACGACCTTTCTTGCCATTTCTTGGTCCGTAGTACCATTGAAAAACAAGGATTCTCTGATATCTTGTTCCTCAGGGGGAGTCTTCAATGCATACCCAAATTGTCTGATGGCAAGGGAAGGGTTATAATTAATTTCGCCTTTCCTCCCTATTAAGGCCACATTTGGGAATCCTCCGCAGTTGAAAATGAGTTCAATCCCTAGCAAACTGTGATTAAACCAAACGATGTTGTCAGCAGTCAATCCCATCAACCTTTTAGACCACTTCATAGAATCCCTTGCATCACCAAAAGCCGCAGGTTTAGGGAGATGACTGAAAAACCAAGTAGATAGGAGCGGCGCGCAGCAACTTACAGTCCTTCCTCGTCTCTTTTAGTTCTTGAAGTGGACTGAATGATACACGTCACCAAGAAGAGTAGGCACGGGGTTTCTCAAGATGAAAATCCGAATTGCCTGCATGTCAACAAACTCCGGGATGTTGGGGAATAGAACAATCCCATAAATGCAAAGAGCTAAAATAACATTGAAAGCAGGACAATTTTTCTCCTTAGCACATGAGCAGGCTTGGTCAAACAGAAACTTCAAAGGGAGGCCATTAAACCCTTGCTTCTCACTAATATTGTTACTCAGAATGAATTCCCCCATGCGAATAGCAGCCGCCATCTCTTCCAGTCTGGGATATTTTTCATAAAAGAAAGGTATCCTTGGATCGACAGAGATTCCCAAAATAAATAAGAACTCCTCTAAGGTTGGAGCCAATACATAATCCGGAAAAGTGAAACAACGCAAAAGAGGGTTTTAGAATTGAAGGAGCGTGTGAATGGCATCGTGCTCTTCTTGTGAAATACTTTGGGCAACCTTCAATATCTCCCCATATTCCTCCTTGAACTTGGCGCGGATCTCAGGATCAGTCATACTAATCAGCTTGTGAATCAACTTCAGAGTCGGGTCTGGGAATGTGCATGCTACATTCTTCTTCCTCTGAGCTTCCATGACGAGAACACCTCAACAACCGGAATCAAAGGTAAGATGCGAGCCCTGAAAAATGTCTAACATGTTAGAATGCAAGAAATGATGCAAATACAAACATGGGATCAAGGTATCACTGCTCCGGACATGTGCTGTGCTGTTAACTGAACGAGAACCACAACCCAGAAGACCAGAATTCCAGAACATCGGACCACTGAGGTAAACAGAAAGCCAGGTAAATAACTACACCCTGTCAAGAAATCCAGAAAACCGGGTAGGTTGAAGGCTTCGGTTACCTGCAGACCTGCAAACACCCATCCCCTCTCACATGTGGGTTCTAGAAAACGGGGTCTTCAGTCTCAGATTCTCGATTTGAGAAGCAATAGTACATTCATCCCTCGGGATACAATACTATCGCCAAACAAAGAGGTCGTCCACTGATTCTCCCAAAAATAAGGTCATCCTATGCAAGTTCCCAGCATTGGGTCCTCGGATCGACAAGTGTAATGGGTTTGCCATTCCTGGTCTGCCATTATCACATGTCGGGAGGAGAGGCGTTGCTGAGTCCTTGGAAGAAACGGTCGCCAGAGTCGACAGCTCTCTAGATCAACACCCTTAAATGTGCAAGACACGCACATCAGAATATCTCCCAAGATAACCTCGTCTGGATGTGAATTTCGTGAACACCAAACGCACCAAGACGGCGCGTAGGTCCCACTACTTTCCACTCTAGTCCTAAGTGTATGCTCAAGCCTGTGTATTGGGCTTATCTCTCAAAGAAAGCCAACCTGCCAAACAGAAAACCAGCACAGCACAACACAGTCCAACATAATAATGAAATGCAATGCAATAAATGCAGTAAAAATAGTAAAACGCTAATATACAGCAATATACAGCAAAATAAAGCACACAGTAAACACCCAATGAAAACAAACAAGCGCTAGGATTGACTCGCAAGAGGGGATGGACCAGCAAGAGGTCAACCTGTCCCCAACAGAGTCGTCAGCTGTCGCTCCCGAGGATTTGCATCCATGGTACAAATGCGAAAGTGGCGCGGAAAACAGAGTCGCCAGCAATATGTATTTATCCCAAGAGAGGGAAAGGAAACACTGCGTAAACCTGAGGGAAGGGAAAGAGCATGGTCTCGCGACAAAGAGAAACGGGTAAGGGAGTCGGTTACGCGAAGGGAAGGTGTTAGCACCCCACACATCCATCGTACTCGATGGGATCCACATTTGTTGTCTCGATCAAAGGGTGTCGTCATCTGGAGCTCCACTGCTACTGGAAACGAGAAGGAACAGGAACGGAAAGGAACGAAGAAACGAAGAAGAAAAGAAAAAGAAGTGACTCGATTGGACATCTCTCGTTCTACGCCTACGTACTCCCTCGTGCAATGGGAAAGTCAGAGTCAACGTAGTTCGGACACGAACCAAGGGGGGAGGTTGCTCTCCAAGACATCGCTGTCTTGTGCCTACGTATCCTCAATCGGACTAGAGAGAGGAAATCAGAGCAATCGTAGTTCGACCTAATGAGGTCGGTTAGTGTTTTTTATGAGCGACGTTAGATTCGCGTCCGACAGTTAGGGTCGATGCCTGTTTGCGACGAGACGGAAGTAACGTTCCCTTTTCTAAAAATGAGTTGAACTTAACGATCCCGAAGGATGAAAAAGGTTTGAGTTTGTTTGTGTATTTTTTAGACAGAAGTGGATTGAAGTTATTTCATAACTTGCATTGCACAGAAGTCTATGATATAGGAACGAATGCTTAGCAAATCGTTCCAAGATGGAACGTCCACCAAACACTCTAGGAAAATGAGAGGGAACCCCTCATTCCTCACTTCCCACATGCAAGGCTCATGCGCACTACACGCTAATTTTATTAAGTGTTTTAGAAGTGTTATGAGATGAGAAGAGAAGACTCGAAGGAAAAGAAAACACTAAGGGGAATTCTATCCTAAGGTTGTCATGCAAAGGAAAGCCTAATGCTAATCCTACTCCAAGCTTAATCGGAAATTAAGTTGGACTACGTAGCTCTAAGGGAAGGAATCCAAGACTTAAACAAGTCTTGAGACTTAAGTGAAGAGAAGGAATGAAAGAGATGAAGAAGAAAGAGAGGTATAAGATGAGAACTAAGACGGGGCAGCAAGCACATCATACACATCATACTCAAATCACAACATTAATCATGCTTCAAAAGATCACACAAGAAAGCTCAAGTAAGTAAGTAAAAGTAAACAAGAAAGAATGCAAGCAAACTTGCATAAGAAGCATAATTAAACATCATTGAACCTCACACAAAGATGACGTGAATAAGGTAAGATGAAAGTGGACCCGAGTAAAAATTCAAGTCATGCCAAAGGTCAATCAATTCACACATTAGAAAGTGGCATCAAGAGCATCAAGTATGTATCTCAACAACACTCATACACTTAGCAACAAACAACTCATGCACAACATAACTTCAAGTGATCAAACAAAGTGAAATCAAGGCATAAAAGCAAATGGCAGCAAGGTGAACATGTATATCAATTCAAAGATCAACTCATGAATATCAAGAAGAAGCCACAAGAATCACATTCAACACATGCTCTACAATTATGCCAACATCCACTCTAAACATCTATGCAAACAACACATGATAAGGTGAAGCAAGATCATATTCATATTCAAACAATAATTCCAGCAACATGCTCAAGTGTGTGCTATGTGTTCATCACATCGGGAATGCAACATCGCAAACGTGATCATAAACGATAAAAATCCAAGAATCACGTCGGAAAATTGTGTGCATACAATGGTGTGAGGTGCAACAGCTCAAGAATGATCCACAAATCATCAACATATCAATCCATAAAGTTTAGGCATGCAGGAGACCTCAAACAAGCACGAAAATGCAAGAAAAACACAATCTGCTTCAGTGGTAATCGATTACTCATATAGGGTAATCGATTACTCAGTTGAAAATTGGCTAAAAACGTGAAAATAAGGCAGAGTGGTCGATTACCCTGTTAGAGTAATCGATTACCACTGAAACAGAGGAAGAAATTCAACTTTGAAAAGCACTTTTCAGTAGCCAATCACTTATCCAAACATCCAAATGATCATGTAAACAATAGTGCACGAAAATTAAGTTCAATCACAGCAATCAAACATCAATTAGGTCCAACAATCATCAACATCCACAATCAAGATCAACCAAATGAATCAAAACACATTAAAATTCATGGATCTACATTGTATAAGTTGCAATTAAGCTAAAATGAGTATGGATCTGAAATTAACCAACCTACAAAGCTGAGGTTTTCTTTGGTAAGTGTTGTAAACAGAAATGGATGAATTCAAGTAGAGAAATCCAAGATCCATAAGCTTCTTGCACTCAAAAGTTGAAGATCCAAGCAAATAAGCAACAAAACTCCAAAATCACTTTCAATAATCACTTCTGAAAAATCAGAACTAGATCCAAACGAAAATCCAAGTTGAAAGGCTGAAATGTAGTGATGATGAGA
Source organism: Lathyrus tuberosus (assembly GCA_022829125.1). Classification (NCBI taxonomy): domain Eukaryota; kingdom Viridiplantae; phylum Streptophyta; class Magnoliopsida; order Fabales; family Fabaceae; genus Lathyrus; species Lathyrus tuberosus. Next base: position 2,176,281 of record JALAZF010000383.1, on the reverse strand, counting down.
GGCTTTAGCTCAAGAATTAACAAGTTCCAATGAAGAACTTGTTAATCTTTGAAAGAGAGCTTTGAGTGTGGTTGAAAATGGAGGTTGAGAGTGAAAATGTGAGAGAGAATTGAGAGAATTCTGAAATTTGGGAGTGGAAAAATGATCTAGGTCCTTGAGGTTTGGAATGAATTGTTTTAAATAACCCCTAGGTTAGGAGTTAAGTTTGGGTTGGGAGTGAGGTTAAGTGAGTGAAAATTGGGATGAAATGTGAATTAGGAAAGAAAAAGTGGAATTGAAGTGGAAAGAATTTGAATTTTTGGATGGAAAATGATGAAAATAGATCAATTCTAGATCCTTCCCACACATGCACAAGCCAAGCACATGATCACAAATGCTCAAAAATTCCGCAGTGCTGAAAAATGCCACATTTTTACAATTTCGCCAAGAGTAATCGGTTACTCGCTTTGAGTAATCGATTACTCCATTCAAAAATTCAAAATTTGGCGCCAAAAGGAGGGAAACTTGGATATTCGTCCGGTTCCACCTGTTCTGAACCCTGATAGACCTCTGAAACTTGCCATTTGATATTACCACTGGAATACACTTGAAATATGTTGTGAAATGTTTTTTCGCACTCGGATTAAACTGCTGATAACAACTGTCTGGTGCTGAATAACTGATCAAAAATTGACTGCCGGAGTTTCTAATAATCCAGTCGCTTAATGAGCAAAATAAATGCTCAAAAAGACTTGGAGAGCTATCTGCTTGGCTCTAAACACTATTAAAAACATACCGGAACTGATGACGCTGTGATCTGCTGAAAGAATACCTTGATCCCATGCTCGAAGGAAATATGCAAAAATGAAAAAATGACAATGCAAATGAAAGGAAGCATAAACCAGTTAGGGATAAAAGAAAAAGGGCAAATTTGAGGTGTTACACCTGCAAGAGCTGATTTCCCCATTTTGGACATGCCTCGGGATCTCAAGAGTCCCCTGCAGAAGTTAGCCTCCTCTTAGGCTTTGTATAATGATTAGCCTCCTCTTAGGCTTTGTATAATGATCAGCCTCCTCTTGGGCTTTGTACAATGATTCTCCCCATCGGAGCTAACCTTTTCAGACTCTCTTGTTGAGTCAATAACCTTTTTAGAATCTCTTGTTGAGTCAATCACCTTTACAGGCTCTCTTGTTGAGTCAATCATCTTTGAGTACTCTCTTGTTGAGTCAACCCCTTTAGCCTCTACCTCGGGCTTTGTACGAGACAAATAAAAAACACCCTCTTGTTGGGTCAATAGCCTACTCTTAGGCTTTCTCCAGCTTGTTCAGCCACAATCCTAGGCTTATACATGACAGATAAAAGCACTATTTTGTTGAGTCAAACCCTTTCAGTCTCAATCTTGGGCTTTGTACAAGACACTATATAAATTTCCCTAAACAAAATCAAACTTTTAGCCTCCTCTTAGACTTTGTATAATGATATCTCCAAAGAGCCAATCTCTTTTTTGCCTCAATATTGGGCTTTGTACAAGATACATATATACACTCTCTTGTTGAGTTAGTCATTCTTAGCCTCCTATTAGTCTTCGTATAAGGACTTCCCCGGTGAGGTCAATCAAACTCTTAGCTTTAACCTTGGGCTTCGATCAAGGCACCCAAAAATCAACAATCCCTCTTTAGAGATGACAAATTCTCTCTAAATCAAACCTTTTAGCTTCAATCTTGGGCTTTGAACAAGACATAAAATACTCCTTTTAGCCTCTGTCTCGGGCTTTAAACGAGACACCAAAATATCATCTTTTTCCTCCCATAGAATATGAGGAACTACGATTGCTCTGATTTCCCTATTTCGTTTAAACGGGAATACGTAGGCATAAGATTGCAAAATCTTAGCGAGCATACCAATCAAAAACTCTAGGTCCAGTACTTTCATACATCAATAAAAAAAAATTCAGGTCTATCATCTTCCCAAAAGCCTCACTCAAGACACTCTATTCTTAAGAAAAATAACCTAAGAAAGACCCACTATCTGGATAGCATCTGTAAACCAACAGTCATCTGTTTAAACTCAATATGCAAGCAGGGTTAATTGGAGACATCTATTTCCCTTCCTTAATCAGCTTCACAGAATAAAAAATGAATCGAACTGTAGCACCCCAAAGCGATAGTGATTCGAAACCACAAAAACCGCGCTACAGCAGAATGGCGACCACAGTGGGAGGTTTTTATCTCCCATCTCCTAGGTTAAAACCCTTAAGTTTAGAAAGTGCCACAGAAAAATGACGAATCTGCTGGGGAGTCATTTTATTATTTAGGACTAGGATTATTATAGCTCCTAAGAGGTCTAGGATGTTAGTTTTAGGATAAATATATATACTGCTTTTCCTAATTGATATCCGTGTTTATTTTTCTGCTAATGGGACTGCGGGTGATGCCGCATCTGGAAAGATTGAGTATACACCTAAGATAAGTGATGGCACGAGACGGGTAATCTTACCGGGAGTGACTCCCGAATAAGAGGTCCCGGTAGACCATCGAATCAATGGAGACACCCTTTGCGGATTCAATGCTTTTACGACTTCGGTTGTTGAAAGCAGATTGTTCGATTGGGCCGTCCATGAAACTGAGGATTTAAGTAGACTGAAACCATGTTACTATTTTGTAGTACGGAAGCTATCGGAAATAGTTGTCACGTGATACTACCCTCATTTGAGATTACTCTAAGATACACCAGCTCGCTCGGGTGATTCCAGCCTGCTGTTGTTATCCCAAGAGGGGTCAACGATTATGCGGACAGGTACAAAAAATCACCAGTATAACCTTTGGGGATGGGTAGAGCCTTAACTTCATGACACCGACCCTTTGTGTAGCGAGTGATTTTTGGATGTGGTTGCGAAGCACGATCGCTCTAGTACTACAGTTCGATTCATTTTTTATCCTATTAAAGCTGATGAAGGAAGGGAAATAGATGTCTCCAACTAACCCTGCTTGCATACTGAGGTCAAACAGCCAAAACTGTTGGTTTACAGATGCTACAAAGATTTCGGATTTCTCCTTGGTTATTTTTTCGAAAAGAGGTGTTTTAGACTATCGGTTGAGATGTTAGGACATATGTATATGAAAGTATGGGATTTTGGATTTTTGTTTAGTGTGCTCGCTAAGATTTTTCTTTCAATCTTATGCCTACGTATTCCCGTTTACCGAAACAGGGAAATCAGAGTGTTCGTAGTTCCTCCTATTCTATGGGAGGAAATGGGTGTTTTGGTGTCTTGTTCAAAGCTCAAGACGTGAAGCGAAAGGTGGTTTATATCTTGTTCAAAGCCCAAGATATGAAGCTGAAAGGTCTATTTGTATCTTGTTCAAAGCCCAAGATGTGAAGCTAAAAGGGTTTGACTTTAGAGAGAATTTGTCATCTCTAAAGAGGGGGTTGTATGTCACAACTGTTTATAAAGGAGAATTACTTTAACCGGGATGTGTGAATCCGGCAATGCCATAATTTCCTTTATAGGAGATTTTTAACCTGAAGGAGAAGACTTTAACTCAGTGTAGAGCAATGCTATCTTTCCTTAGGAATTTCTCATGCTAAAAGAGGGACAGTGGCGTGGATGTAAATAATCCAAAGGCTTGCCGCTTACAGCAATTAGATGAAGGGGAAGGAGTTGTTGATATTTGTGTACTGTGAACGAGGCACAACTTCGATGCTAAAAGGTTGATTGGATCAACCAGTGGTTTTCTTATACAAAGCCTAAGAGGAGGCTATGGGACCAATAAGAGGGTGTTTTTGTGTCTCGTACAAAGCCCGAGAGAGAGGCTAAAAGGGAAGTGACTCGACAAGAGAGTCCTCTATGGTATCTCGTACGAAGCCCGAGATGGAGGCTAAAAGGTTTGACTCAACAAGAGAGTGATTTATACTCAACAAGAGAGTGCTTTTGTATCTCGTACGAAGCCCGAGATGGGGGGAGAAATTTGTTTGGCTCAATAAGAACCTTTTTGTATCTCGTATAAAGCCCGAGATGGAGACGGAAGGGTGATTGACTCAACGAGAGAGTCTCTTATGTGTCTCGTACAAAGCCAGAGAGAGAGGCTAAACGTTGTTGACTCAACAAGAGAGTCTTTTGTATCTCGTACGAAGCCCGAGATGGAGGCTAAAAAGTTTGACTCCGCTGAGGAGGATCATTGTATAAAGCCCAAGAGGAGGCTAGTATGACTGTTTCAGTTGAGTGACAGATCCAATATACTGATTTTAAAAGAGAAAATCAGTTCTTATATGAGCAATGCTGTACTCAAGGATTTGATTCGAGGATCAGGGTTATTTCCTATCTTTGAGGAAACGGGAAATCCAAAGGGTATTGAGACTGTCCGAGTCTACAGGTTTCCTTCCTATTTTTGAAGGGAGCTTTAGAATGTCTTGGAGACTCAAGGAAATTAGACTGTCCGTGTCTAGAGTTTCATCTTTTGTACTATGCTTTGAGAAACAGTAGTAGACTCTTTGAAAGGACTGTTCTATGAAGATGACTAAGTTCTGTTCCTATACCTCTAGGAGGTCGTCGGGACAATTTGTACGAAGCCCAAGAGGAGGCTGGGAACTTTTAAGAAGCCGAGTGGTCCTTGTATGAAGCCCAAGAGAAGGCTATCATTCCCGAAGGAAGAGATCATTATACGAAGCCTAAGAGGAGGCTGTGAATACTTCTAAGAAGCCGACGGGTCCTTGTACTAAGCCCAAGAGGAGGCGGGGATGCTTTTAGGAAGCCTGTGGGTCCTTGAACAATGCCCAAGAGGAGGCCGATGCTTTTAAGAAGCCGATGGGTCCCCAAACCCCGAGAAATTCAAGACAGGCCATTCACGAGGAATAGATCAAGCCAGGAAAGTTCGAGAATTTGGAAGAAACTCAAGAGATGCCATTCACGGAGAAAAGATCATCTCTGGGGAGTAGAGTTTCTTGACAAGTGCTTTTAAGAAGCCTGTGGGTCCCCAAACCCCGAGAAGTTCAAGACATGCTATTCACCGAGAATAGATCAAGTCAGGAAAGTTCGAGAATTTGGAAGAAACTTAAGAGATGCCATTCACGGAGAAAAGATCATCTCTGGGAAATAGAGTTTCTTTGACAACTTCTACGAGTGACAGTCTATGAAAGGGTTCACCGAGAATGTTGCCTTTCATGTCTGCATATTGTTTAACCCCAAGAGGAGGGAATACTGTGTCTGGTAATCCTATGGGGATCTAGTTTTGACTATTTAAGAGTGATCAACGGGCTTAATGCTAAACGTAGTTGCCGGGGAAACTCTAAATATCTATACTATTATTACACATTTGATATGAGTTTATGAAAGAAGACTTACAGCGAAATAGCCCCACAATACAGTTATATGTATAAGAAAGCGGTAAATGAAAGCATATAAACACTTACTCGGTTGTAGAGCTTCCATGCTATTTGGTTAGTTGTTTAACAAAGAAAGATTGAAAACAACAGTATATTCAAAATCAAAGGAGAAAGTGCTTTGAAAAAGAAAGATTTGGGGCTTACAGCTCAAGGAGAGGCCCAAGGTTTTATCAGTGAGCGCACTGTTTGAATTTGTACAGAGGGACTTATACAAGTGACTATGGGCCAAAAAGGTTTTCTGTACAAAGGTATGGGTCTTACACTCTTTCAAGAGGCCCAAAAGGTTTAAAGAAAAAGAGTGGGGCTTATAACACGAGGGTAGGCCCAATTGATTTTTCGTTAAAAATGGCGATTGCGCCGAGGTTTTCTTTTTACGCAGAGGGACTTATACAATAAGTGAGGCCCAAAATTGTTTTGGTTAAAAGGGGGTTGGGTCTTACACTCTATTAGAGGCCCAAAAGTTTTGAATGAGTCTTATAGCTCAAGGAGAGGCCCAAGGTTTTATTTTTCAAAAGGGCGACGATCGCCACGTTTGTTTTTGACAGTATCGGGACTTATACAATGCACTGAGGCCCAAAAATGATTTGGTCAAAAAAAGGATTGGGTCTTACACTCTATTAGAGGCCCAAAGTGTTTTGAAAATGATTTATGAGGGTTGAATTAATCCTAAAACCCTAATTTGTTTTCAAAATATGATTTAATTGAATAATAATTCAATTAAAATGATCAAAATTGTTTAACATATGGAAAACAAATTGTGATCTGGGATTAATGCTTCAAAAATTTAGTATTGACCTACAAAATAATTAGAAGGCATTAAAAGTTACAAAATCAAGAGGGAAAAACATTTAAAATGGCAAAAACAAATAAAACATTAATTCTTTGCAAAAATATCAATTATATGAAATAAATAATATTTTTGAGATTTTTTGATAAAATAAAATATTTTAACATTTTTGTGAATTACCAAAAAAAGAATCAACTCAAAATCATTAAAACTCAGAGAGAAATTAATTTTTGAATCAATTAAATAAAATCACAAAATTCAAATATTCAAATATTTGAAAATGGCGCCAAGAACAAAGGAAAGAACACGCGCGTGTTCTGAGTTTCCCAGATTTGCATTTTCTATCAAATCTCACTAAACACTTGATTATATCATGCAATCTACATATCAATCAACTCGTTTTAACCTCACGATCATGTCTATGGTCTTTAATTTCATTTATTTTAAACATGGAATAAGAAATCAAAGAGAAACCTCAAGAACCCTAATTTCTGCATGAAGGTTCAGAAATTTCACACACGATTCAAACAATGCAATTTATTGAGGGAAAACATTCCATGCATGATTATGAACATATGGCCAAATTATTGTGCAGCAAAAATTGCATGGATCATAGAGTTAGAAGAGCTCATGCTTACCTCTTGCAGCTGGTGATCGTGTTTTTTGTTGGAGGTGTTACAGCTAGGTTCCAATGATCTGGATAGCTTCCCTAGGTGCCATGGAGTGTGTATGAATGCTTGGAATGGATTGAAATGATCTGGAACTTGAGATGGTACCCCAACTGCAAATCTGTCAAGAACTTGAGCAACTGGCTGGTGATTTTGTGTTTTTGGTGTTCCAGATGTTATGTGAGTGTTTGGATCACTTCTATATGATGTATGTGAGGTGTGTGTGTGATTGATTTGATTGGAAAAGCTCTCAAACTCAAAACCCGATAGTGACTTGCCTTAGAAGGAAAAATTTGAGTGAAAGAAGAGATTTTGAGGAAAGCATCTGTTTAATGGCTTTGGTGTACTCAAACTGATCACAATTGAGCTCTATTTATAGTAGAGCAAGTTTATTTTGCAAGGAATAGTGAATGGCAACTGCTGAGTAGGTTTGGCCAATGATGGCAAATGAAAATCCAAGTCTCCTCTAGCCATTGACTAGATGTTAGGGCACAGGCTGCTGGTCCCCTTGGTCTTGGATAAGTCTTGACAGAATTCAGTTGCTAAGATCTCAGTTCATTCCACCTTGATGCTTCCATTGAATGCTCTAATCTAAAATTGGAGTCTTGTCCCTATTTTGGCAATTCTAGGTTCAACATGCTATTTCTTGTTCCAAAGACTTTGGAGGCTTGGCTCAGTGATTGTCCCTTTAAGATTCAATCCTCAGAGGTGCCCAAGTGGATAGGAGCATTTGGATTTGGCTGAATTTGGCAAATCGACCAAAAGTGCAAAAATCTGCCTTGCCTTGGCAGATTTCAGCAAGGCAACTTGCCAATGTCATATCTCATGGCTCAAATTGAATTTGGTAATGTTCTTGGTCATTTTGGAAAGCCCTTACATGATACAACAATTGTTTGAACATGTTTGGTTTTGATCTCTTTTGAATCCAAGTGAAAAATCCCCCTACATTTGGAAAAAAGTAAAGGCAGATTCTGACTTAGTGAAATTTTCACTAAGTGTTGGAACAAAGTGACTTTTCTTGATTTTAATCACTCCATAACTCAAAATCCATGAGGAATTTGGACATAGGTCAGTATGAAGCTTTTGTAAGAGGGCGTTTTTGTGTCTCGTACAAAGCCCGAGAGAGAGGCTAAAAGGGAAGTGACTCGACAAGAGAGTCCTCTATGGTATCTCGTACGAAGCCCGAGATGGAGGCTAAAAGGTTTGACTCAACAAGAGAGTGATTTATACTCAACAAGAGAGTGCTTTTGTATCTCGTACGAAGCCCGAGATGGGGGGAGAAATTTGTTTGGCTCAATAAGAACCTTTTTGTATCTCGTATAAAGCCCGAGATGGAGACGGAAGGGTGATTGACTCAACGAGAGAGTCTCTTATGTGTCTCGTACAAAGCCGGAGAGAGAGGCTAAACGTTGTTGACTCAACAAGAGAGTCTTTTGTATCTCGTACGAAGCCCGAGATGGAGGCTAAAAAGTTTGACTCCGCTGAGGAGGATCATTGTATAAAGCCCAAGAGGAGGCTAGTATGACTGTTTCAGTTGAGTGACAGATCCAATATACTGATTTTAAAAGAGAAAATCAGTTCTTATATGAGCAATGCTGTACTCAAGGATTTGATTCGAGGATCAGGGTTATTTCCTATCTTTGAGGAAACGGGAAATCCAAAGGGTATTGAGACTGTCCGAGTCTACGGGTTTCCTTCCTATTTTTGAAGGGAGCTTGAGAATGTCTTGGAGACTCAAGGAAATTAGACTGTCCGTGTCTAGAGTTTCATCTTTTGTACTATGCTTTGAGAAACAGTTGTAGACTCTTTGAAAGGACTGTTCTATGAAGATGACTAAGTTCTGTTCCTATACCTCTAGGAGGTCGTCGGGACAATTTGTACGAAGCCTAAGAGGAGGCTGTGAATACTTCTAAGAAGCCGACGGGTCCTTGTACTAAGCCCAAGAGGAGGCGGGGATGCTTTTAGGAAGCCTGTGGGTCCTTGAACAATGCCCAAGAGGAGGCCGATGCTTTTAAGAAGCCGATGGGTCCCCAAACCCCGAGAAATTCAAGACAGGCCATTCACGAGGAATAGATCAAGCCAGGAAAGTTCGAGAATTTGGAAGAAACTCAAGAGATGCCATTCACGGAGAAAAGATCATCTCTGGGGAGTAGAGTTTCTTGACAAGTGCTTTTAAGAAGCCTGTGGGTCCCCAAACCCCGAGAAGTTCAAGACATGCTATTCACCGAGAATAGATCAAGTCAGGAAAGTTCGAGAATTTGGAAGAAACTTAAGAGATGCCATTCACGGAGAAAAGATCATCTCTGGGGAATAGAGTTTCTTTGACAACTTCTACGAGTGACAGTCTATGAAAGGGTTCACCGAGAATGCTGCCTTTCATGTCTCCATATTGTTTAACCCCAAGAGGAGGGAATACTGTGTTTGGTAATCCTATGGGGATCTAGTTTTGACTATTTAAGAGTGATCAACGGGCTTAATGCTAAACGTAGTTGCCGGGGAAACTCTAAATATCTATACTATTATTACACATTTGATATGAGTTTATGAAAGAAGACTTACAGCGAAATAGCCCCACAATACAGTTATATGTATACGAAAGCGGTAAATGAAAGCATATAAACACTTACTCGGTTGTAGAGCTTCCATGCTATTTGGTTAGTTGTTTAACAAAGAAAGATTGAAAACAACAGTATATTCAAAATCAAAGGAGAAAGTGCTTTGAAAAAGAAAGATTTGGGGCTTACAGCTCAAGGAGAGGCCCAAGGTTTTATCAGTGAGCGCACTGTTTGAATTTGTACAGAGGGACTTATACAAGTGACTATGGCCCAAAAAGGTTTTCTGTACAAAGGTATGGGTCTTACACTCTTTCAAGAGGCCCAAAAGGTTTAAAGAAAAAGAGTGGGGCTTATAACACGAGGGTAGGCGCAATTGATTTTTCGTTAAAAATGGCGATCGCGCCGAGGTTTTCTTTTTACGCAGAGGGGCTTATACAATAAGTGAGGCCCAAAATTGTTTTGGTTAAAAGGGGGTTGGGTCTTACACTCTATTAGAGGCCCAAAAGTTTTGAATGGGTCTTATAGCTCAAGGAGAGGCCCAAGGTTTTATTTTTCAAAAGGGCGACGATCGCCACGTTTGTTTTTGACAGTATCGGGACTTATACAATGCACTGAGGCCCAAAAATGATTTGGTCAAAAAAAGGATTGGGTCTTACATTCTATTAGAGGCCCAAAGTGTTTTGAAAATGATTTATGAGGGTTGAATTAATCCAAAAACCCTAATTTGTTTTCAAAATGTGTTTTAATTGAATAAAAATTCAATTAAAATGATCAAAATTGTTTAACATATGGAAAACAAATTGTGATCTGGGATTAATGCTTCAAAAATTTAGTATTGACCTAAAAATAATTAGAAGGCATTAAAAGTTACAAAATCAAGAGGGAAAAACATTTAAAATGGCAAAAACAAATAAAACATTAATTCTTTGCAAAAATATCAATTATATGAAATAAATAATATTTTTGGGATTTTTTGATAAAATAAAATATTTTAACATTTTTGTGAATTATCAAAAAAAGAATCAACTCAAAATCATTAAAACTCAGAGAGAAATTAATTTTTGAATCAATTAAATAAAATCACAAAATTCAAATATTCAAATATTTGAAAATGGCGCCAAGAACAAAGGCAAGAACACGCGCGTGTTCTGAGTTTCCCAGATTTGCATTTTCTATTTAATCTCACTGAATACTTGATTATATCATGCAATCTACATATCAATCAACTCTATTTAACCTCACGATCATGTCCATGGTCTTTAATTTCATTTATTTTAAACATGAAATAAGAAATCAAAGAGAAACCTCAAGAACCCTAATTTCTGCATGAAGGTTCAGAAATTTCACACACGATTCAAACAATGCAATTTATTGAGGGAAAACATTCCATGCATGATTATGAACATATGGCCAAATTATTGTGCAGCAAAAATTGCATGGATCATAGAGTTAGAAGAGCTCATGCTTACCTCTTGCAGCTGGTGATCGTGTTTTGTGTTGGAGGTGTTACAGCTAGGTTCCAATGATCTGGATAGCTTCCCTAGGTGCCATGGAGTGTGTATGAATGCTTGGAATGGATTGAAATGATCTGGAACTTGAGATGGTACCCCAACTGCAAATCTGTCAAGAACTTGAGCAACTGGCTGGTGATTTTGTGTTTTTGGTGTTCCAGATGTTATGTGAGTGTTTGGATCACTTCTATATGATGTATGTGAGGTGTGTGTGTGATTGGTTTGATTGGAAAAGCTCTCAAACTCAAAACTCGATAGTGACTTGCCTTAGAAAGAAAAATTGGAGTGAAAGAAGAGATTTTGAGGAAAGCATCTGTTTAATGGCTTTGGTGTACTCAAACTGATCACAATTGAGATCTATTTATAGTAGAGCAAGTTTATTTTGCAAGGAATAGTGAATGGCAACTGCTGAGTAGGTTTGGCCAATGTTGGCAAATGAAAATCCAAGTCTCCTCTAGCCATTGACTAGATGTTAGGGCACAGGCTGCTGGTCCCCTTGGTCTTGGATAAGTCTTGGCAGAATTCAGTTGCTAAGAGCTCAGTTTATGCCACCTTGATGCTTCCATTGAATGCTCTAATCTAAAATTGGAGTCTTGTCCCTATTTTGGCAATTCTAGGTTCAACATGCTATTTCTTGTTCCAAAGACTTTGGAGGCTTGGCTCAGTGATTGTCCCTTTTAGATTCAATCCTCAGAGGTGTCCAAGTGGATAGGAGCATTTGGATTTGGCTGATTTTGGCAAATCGACCAAAAGTGCAAAAATCTGCCTTGCCTTGGCAGATTTCAGCAAGGCAACTTGCCAATGTCATATCTCATGGCTCAAATTGAATTTGGTAATGTTCTTGGTCATTTTGGAAAGCCCTTACATGATACAACAACTGTTTGAAGATGTTTGGTTTTGATCTCTTTTGAATCCAAGTGAAAAATCCCCCTACATTTGGAAAAAAGTAAAGGCAGATTCTGACTTAGTGAAATTTTCACTAAGTGTTGGAACAAAGTGACTTTTCTTGATTTTAATCACTCCATAACTCAAAATCCATGAGGAATTTGGACATAGGTCAGTATGAAGCTTTTGTAAGAGGGCGTTTTTGTGTCTCGTACAAAGCCCGAGAGAGAGGCTAAAAGGGAAGTGACTCGACAAGAGAGTCCTCTATGGTATCTCGTACGAAGCCCGAGATGGAGGCTAAAAGGTTTGACTCAACAAGAGAGTGATTTATACTCAACAAGAGAGTGCTTTTGTATCTCGTTCGAAGCCCGAGATGGGGGGAGAAATTTGTTTGGCTCAATAAGAACCTTTTTGTATCTCGTATAAAGCCCGAGATGGAGACGGAAGGGTGATTGACTCAACGAGAGAGTCTCTTATGTGTCTCGTACAAAGCCGGGGAGAGAGGCTAAACGTTGTTGACTCAACAAGAGAGTCTTTTGTATCTCGTACGAAGCCCGATATGGAGGCTAAAAAGTTTGACTCCACTGAGGAGGATCATTGTATAAAGCCCAAGAGGAGGCTAGTATGACTGTTTCAGTTGAGTGACAGATCCAATATACTGATTTTAAAAGAGAAAATCAGTTCTTATATGAGCAATGTTGTACTCAAGGATTTGATTCGAGGATCAGGGTTATTTCCTATCTTTGAGGAAACGGGAAATCCAAAGGGTATTGAGACTGTCCGAGTCTACGGGTTTCCTTCCTATTTTTGAAGGGAGCTTGAGAATGTCTTGGAGACTCAAGGAAATTAGACTGTCCGTGTCTAGAGTTTCATCTTTTGTACTATGCTTTGAGAAACAGTAGTAGACTCTTTGAAAGGACTGTTCTATGAAGATGACTAAGTTCTGTTCCTATACCTCTAGGAGGTCGTCGGGATAATTTGTACGAACCCCAAGAGGAGGCTGGGAACTTTTAAGAAGCCGAGTGGTCCTTGTATGAAGCCCAAGAGAAGGCTATCATTCCCGAAGGAAGAGATCATTATACGAAGCCTAAGAGGAGGCTGTGAATACTTCTAAGAAGCCGACGGGTCCTTGTACTAAGCCCAAGAGGAGGCGGGGATGCTTTTAGGAAGCCTGTGGGTCCTTGAACAATGCCCAAGAGGAGGCCGATGCTTTTAAGAAGCCGATGGGTCCCCAAACCCCGAGAAATTCAAGACAGGCCATTCACGAGGAATAGATCAAGTCAGGAAAGTTTGAGAATTTGGAAGAAACTCAAGAGATGCCATTCACGGAGAAAAGATCATCTCTGGGGAGTAGAGTTTCTTGACAAGTGCTTTTAAGAAGCCTGTGGGTCCCCAAACCCCGAGAAGTTCAAGACATGCTATTCACCGAGAATAGATCAAGTCAGGAAAGTTCGAGAATTTGGAAGAATTTCAAGAGATGCCATTCACGGAGAAAAGATCATCTCTGGGGAATAGAGTTTCTTTGACAACTTCTACGAGTGACAGTCTATGAAAGGGTTCACCGAGAATGCTGCCTTTCATGTCTCCATATTGTTTAACCCCAAGAGGAGGGAATACTGTGTCTGTTAATCCTATGGGGATCTAGTTTTGACTATTTAAGAGTGATCAATGGGCTTAATGCTAAACGTATTTGTCGGGGAAACTCTAAATATCTATACTATTATTACACAGTTGATATGAGTTTATGAAAGAAGACTTACAGCGAAACAACCCCACAATACAGTTATATGTATACGAAAGCGGCAAATGAAAGCATATAAACACTTACTCGGTTGCAGAGCTTCCATGCTATTTGGTTAGTTGTTTAACAAAGAAAGATTGAAAACAACAGTATATTCAAAATCAAAGGAGAAAGCGCTTTGAAAAAGAAAGATTTGGGGCTTACAGCTCAAGGAGAGGCCCAAGGTTTTATCAGTGAGCGCACTGTTTGAATTTGTACAGAGGGACTTATACAAGTGACTATGGCCCAAAAAGGTTTTCTGTACAAAGGTATGGGTCTTACACTCTTTCAAGAGGCCCAAAAGGTTTAAAGAAAAAGAGTGGGGCTTATAACACGAGGGTAGGCCCAATTGATTTTTTGTTAAAAATGGCGATCGCGCCGAGGTTTTCTTTTTACGCAGAGGGACTTATACAATAAGTGAGGGCCAAAATTGTTTTGGTTAAAAGGGGGTTGGGTCTTACACTCTATTAGAGGCCCAAAAGTTTTGAATGGGTCTTATAGCTCAAGGAGAGGCCCAAGGTTTTATTTTTCAAAAGGGCGACGATCGCCACGTTTGTTTTTGACAGTATCGGGACTTATACAATGCACTGAGGCCCAAAAATGATTTGGTCAAAAAAAGGATTGGGTCTTACACTCTATTAGAGGCCCAAAGTGTTTTGAAAATGATTTATGAGGGTTGAATTTATCCAAAAACCCTAATTTGTTTTCAAAATGTGTTTTAATTGAATAAAAATTCAATTAAAATGATCAAAATTGTTTAACATATGGAAAACAAATTGTGATCTGGGATTAATGCTTCAAAAATTTAGTATTGACCTACAAAATAATTAGAAGGCATTAAAAGTTACAAAATCAAGAGGGAAAAACATTTAAAATGGCAAAAACAAATAAAACATTAATTCTTTGCAAAAATATCAATTATATGAAATAAATAATATTTTTGGGATTTTTTGATAAAATAAAATATTTTAACATTTTTGTGAATTATCAAAAAAAGAATCAACTCAAAATCATTAAAACTCAGAGAGAAATTAATTTTTGAATCAATTAAATAAAATCACAAAATTCAAATATTCAAATATTTGAAAATGGCGCCAAGAACAAAGGCAAGAACACGCGCGTGTTCTGAGTTTCCCAGATTTGCATTTTCTATCCAATCTCACTGAATACTTGATTATATCATGCAATCTACATATCAATCAACTCTATTTAACCTCACGATCATGTCTATGGTCTTTAATTTCATTTATTTTAAACATGGAATAAGAAATCAAAGAGAAACCTCAAGAACCCTAATTTCTGCATGAAGGTTCAGAAATTTCACACACGATTCAAACAATGCAATTTATTGAGGGAAAACATTCCATGCATGATTATGAACATATGGCCAAATTATTGTGCAGCAAAAATTGCATGGATCATAGAGTTAGAAGAGCTCATGCTTACCTCTTGCAGCTGGTGATCGTGTTTTGTGTTGGAGGTGTTACAGCTAGGTTCCAATGATCTGGATAGCTTCCCTAGGTGCCATGTAGTGTGTATGAATGCTTGGAATGGATTGAAATGATCTGGAACTTGAGATGGTACCCCAACTGCAAATCTGTCAAGAACTTGAGCAACTGGCTGGTGATTTTGTGTTTTTGGTGTTCCAGATGTTATGTGAGTGTTTGGATCACTTCTATATGATGTATGTGAGGTGTGTGTGTGTGATTGGTTTGATTGGAAAAGCTCTCAGACTCAAAACCCGATAGTGACTTGCCTTAGAAGGAAAAATTGGAGTGAAAGAAGAGATTTTGAGGAAAGCATCTGTTTAATGGCTTTGGTGTACTCAAACTGATCACAATTGAGCTCTATTTATAGTAGAGCAAGTTTATTTTGCAAGGAATAGTGAATGGCAACTGCTGAGTAGGTTTGGCCAATGTAGGCAAATGAAAATCCAAGTCTCCTCTAGCCATTGACTAGATGTTAGGGCACAGGCTGCTGGTCCCCTTGGTCTTGGATAAGTCTTGGCAGAATTCAGTTGCTAAGAGATTAGTTTATGCCACCTTGATGCTTCCATTGAATGCTCTAATCTAAAATTGGAGTCTTGTCCCTATTTTGGCAATTCTAGGTTCAACATGCTATTTCTTGTTCCAAAGACTTTGGAGGCTTGGCTCAGTGATTGTCCCTTTTAGATTCAATCCTCAGAGGTGTCCAAGTGGATAGGAGCATTTGGATTTGGCTGATTTTGGCAAATCGACCAAAAGTGCAAAAATCTGCCTTGCCTTGGCAGATTTCAGCAAGGAAACTTGCCAATGTCATATCTCATGGCTCAAATTGAATTTGGTAATGTTCTCGGTCATTTTGGAAAGCCCTTACATGATACAACAATTGTTTGAACATGTTTGGTTTTGATCTCTTTTGAATCCAAGTGAAAAATCCCCCTACATTTGGAAAAAAGTAAAGGCAGATTCTGACTTAGTGAAATTTTCACTAAGTGTTGGAACAAAGTGACTTTTCTTGATTTTAATCACTCCATAACTCAAAATCCATGAGGAATTTGGACATAGGTCAGTATGAAGCTTTTGTAAGAGGGCGTTTTTGTGTCTCGTACAAAGCCCGAGAGAGAGGCTAAAAGTGAAGTGACTCGATAAGAGAGTCCTCTATGGTATCTCGTACGAAGCCCGAGATGGAGGCTAAAAGGTTTGACTCAACAAGAGAGTGATTTATACTCAACAAGAGAGTGCTTTTGTATCTCGTACGAAGCCCGAGATGGGGGGAGAAATTTGTTTGGCTCAATAAGAACCTTTTTGTATCTCGTATAAAGCCCGAGATGGAGACGGAAGGGTGATTGACTCAACGAGAGAGTCTCTTATGTGTCTCGTACAAAGCCGGAGAGAGAGGCTAAACGTTGTTGACTCAACAAGAGAGTCTTTTGTATCTCGTACGAAGCCCGATATGGAGGCTAAAAAGTTTGACTCCGCTGAGGAGGATCATTGTATAAAGCCCAAGAGGAGGCTAGTATGACTGTTTCAGTTGAGTGACAGATCCAATATACTGATTTTAAAAGAGAAAATCAGTTCTTATATGAGCAATGTTGTACTCAAGGATTTGATTCGAGGATCAGGGTTATTTCCTATCTTTGAGGAAACGGGAAATCCAAAGGGTATTGAGACTGTCCGAGTCTACGGGTTTCCTTCCTATTTTTGAAGGGAGCTTGAGAATGTCTTGGAGACTCAAGGAAATTAGACTGTCCGTGTCTAGAGTTTCATCTTTTGTACTATGCTTTGAGAAACAGTAGTAGACTCTTTGAAAGGACTGTTCTATGAAGATGACTAAGTTCTGTTCCTATACCTCTAGGAGGTCGTCGGGACAATTTGTACGAAGCCCAAGAGGAGGCTGGGAACTTTTAAGAAGCCGAGTGGTCCTTGTATGAAGCCCAAGAGAAGGCTATCATTCCCGAAGGAAGAGATCATTATACGAAGCCTAAGAGGAGACTGTGAATACTTCTAAGAAGCCGACGGGTCCTTGTACTAAGCCCAAGAGGAGGCGGGGATGCTTTTAGGAAGCCCGTGGGTCCTTGAACAATGCCCAAGAGGAGGCCGATGCTTTTAAGAAGCCGATGGGTCCCCAAACCCCGAGAAATTCAAGACAGGCCATTCACGAGGAATAGATCAAGTCAGGAAAGTTTGAGAATTTGGAAGAAACTCAAGAGATGCCATTCACAGAGAAAAGATCATCTCTGGGGAGTAGAGTTTCTTGACAAGTGCTTTTAAGAAGCCTGTGGGTCCCCAAACCCCGAGAAGTTCAAGACATGCTATTCACCGAGAATAGATCAAGTCAGGAAAGTTCGAGAATTTGGAAGAAACTCAAGAGATGCCATTCACGGAGAAAAGATCATCTCTGGGGAATAGAGTTTCTTTGACAACTTCTACGAGTGACAGTCTATGAAAGGGTTCACCGAGAATGCTGCCTTTCATGTCTCCATATTGTTTAACCACAAGAGGAGGGAATACTGTGTCTGTTAATCCTATGGGGATCTAGTTTTGACTATTTAAGAGTGATCAACGGGCTTAATGCTAAACGTATTTTCCGGGGAAACTCTAAATATCTATACTATTATTACACAGTTGATATGAGTTTATGAAAGAAGACTTACAGCGAAACAGCCCCACAATACAGTTATATGTATACGAAAGTGGTAAATGAAAGCATATAAACACTTACTCGGTTGTAGAGCTTCCATGCTATTTGGTTAGTTGTTTAACAAAGAAAGATTGAAAACAACAGTATATTCAAAATCAAAGGAGAAAGTGCTTTGAAAAAGAAAGATTTGGGGCTTACAGCTCAAGGAGAGGCCCAAGGTTTTATCAGTGAGCGCACTGTTTGAATTTGTACAGAGGGACTTATACAAGTGACTATGGCCCAAAAAGGTTTTCTGTACAAAGGGATGGGTCTTACACTCTCTCAATAGGCCCAAAAGGTTTAAAGAAAAAGAGCGGGGCTTATAACACGAGGGTAGACCCAATTGATTTTTCGTTAAAAATGGCGATCGCGCCGAGGTTTTCTTTTTACGCAGAGGAACTTATACAATAAGTGAGGCCCAAAATTGTTTTGGTTAAAAGGGGGTTGGGTCTTACACTTTATTAGAGGCCCAAAAGTTTTGAATGGGTCTTATAGCTCAAGGAGAGGCCCAAGGTTTTATTTTTCAAAAGGGCGACGATCGCCACGTTTGTTTTTGACAGTATCGGGACTTATACAATGCACTGAGGCCCAAAAATGATTTGATCAAAAAAAGAATTGGGTCTTACACTCTATTAAAGGCCCAAAGTGTTTTGAAAATGATTTATGAGGGTTGAATTAATCCAAAAACCCTAATTTGTTTTCAAAATGTGTTTTAATTGAATAAAAATTCAATTAAAATGATCAAAATTGTTTAACATATGGAAAACAAATTGTGATCTGGGATTAATGCTTCAAAAATTAAGTATTGACCTACAAAATAATTAGAAGACATTAAAAGTTACAAAATCAAGAGGGAAAAACATTTAAAATGGCAAAAACAAATAAAACATTAATTCTTTGCAAAAATATCAATTATATGAAATAAATAATATTTTTGGGATTTCTTGATAAAATAAAATATTTTAACATTTTTGTGAATTATCAAAAAAAGAATCAACTCAAAATCATTAAAACTCAGAGAGAAATTAATTTTTGAATCAATTAAATAAAATCACAAAATTCAAATATTGAAATATTTGAAAATGGCGCCAAGAACAAAGGCAAGAACACGCGCGTGTTCTGAGTTTCCCAGATTTTCATTTTCTATCCAATCTCACTGAATACTTGATTATATCATGCAATCTACATATCAATCAACTCGTTTTAACCTCACGATCATGTCTATGGTCTTTAATTTCATTTATTTTTAACATGGAATAAGAAATCAAAGAGAAACCTCAAGAACCCTAATTTCTGCATGAAGGTTCAGAAATTTCACACACGATTTAAACAATGCAATTTATTGAGGGAAAACATTCCATTCATGATTATGAACATATGGCCAAATTATTGTGCAGCAAAAATTGTATGGATCATAGAGTTAGAAGAGCTCATGCTTACCTCTTGAAGCTGGTGATCGTGTTTTGTGTTGGAGGTGTTATAGCTAGGTTCCAATGATCTGGATAGCTTCCCTAGGTGCCATGGAGTATGTATGAATGCTTGGAATGGATTGAAATGATCTGGAACTTGAGATGGTACCCCAACTGCAAATCTGTCAAGAACTTGCGCAACTGGCTGGTGATTTTGTGTTTTTGGTGTTCCAGATGTTATGTGAGTGTTTGGATCACTTCTATATGATGTATGTGAGGTGTGTGTGTGTGATTGGTTTGATTGGAAAAGCTCTCAAACTCAAAACCCGATAGTGACTTGCCTTAGAAGGAAAAATTGGAGTGAAAGAAGAGATTTTGAGGAAAGCATTTGTTTGATGGCTTTGGTGTACTCAAACTGATCACAATTGAGCTCTATTTATAGTAGAGCAAGTTTATTTTGCAAGGAATAGTGAATGGCAACTGCTGAGTAGGTTTGGCCAATGTTGGCAAATGAAAATCCAAGTCTCCTCTAGCCATTGACTAGAGGTTAGGGCACAGGCTGCTGGTCCCCTTGGTCTTGGATAAGTTTTGACAGAATTCAGTTGCTAAGAGCTTAGTTCATGCCACCTTGATGCTTCCATTGAATGCTCTAATCTAAAATTGGAGTCTTGTCCCTATTTTGGCAATTCTAGGTTCAACATGCTATTTCTTGTTCCAAAGACTTTGGAGGCTTGGCTCAGTGATTGTCCCTGTTAGATTCAATCCTCAGAGGTGTCCAAGTGGATAGGAGCATTTGGATTTGGCTGATTTTGGCAAATCGACCAAGAGTGCAAAAATCTGCCTTGCCTTGGCAGATTTCAGCAAGGCAACTTGCCAATGTCATATCTCATGGCTCAAATTGAATTTGGTAATGTTCTTGGTCATTTTGGAAAGCCCTTACATGATACAACAACTATTTGAACATGTGTGGTTTTGATCTCTTTTGAATCCAAGTGAAAAATCCCCCTACATTTGGGAAAAAGTAAAGGCAGATTCTGACTTAGTGAAATTTTCACTAAGTGTTGGAACAAAGTGACTTTTCTTGATTTTGATCACTCCATAACTCAAAATCCATGAGGAATTTGGACATAGGTCAGTATGAAGCTTTTGTAGAGGGCAATGTGATCTACAAATCAAGCTTTGAATGGGGAACAATGGCCTTGTGGTTTAGGAGTTATGGTCCTCCAAAGTTGGCACATTAGTGTCACTTTTTCCATAACTTAGAAATTTTTCTAAGTTTTTATGGTTACCCCTTTTACAAGTTATCCCACTTTCTTTGATTTTTCTTGATGAATGATGATTCAAATCATACTTTAACATCATTTTAGGGTTAAAAATCCATTTTGGTGAAAAATCTCAAAAAGTCAAAGTTGACTTTTGTGCACAGTTGACTTTTTATTAGATGAATTCCAAACTGTGCAATTCTTCAGGAAATCATGTCCTTGACCTAAATCAAACTTGATCCACATGTTCCATGGGTGTCATAGGGTATATTGAATCATGTCTTAGGGTTTGGGAGCATGTCCTGGTCAAAAGTCAAAGTTACAGTTGACTTTCCTCGCGAAACCCTAATTGTGGTGCAGATGAAATTGAGACTTGTTGCTCAAGCTTCTTGGATTAATCCATTGTTCCAAATGGATCGATATGGTATATTAGAGACCCTCAAATCATGTCTTGAGGTCTTGGTTCATGATTTGTCCAAAAAGTCAACTTAGGGGTGAATTAGGTCAAAAAACCCTAATTCCTGATTTTTGATGTATGCATCCCCTGAGGTCAAATTGACTTGATGATTGGGTCCATGAGGTTCCATGGAGTATATTAGGTTATGTTTTGGATGATTGGCTTGTGCCCAGATGAAAAATTTCCATCTGGAGGCCCTGGTCGACCAAAACCCTAATTTGGTGACACTGTCGATCTTGAGACTTGATCAACCTAGAAGGGAGCAGCCTTGTGCTTAATCCTTGAAGTGGGAGTCCTTTTTTATCCTTTGTGGATGTTTGAGAGGCTAGACAAGTTGAATATCATGTCATTCCTTGATTGATCCTTTGTCTAAGGCTCTGAGAGGGCTTAAAACCCTAATTTTGATTGTAGTGAATGCTCAACAACCCTTGAGGCATTTGATGAGGCATGATGGTTCATCCATATTGTGATGATGATTTGCACAATGATGGGAATCTTAGTGGTCAAAATTTGGGCTATGACACTTTGACCCCATGTTTTTTCTATGTTTTTGTGTGCTGCATTCATGCATTCATTAAAAAACATTAAACAAAGAAAAATTTATCTTCTAGTCTCTCTTTTTCAAATTAAACTAAGACAATGATTGCAAATGTCAGAGAAAAAGATTGTGTTATGGATTTCGGTAGAAGGAAGACTCACAAGTACACCTTCAAGGTTCCAAAACTAGAGGTTTTAAGAGGTTTGGCGAGGATGATCACCAACCCTGAGGCTTTCAGAGCTAAGGATGGAGGACTGCTGTCTCTATTAAGGGTCCATGTAATTGAAGGAATCCTATCCACACTAATCCAGTTCTACGATCCGGTCTATCACTGTTTCACATTCCCGAATTATCAACTAGCACCAACACTGGAGAAGTACTCTCACCTGACTGATTTACCTATCACTGACCAAGCTCCCTTTTCTGGACTGGAAGAAATTCCAAAAGATCAAACCATTGCAAGAGCAATCTATTTGGACGAATCAGAAGTCAGGACTCACATGACCATTCAGGGTGGAATCCAAGGTTTGCCTGCCTAGTTTTTGATAAAGAAAGCTCTGTACTTTGCCAGTATAGGGAATGTACCTGCTTTCGAGAGCATCTTTGCTTTGCTCACTTACGGGTTATTTTTGTTTCCCAACATCGATAACTTCATGGATATCAATTCCATTAAGATTTTTCTGATTGGAAACCCTGTACCTACCCTGCTCGCAGATGCTTATCATTCTGTACAATTAAGGAATTTGTACAGCGGAGGAATGATCACATGTTGTGTACCCTTGCTATACAAATGGTTCACTTCTCATTTGCCTAAGTCTGCCGCATTTTGGGATCAAAAGAGTACTTTGCGTTGGTCACAGAGAATCATGTCTGAAATTCTGGTACATGTGCAGAATTCAGATGTCCTAGAACATGCTGTTCGACATCTGGTCTGACATGATCACAAAGGGCAAGGTATATTGCAATAATCATGGTACTGAAAAGAAATAAGAGCAAGACACACAAAATTGTTAACCCAGTTCGGTCTAACACACCTACTCTGGGGGCTACCAAGCCAGGGATGAAGTCCACTATCAGCAGTATCAATTCAAAGTTAAACTACCCATTTACAGCTTATCACTTAATCACTGCCCAATGACCCTTCTACCTAGATCCTCTCTAGACATGAGAAACCCTTCTCACTCCCAATCATCGCAATGATGTCTAGCAGTTGACATCACAGCCACTGCATCAACAGCCCATCACCTACATTCTGATTACACAAATAGACATGAAACTACACTCCTATGACACATCAACATCTGATGAGAACAATACCTAGCCAAGTATGATGCCAAACTCCACCGTTTGTTAGCTTCTTCCTTAACTAAGAACACAACCTGGGGTTGCTTCAAAGCTTTCTCCAAGGACAAAACGTACTGCCTCTTACCTACAGGTTTTGAGGAGTACGGGTAACCTTCCCACAGGACGGGAGGTTTACCTAGACAGAACCCTAGACTTCTACATCTTGAGCCGCTCCTCTTCCAGGGTTACAAACCCTTCTATTTATAACCTGTACCCACTAGATTTGGGACTTCAATCACAGCTTTAATAGCTGTTACAAAACTGCAAAATACACTCCAAGAAAATAGGTATTCAATATAATATTTCCTAATATGTCTCCATATTTAGAAAGTCTTGATTTCTGATTGAATCTTCTAGACCTTTAAAAATGCGCCACATAGAATGCATAATTTTCTCTTAAAATTCTGCACAATTCAAAACATAGCTAAATCTCATTAATCCAGCTCAGCAGGCGCGATGTCGAATGCTTCCTCATAAGACATCTTCTTCGACATGTTGTTCCAGTTGTTGAATAACTTCAACACAACATGTTTTGGCATTTCAAAAGGGCATCTAGTTGTACCTGTTCTTCTTAGCAAGTTTTATACATCCTATTCTCTATTAAATTATTGCTGCTATTATTTGTTTTACAAAAATTAAGCCAATCCTAAAACAAGAGAACTAACAATGTCTCTTACCAACTCTGACATCGATTGGTACAATCGGATCTACGACGGGATAAGGATCATTGACCGTTGTGGAAATTTCCCTAATGTACCCGTCATAGGAATTAAAGGAGGAATCAATTATCATCCAGTTTTAGTTCGTCGTCAATTCGGATACCTGATGAGACATATCCCACGTAACGTTCATCTGGAAGGTCTTTTCTTCAAAGAAGGAGAAAACGACCGAGCACTAAAGACAGAAATAGTGCATGCCTGGAAACATGTTCACAGGAAAGGAAGAGAGTCTTTAGGAAAACCAGACTGTGTCTCGGTGGAACCTTATCTCCACTGGGTACAAGCTAGAGCTCTCAAACTGAGGATGCCTTACCCTCGTCAAGCAGTTCTTCCGTCAAAGGAATCTGTCCTTTATTTTATGTCTGATACGGAAAAACTTCAGGTTACTCTCAACAAGGTTCAACGGGAAAGGAAATCTTGGAAGATCAAGTACCGCATTCTCAATGTGGAGTGTGCCAAAATACAGCAACTATTGAAAGATAAAGATGCTCTGATTGAGATTTTAGAGCAGCATGCTGTAGAAAATCAAGAAGACCGAAGGAATTTGTTCGCTCGTTTCACTTGGCAAAGGAATGACAACCTGACAACAGCTCAAGAGCCCCGGTCAAAGAAAAAGAAAGTACCAGAACCAGCACCTGAACCAACCCCAGAGAGAACTCAGGATCCATTAGCTTAGACATTTCCTTTTACAGCACTTTGTAAATTACTGTATTTCCATTTCCGCAATCTTTGAATTCAATAAAACGGGGTTTCCCCACTGTTTCATATTTGCAATCCAATTGTCGAAGTTTCTCTTGAAAATAACAAAAAAAAATCATATAATCATTGCATATCATTCATCATTCTCACTTAACGCATTCTTCTTCCCTACGAATCTCACGTTTGTGTCTCGATTCTAGAGTCACACTGTCTCGTTCGTACAATACTCGGGCCAGTCAACAGAAGAAAATGGATAATCTCGAGGAAGAGAACAGAGAGTTGAGAGAAGAACTCGACACTCTGAAAGAAGATTTGAGAAAACTTCACAATGACATGCAAGCTCTGGCAGCAGCTCAGATACAAAGGATTGTGATCTCAGAGATCACCTCGACGCCCATAGTGGAAAAGTATGATCCTCGGTATAACATGCCAAAAGATCGTCCCAGGGGTATGCCACTTAACTATATCCCGGAAGGATATATTCCGCCGATCACTGAAGATCCAGAAACTGCAGCAGGAGCCGCTGGGCCCGAAGGTTACAAACTTCGGGAAAGCGAAGATGCCAGGGGCATGACAACAACTCCTGAAGGTTACAAACTTCGGGAGGCGCCAAGAGTCACTACCGTAATGACTATCCACTACCTATGGTACACACTGTCCTAGAAGGACAGATTCTATAGATACCTTCTGGTGGAAACAAAAGTATGGACAATAGGATGAAGGAGTTTCAGGAACAGTTCCTAGAGATGCAGAAGGAACTGCATGCCATTCGCGGTTAGAATCTATTTGGAAAGGACGCCGCAGACCTTTATTTGGTCCCTAATATGAAAATTCCGCACAAGTTCAAGGTGCCCGAAATTGAAAAATACAAGGGTAACTCGTGCCCTCAGAGTCACTTGGTGATGTACGCTCGGAGGATGTCAACTCAGACGGAGAACCAACAGCTCTTGATCCACTATTTCTAGGATGGTTTAACCGGTGCCGCACTTAAATGGTACATGGGTTTAAACCGCACTAAGATTGTCACTTTCAGAGATCTTGGCACTGCCTTCGTTCAACAATATAAATATAACCTAGACATGGCACCGGACAGAGATTAACTCAGAGCCATGTCGCAGAAGGACAAGGAAACCTTTAAGGAATATGCTCAGAGATGGCGTGAAATTGCCGCCCAGATTGGTCCACCTCTTGAGGAAAAAGAGATGACAAAGATCTTCTTGAAAACCTTGAGTTCATTTTACTACGACAGAATGGTCGCCAGTGCGCCCGGTGACTTCACCGAAATGGTGGGCATGGGAGTTCGTCTTGAGGAACCTGTCCGAGAAGGACGTCTGGTCAAAGATGCTGGACCACCAAGCAGTACCAAAAGATACAGTAGTGGTTTCCCTAAGAAAAAAGAGCAAGATATTGGTAATATCTCTCTCGAAAAGCAAAGGCGACGGTACCAACTAGTAGCAGCTGTAATTCCTGCTATTAACCCTGCGTCTGTTCCCACGTATCAACCTCAGGTTGCTCAAAGCCAACCGAATCAACAACAATTTCAATCAAGGACACAACAACCTCTTCAGCAGGCTCGTCCTCAGTACAACAACAATCATACGATGCGACCCCCAGGGTTTGACCCTATACCCATGTTGTACACAGAACTATTTCCACTACTACTGGTTAAGGGGCACGTCCAAACTAGGTCTCCTCTTACAGTACTGGAGAATCTGCCTTTTTGGTTCAAAGCGGATCAAACTTGCCCTTATCATCAAGGAGGACCAGGGCATAACATAGAAAACTGTCTCAGTTTCAAATCCGATGTGCAAAAACTTGTCAGGAGTGGGGTATTATCCTTTAGGGATACAAATCCAAATGTTCAGACAAACCCGCTACCTCAACACGAGAAGACTGCAGTAATTTTGATAGAGGGAGAGTCTAACCATAACTATCAAATTCATGATGTACTCTTATTAAGGGCTAACCTGGTCAAGATGCATCACAGACAGAGCGGATATGGGCATATATCATCTCATAATTATCACCAGTGTGATATCTTCTCTAAAGACAATCAAGGATGTTCTGTGGTGCAATCATCTCTACAGGAACAGTTGGATCTCGGTTGGATCCAGGAACACCGAGTTCGTGGGGTCAACATGACCTATACAAATTCCAACATCATTCAGAACCACGACATCCATGCAATGAATGTTAACTTGGTGGAATTACACTCAAGGCAAAGCCAGTATCATAATTTTCCATGGCACGATTACAATTCTTGTCAGATTTGCTCGGTAAATAATCAGGGGTGCTCTTTTGTATAAGAGACCCTCCAATGTCAGATGGATCTTGGATGGATCCAGGACTACCATGATAGAAATCTTTATCACGTCAACATGATTCAAATCTTTGATATTCTCTTGATGAATACCAGCTTGTGGAGTTACACGCTAAGCAAGTCCAGCTCGGTTTTCTGACTTCACATGAGTATCAGAACTGTACAGTATGTCGTGAGAGTGACCAAGGATGTGCTCTCGTTCAAAGAACTTTGCAACACTTGTTAAACCATTGGTGGCTTCCGATCTATCTAGACGAAGACACGCAGCAAGTTGGTATGATTAACGGAAACCCTACTAGGCATCAAAGTCAAGATGTCTGATCGATGGAATTAGACATAGTGAGGTTACACTGCATTCAAAATGGATGTGGCCGGGTGCCACAACACAACTACGAGCGTTGTAGAGTCTGCTCGGAGAATAACCAAGGATGCTACCTCGTGGGAGCAGCCCTTCAAAGTCAGTTAGACTGTAAAGAGATTCAACCGTATCCAGGTTCTGGGCCCATCAACTTGATCCCCGACTATTTTGCTGATCAGATCAAGGATGTTGTCGTAATCTCTAATCCGAAGAAAACTAAAGATGTTTGTACCATAATCCCTCTGCTTGACGAATCAAGAATTCCTTTGGACAGTAGGAAAGTTCCCAACCAAGAACTGATTAAGATTACTTATAATGGTCAGAAAAATCAAAAGGCTCCAGTAGTCATCTATCTGCCGAGACCAATACCGTACAAGTCTGATAAGGCTATCCCTTACAAATACGGCGTAACAATAATTGAGAATGGAAAGGAAACTCCATTACCCTCCGTCGTGAATATTGCAGACATTAGTCGAGTAGCACGGAGCGGTCGAATCTTCAACCGAGGAGTTGGAGAACCTAGCAAAGAGAAGGAACCTCAAACAGAAGTTCCCAATCAACCTGTCGGTCAATCCAGTGATCTCGACCTTTCAAAGAACAACGATGAGATGCTGAAGCTCATCCAAAAGAGTGAGTACAACATTGTAGATCAGCTGTTGCAAACTCCTTCAAAAATCTCTATGTTATCTCTTTTACTCAGTTCCGAAGCTCACAGAGAAGCTCTACAGAAAGTCTTAGAGCAAGCCTTTGTGGAACAAGATGTAACAATAAGACAGTTCGATAGCATCGTTTCCAAAATCACTTCTTGCAACAACTTGGGATTTAGTGATGAGGAACTGCCGGAAGAAGGCAAAAGTCATAACATGGCACTCAATATTACAGTCAACTGCCAGGACGATGCTTTAGCCAGCGTACTGGTAGATACCGGATCGGCCTCGAATGTTATGGCTAAGTCCACTCTAATGCGACTATCATTCAAAGGATCTCCGATGATGGGCAGTGAGGTCATCATCAAAGCATTTGACGGGTCTCGAAAAATAGTTATCGGCGAAGTCAACCTTCCCATAACTATCAGTCTTCACACTTTCCAAGTCACTTTCCAGGGCATGGACATCCTGGCAGCATACAGCTGTTTGTTAGGAAGACCTAGGATACACCAGGCTGGGGAAGTCACTTCGACACTTCACCAGAAGCTGAAGTTCGTCAAGAACGACCAACTAGTCACGGTCTGTGGAGAGCAAGCCTTGAACACGAGTAACTTATCATCATCCACTTGTGTAGAACCCGAAGAGGTTATTGGAACTCAGTTCCAAGCACTGTCATTGAGCAATGAGATTTAATCAGAGAAAGGAACCTCGATTTCCTCGTACAAGGACGCTCTTGAAGTGATTAAAAGTAACAATGCAAAGGGATGGGGATAGCTTATCATTCCTACTGATAACTAAACAAAGAAGGGTCTCGGTTTCTCCTCAACCTGTACCCAGACTGCTACTAACGATGAAAGTTTTCATCCCATTCAGGACTTCTTCCAAAGTGGAGGCTTCCTCCACCCAGTGTTTCAAGAAGTACATACCATTAATGAGGGTGATTCCTCCGATACAGATGAAGAGTGTAAGTCATATCTCAACGAAGACGGTTATATGTCTTAGGGAGAGGTGCATATGCGATTTTGCTTTACCACGTAGAGTCCGAGATATATACCAAGATCAGACGTCAAGATGATATACGGAGATTGTGATCCTGAAGGATGTCGTGCTCCGCCTAACTCATGGGAGGACACTCTGATGAAAGAAAACTTTGACCACGTCTATTATGGACCAATGGATGGCCTGCCTATCTAGCAACCGTACCCAGGATACTCGGGGCTAAAGAATCAGCCGAACGATGATTATCAGCTGAGCATCATTGAAAAGAATACCTGTGTCCTCACCATGTCATGGGATCATTACTCAGGGCATTCAGAAAATACCCAGCACGACGATGAATTTGCAAAGATAGCAGGGCTAGAGTTCATTAACTATGCTTTTCCCGAGGTCAACGTCATCGAAAGGGATGACTCCTCCAGTTCCAAAGAAATGTGGGACACCTTAGGATAGCCAAGTGGCAAATATGACTACTTAGTCAAGTACACTGCTCCTGAAAGCTCTCGTATCAGGCTCAAAGACATCCAGCCAACTGGATGGGGAGATTTACCTGAGAGCATAAACACGGTGCAAGATACAATAGAAGAATCCTCCTACGACAACTCTGCCTGGGAGACGGATTCCAACGATCCTGCTCCACCAGAAATCAGTGTTATTTTTGAAGAAAAGACAAGAAGGAAAGTACCGAACTTTGTGATTCACCGAGGAGTTCGTCACCAATGGGTTGCTGTCGATGTTCTGAAGATTGTTCATAAGTCAAAGTAATGGCCGTCTTTGTTTAACCTTTCACCCTGCCAAGGTGAAACGGATGTTTTGATAGGGCTCACTTTCTGTAAATACCCCTCTTCGCTTTGCCCAAAGCGACAGAGTTTTGTTTTATAGGGCTGTAGTTTCAAGAATCGACTAAATCATAAATAAAATAACGTCGTTCTGTAATTTCCGTATTAATTGCTATTTTCTCTTTTTGCTTTTTCAGAAAATGGTAATCCTAAAAGGCAAACTCAAATAAAAATTCAAGCAGTTTTCCAAAGAAAGTACACTGTACACACTATTGCGTTCTCTCTATCTCTTATAAAAACAAATCATCACGTCTTGCAGATTGCTTGTTTTAAACTCTATTGAAACATATGATCCAATGCCTTCTCCAAACTTTGAATTCCCGGTATTTGAGGCCGAAGAAGAAAATGACGAAGAAATTCCAGAAGAGATCTCCCAATTACTCAGACAAGAGGAAGGGTCTATTAAACCTCACAAAGAGCCGTTGGAAATGGTCAACTTGGGTTCAGAAGAAGAGAGAAAAGAAGTCAAGATTGGGGCACTGCTCAGTCCAACTGTCAAACAAAGTTTAACAAAGCTTCTCAAAGAGTTTCCCGATGTATTCGCTTAGTCCTACCAGGACATGCCAGGGTTGGATACCATCATCGTGGAACATCACTTACCGTTACGATCAGAATGTCCGCCAGTAAAATAGAGGTTGAGAAGAACTTACCCAGAGATGGCCATCAAAATCAAAAAGGAAGTACAGAACCAGATTGACGCGGGTTTCCACGCCACGTCAGAATATCCTCAATGGTTAGCCAACATCGTACCAGTTCCGAAAAAGGACGGAAAGGTCAGAATGTGTGTGGATTACAGAGATCTAAACAAGGAAATTCCAAAGGATGACTTTCCTTTACCACACATTGACATGTTGGTTGACAGTACAACGACATTCAAAGTTTTCTCCTTCATGGATGGAATCTCAGGCTATAATCAGATAAAAATGGCGCCGAAAGACATGGAGAAAACTTCATTCATCACCCCATGGGGCACCTTTTGTTACAAGGTAATGCCGTTCGATTTGAAGAACCCGGGGCAACCTATCAAAGGGCCATGACTACTCTGTTTCATGACATGATACATAAAGAGATAGAAGTGTATGTCGATGATATGATTTCCAAATCTAAAACAGAAGAGGAGCATGTGACCCACCTGTCCAAGCTATTCGAGCGGTTGAGGAGGTACAAACTCCGCTTGAATCCCAACAAGTGCACAGTCGGTGTCCGTTCAGGGAAACTCTTAGGGTTCATTGTCAGCCAGAAAGGAATTGAGGTTGATCCTGACAAGGTCAAGGCCATTCAAGAAATGCCTTCTCCAAAGACTGAAAAACAAGTCAGGGGATTTCTGGGACGTCTGAATTACATCCCCAGATTTATATTCCTCATGATCGCGACATGCGCACCAATCTTCAAACTACTCAAGAAGATACAATCATTTCTCACTGATTCTCGGGGCAAGTGGACTCCGAACTATGACGGTCCTTATGTGGTCAAGAAATCCTTCTCAGGCGGTGCCTTGAGACTCGCAACCATGGATGGAGAAGAATTTTCCTACCTCACAAATGTTGGCGTAGTCAAGAAATATTTCTCCTAAATAAATAAATAAAAACGTCTCAGTGGATCGAAAACCCGAAAGGGCGGTCCAGGTAAAAACTAGAGACATGAACGAAAATCATCCCGGTGGATTGGAAATCTCCAAAGTACAATCCGGGCAAAAATTAGGGATTAATGGCAAGTAACTACGTCTGACACAGGTAAATCCTCAACAGCAGTCATGCCATCCATCAGAAAACTCCAGTTAAGTTCATCTTCGACAGAAGCTCCGGATGTCCAGAATTCAAAGTCGGTAGAAGGATAATAGACGTTATGTTTCAATGTAGCCCTTTTCTCGTAAATTACCATTTTCTAAACTTTGTAATGCTCTATGGTATCACGCGCTTGGCTGATTACCATCCTATCAATAAAATTTGAGCCCTTGTGCTTTTGTTTGCAATTCTTATTTGTTTTAGCTTTATAGAATGACATTTTAACATTATTAATGATTCTTGAAATAAAACAAAAATTAATTTACTTGTAAAATTTTTCTGCTTTTAAAATAAAGATGCAATTTCTTTTGACTGTTGAACATCAAAAGAACATCGATCGCTTCTCCGAAGGTGGTTAAGCTTCAAAATGCAGAACCAAAGTATTCCTTCTCAAACCAGTACACCTGAATGAAGGATCAACTATGTCAGATGTGAATATTCCATCTGACATCCCCGACAGAGTTCTTACCTCCTAAGCCCGACCTAGATTATTCCCCGAAGGGACTATCTCTCCTAAGCAAGGCAGAATTGCTATCTTGAACCAAATGGTGCTTCTTCGTCCCCCGCAGTGGTCGAGTATCTAGTCGTGTTCATCTACCGGTTTGTATGTCGTGTCAGTTTTGTCAGCATATACATACATACATCATGCATTATTGATTTGCATTCACATTCATATTACATCATTATCACTCTAGTCGGTCTTGTCCCCTAGTGATAACAGTCCTCTTGTCCATCGAGTTGTCAGTTCTTTCCTCGTCAGGAAGCGAATCAGCTAAGCAATCTCTCCCCAGTTTATTTCTGGGATGAAGTTGGTCCTTGACCACTTTGATAACTTGAACCTCTGAAATACAAGAAAACCTTCGACAAACATTACTCTTCATCATTGAAGATGATATCTTCGCTTTCCCGGATTAAGGAAAATCCCCAAAGAAAGCCTCACAATCGAAGACGTTCGGCGACACAGTAGTTTCTCCCTAAAAAATTTGCTATCAAATGAGGTCACCAGCACCTCCAAATTGGATTACATTACATGGCATTTCTCCGAAAAGATCTCGAAGAAAGGTATGATGTAATATTCCCAAGCAGAAAGCAGTCTTTCAAGAGACTTGTTTTCCCCAGTAGAGTCAACAAATGGCGTCTCCAACAGAGAAGTTTGTACAAACTCTACAGCTCAGACGAATGGGTTCTCCTACAAGTCTGACATCAAAACTTTGTCCCATCAAATGGCATCTCCCCAGGATAATTCGGCGAGAAGTTTGATGAAAACCGGATCGAGAAAGTTTATTGTCAAAAGAAACTAAGACCAGTTCCTTAGTAGGAAACCCGGATCGAGGGGAAGTTTACATAAGAAACTGAGACCAGTTCCTTGGTAGGAAACCAGGATCGAGGGGAAGTTTGTTAACGAAGGAAACTTAGACCAGTTTCTTGGCTGAAGACCAGGACCGAGGGGAAGTTTTTACCTTTTCTAAGCATCATTGCTTAGTAAAAGAAGATGGATGAGTAAGCTGCCATTCATAACCTCCATCAAAATATCGGGTATTCTGATATTTAATCCTCTTGTACCCTGAATGCCCGAATACCTTCACCATTCACACCTTCAGGTCCAAGAAAATTAAATAGGGGCATCTGTCATATCCCAAATTTTGACCACTAAGATTCCCCATCATTGTGCAAATCATCATCACAATATGGATCTACCATTATGTCTTATTAGTTTCCCCAAAGATGGGTGAGCATTCACTACAATCAAACTTAGGGTTTCAAGCCCTCTCTGAGCACTTAGACAAAGGATCAATCAAGGAATGAAATGATCTTCAACTTGTCTAACCACTCAAACACCCATAAGGGATCAAGAGGACTCCCACATCAGGAATCAAGCACAAGGTTGCAGCATTCCAAGTGGATTAAGCCTAAAGATCGCCAGTGTCACCAAATTAGGGTTTTGGTCGACTGAGGCCTCCAGATGGAATTTTTCCTCTGGGCATGAGCCAATGCTTCAAAGCATAACTAAGATACTCCAATGGACCTCATCGACCCCATCATCAAGTCAATTTAGCCTCAGGGGATGCATTCATCAAAAATCAGGAATTAGGGTTTCTTGACCTAATACACCCCTAAGTTGACTTTTGGGACAAAACATGAGCCAAGACCTCAATACATGATTTGAGGGTCTCAAATACACCACATTGATCTATTTTTAACAATGAATTGATCCAAGAAACTTGATCTACAAGTTTCAATTTCATCAGGACCACAAATAGGGTTTTGATGGAAAAGTCAACTGTGCCTTTGATTTTTGACCAAGACATGCTCCCAAACCTTGGGACATGATTCAATGCACCCTATAACACCTATAAAATCAATCATCAAGTTTGATTTAGGTCAAGGACTTGATTTCATAGAGGATCGTACACTTTGGAATTCATCTGATAAAAAGTCAATTGTGCCCAAAAAGTCAAAGTTTGACTTTTTGATTTTTTGGTCAACCAAGGTTCCTTAACCCTAAAATGATGTTAATGTGTGATTGGAATCATCATTCATCAAGAAAAATCAAAGAAAGTGGGATAACTTGTAAAAGGGGTAACCAACTTCCAAGGATCATAACTTGTGATCCAAGTAACCATTTTAGCTAATCCAAAGACGGATTTGTAGCTCTCATGGCATACTTTAAAAGTGTCAACTACAGCTCATTCCAATTCCTCATGGATTTTAAGTTATGGAATGATCAAAATGGCTGAAAACACAAAAGTGGCATTTTTCCAACACTTAGTGAAATTTTCACTAAGTCAGAATTTGTTTCACTTTTTTCAAAATGTAGGGGCATTTTTCACTTGGATCCAAAAAGTGTCAAGATAAACTATGATCACACATATGTTGTATCATATGAGAGCTTTCCAAAATGGCCAAGAACTCCATCAAATTCCATTTGAGCTAAGAGTTATGACAGTGGCAATATGCCTTGCTGCAACTATCATGGCAAGGCAGATTTATGCATTTTGCTCGATTCGATCAAATTGTGCAAATGACAAACAAGTTTATCCATCTGAACACCTCAGGGGGAGACCAAGAAGGAACAAACACTGATCCATAAGCCTCCCAAGTCTTTGGAACTAAAAGTAGTATGCCAAACTTAAAAAGCCTAAAAAGGGGACAAGATTCCAATTTTGTTTTGGAGCATTCAATGGATGCACCAAGGTGGCATGAACTGAGCCTATTCCAACTGAATGAGTCAAGATGATCTCTGAACCAAGGGACAATAGGCTTGTGCTCTAACCTCTAGTCAATGGCTAGAGGAGACTTAAGATTCCAAAGTGATGCAAGTGGCCAACAGCCTGCAGCAGCCACCATTCACTATTGCTTGCAAAATAAACGTGCTCTACTATAAATAGAGCTCATTTGTGCTCAGTTTGAGTACACCAAAGCACTACAACACTTGCTTTCCTCAAAATCTCTTTCTAGGCCAAAATGCCTTCTTTTACAAGGTAACTCTGAGTTTTTGAGTTAGAGAGCATTTCCAACACAAATCATGATCCAAACACATCCAATATGTCATATCTAAGCTGTCCAAACTCTCATAAGTGACCTGTAACACCAAAATCTCAAAGTCCCCTCTCAAAATCTCAAAATTGGACTTTTTTTGTATTTTTCAAGCCATGTCTTGATTCAGTCACTTTCAAAACTAGATAAGACCTCAAACACACTCCAAATATCATCCTTGAACTGTCCCAAATGGTTCCCCACATCTGGAACACCATTTGAGAGAGTTGTTATTTTGGCCACTTTTGCCCCTTTTGCAAGAAAGGGCCAGTTTCCATTCCTGAGGTTTCCAGCTGATTCCAATCATCCTAAAAGCATCTAAGGGATCAATTGAGAGTGTCTAAAGCATCAAACTATTTTTGGCATAAAAAGTTTGGCAGATAGCCCAAAAGCTCCTAAAGAGGTAAGCATCACAACTTGAACTCTTTGAAATATGCATTGCTTTGAATTCCACTGATCATACACATCTCATACATGTTATATATGTTGTGTTTGGACCAATTCATCATGTAATTCATGCTTGTAACAAGAGGTAGCATAGAAAATGCAATTATAGGCCTATTTCAAGAACACTATCGGGTTTTGAAATAAGAGCCTCATCTGAAAAAACCACCACCACCATTGGATTCCTTGTGAAATTCTAGGCCAGATGCATATAAATTTTGTCCCAATCCATGGAGAAATGGGAAAGTTACAAGCTTCACGTTTTTGGCCAAAATCTTGCCTTGGCCAGGCAAAAAACCAAGCATACCTCATATATTCATGGGGTGGTTTTGATACACGGATGTATCACCACCCCAGTGGTAGAAGGCAAACGCTGCAACCTAGAGGTCTGGGGTTCGAATCCCCCTCGCCCCAGACCCCTATTTAATGCTTTTTTCCATTTTCTATTATTTTTCATATTATTTATAATGATTTGGAAAATTAATCACTCTCTCAATTTTAATTATTTTTTATTGGTTCTTTTTGCAAAAAAATCACAAAAATGTTGAAATATTTTATTCCACAAAAAAATCAAATTTATATTATTTATTTTATATAGTTAGTATTTTTGTGAATAAATTCATTTTTATTGTTTTAAACATTTTAAAAGTGAATATTTATCTTGAAAATCAAAACCAAATGAGATCTAAATCATCTTGTGATTAAAACCTCATTTTTCAAACCTTAATCAAAAATCATTTTATTAAACAAAAACCTTAAACAAATATTTAAACTTATTTGGTATTTTTATCATTTTATTGATTTTCTTTAAATAATTACTTTTAAAGAAAAATCAAATTAAGGTTTCTTTGATTTTCAACCCTCGCCAATCTTTTTCAAACACTCATGGGCTCTAATAGAGTGTAAGACCCATCCCCTTTGTAAATACATAGCTTTTTGGGCCTCACATATTGTATAAGTCCCTCTGTACATTTTCAAAACAACGACGCGATCGTCGCCTTTTCAAAATCATCTGGGCTTCTCCTTGAGCTATAAGTCCCATCTTTGTTCATTTTCAAAATCTTTGGGCCTCTAATGAAGTGTAAGACCCAACCCTCTTTTGTACATAAATAATTTTGGGCCTCAGTCATTGTATAAGTCCCGATACAATTTTCAGATCAACGGTGCGATCGTTGTTTTCATATGGGCCTACCCTCGTGTTGTAAGTCCCATTTCTTTTCTTTAAATAATCTTTGGGTCTCTAATGGAGTGTAAGACCCATACCTTTGTACAAAAAACCATTTTGGGGCCTCAGACATTGTATAAATCCCCCAGCAGTATTCAAAACGACGGTGCGATCACTGTCTTTCATTTGGGCCTCTCCCTTGAGCTGTAAGCCCCAACAATCTTTTCAAAGCACTTCCTCCTTTGATTTTGAATTCAAATATATGTTGTCATCAAAACTTTCTTTGATTTCTTTGAACAACTAACATTACAACATGGAAGCTCTACAACGGGTAAGTGTTTATCCGCTTTCATTTACTGCTTTCATATGTATATAACTGTATTGTGGGGCTGCTTCACTGTAAGTCTTCTTTCATTCTTTTAATACATGTCATATATATAACTGTATTGTGGGGCTGCTTCATTGTATGTCTTCTTTCATATCCTTTTACATACTTGTCATATATCTACTGTATATATACTAGTATAGTTATTTAGAGTTCCCCGACAACTAGGTCTAGAACTAGGTAAAGCCAGTTTGGTCACTCTTAAATATAATTAACCATAGATCCCCATAGGATTTCTAGATACAGTCTTCCCTTCTCTTGGGGTTAAACAATATGGAACAAAGAGAAAGGCAGTATTCTCGGTGAACCTTTTCTCAGACTGTCACCCCTAGAAATTGTCAAAGAAATTCTACTCCCCAGAGTTGATCTATTCTCAGGGAATAACATCTCTTGAGTTTCTCCAAACCTCAGAACTTTCACTAAATGATCTATTCTCGGTGAATAGCATTTCTTAAACTTTTCTTGGTTTGGGACCCACAGGCTTCCTAAAAGCATCCCCGCCTCCTCTTGGGCTTTGTACAAGGACCCTTCGGCTTCTTAAAAGTTCTCACGCCTTCTCTTGGGCTTCATACAAGCACCCTAAAGACGTCGTAAAGGTATAGGACAGAACTTAGTCATCATTTGTTAGAGCTGTCATTCTAAAAGGAGTTACCAAAGCCCTTAGACTAATTTTAGGGTTGATACTCATCCCTTAAATGAGTCGGCCTCCTCTTGGGCATCATACAAAAGATAAAACTCTTCCACACCGGTAGACTTGGACAGTCTAATTCCCTTGAGTCTCAAAAACATTCTCAAGTTCACTACAAAGCATAGGAGAAACCTCGGATTCTGGATTAATCTCCAGTAAGAGTTAAGAGTTGTGGGTTCTAAAACCCCTGTCCATCTCCTAAAAGTTCCCCAACTAGGTTCAGTTTATC
Source organism: Lathyrus tuberosus (assembly GCA_022829125.1). Taxonomy (NCBI): domain Eukaryota; kingdom Viridiplantae; phylum Streptophyta; class Magnoliopsida; order Fabales; family Fabaceae; genus Lathyrus; species Lathyrus tuberosus. The sequence continues at coordinate 2,138,756 of JALAZF010000383.1, read as the reverse complement.
ATCACCTAACACTATCCCAAAACAGAACCTCAAGGTCTCTGATCTATCAACTCTCATACATTTCCCTGCAAGAGATGATTTCCCCATTTTGGACATGCCTCGGGATCTCAAGAGTCCCCTGCAGAAGTTAGCCTCCTCTTAGGCTTTGTATAATGATTAGCCTCCTCTTAGGCTTTGTATAATGATCAGCCTCCTCTTGGGCTTTGTACAATGGTTCTCCCCATCGGAGCTAACCTTTTCAGACTCTCTTGTTGAGTCAATAATCTTTTCATACTCTCTTGTTATATAGAAGGGGTACACAGCATGTTATCATTCCTCCGCCATGCAAATCTCTTAAGTGTACAGAGTGGTAAGCATCCGCGAGCAAGGTAGGTACAGGGTTTCCAATAAGAAATATCTTAATAGCGTTGATATCAACGAAATTATCAATGTTGGGAAACAGAAATAACCCGTAAGAGAGCAAAGCAAAGATGCTTTCGAAAGCAGGCACATTCCCTATACTAGAAAAGTACATGGCTTTCTTTATCAAAAACTGGGCTGGCAAACCATGGATACCACCCTTAATGATCATGTGAGTCCTGACTTCTGACTCGTCCAAATAAATTGCTCTTGCAATGGTTTAATCTTTTGGAATTTCTTCCAGTCCAGAAAAGGGAGCTTGGTTAGTGATAGGTAAATCAGTCAGGTGAGAGTACTCCTCTAGTGTTGGCGCTAGTTGATAATCCGAGAATGTGAAACAATGATAGATCGGATCGTAGAACTGGATTAGCGTAGACATGATTCCTTCAACTACATGGACCCTTAATAGAGACAGCAGTCCTTCGTACTTAGCTTTGAAAGCATCAGGATTGGTGATCATCCTTGCCAACCCTCTTAAATCCTCTAATTTTGGAACTTTGAAGGTGTACTTATGAGGCTTCCTTCTACCGAAATCCATAACGCAATCTTTTACTCCGACATTTGCAATCATTGTCTTAGTTTAATTTGAAAAAGAGAGACTAGAAGAGAAAAAAATTTTTGTTTCAATGTTTTTTAGATGAAATGAATGCATGGATGCAGCACACAAAAACATAGAAAAAACATGGGGTCAAAGGGTCGGTGTCATGAAGTCAAGGCTCTACCCATCCCCAAAGGTTATACTGATGATTTTTTGTACCTGTCCGCATAATCATTGACCCCTCTTGGGATAACAACAGCAGGCTGGAATCACCCGAGCGAGCTGATGTATCTTAGAGTAATCTCAAATGAGGGTAGTATCGCGTGACAACTATTTCCGACTGCCCAATCGAACATTCTGCTTTCAACAACCGAAGTCGTATAGGCATTGAATCCGCAAATGGTGTCTCTAATGATTCGATGGTCTACCGGGACCTCTTATTCGGGAGTCACTCCCGGTAAGATTACCCGTCTCGTGCCATCACTTATCTTAGGTGTATACTCAATCTTTCCAGATGCGGCATCACTCGCAGTCCCATTAGCAGAAAAATAAACACGGATATCATTTAGGAAAAGCGATATATATATATATATATATTTATCCTAAAACTAACATCCTAGACCTCTTAAGAGCTATAATAATCCTAGCCTTAAATAATAAAATGACTCCCCAGCAGAGTCGCCATTTTACTGTGGATATGGGGACGATGATGACTAAAACAGATCCTTATGATATGACTCCACAGCAGAGTCGCCATTTTCTGTGGAAAATGGAAACGATGATGACTAAAACAGATCCTTATGATAAAGGTTTCTTCCCCAGCAGAGTCGCCATTTTTCTGTAGCGAGCGATTTTTGTTGGCGACGCGACCGCCTTATCGCTGGAATTCGTCCTCCTCGTGGAGGAAATGGGTTGCTACTTTCTAATTTCTTATTTATCCCATGAAGCTGGAAGGGAAACGGAAGCTATCTAAAACTAACCTTGCACGCGAATGTTTAACTGAACAAACGCTTTAAAGAGATTGGGGGTCCGGGGTCAGGTTATACAATGGGTAGTTGTCAGGTACCCATCCTATATGTGGTTATCCACAGGATATTAGCTTTAGGGTTTTGCTTTGTAATTGATGGTGTTTATCTGTTATTGGGTTGGGAAAGTTTATTGGGAAAGATAAGAGAGACTGAGTTTTGGTTGATGTTTTTGGTAAGGTGCTGGACCTAAGTTTTGATTGATGTATGAATGTACTGGACCTAGAGTTTTTTATTGGTATGCTCGCTAAGAGTTCACAATCTTATGCCTACGTATTCCCGTTTAAACGAAACAGGGAAATCAAAGCAATCGTAGTTCCTCCTATTCTAAAGGTTTGATTTAGAGAGAATTTCTCACCTCTAAAGAGGGTGTTCGCTGTTGATTTTGGCGAACAACCTCTGGTTTACCAATCTCTTATAAAACTGGGTTACTTGCAGGACCAACCACACAAATCCTGGGATACATGTGCAAATTTATCTAACTCTTAGGATAATGGTGTTTTGATGGTTTGTTTTGTTATATCTTTTATGTATGAATGGTTTGGTTAAAGAACTAAATAACAACTTCTGGCGAAAAGATAAATTGAATGAAATTAAAACTTGCATAAAGTAAATGACAAAGGATAAATGACTGGGAAAAGTAAAGGCAATTATCAAAGACTTTGAATTTTTATAAACTTAAAAACATGGTGTTTCACACGTACATTTCCAGATAATAAACTCTTTTCTCTCGCATGGGTACTTTGAGTATTTACAGGAATTTAGTACAAGTTTTCACACACTAAAATTCTACAACAACTATCCTATTTATATACAAATACAATAACTGCCTAATAACGGAAAAATTCCAAATCTTTGACACTTGGCCTTCTGCATGTCTTCTTTTCTTCTAAAACTTCCACGCGTCTTCTTCCAAACGTTATAACTCTTGAATTTGAATTTTCCCTTTGTGTCGAAACGTTGCGCCTCTTCACCTTGTCGAATTGTCGAAAAGTAATAAATGTCCCTCAAACCTTGTCTGATGAAAACTTCCTTATGTTTCTGTCGAAATGTCGAAACTCTGTTCTTGTTGAAGTGTTGAAAACTTCTTCTGAATACCTTCATTTTCTTTCTTGTTGATCTGTAGTCATTTTCTTTAGTTAAAGAACATCATTTTACCTACCAAGACATGGTGTCGAAAATATATGTCTACAAATTGCCCCCCAAAAAATGCGTTTTCGACTAAGGGAGAAAAACATTTTTTTCCAGTGCCTTTCGACGCCATGGACTATTCGACTAGAGACTGTTCATATGATTTAGACATTAGAAATGTCAGAACCATCATTGCGCTTTTCCCAAAACGTCATTTCAGCCCACGTTTTTGAGCTCTCATCATTCCTACTCTACTCCTATCACATCGTGGGTCAAACCCTAACTGCCACCGTCAGCATTGCGCACTTCGCACTCACCACGTGTCCCATAACCTTCCCACTACTTTTCCATTTCCACTTTCAGAATACCAACCGTTTCTTTTTCACACTTTATATATAAGCCGAGAATTTTATTTTTCCCCCTTTTACGTTATTTCTTCAAACTTCATCTTCCTTATTTTCTTTCCAAGAGTTCTTTCAAAACCTCATCTTCCTTATTTCCTTTTCCATTTTCTCTGTAACCAGCAATGGCTTCCTCCACTTCTCAAAAGACCACCGGCAAAGACTCTCGGAAGTCCAATAGTCTAGCACCGATGGAGAGGATTCTTGGTCCCAGAGTGGTGGGGAATCACGAGTACATTCCAGAACCTCCTAATAAAGAAGAAAAGCGCTCCATTTACCAATCTCAGGTACTTATTCCCATTTTAATTTCTCGAAAATCTCATGCAATTTTAGGAGCGCTACCAGACTTAACGCTAGACCCAGTTAAGGTGCGAGAAATTTTTCCCACCTACCATCGCTACAAACCCATAGCGAATGGTGTTAGGCCTAGGACGGAGAAGGAGAAGATTATAAATGAAAAATCCAAAATAGATGGCCAAGGGACTCCTTCTGACGAAGTAATAAACCTAGAATACATGAACAATTTTAGGATTTTTAGGTCCTGTCCTCTGTCGAAGGATCCCTCTGACTATTTGGCATGGTTGGAAAAGATAGAAAGGGTTAAGAGCAATGATTGGAAAACCATGGGCATTTACGATCTTATTCAATTCGCGAAAGTAGGGCCAGAATATTGCCCTTTCATGCTTTTGGCCTCTCTCTATTTTTGGGATAGTACCTACAACAATTTCCATATTCCCTGTGGGATGATCACTCCTACGCTTTTCGACATAGCTGCTATCACTGGATTAAGCCCCCTAGGAGTTGATTATGACCCCAACTTGCTTGTTGACAATTCAATAGGTTTCGACACCAATAAGGCCACCTTCACAGCCTATATTGCCAATTACCATGACAAGGAAACCAAGGAAATTTCTGACCAAGAACATGTAGCTTTCCTGGCCCTTTGGTTGTCGGGGTGCGTTTTCTGCTCCAGATCTCTCCAGGTGGCGAAGTGCTATATCACCATAGCGAATCAGCTTCATGCTGGGCACAAGTTATGTCTTAGCGAGATGATCCTGGCGAATCTATATGAATCCCTTGGCGAAGGAGTCACCACTTTAAAGAACATCAAGGAAAAGAAGACTTTGCTGCTATCAGGGCCTTTTTGGCTTTTACAATTGTGGCTCAATGCCACTTTCGAAGCTTCTCTTCCCAACAAATCCACTGTGGACCCAACCGTTCTAGGGGACAAACGCGTCGAAGGTCTTCGTTTGGCGCAGCTGACACCTCATGATGAAGGCCTGAGTCTTCAATAAACCTTTACTAGCTATGTCATGATGTTTGCGAAATGTTATAGTTTTACACCCAACATGGCTCCTTTTGCTGAAAGGAAAGTTGGACCCTCATGGTTCACCAGAAAACTTCCCCTAGAATCGAAATCGCTGGAAGAAGAATTCCTCAACGTCTGGGAATCCTTCCTTACTCCAAGACTTTTAGTATCCAAACTTGGCCCTTCAAAACTCAAAGTTTCCCTTGTTAACTATGAACCCAACTTGGTTTCTCGACAATTTGGGTTGATACAGATAGTACCAAAGCCTCTTTTCTCCAGGAAAGGCTCTCTGATTCATTACAACATGACCCATACTGAAGACGAATGCTCTGAGTTATTAGCGACATATTCTAACCTGGTCGAAATCCAACCAGTGGTCTTTCGACCTAACTTCCTCTGCGCTCAAGAGTTTGATGAATGGTGGAGGGCTTACTATGAGTCTCAAATGTTCAACGTGGATTCTTTTACCACTCAACTGACTAAAGCCTTCACTCTTGTGCAGGACAGGACCAAGAAAGGTACTTCTCGACACATCAAAGAAATCCAAGCTTTCCAGAAATACTTTGAAACTGCCTACAGGCCTGATGATCTTAGTCGAACCATACGCGAAGCAGCAGTTACTTTGAAACAAAAGTTTACAGAAAAACTTGATGAGTTAAAACTATCCTCGTATGTTCGACCAGAACAACGTTATGAGGTAGCTTTTAAACTTTATCGCCCAAAATTTCCCCCTCTACCATCTGTTGCATTTGGCGTGGCTTTTAGCCCTCCATTCCCAGATTGGTTCATTTGTGGGGAGCATCTAAAAGTTCTTCGCCAGGACAACTAAAAACGTGCCAAGCGAGTGGTTTCGCCTAAGTACACCCTGGACAATTTCAAAGGTCACCTTCATATTGGCCTAGAACACGTTCGCGTGGAAACCCCTATATATGAAGGTGTGGAAAACGGGAAGCAGTTCAATCTCACTTTTTATTTATTCGAATATATGTTTTTATGCTTGACTCTTTCCCTTTTCTTCTTTTCTAGCTATTAAGATTCCAATCAAGAAACCTTCCACAGTCGAAGCAATAACCGGAGGAGAAGCAGAGCCTCAGAAAGATACTGCCAAGACACCTTTGGCGAAGGTATCAATTTACTTTTTTTTTCTCTATAGTCCAAGTGTTTCATTTTCTTGAACTAACTAATGAAATTTTCTTTGATCCACAGGGCAGTCGAAGACCCCCACCAATGCCAAAGAAAAGTAAAGCAAAAGCAGTCAAAGCTGATGAAATTGATGATGGTGATGAGTCACCAGATCAAGTAAAACCCACCAAAAAGAAGAAAAAGGCAACCAAACCTCTCCCACAGAAACCTCCTACTCCCAAAGTTTTAGAGAAAATTCTATCAAAGGAACCAGGTGAGGAAATCACTCCTGCTCCAGCGGAAAGTGAAAGTTCTAGCCTGAAGACCAAAATTCCAAAGGTATGATTTTTCTTTTCCTTTTGATGCTAACAAGCTGTTTTACTTGTATTCGCTTCTTTGACCTATTTATCCTTCAGGTACCTGTCGATATTCATGGACACCCTATGATCCAAGTTCTTCCCAAGACCAGCAGTGATCCTACTTATAACCCAGCCAGCGCCTCCAAATCCTCTCCAAAGAATTCAGCGAAGGAATCAGCCACCGAAGTAGTTCAACCCGTTGCCATTTCTATACGAATTCCAAAAGTAGTGGAAGAAGAGACTGGTCCTGATACTGAAGACTTCGTCGAAACTGATGGGGATACCGTGATGCCTACTGCAGCGGCTGCCACTAGAAATGAAGCTGAAGATCAATCTCCCCCCCATTCAGAATTTGTTGACGAAGAGAGAGATGAGGAGGCTGCAAGTGATGCCGAAGAAGAAGAAGAAAAAGAACATGAAAGGCCACCAACTCCTCCTGCTGATACTGACGAAAAGACAGAAAACGTCGAAGAAAATCTTGGTAAAACAACTAAAGTTGCTTCGACTGGGACGACTTCGACCCAGTTCTCTCATGAGGAGCTAGAAAGTATGAAGGTGCAAAGGCCTTTTGAGTACCTAAAGACCATGCTCAGTTCCCGCTACAACTTTCCTGATACTACCATCAGTAGTTCAACCACCTCAGGAACTACTTCTGATGCCAAATCAATGGATGAATCGCTGGCAAACATTCGACAGAAGGTCCTTGATATTGACTTATTTCAACTTCTGGAGAATGACTCCTCTGCTCAATTCGACTTGAAGAAAATCGTAAAGCAAGTCAACGTCCTGGAGGCTCCTCCTGAAGTCACTGATGTGGTGCTGGACCTTACTACCTTGATAGATCTTGTGGTAACTGACTTTAATCGACTTCGAGAGTACTCCAAGAAGCTTGAAAACAAAACAGAGACCCAACTTGCTGAGTGGGAAGCTGCGTCGAATTCGTCCAACAAGGTAACTGAAATGGAGCAAGTGTCTGAGCAAAATAAGCGGGAACCAGCTTTGTGTGGCGAAAACATTCTAAAATGGAAAAAACAAATTGCTGTCCTCCAAGGTAAAATTTCACAGGCGAAAAAATGTCAAGCAGAACTGCAGAAGAATGACCAGGAAGAAATCCGCAAAGAGCTAGAAGTTGGTGTGCACCATGTCGACAGGGCCCGTAAGCTTGGCGAGGAGATTGAGGAGATTTCTAAAAACAAGACACTTTGTGAGCGACGCCTTCAAATCCAGAAGTCGAAATTTGAGAAGCTGAAAGCATCTTTTCCCGTTTGAATACTTGTAATTTTTGTTTGGCTTTTAAATCCCTTTTTGTAATGACAATGGATCTGTACTATTTGGCGAGAAGATTTTTATATCCGCCATATTGCTTTTCTTTTTACAATTATTCGACTGCTATTTTAATTTCTTGCAATGTTGGCTTATATTTTTTCAAATACTTGCCATTTATCTTCAGTATTCTTTTATCTTTATCTATCTCTTTGACCTCATATGCGCCATTTGAAAAAACTTTTAAAATTTGGAAAGGTCCTTCCCACTTAGGAGACCATTTTCCCATTAATCTATCTTTTCGATCCATAGGAAGAATTACTTTCCAAACAAGATCCCCCACTGAAAGGGTCTTAAATTTCACTTTTTTATTGTAAAACTTTTCGACTCTTTCTTTTTGCCTTCTCAATAAATCCAACGCATTTAATCTTTCTTCGTCCAAATCGACTAACTCATCCATCATCATATTCCAATATATGTCTGATGGAATTTCATGATGCCTCTGAATTCGAATCGACTGTAAATAAATCTCAACTGGTAAAACTGCATCATGTCCATAAGTCAATTTGAATGAAGTAGAATTTGTCGCTTCTTTAGGAGACGTTCGACAAACCCATAAAATTTGATCCAAAGTCTTATGCCAGTTTCTAGGTTTTCTACCCACGTGCTTTTTGATCAAATTTATCACAACCTTATTTGCTGCTTTGACTTGTCCATTTGCCTGGGCATAATAAGGTGTCGAAGTTAAGAGTTTAAAACCTGTGTCTTTTGCAAACATTTGCATGTTTTTCCTAGTAAACATAGATCCCTGATCAGTAGTTATTGTTTCTGGTATCCCAAATCTGTAAATTATATGTTTCTGGATAAACTCTATAACTGTCTCTTGATCCACATTTACCAGTGGTATAGCTTCAATCCATTTAGTGAAATAATCTATTCCAACTAAAATGTACTTCTGCCCTTTTGAAGAAACTGGTCGAATTTCACCAATTAAATCCAAAGCCCAACCTCTGAATGACCAAGGTTTTATAATTGAATGCAACTCACTTGCAGGGACATGTGGTATACCTGCATGCACTTGGCATTCCCGACAACCTTTTGCAAATTCGACACAATCTTTCAACATTGTTGGCCAGTACATTCCTTGTCGAAATAATAACCATTTCATTCTGTGGCCTGCTTGGTGTGCGCCACATGCACCACTGTGCACGTTCGACAAAGCTATGTAAGCTTCATCTTCGCCCAAACATTTCAGCAAGACTCATTCTGCAGTCTTTTTAAATAATTCATTTCCAAAAAGTACATAACTTAAAGCTCTGTACTTTACTTTTCTTTCGACTTTCTGATTTGGGTCTTGTAGATAATCCTTGATAGGTTTTCTCCAATCTTCAATTTCTGAATCATCTACATTGAAAATTTCAAAATTTTCCTCATCCCCATAACCTAATTTTATTGTCTCCAAATATGAGGGAGCCAATTTGGTGGATATGACTCTTCCCCTTACTTCAATAGCTTTCTCCAAGTTTTGTTTCGACACTTTGTAGCCTGACGCAAGTTGAGCCAGATCATTTGCTTCTTGATTCTTCAATCTAGGAATGTGTCTAATGGCCACATTGTCGAATTTTTTGAGAAGTCTATTAGCTATTACGAAGTACATAATCAGATTCTCTTTGACACATTTATATTCTCTTGTCAATTGTTTTATCACCAACTCAGAGTCACCCATTATTTCGACTCTTGTTGCCCCCAATTCCAACAATATTTCAAGTCCGGCAATCAAAGCTTCATATTCTACTTCTTTATTTGAACATAAGCCTTCGACTTTGTACTTGAATTTTGTTGGAATTTTGTCAGGAGAAATAATTAGTATTCCAACACCAGTTCCATTCTTATGACTGGAACCGTCGAAATATAACTTCCATGGCTCTAATTCGACATATTCTACTTCATTTTCATTTATTGAGTGGTCAGTTATGAAATCAGCAACCACTTGTCCCTTAACAGCCTTTAAAGGTAAATATTTTAAGGAATATTCTGTCAATGCCAAAGCCCATTTCCCAATTCGACTATGTAAAATAGATTTAGATAACATATACTTTATTACGTCGAAATGAGAAGAAACATATACATCAACAGGTTTTATATAGTGCTTTAACTTTGTACAAGAGAAATATACACACAAACACAATTTTTCTATCACACTATATCTAGTTTCAGCATCATTTAGGACTCTGCTGAGATAATAGATGGCCCTTTCGACGCCATTTTCATCTTCTTGACACATCATGCTTCCCAAAGTTTTGTCTGATGCTGAAATGTATAACCCCATACTTCTTTTTCTACAAGGAGACATCAAAACTAGAGGACTAGCCAGATACTCTTTGATCTTGTCGAAGGCATCTTGTTGTTCTTGCCCTCATGTGAAATCTTCCTTCTTTAGTCGAAGTAGAGGTGAAAAGGCTTGCGTCTTCCCACTAAGGTTGGAAATGAACCTTCTGAGAAAGTTGATTTTCCCTAGTAGAGACTGCAATCCCTTCTTTGTCGATGGCGCTTTTGCTTCCATTATGGCTTTGGCTTTGTTTTCATTTATTTCGATCCCTTTCTTGTGGACCACAAAACCTAAGAAATCACCCGCCTTCACACCAAAAGCACATTTAAGGGGATTCATTTTTAAACCAAACTTTCTCATCCTTTCAAAGGGCTGTCGAAGATGGTCTATATGACTTGTTCCTGAAACGGACTTAACCACAATATCATCAATGTATATTTGCATAAAAGTGTCAATAAAGTCATGAAAAATTGAATTCATGTCTCTTTGATAAGTTGCTCCAGCATTTTTTAAACCAAAGGACATTACTACCCATTCATAAGTTCCTATTGCTCCAGGGCAACGAAAAGCTGTTTTAGGAACATCTTCTTCAGCAATAAAAATTTGATTATAGCCAGAGTATCCATCAAGCATATTCAAATACTCATGGCCTGCTGCAGAATCTATGAGCATTTCTGCCACTGGCATAGGATATTCATCCTTAGGGGTAGCTGAATTTAAATCTCTAAAATCAATGCATACCCTCAGCTTGCCATTTTTCTTAATTACAGGAACTATGTTTGCAATCCATTCGACATACCTGGTGGTGCGGATGAATATGCATTTTAGAAGTCTTTCGACCTCTTCTTTTATTTTCGACAAGATTTCTGGTGCGAAGTGTCTGGGAGTCTGCTTCACTGGCTTCTTTCCCTCCATTATTGGCAGCTTCAATTCGACCAAACTCCTGTCTAATCCTGGCATATCATAATAATCCCATGCAAAACAATCTTTGTACTCATTTAGCAATTGGACTATTTCGACTTTGAATTGAGGATCCATCTTGGCGCTGATGTAAGTTGGCCTTCTTTCTGCCCCTAGTCCTAAATTGATTTCTTTTAATGGATCCTGTGCCACCATCTTCATGTTAGTCGATGCTGGATCCTTTTTGAACCCCAAGGGTTCGTCATCATAGATGGCGTCAAGCTTCTGATTCTGCCATTCGCCAGTCTGATTGTTATCATAACCTTTTTCAATATCCCTTTGGGGACATTGCTCTTCAAAATCTTCTTTGTTGGCTTCGACAGCCAAGTATTTTACTTCGGCCTCTAGGGCCGCTTTGAGTTTATTTTCGGCTATATAAGCCGTAATTCTTTCGATCGCTGAGGCTTCACTCATCATAGTCATCAAATTCACTTCCCCAACCGGTTGGCTCAGTATGAGAAGTTCCCCATACGTGACTTGGTTCGCCAATTACTTCTTTGTCCCATTGAAAACCATGTGTTGGGTGAAGGTACATGGAACAATAGGCGTTGTCAGTTGCCTTCAAGTCGAATTTTGCTGGGTTGCAGGGGGTATGTGAGCCAAATTCTTGTCGAAACTTTGACTATTCACATTATTTACTTCAGTCATAAAATAGCTTTGATCTGCTTCAATATTCTCAACAATCCCATCTGGCCTCCAGATGGCTATTCGTTGGTGCATGGATGATGGTACAACTCCTATCCCATGAATCCACTCTCTTCCAAGCAGCAAGTCATAAGTCGCCCTTGAAACCATCACTATAAACATTGTTGGTCTTGTTATGGTTCCAACAGTTAGGTTCACCTAGATCGCTCCCATGGTACTTCCTACTTTTCCCTCATAATTTGACAACACCATGTTGTGGGGCTTTGTGTCTGAGTCATCCTTTCCAATCTTTTTTATCATGAAATGGGGCATTAAATTCACAGAAGCTCCACCATCTACTAATATCTTGTTGACACCAACGTTCTCCACTTTTCCTTTTATGAACAAAGGCTTCAAGTGTGCCTTCATTGCATCATCTGGTCTCTCAAAGAAAGCGTTCTGCTCTTCGACACAACCATTGTTCATTATATAATAACACATAGGCCTGAGCCCCATGTTGTCGTCTTCAACATCATCTTCTTCGTCTTCGATCTCCATTACTCTATCATAGTCTCTAGGCAGCACTGAAACCACATTGCATGTGACATCGAAAGATGCTTCTGAGTTTGACCTAAAATCATCAGTCACTTCATCGTCTTCTGGCACCTTGTTGTTAGGATTCGACATCTCCACCATGATGCTTGGTTTTTCCTTTTGAGAGGGCTCGTTTTTGGGAACAGACTCTTCTTTGTTCATTATCTGCATGTTCTTGCTTGACTCAAATTTATTTTCATCAACAGTGTTTTGTTTGATTTTGTTCTTTTCTGCAGCCTCCTTTTCTGCTCTTTTCTGTCTTTGGAACCTTCTCCACTGAGACCTTGACATGGGATTATTTCCTTTATAGTTCTCTGATGGGTATGGTCTTGGTTTCTGTTTTTCGACCTCCCCTTTTCCTTCTATGGAGGAACCTCTCTGTATTTCAAAATTCTTCCATCTTTTCTGCCCTTGAGCATCTCTGATTGGTTGGACCCACTTATCATCCTCAGCTTTGACAGATGGCTTATAAGTTCTATGACGTACTTCGCCAAACCATTGGTTGTGATGCTCACTCCTCCTTGGATCGAACCTTCCATTTCTGGCTGCTGGGATTTCCCCCCAGTTTCCTCTTCTTTTGGCTTTCTCCACCCGCTCCAGATTGCTTGCTGCTTTCTTGTCGAACACCGCACTACAACGTGGGCACAACATGACTTCAGCCTTTTTACTCTGGCACCTTTGGATGAATTCGACTAAGTTCTCCTCCTCCTTAGGGTAAGCCAACTTCTGATACTCTTCTCAACGGCGTTCTTCGTCAGTTTCTGTTTGTTTCTTCTGAGAAATTTCCACCATGTTGATATCCACATTCTGGTCATCAGTGATACTTAATTTATTCATTCTTTCAATAAGTCTTGCCTCCTCTTCAGCATTCCCTTTCGCCTGGTCGAAGCTTCCCCCTGAGGGTAGGTCCTTGGAGATGAGCTTGCAGCATTGCTCGACTGAGTTTCCTTTAGGGTCTTCCATTGTTCTACGCAAAATCCCATAAGGAGCGGGCTTCACAAGGCCATCAGTAGCCTCTGCCTTGATTCTGGTAACGTTCTTATTGACTGGTTCCATAGTGTTGATCTTGTCAGCAACTCTCATTGTCTCTATTTTGTCATGATTAAGGCCTTCAGTAGCCTCCTCTTTGATGATAGGGGCGTTATCATTTGCTCCTTCATTAGTATCTTCAAAGAAATCTCCCCATCCAGTAGGCTGGATCTTGTTGATGTCAATACGAGAACTTGGGGGTGCAGAGTATTTCACGAGATAGTCGAATTTTCCACTGGGCTCCCCTAAAGTATCCCAAATTACTCCATCTTCAGCAATTTTGTTGTTATTCTCTTCGTCAAAACCTTCAGTAATTCCAACTGCGTTCTGGTTGTTGAAACCTTCAGTAGTTTCCTCCTTCTTCTGACTGTCGAAGACTTCAGTATCTCCAACTTTGTTCTTACTGTCGAAACCTTCAGTAGTCTCAACTTTGCTGATATAGTTATTCAAATTTCCTACATCAAGATTTTCAGTAATCTTGATCAACACTGGCTGGTCTACAAAGTCCTTGGATACTTTTTCCACCTCAGGCTTGTCTAGGAGATCATCAGCAACCTCCACCATGTTGATATTATTGTCGAAGCCCTCAGCAGCTTCCACCATTTCAAAACTACAATCAGAGGCTACTTCGACTTCCACCATATTCACAGTGGAAGGTTCAGCATAATTGGCTTCAACCACCTGCATGGGGTTTGAGTCAATCCTCATCTGTTGTTTTGATTTATCTCCAAACTTCAGTCTTCCATCACGGATTGCATTCTGAACAAGATCCCTGAAAAGGAAACATTGAGAAGTTTTATGACCCAAAAAGTTATGGTATTTGCAAAAACCTCTCTTTTTCTGTTGGTCCACAGGAGGCTCTTTAGTGCCTGCTGGTTTTATTAATTGACCATCTTTGACTAATAAGTCGAAAATTTCGTCACACTTGGTGACGTCGAACGTATAAGTTCTTTTAGGAAACCTATCATTCTTTTCAGGTTCGACTGGATTTTTCCCATTCGACGGAGTTAGTACTTTACAGGCGTATGGTGGGCCTGACTTTAGTTCTGCCAGATCAATTTCTTGTTCGTCGAACAAAATTAGTTCTTTTTCATCACTATCATCATCCTGGCATACTCCTACATAGGACACTCTTTCCTTTTTATTTTTATTTGATCTAAATTTCTCAGCTTTTAACCTTTTAATTTGTCTTACCCTATCTGCTAATTGTGCCATATCTCTCAAATATTGAGTGTCTAATTTCTTTCTTATAGAATAATCTAGACCCCCTGCAGCCATTTCGACTAACTCTTGTTCTGGCACTTGTGTGAAACATCCTACCTTAAGCAACCTGAACCTATTTAGGTAATCATCTATAGGCTCTGAAAATTTCCTCTTAACACTGGCTAATTCCTTCAAACTTATCTTAGTCTGACCCATATAAAATTGTTCATGGAACAATCTTTCTAATTGGGTCCATGTGAATAAAGAGTTCGCAGGCAAGGATGTAAACCAGGTAAACGCATTTTTTGTCAAAGAACATGGGAAGTATTTCATTTTCAAATTTTCATTATTGGCTATTTCTCCCGCTTCGATCAAATAACGCGTTATATGTTCTATGGTGGATTCGCTAGTGTCCCCTGAAAATTTGGTAAATTTGGGGACTTTCCACCTTGGGGGTAATTCCTGTTGTAGAACATATTCAGATAATGGGGAAGCATAACTAGGCCTTTGTAACCCTACATTTACCCCATTTCGCGCCATTATCCTTTCGACCATGGCTGCTAAATTGTTTTCGGCAGGCAGGTTATTATATCGTATTTGCTGTTGCAACACATCATCAGCATCTTGGCCTCTCTGACTATTACCCTCCTAGGTACTTGTTGAACGGGGATTTCGACACGAGGCTATTTGACCACTGCCTCTTGGTTTCTAGGGTTTGCCTGAGGATTCTCTAAAGGCCTTTGATTTATTGTGGGTTCCTCTTCGACATTCACTACTGGGTTTTGAATTACTTGTTCTCTTTGTCGCATTTGAGGAACACCAAAAAAGTCAGCAATACGTGTCATTTGCGCAACCAATAATTGGTTGGTTTGGGTAGTGTTTTGTATTAAAGGATTAAACACTGCTCCCATTTGTTGTGTTAACATTTGGACCATATCATGATTACTTTCGTCCATTTGTTGTCGAATTACTTGCGCAGAATTATTTGTAATTACTGGCATTTGGAAATTTGGTAGGGGTTGGTTCAATCTACTCATATTTCCACCATATCCCGACCCTTGTAGTGGTGAAGACATGTGGACCATGGCATCAGAATACAAGGATGGTGCATTTTGCAAGTTTGCCATTACTGAAGTTGGCATTCCATATGGTTGTTCTCTACCAAACATAGGCATGGAAAAATTTGTCTGATATGGCCTATAATTATGTCCTCCAGGAGGAGGCGTCCCCATGGGCATTGAATGTCCCATTGTGGAAGAACTAGGCATATTTTGGGAGAGCGAAACCGCTAGTATAGATCCTGTTGATGAAGGCATAGCCTCTTCTAGAACAGGGTTTGAATCCACATTTCCCCCTGTTGAAGGGATAGGGTTGGAAACTGGAATGGTTTCATTTGGATTTGGATTATTTGGCTGATTTGCCATTCTTCTTACTCTTGTTCTTTTAGGTCTTTCTACGTCGGTTACGGCTAATTTACCGCTTCTCAAAATCATACAACAAAGTAGAAATTATTTGGCTAAGAGTTATTCTGTAAAAAATTCTAAAATTTTTGCACTGGTCCCACCAGGTGTGCCAATTTGTTCGCTGTTGATTTTGGCGAACAACCTCTGGTTTACCAATCTCTTATAAAACTGGGTTACTTGCAGGACCAACCACACAAATCCTGGGATACATGTGCAAAATTATCTAACTCTTAGGATAATGGTGTTTTGATGGTTTGTTTTATTATATCTTTTATGTATGAATGGTTTGGTTAAAGAACTAAATAACAACTTCTGGCGAAAAGATAAATTGAATGAAATTAAAACTTGCATAAAGTAAATGACAAAGGATAAATGACTGGGAAAAGTAAAGGCAATTATCAAAGACTTTGAATTTCTATAAACTTAAAAAGATGGTGTTTCACACGTACATTTCCAGATAATAAACTCTTTTCTCTCGCATGGGTACTTTGAGTATTTACAGGAATTTAGTACAAGTTTTCACACACTAAAATTCTACAACAACTATCCTATTTATATACAAATACAATAACAGCCTAATAACGGAAAAATTCCAAATCTTTGACACTTGGCCTTCTGCATGTCTTCTTTTCTTCTAAAACTTCCACGCGTCTTCTGCCAAACGTTATAACTCTTGAATTTGAATTTTCCCTTTGTGTCGAAACGTTGCGCCTCTTCACCTTGTCGAATTGTCGAAAAGTAATAAATGTCCCTCAAACCTTGTCTGATGAAAACTTCCTTATGTTTCTGTCGAAATGTCGAAACTCTGTTCTTGTCGAAGTGTCGAAAACTTCTTCTGAATACCTTCATTTTCTTTCTTCTTCATCTGTAGTCATTTTCTTTAGTTAAAGAACATCATTTTACCTACCAAGACATGGTGTCGAAAATATATGTCTACAGAGGGATTGTTGATTTTTGTGTGCCTTGACCGAAGCCCAAGGTTGAAGCTAAGAGGTTGATTGACACCACCGGGGAAGTCCTTATCCGAAGACTAAGAGGAGGCTAAGAATGACTGACTCAACAAGAGAGTGTATATATGTATCTTGTACAAAGCCCAAGATTGAGGCAAAAGAGACTGACTCTTTGGCGATATCATTATACAACATCTAAGAGGAGGCTAAAAGTTTGACTTTTATGGGGAAAACATCCTTTCTGTCTTGTACAAAGCCCAAGATTTGAGGCTAAAAGGGATTTTTGACTCCGCAGGGGAGTTTTGTATGTGTCTCGTACAAAGCCCAAGATAGAGGCTGAAATGAGTTTAATTGACTCTGGTGAGGGTATTTTAAGTGTCTTGTACAAAGCCCAAGATTGAGGCTAAAATGAGTTTGACTCTGCTGGAGAGTATTATCTGTCTTGTACAAAGCCCAAGATTGAGGCTGAAGAGATTGACTATACATAGGGAAATTTATATGGTGTCATGTACAAAGCCCAAGATTGAGGCTGAAAGGGTTTGACTCAACAAGATAGTGCTTTAGTCTGTCCTGTACAAAGCCCAGGATTGTGGCTGAACAAGCTGGAGAAAGCCTAAGAGTAGGTTACCTTTACTAGGGGTGAGTCATTATATAAAGCCTAAGAGGAGGCTATTGACCCAACAAGAGGGTGTTTTTTATTTATCTCGTACAAAGCCAGAGGTAGAGGCTAAAGGGGTTGACTCAACAAGAGAGTACTCAAAGATGATTGACTCAACAAGAGAGTCTGTAAGAGTGATTGACTCAACAAGAGAGTCTGCAAAGGTGATTGACTCAACAAGAGAGTCTGAAAAGGTTTTTGACTCAACAAGAGAGTCTGAAAAGGTTAGCTCCGCTGGGGAGACTCGCTGTACAAAGCCCAAGAGAAGGCTGAATATGCTGAGGAAAAATCATTATACGAAGCCTAAGAGGAGGCTAACTTCTGCAGGGGACTCTTGAGATCCTGAGGCATGTCAAAAATGGGGAAATCGGCTCTTGCAGGGAAATGTAGGAGAGTTGATAGATCAGAGACCTTGAGGTTCTATTTTGGGATAGTGTTATATGATGATAAACTGACCCTAGTTGGGGAACTGGACAGGGTTTTAGAACCCACAAGTTTTAACTCTTGCTGGAGATTAATCCAGAATCCGGGGTTTCTCCTATGCTTTGTAGGGAACTTGAGAATGTCTTTGAGACTCAAGGGGATTAGACTGTCCAAGTCTATTGGTGTGGAAGAGTTTTATCTTTTGTATGATGCCCAAGAGGAGGCCGACTAGTTTAAGGGATGAGTATCAACCCTAAAATTGGTCTGAGGGATTTTGTGACTCCTTTTAGAAAGACAGCTCTAACAAAGGATGACTAAGTTCTGTCCTATACCTTTAGGAGGTCTTTAGGGTCCTTGTATGAACCCCGATAGAAGGAGTGAGAACTTTTACGAAGCCGATGGGTCCTTGTACAAAGCCCAAGAGGAGGCGGGGATGCTTTTAGGAAGCCTATGGGTTCCAAACCAAGAAAAGTTCACGAAATGCTATTCACTGAGAATAGATCATTTAATGAAAGTTCTTGAAAGTTCAAAAAATGTTATTCACCAAGAATAGATCATTTAGTGAAAGTTCTGAGGTTTGGAGAAACTCAAGAGATATTATTCACCGAGAATAGATCAACTCTGGGGAGTAGAATTTCTTTGACAATTTCTAGTGTGACAGTCTGAGAAAGGGTTTACGAAGAATTCTGCCTTTCTCATTTCCATATTGTTTAAGCCCAAGAGGAGGCAAGACTGTATCTGGAAGTCCTAGGGGGGTTTAGTTTTGACAATATTTAAGAGTGACAAACGGGCTTTACCTAGTTCTAGACCTAGTTGCCGGGGAAAACTCTAAATAAACATACTAGTATATATACAGCTGATATATGACAAGTATGTAAAAGGATATGAAAGAAGACTTACAGTGAAGCAGCCCCACAATACAGTTATATATATATGACTTGTATTAAAAGAGTGAAAGAAGACTTACAGTGAAGCAGCCCCACAATACATTAATATATATATTAAAGCAAGTAAATGAAAGCGGATAAAACTTACCGGTGCATGAGTTTCCATGCTGTAATGTTAGTTGTTCAATGAAATCAAAGAAATTTTTGATGACAACACATATTTGAATTCAAAATCAAAGGAGAAAGTGCTTTGAAAAGATTGTTGGGGCTTACAGCTCAAGGGAGAGGCCCAGATGATAGACAGTGATCGTACCGTCGTTTTGAATACTGTTGGGGGACTTATACAGTATCTGAGGCCCAAAATGGTTTTTTGTACAAAGGTATGGGTCTTACACTCCATTAGAGGCCCAAAGATCATTTAAAGAAAAGAAATGGGACTTACAACACGAGGGTAGGCCCAGATTGGTTTTTGTTTTGAAATGGCGATCGCGCCGAGATTTTTTTAACGCAGATGGACTTATACAATGTCTGAGGCCCTAAAAGGTTTGGGTTAAAAAGGGATTGGGTCTTACACTCTATTAGAGGCCCAAGAGTTTATTTTATACAAAAGAAAATGGGGCTTACAACTCAAAGAGAGGCCCAGATGAAAACAACGATCGCACCGTTGATCTGAAAATTGTATCGGGACTTATACAATGACTGAGGCCCAAAATTATTTATGTACAAAAGAGGGTTGGGTCTTACACTCTATTAGAGGCCCATAAGTGTTTGAAAAAGATTGGTGAGGGTTGAATTAATCAAAACCCTAATTTTGTTTAAAATGTAATTAATTTTGTTTAAAAATTAATAAAAATCATTGAAAACATGTGAAAAGTGAGTGGTGATCTTGGATCAGTGCTTCAAAAATCATGTTTTTATCCACAAAATGATTGAAAATCAATTAAGTTTGGAAAATCAAGAAAGAAAAAATATTTTAAATGTTAAAAACAAATAAAAATTATTTCTTTTGCAAAAATATCAAGTATATGAAATAAATATTATTTTTGGGAATTTTTGGTAAAATAAAATATTTTATCATTTTTGTGAATTATTAAAAAAAGAATTAACTCAAAATCATTAAAATTCAGAGAGAAATTAATTTTTGAATCAATTAAATAAAATCACAAAAATTCAAAAATTCAAATATTTGAAAAAGGGCGCCCAGAACACCTTGGTCTTGCCCGCGTGCTCTGTTCTTGGCTGATTTGCATTTTCTCATCAATCTCACTGAATACTTGATGAAATCACACAATCCACATATCAATCTGCTCGTTTTCAACTCACGATCATGTCTATGGTCTTTAATTTCATTTATTTTAATCATGGAATAAGAAATCAAGAGAAACCTTAAGAACCCTAAATTCTGCATGAAGGTTCAGAAATTCCACACACGATTCATACAAGGCAAGTAATAGAGGGGAAATATTCTATGCATGATTATGAACATTTGGCAAAAGTATTGTGCGAGGAAATATGCATAGATTAAGAGATGACCAAGTTTAGGCTTACTTGAAGGTCGTGGCAGCAAGAGCAATTTGATATTTGAGTTGGAGGTGTTACAGATGAGTTGTGATGATCTGGACAACTTCCCTACACCATATGGAGTGTGTTTGGATGCTTGGACTTGATTAGAAATGCTTGGATCACTTCATGGCATCTCAATTGCATATAGGCCTCAAGTGGATTTGGAGCGTTGTGATTTTGGTGTTCCAGATGGCTGGAACTGGTTTGATCAGCTCAGGTAAGATGTATATGAGGTGTTAGAGCAATTGGTTTGAGTGGAATTTCTCTCTACTAAAAAATTCGATAGTGACTTGCTAAGAAAGGCATTTTTGAGAGTGAGAGGATGATCTTGAGAAAGGCAAGTGTTATAGGCCTTTGGTGTACTCAAACTGACCACATTGGAGCTCTATTTATAGTAGAGCAAGTTTGTTTTGCAAGGAATAGGGTATTACAACTGGTACAGGTCTGTGGCCAATTGTATCACTTTGGAATCTCAAGTCTCCTCTAGCCATTGACTTGAGATTAGAGCACAGGCTTATGGTCCCCTGATTCAAGGATAAGGCATGACTGAAGTGTTCATCTTTGCTCTGATACATGCCACCTCTATGCATCCATTGAATTCTCCAAAACAAAATTGGAGTCTTGAAGCATCTTTGGATTTTTAGGTTTGGCATGCTACTTGTAGTTCCAAAGACTTGGGAGGCTTATAGATCAGTGTTTGTCCCTCCTTGGTCTCCCCCTGAGGTGTTTAGATGGATTGACTTGTTTGTCATTTGCACAAATTGATCAAATCGAGCCATTGTGCACAAATCTGCCTTGTTATGACAGTTGCAGCTGTCATAACTCATGGCTCAAGTGGAATTTGATGGAGTTCTTGGCCATTTTGGAAAGCTCTCATATGATACAACATATGTGTGATCATAGTTTGTCTTGACACTTTTTGGATCCAAGTGAAAAATGCCCCTACATTTTGAAAAAAGTGAAACAGATTCTGACTTAGTGAAAATTTCACTAAGTGTTGGAAAAAGTGGCATTTTCATGTTTTGTCATTTTGGTCACTCCATAACTAAAAATACATGAGGATTTGGAATGAGCTGTAGTTGAAGCTTTTAAAGTATGCCATGAGATCTACAAATCCATCTTTGGATCATCCAAAATGGTTGCTTGGATCTCAAGTTATGATCCTTGGAAGTTGGTACCTTAACCAGTTTGTTCAATAACTTAGAAAAATTCTAAGTTTTTTATGGTTACCCCTTTTACAAGTTAACCCATTTTCTTTGATTTTTCTTGATGAATGATGATTCCAATCACACATTAACATCATTTTAGGGTTAAGGGACCTTGGTGGACCAAAAAATCAAAAAGTCAAACTTTAAAGTTTTGTACAGTTGACTTTTCTAGCAGAGGAAATCCAAACTGTGCGATCCTCTATGAAATCAAGTCCTTGACCTAAATCAAACTTGATGGATGGATTCCATAGGTGGTATAGGGTGTATTTACTCATGTCCCAAAGTTTGGGAGCATGTCTTGGTGAAACTTGTGAACCAAGCTTTTGGGATCAATCCATTGGTGCAAATGGATCAATGTAGTATATTGGAGACCCTCAAATCATGTCTTGAGGTTTTGACTCAGGCTTTGTCCCAAAAGTCAACTTAGGGGTGAATTAGGTCAAGAAACCCTAATTCCTGATTTTGGATGTATGCATCCCCCGAGGCTAAATTGACTTGATAATTGGGTTCATGAGGTCCCTTGGAGTATCTTGGGTTATACTTTGAAGCATTAGCTCATGCTCAGATGAAAATTTCCATCTGGAGGCCTCAGTCGACCAAAACCCTAATTTGGTGACACTGTCTATCTTGAGGCTTGATCCACTTGGAATGTTGCAACCTTGTGCTTAATCCTTGATGTGGGAGTCCTCTTGATCCCTTATGGGTGTTTGAGAGGTTATACACGTTGAAGATCATGTCATTCCTTGATTGATCCTTTGTCTAAGTGCTCAGAGAGGGCTTGAAACCCTAATCTTGATTGTAGTGAATGCTCACCCATCTTTGGGGAGACTGATAAGTGTGATGGTTCATCCATATTCTGATGGTGATTTGTACAAGGATGGGGAATCTTAGTGGGAAAAATTTTGGGTATGACAAATTCCTCCGAGCCTTCATTAGACTATGAGGAATAAAACTCCCAAGCAGAGTCAAACTCTTTTCCGCCTCCATCTTGGGCTTGGTACAAGATAGATAACACTCTCCAGCAGAGTCAAATCCCTTTAGCATCAATCTTGGGCTTTGTATAAGATAGATAAAATGATTTCCCATTTTAGCCTCCTCTTAGGCTTTGTATAATGATATCCCCAAAGATTAAGTCTCTTTTAGCCTCAGTCTTGGGCTTTGTACAAGACACAAATGTATAACACTCTCTTGTTGAGTCAGTCATTTTTAGCCTCCTCTTAGACTTTGTATAAAGACTTCCCCAGTGGAGTCAATCAATCTCTTAGCTTCTACCATGGGCTTCGATCAAGGCACACAAAAGTCAACAATCCCTCTTTAGAGATGACAAATTCTCTCTCAAATAAACCTTTTAGCTTCAATCTTGGGCTTTGAACAAGACACAAAATACTCCTTTTAGCCTCTGTCTCGGGCTTTGAACGAGACACCAAAACATGTCTTTCCTCCCTTAGAATAGGAGGAACTACGATTGCTCTGATTTCCCTGTTTCGTTTAAACGGGAATACATAGGCATAAGATTGCAAAATCTTAGCGAGCATACCAATAAAAAAAACTCTAGGTCCAGTATCTTCATACTAATCAAAACTTAGGTCCAGCACCTTACCAAAAACATCAACCAAAACTCAGTCTCTCTCTCATCTTTCCCAAGAAACTTTCCCAACCCATTACCAGATAAACACCATCAATTATAAAGCGAACCCTAATGCTAATATCCTGTGGATAACCACATATAGGATGGGTAATTGACAACTACACATTGTATAACCTGACCCCGGACCCCCCAATCTCTTTTAAGCGTTTGCTCAGTTAAACATTCGCGTGCAAGGTTAGTTTGAGATAGCTTCCCTTTCCCTTCCAGTTTCATGGGATAAATAAGAAATCAGAAAGTAACACCTTTTCTCCTTGAGGAGGAAAACCTCATTCCAGCGATAAGGTGGTCGCGTCACCGACAAAAATCGCTCGCTACAATATGGGTACCTTGAGGTGTTACAATGATTGCCCCAATTCCATTTCCATAAGTGTTGACGGCTCCGTCGAATATTAATCCCCATTGGGAATCTGGTTCTGGCCCTTCGCTGGGTAGCAGTTCATCGCAATCTTTCATTTTTAAGTACATGACATCTTCGTCTAGGAAGTCAAATCCGACTGATTCCTGATCGTCAATCGGTTGGTGAGCCAAATAATCGACTAAAATACTTCCTTTGAAGGCTTTCTAAGCATGATACTCGATGTCGTATTCCGATAATAACATCTGCCAACGGGCAATCCTTCCCGTAAGAGGAGGCTTTTCAAAGACGTACTTGATCGGATTCATTTCGGAGATTAACCAAGTAGTGTGACAAATCATGTACTAGCAAAGACGTTTGGCTGCCCAAGCCAGAGCGCAGCAAGTTTTCTCGAGCATAGTGTACCGAGTTTCACAAACTGTGAACTTCTTGCTTAAGTAGTAAATGGCAGACTCTTTTCTTTTTGCCACGTCTTGTTAACCAAGTACACAGCCCATGGAGTCTTCCAAGACTGTTAAGTAGATGATCAGTGGTCTTCCTTCCACTAGAGGAGACAGAATCGGTGGATTCAATAGATATTCTTCGATACAGTCTAAAGCTTTTTGGCAGTCTTCAGTCCATACCAGCTTTGATTCTTTCTGAGTATTTTGAAGATCGGCGTGCATATCGCAGTCATGAGGGATATGAATCTAGAGATGTAATTCAGACGTCCCATAAATCCTCCAACCTGTTTTTTAGTCTTTGGAGAAGGAATTTCTTGAATGGCCTTAACCTTGTTAGGATTAACCTCAATTCCTTTCTGGATGACGATGAATCCCAAGAGTTTTCCTAAACGAACATCGAACGTGCACTTGTTGGGATTCAAGCGGAGTTTATATTTTCTCAGACGCTCGAATAGCTTTGACAGGTGTTCCATATGTTCTTCTTCTGTTTTAGATTTGGCAATCATGTCATCGACATACACTTCAATTTCTTTGTGCATCATGTCATGAAACAGAGTTGTCATGGCCCTTTGATAGGTTGCCTCCGCGTTCTTCAAACCGAACAGCATTACCTTGTAACAAAAGGTGCCCCATGGGGTGATGAATGAAGTTTTCTCCATGTCTTCCGACGCCATTTTGATTTCATTATAGCCCGAGAATCCATCCATGAAGGAGAAGGCTTTGAATTTTGATGTGCTATCTACTAGCATGTCAATGTGTGCCAAGGGGAAGTCATCCTTTGGACTTGCTTTGTTCAGATCCCTGTAGTCTACACACATTCTGACTTTTTCATCCTTTATCGGAACTGGTACTATGTTGGCTAACCATTGAGGATATTCTGAGGTGGCGAGAAAACCTGCGTCAATTTGCTTCTGTACTTCCTCCTTAATGTTAATGGCCATATCTGGATGAGTCCTTCTCAGTCTTTGTTTTACTGGAGGACATTCCGTTTTTAGCGGTAAGTGATGTTCCACGATGCGGGTATCCAACCCTGGCATGTCCTGATAGGACCAAGCAAATACATCTAGAAACTCTTTGAGAAGTTTTATCAAGTCTTCTCTGACAGTTGGACTGAGCAGTGCTCCAATCTTAACTTCTTCCCTTTCTTCCTTTGAACTCAAATTGACCGTTTCCAACGGCTCTTTGTGAGGCTCAATAGGCCTTTCCTCTTGTCTGAGTAGTCGGGAGATCTCTTCAGGAATTTCTTCATTCTCTTCTTCTTCTGCTTCAAATACCTGGAATTCAAATTTGGGAGAAGGCATTGGATCTTATGTTTCAATGTGGTTTAAAGCAAGAAAATCGCATGACATGATGATTCATTTTAGAAAAGACAGAGAGAATGCAAGAGTGTGTGCAGTGTATTTTTCTGAAAAATGCTTGTTTTTATTTTGGGTTGTTTTTAGGATTACCATTTTCTGAAGAAAAAAAATGAAAAGTGAAAACAGCAATAAATGCGGGAATTCAGAATGACATTGTTTATTCATGATTTGTCGATTCTTGAAACACAACCCTATAAATCTAAACTCTGTCGCTTTGGGTGAAGCGAAGAGGGATATTTACAGAAATGTGAGCCCTATAAAAACATTTGTTTCACCTGGGAAGGTGAAAGGTTAAAACAAAGATGGTAATTACTTAGACTTATGGATGACTTTCGGGACATCGACAACAACCCAGCGGCGACAAACTCCTCTGTGAATCACAAAGTCTGATACTTCCCTTCTTGGTTTGTCTTCAGAAATGGCGTTGATTTCTAGTGGAGTAGGATCATTGGAGTCTTCTTCCCATGCAGAGTTGTCATAAACGAAATCTTCTGTTGTATTTTCCATGGTGTTTTCACTCTAAAGGGAAACTCCCCAACCAGTTGGCTGGATGTCCTCATGTCGGATGCGATAGCTTTCGAGAGCGGTGTATTTGACTAGGAAGTTGTACTTGCCACTCGGCTGTCCCAAGGTGTCCCATGTTTCTGTGGGAATAGATGAGTCATCTTCCTCATTGACGTTGATTTTAGGAAATGCATAGTTAATGAATTCTTGTCCTGCAAACTTTGCAAATTCATCACCATGGTGTCGGACATTTTCGGAATGTCCTGAGTAATGATTACATGACTCTGTGGGGACATGGGTATTCTTTTCAATACTACTCAGCTGATAGGCATCGTCCGGCTGACTCTTTTGCCCCAAGTCTTCAGTGTACGGCTTCCAGATAGGCAAGTCATCCAGGGGATCATGGCCACAGTTGTCTTTCATTAGATTGTCTTCCTCTAATGAATTAGGTGGAGTACGACATCCTTCAGGATCACAATCTCCATAGATCATCCAGACGTCTGACCTTGGTATATATCTCGGGCTCTGCTTGGGAAAACAGAATGGCATGCGTGTTTCTTACTGAGACATATAACTGTTATGGTTAAGGTAAGATTTCCACTCTTCATCCATATCGGAGTAAACGTTCCCATCGATGGTGTGTACTTCTTGAGACACTAGGTGGAGGAAGCCTCCACTGTGGAAGAAATCCTGAATGGGATGAAAATTTTCGTCCTTCTTTGTAGTCTGAGTACAGGTCGAAGAAAAACCAAGACCTTTTCTTGTCTTATTATCTGTGGGAGTTACAATATGTCCTCATCCTTTTATGTCATTACTCCCGATCACTTCGAGAGCATCCTTGTATGAGGAAATCGATGTCCCTTTTTCTGGTCGATTCTTATTGCTCACCGAGAGTTCTTGGAACTGGGTTCCAAAAACCTCTTCTGGTTCTACACAGGAGAATGATGATAAGATGCTCACGATTAAGGCTTGCTCTCCACAAACTGTGACTAACTTGTCATTCTTGACGAACTTCAGCTTCTGGTGAAGTGTCGAAGTGACTGCCCCAACTTCGTGTATCCAAGGTCTTCCTAATAAATAGTTGTATGCTGTCCGGATGTCCATGACCTGGAAAGTGACTTGGAAAGTGTGAGGAACGAAGGTTATGGGAAGATTGACTTTGCTGATAACTGTTTTTCTAGATCTGTCAAAGGCTTTGACGATGATCTCACTGCCTCTCATCGGAGTTCCTTGAAACGATAGTCGTACCAAAATAGATTTTGGCATAACATTTAAAGATGATCCTATGTCTACCAGTACACTGGCTAAAGCATCGTCTTGGCAGTTGACTGTAATGTTAAGCGCCATATTATGATTCTTGCCTTCTTTTGGCAGTTCTTCATCACTGAATCCTAAGTTGCTACAGGAAGTGATGTTGGAGATGATGCTGTCAAATTGTCCTACCGTCACATCTTGTTCCACAAAGGCTTGTTCTAAGACCTTCTGTAGAGCTTCCCTGTGAGCTTCTGAACTAAGCAGGAGAGATAGTACAGAGATTCGAGACGAAGTTTGCATTAATTGGTCCACAATGTTGTACTCGCTTTTCTGGATGAGCTTCAGCATCTCATCGTTGTTCTTTACAGGCTCTGGATTACTGGATTGACCAACTTGTTAATTAAGAACTTCTGTTTGAGGATCCTTTTCTTTGACAGGTTCTCCAACTCCTCTGTTGAAGATCCGACTGCTCCGGGTAACTCGACTGATGTCGGCAATGTTCACGACGGAGGGTAATGGAGTTTCTTTTCCATTTTCAATGGTTGTTGCACCATACTTGTAAGGGATAGCCTTATCTGACTTGTACGGTATTGGACCTGGGAGGTAGATAACCATAGGGACTTTTTGGTTTTTCTGACCATCATAGACAACCTCGATCAGTTCCTGGTTGGGAACTTTTCTACTATCAAGAGGGATCTTTGATTCGTTGAGTAGAGGAATTATGGCACAAATATCCTTGGTTATTCCATGATCGGAGATTATGACAGTGTTTTTGTTTTGACTAGGGAGGTAGTCTTGTATCATGTTGATCGACCCAGAACTTGAACATGGTCGAATCTCTTTCCGGTCCAACTGATTTTGGAGGGCTGCTTGTACGAGATAACATCCTTGGTTATTTTCCGAGCATACTCTACAGCGCTCATAATTGTGCGGTGGTACCAGACCATACCCGCTTTTTATGCAGTGTATCTTTATGAGATCTGTTTCTATTGAGCGAATATCACAACTTTGATGTCTACCAGGATTCCCATCAGTCATGTCAATCTGTTGTGTGTCTTCATCCAAGTAGATTGGAAGCCACTAGTGGTCTAGCAGATGTTGAAGTGTTCTTTGCACAAGCGCACACCCTTGGTCATCTTCACGGCATTCTTTACAGTCTAGATAATCATGTGAAGCCAGAAAATAGAGTCTGACCTGCTTAGCATGTAATTCCCCTAAACTGGTATTTATTAGGCGTATGTCAAAGATTTGAACCATATTGACTTGATACTCATTTCTTTCATGGTAGTCTTGGATCCATCCGTGACCCATTATAATACTCTTGTATAAAATGGCATCGCTGATTGTACGTTGAGCAGATTGGACAAGCGCTGTAATCATGTCGTGCCAGATTATAATACTGACTTTGTCTCAAATGCATCGCCACTAAGTTGACGTTCGTTGCACGAATGTCGTGGTTCTGAACAATGTTGAGATGTGCACGGGCCATGTTTACTTCATGAATCCGGTGATCCTGAATCCAGCCCAGATCCATTTATTTTTGCAGAGCTACTTATACTACGGAACACCCTTGATTGTCCTTGGAGCATATATCACACTGATGATAGTTGTGAGATTGTACATGGCCATACCCGCTCTATTTTCAATGCATCTTTACCAGGTTGGTTCCCAGTAAGCGTACATTGTTAATTTGATAACTGTTGACTGGTCCTCCTTCTATCAAATTCACTGTGGTCTTTTCATGTTGCGGTAATGGGTTCGTCTGAACATTTGGATTTGTATATTTGAAAGATAAGACCCCGTTCCTGACAAGCTTCTATACATCAGACTTGAAGCTGAGACAATTCTCAATGTTGTGTCCCGATCCTCCTTGATGGTAAGGGCAAGTTTGATTTGCTTTAAACCAAAAAGGTGGATTTTTTGGTACTGTAAGAGGATTCTGGGTTTGGACGTGCCCCTTGGCCAGTAGAAGTGGAAATAATTCTGCGTACAATATCGGTATAAGGTCGAACCCTGATGGTCGTGTAGTACGATTGTTGTTGTTGTACTGCGGGCAAGCCTGCTAAAAAGGCTGCTGCGGCCTTTGCTGATATTGTTGTTGACTTGGTTGGCACTGAGCAACCTGAGGTTGATAAGTCGGTGCTGGCGTCGGGTTTATAGCGGGAGTTATTGCTGCTACCGGTTGATAACTTCACCTTTGCTTTCCCAGAGAGATATTAATGATACCTTGCTCTTTTTTCTTTTGGAAAGCACTACCGTACCTCTTAGTACTGCTAGATGGCTCTGCATCTTTGACCAGTCACCCTTCTTGGACCGCTTCTTTAAGGCGTACTCCCATGTTCACCATTTAGGTGAAGTTACTGGGCGCACTGGCAACCATTCGGTCGTAATAGAACGAGCTTAATGTTTTCAGGAAAATCTTAGTCATCTCCTTTTCCTCAAGAGGGGGACAGATCTGAGCGATAATTTCACGCCATCTCTGAGGATGCTCTTTAAAAGTTTCTTTGTCCTATTGTGACATCGCCCTGAGCTGGTCTCTATCTGGTGCCATGTCCAAATTGTATTTATATTGCTGAACAAAAGCAGCGCTGAGATCTCTGAAAGTACTAATCTTGGTGCGGTTTAAACCCATGCACCATTTGAGTGCGGCACCGGTTAAACTGTCTTGGAAATAATGGATCAGTAGCTGTTGATTTTCTGTCTGAGTAGACATTTTTCGAGCGTACATTACCAGATGACTTTGAGGGCAAGAGTTGTCTTTGTATTTTTCAAAGTCAGGCACCTTGAATTTATGCGGGATCTTTACATTAGGGACCAAGAAGAGGTCGGCGGCATCCTTTCCGTATAAGTGTTGACAGTGAATGGCATGCAGTTCCTTCTGCATTTCCAAGAATTGTTCCTGGAACTCATTCATCCTTTCGTACATGTCTCATTTCCACCAGAAATTGCTTATGGAATTTGTCCTTCTGGGGCAGTGTGTACCACTGGTTGTGGTATAGACATTATAGCGGTGACCCTTGGCGCTTAGTGCCCTGAAGTTTGTAACCTTCAGGAGTTGCTGTTGTAAC
This sequence comes from Lathyrus tuberosus, assembly GCA_022829125.1. NCBI lineage: Eukaryota > Viridiplantae > Streptophyta > Magnoliopsida > Fabales > Fabaceae > Lathyrus > Lathyrus tuberosus. The sequence goes on along the minus strand of JALAZF010000383.1, from coordinate 2,108,688 downwards.
CCTTGTATCTTCACTTTCCCGAAGTTTGTAACCTTCAGGTCCAGCGGTTCTTGCTACGGTTTCTGGGTCTTCAGGGACTGGTGGGATGTATCCCTCAGGTATAAAGTTGAAAGGCATGCCCCAGGGGTGCCCTTTAGGCATGTTGTACCGAGGATGATTCTCATGTGTCTCCATTATGGGTGTAGATGTAATCTCTGAGATCACAGTCCTTTGATGTTGTTGCTCTTGAGCTGCGGCCAGGGTTTGCATGTTGCTGTGAAGTTTTTCCAAACTTTCATTTAGAGGGTCGATTTCTTCTCTCAGCTCTTTATTCTCTTCCTCGAGATCGTCCATTTTCTTTTGTCGATTAGCCCGAGTATTGTATGAGTGAGACAGTTTGACTATAGAATCGTGATACATACGTGAGACTCAAAGATAAGAAAAATGCGTTATATGAGAATGATGAATGATATCCAAAGACATTTTTTTTTTGTTTTTTTGTTTTATTCAAAAAGAAACTTCAACAAATAGATTGTAAATATCACACAGTGGGGTAAGACCCCTTTTATTGAATTCGAAAGATTGCAGTATTTTACAAGGAAAAGTATAGTATTTTACAAAGTGCTGTAATGAAACGTCCTAGCTCATGGATCATGAGTCCTCTCTGAAGAGAGCTCAGATGCCGGTTCCAGTATTTTCCTTTTCTTTGATCAGGCCTCTTCAGCCGCTGTCGGGTCGACAACCCTTTTCCAAGTGAAAGGAGCGAGAAAATTTCTTTGGTTTTCCTGACTTTCTATAGCATGCTGCTCTAATATCTCAATTAGAGCATCCTTCTCTTTTAACAGTTCCTAAATCTTAGTACATTCCAAATTAAGGATTTGGTATTTGTTCTTCCAAGAGTTCTTCTCACGTTGAACTTTGTTGAGAGTGACCTGGAGTTTTTCCGCATCAGACATGAAATAAAGGACAGATTCCTTTAATGTAAAATCTTCTTGGCGAGGGTAAGGCATCCTCAGCTTGAGGGCTGTAGTTTTCACCCAGTGGAGATAAGGTTCCATGGAGGTACAGTTTGTTCTCCCCAGAGACTCTCTCCTTTTCCTGTGAATATGTTGCCAGGCATGCACTATTTCTTTCTTTAGTTGCCCTGTCATTTTCCCCTTCCTTGAAGAAAAGACCTTCCAGATGAACATTATGTGGGATATTCTTCATCGGGTATCCGAGTTGACGGCGAGCTAAAATTGGATGATAGTTGATTCCTCCTTTAGTTCCAATGAGGGGTTCGTTAGGGAAATTTCCACATCTATCGATGATTTGTATCCCTTCGTAAATCATATTGTACCAATCTATGTCAGAGTTGGTAAGGGACATAATCCTTTGTGACCAATGTAGAGTAGTCTTATGATCCCAAAAAGCAGCAGACTTGGGCAAATGGGAAATAAACCATTTGTAGAGTAAGGGTACATAGCATGTGATCATTCCTCCGCTGCACAAATTCCTTAAGTGTATAGAATGATAAGCATCTGCGAGCAAGGTTGGCACGAGGTTTCCTATCAAGAATATCTTAACAGCATTGGTATCGACGAAGTTGTCAATGTTGGGAAAGACGAATAACCCATATATGAGCAGAACAAAGACGTCTTCGAAGGCAGTTATGTTTCCTATACTAGCAAAGTATAGAGCTTTCTCCATCATGAATTTAGCCGGTAAACCTTGGATTCCTCCTTTAGTGGTCGTGTGAGTCCTAACTTATGACTCATCCAAAGAGATTGCTCTTGCAATGGCCTAATTCTTTGGAATTTCTTCCAGTCCAGAAATCAGAGCTTGATCAGTGATAGGTATATCAATCTGGTGGGAGTACTCTTCCAGTGTTGGTGCAAGTTGGTAATCCGGGAAAGTGAAGCAGTGATAAACTGGATCGTAGAACTGTACCAGCGTAGATATGATTCTTTCAACCACGTTGACCCTTAACAGAGACAACAGTCCTCCGTGCTTAGCTCTGAAAGCCTCGGGATTGGTAATCATCTTTCCCAATTTCCTTAAGTCTTCTAGCTTCGGAGCCTTGAAGGTGTACTTGTGCGTCTTTCTTCTATCGAAATCCATAACGCAACCTCTGATATTTGCAATTATTGTTTTTTAGTTCTTTTTGGAAAAATATTTTTTCCTTGTTTGAAAAGAGTTTTTTAATGAATGCATGAATGCAGCACACAAAAACATTTGAAAACATGGGTTCAAGGGTTTAACGTCACGAGCATGGAGTCATGGCTCTACCCATCCCTAAAGGTTGTACTATTTTGGTCAATTTTTGTACCTGTAGAATGGGTTCTAAAAGGTTCCCAAAGTCATTGACCCCACCTAGGGATACCCACAGCAAGCTGATTCACTCGAGCGAGCTGTAATATCCTAGGATGAATCTCATTTGAGTGTAGTATCGCGTATCAACTATTGTCGATAGTCACTGCACTACCAAATGGCCATATGATTAAATGTCTACTAAATCTTCACGATATATATATATAGTAGAAAGTATAGAAAAGCCAAATAAAACCTAGACCTCTTAGGAACTCTAATCCTAAAGACTCCCCAGCAGAGTCGCCATTTTTCTGTAGCGTGTGATTTTTGTCGGTGACGCGACCACCTTACCACAATGGTTGGAATTGGGTGCTACTTTCTGATTTCTTATTTATCCTATGAAGCTGGAAAGGAAAGGGAATCTATCTAAAACTAACCTTGCACACAAATGTTTTCTTTAACAAATGCTAAGAGATTGGGGGGTCCGGGGTTAGGTTATACAAAGGGAAGTTGTCAATTACCCAGTGTATATATGGTTATCCATAGATCTTCTGTGGCATGTTTAAATACTTTCTGGTGTTTATCTGTTATGTGTTGGGAAAGTTTCTCCTTTAGGAGTGTTGAGAGAATATTTTTGTTGTTTTCGGGTTTTTTCGTTGTTTTTGGTAAGGTATTGGACCTAAAGCTTTTGGTTGGTGTGCTCGCTAAGATTTCACAATCTTATGCCTACTTATTCCCGTAAAGATAACAGGGAAATCAGAGCAATCGTAGTTCCTCCTATTCTATGGGAGGCAAATTTTGGTGTTTTGTTCAAAGCCCAAGATTGAAGCTAGATGAGTATTTGTGTCTTGTTCAAAGCCTAAGGTTGAAGCTAAAGGTTTGACTGAGAGAGAATTTGTCATCTCTAAAGGGAGGTATCACACCTGTTTATCACAGTTTTTTGATGGATTGGTTATAAAGGGGAATTACTTTAACTAGAATGTATGGAATCCAGCAATGCCATAATTTCCTTTATAAGAGATATGTCCTGAAGGAAGGAACCTTAACTCAGTGTAGAGCAATGCCGTTTTTCCTTAGGAGTCTTCCATGCTAAGAGAGGGACATTGGCTTGGATGTAAATAATCCAGAGGCTTGCCATTTACAGCAATTAGTTGAAAGAGGAAGTTTACCAGGATAAGAGAGGGACTACAGCTTTGATTTTTGAATCAACAAGTGTGCCACTTACAGCAGTTATTTGGAATTAAGGTTTGTTTGATTATTTATCTTGGTATGTGATATACAGAGAAATGTCTTCCTACAGAGAGAACTCTTGATTTCCTCTGAGGGGATGTTGATTTTTGTGTGCCTTGATCAAACCCCAAGGTTGAAGCTAAAAGGTTATATTTTTTGTCTTGTTTAAAGCCCAAGATTGAAGCTGTAAGATTGACTCTATGAGGGGAGTTTTATATCTATCTTGCACAAAGCCCAAGATTGAGGCTAAAAAGAGATTGACTCTACTGGGGAGAGGTTTTATCTGTCTTGTACAAAGCCCAAGATTGAGGCTAAAAAAAAAGATTGACTCAGTTGGAGAATATGATGTTTGTCTTGTACATAGCCCAAGATTGAGGCTGAAAAGAAATTGACTCTACTGGAGATGCTTTATCTGTCTTGTACAAACCCCAAGATTGAGGCTAAATATAATGAGGAAAATCATTATACAAAGCCTAAGAGGAGGCTGTCTGGGGAAATTCTTATATGAAGCCTAAGAGGAGACTAGCTTCTGCTGAGGATTGTTGAAATCCAGGAGCAGGTCCAATATGTATTGGGGAATCCAAAAGGGGTATCAACTCTTGCTAGGGATTGAAGAAGAGTTGAAATATCAGATGCCATGAGGTTCTGATTCTGTTAAGGTTTTATTGATGGTAAAGGTTTAAACTTTAAGTATGAAAACCTATGGAGGTTTCAAACTCTGCTAGATATTGAAGGAATGATCAGGGTTTTCCCTGTTTTCTTAGGAAACATGAGGGTTTCTTAGATATCCAAGGGGATATGATACTTTCCAAGTCTACTGGTATGAAGAGGTTGACTCTTAACTGGAGAATGATCTTTGTATGATGCCCAAGAGGAGGCTGAGACTGTCCAAGTCTCCTATAAAGTGGTAGGCTCTAGTAGAGAAAGGGATCTTTGTATGATGCCCAAGAGAAGGCTGAGGTTTTAAGGGATGAAGATCAACCCTATGATGGTCTGATGTTTTGGAATTCTGACTCTCCTGAGGAATGAACTAGTAAAGATGACTAAGTTCTGTCCTATACCTGTAGGAGGTCTTCGGGTCCTTTCACTAAACCCAAGAGGAGGCTGAGAAATTTTAAGAAGCCTGAGGGTCCTTGTACTAAGCCCAAGAGGAGGCTGGGGATGCTTTTAGGAAGCTTGTGGGTCCAAACCTAAGAAAATTTCAAGAAAGGTTTCACCGGGAATAAGTCATTTCTTTGCAGAATATTTCTAGGGTTTAAAGAAATTCAAAAGAGGTTTCACCGGGAATTAATCCTCTTTGGGAAAATGAATTTCTTATACACATATATTTCTAAGTTAGGAAAGTCTTGAGAAAAGTTTCATCGGGAATAATGCCTTTCTCTGTTCCAAATAAGCCCAAGAGGAGGCAAGACTGTATCTGGAATTTCCTATGGGGAACTAGTTTTGACTATATTGAAAGAGTAACCACTGGTTTGATCTAGACCTAGACCTAATTTCTAGGGAAAACTCTAAGCAAGTATGTATAAACATATATATATATATATAAACAAGTGTGTTGAGAAGATAGTGGAACTTACAGTTGTGCAAGCCCTAGCATAGTAACTACAACTGCATGGTTAGTTATTACAGAAATTTGAAGAAATTTTTTATAAAGCTTTGAAATTTGAATCTAAATCAAAAAAAGAAAGTTGTTTAAAAAGAAAGTTTGGGGTTTATACTCAAAGAGAGGCCCAGATGAATTCTTTCGAAAAGGTGACAATCGCGTCGTAGTTTTGAAAATCACAGAGGGACTTATACAATGTCTGAGGCCCAAATTATTGTATTTACAAAAATAATGGGTCTTACACTCTATTAGAGGCCCAAAGTTTATTTTTATATAAGAGATGAGACTTATAGCTCAAGGAGAGACCCGGATGAAAAAAGCAATTGCACCGTTATTTTGAAAATCGCATAGGGACTTATACAATGACTGAGGCCCAAATTATTTATGTACAAAGAGGTGCGTAGCGAGCGATTTAGGACGCGGTTCTTAAATGCTAGTCGCTCTCTGCGGTTGAGTTTTAACTACAGGTCGATTCATTTTTTATCCTATTGTGAGCTGAATAAGGAAGGGAAATAGATGTCTCCAATTAACCGTGTTTTGCATATTGAGTTTAAACAGCGGTCTGTTAGGTTACAAATGCTATCAATGTGGGGGGGGGGCCTTTTTACTGGTTATTTGTATTTTCGCCAATACTATTTTCTCTCTTTTTGTTAGGATACTGCTTCAGATTAGGATGTATGGGATTTTGGTTTTTTGTTTAGTGTGCTCGCTAAGATTTTTCTTTCAATCTTATGCCTACGTATTCCCGTTTACCGAAACAGGGAAATCAGAGCGTTCGTGGTTCCTCCTATTCTATGGGAGGAAATGGGTGTTTTTGGTGTCTTGTTCAAAGCCCAAGACGTGAAGCGAAAGGTGGTTTGTTTTTGTATCTTGTTTAAAGCCCAAGATATGAAGCTAAAGGTTTGACTTTAGAGAGAATTTGTCATCTCTAAAGAGGGTCTGTTTGTCACGACTGTTGGGTGACTGACTGTAAAGGAGGATTACTTTAACCGGGATACGCGGATCCTAGTAATGCCATAATTTCCTTTATAGGGGGTTTTTAACCTGAAGGAGAAGACTTCAACTCAGTTTAGAGCAATGCCATCTTTCCTTAGGAATTTCTCATGCTAAAAGAAGGACATTGGCATGGATGTAGATGATCCAGAGGCTTGCCGCTTACAGTAATTAGATGAAGGGGAAAGAGTTGTTGATGTTTGTGTACTGTGAACGAGGCACAGCTTTGATGCTAAAAGGTTGATTGGATCAACCAATGGTTTTCTTATACAAAGCCTAAGAGGAGGCTAATATGTGTCTCGTACAAAGTCCGAGAGAGAGGCTAAAAGGTTTTGACTCAACGAGGGAATCTTTTGGTATCTCGTATAAAGCCCGAGATGAAGGTTATTTGACTCAACAAGAGAGTTTTTTTTTGTATCTCGTACGAAGCCCGAGATGGAGGCAAAAGGGTTATTTGACTCGACGAGGGAGTCTCTTATGTGTCTCGTACAAAGCCCGAGAGAGAAGCTAAATGTTGTTTAAGTTAAGTGACAGGTCCACTATACTAATTTTGAAAGAGAAAATCAGTTCTTATATGAGCAACACTGTACTCAAGGATTTGATTCAAGGATCAGGGATATTTCCTTTTCTTTGAGGAAACGGGAAATCCGAAGGGTATTGAGACTGTTCGAGTCTGCGGGTTTTCTTCCTATTCTTGAAGGGTGCTTGAGAATGTCTCTGAGACTCAAGGAAATTAGACTGTCCAAGTCTAGAGTTTCATCTTTTGTACTATGCTTTGAGAAACAGTAGTAGACTCTTTGAAAGGACTGTTCTATGCAGATGACTAAGTTATGTTCCTATACCTTTAGGAGGTCGTCGGGACAATTTGTACGAAGCCCAAGAGGAGGCTGGAAACTTTTAAGAAGCCGAGAGGTCCTTGTACGAAGCCCAAGAGAAGGCTATCATTCCCGGAGGAAGAGATCATTATACGAAGCCTAAGAGGAGGTTGTGAATACTTCTAAGAAGCCGACGGGTCCTTGTACTAAGCCCAAGAGGAGGCAGGGGTGCTTGTAGGAAGCCTGTGGGTCCTTGTACGATGCCCAAGAAGAGGCCGATGCTTTTAAGAAGCCGATGGGTCCCCAAACTCCGAGAAATTCAAGGCAAGCTATTCATAAGGAATAGATCAAGTTAGGAAAGTTCGAGAATTTGGAAGAAACTCAAGAGATGCCATTCACGGAGAAAATATCATCTCTGGGGAGTAGAGTTTCTTGACAAGTGCTTTTAAGAAGCCTGTGGGTCCCCAAACCCCGAGAAGTTCAAGACATGCCATTCACCGAGAATAGATCAAGCCAGGAAAGTCCGAGAATTTGGAAGAAACTCAAGAGATGCCATTCACGGAGAAAATATCATCTCTGGGGAATAGAGTTTCTTTGACAACTTCTATGAGTGATAGTCTATGAAAGGGTTCACAGAGAATGTTGCCTTTCATGTCTCCATATTGTTTAACCCCAAGAGGAGGGAAGACTGTGTCTGGTAATCCTATGGGGACCTAGTTTAGACTATTTCTAAGAGTGATCAACGGGCTTAATGCTAGACGTAGTTGCCGGGGAAACTCTAAATATCTATACTATTATTACATAGTTGATATGAGTTTATGAAAGAAGACTTACAGTGAAACAGCCCCACAATACAGTTATATGTATATGAAAGCGGTAAATGAAAGCAATAACCACTTACTCGGTTGTAGAGCTTCCATGATGTTTGGTTAGTTGTTCAACAAAGAAAGATTGAAAACAACAGTATATTCAAAATCAAAGGAGAAAGTGCTTTGAACAAGAAAGATTTGGGGCTTACAGCTCAAGGAGAGGCCCAGGGTTTTATCAGTGAGCGCACTGTTATTTTTGTACAGAGGGACTTATACAAGTGACTATGGCTCAAAAAAGGTTTTTCTGTACAAAGGGGTGGGTCTTACACTCTCTCAAGAGGCCCAAAGAGTTTAAAGAAGAAGAGTGGGGCTTATAACACGAGGGTAGGCCCAGATGATTTTTCATTCAAAATGGCGATCGCGCCGAGATTTTCTTTTAACGCAAAGGGGCTTATACAATGTCTGAGGCCCAAAATGTTTTGGTTAAAAGGGATTGGGTCTTACACTCTAATAGAGGCCCAGGTGAGTTTTAAGAAAAGAAATGGGTCTTACTACTCGAGGGTAGGCCCAGGGTTATTTTTAAACGGGCGATGATCGCGCCGAACTTTTGAAATACAACGGGACTTATACAACATTTGAGGCCCAAAAGAGGTTTATATTTACAAAGGATTGGGTCTTACACTCTATTAGAGGCCCAAGTGTATTTGAAAATCAATTGTGAAAGTTGAATTAAAAACCCTAATTTTAATCTTTAAAAGTAAATATTTAAAGAAAATAAAAAAAAATACAAAATAAATTTGAATAATCCATTTATGATTTTGTTTAAGGTTTGAAAAAAAATGAGAGATAATCACAAGGAATATTTAAACTCATTAGGTTTTGATTTTCAAAGTAAATATTCACTTTTAGAATGTTTAAAAACAATTAAAAATGAATTTATTCACAAAAATACTAATTATATTAAATAAATAATATAAATATAATTTTTTGGTGGAATAAAATATTTCAACATTTTTATGATTTTTTACAAATAGAATCAGTCAAAAATGATTAATATTGAGTGAGTTATTAATTTTTCAAATCATTAAAAATAATAATATGAAAAATAACAAAATAAACAAGTGATAAAAAGAAGTCTGGGGCGAGGGGGATTCGAACCCTAGACCTCTCGCTTGCCAATACACATAAAACCAGCTGATGAACCGCTGGGGCGCAATGCCAATTCATTAATAACATGGCAAGTGAAAAATATATATCAAACATAGTTGGAAAACCTGAAGAATGGAGCCATGGCCATCTTCTTCCTCGAGCTCGTGCATGAAGCACCATATCTCGCTCATCTCTCAACCATTGGACATGATTCAAACACCAAACTCATGCGTTTTTTCACAAGGAAGAAGATGGCAATACCCAATTTTATTCATTTTCAGTGTATAACAAATTATATCCTTGTGGTCGTATGAACCCTAATTTTGCAAAAAAAATCGTGCAGGCACGGTTATGAGTCCTATGATCAAATTTTCTGAGGGAAAACAATCATGGAGCTTGAGTTTTGAGGTTTACCTTGATGCAAGCTGAAATGGAACTCTGCACAAACTTTGTTCCAGTTGTGAATTAATGATCCCTATAGCTTCAATGGATGTTATGGAGTGTGTTACAAGCTTTGGAACACTTTGAAACTCTTTGGATCAAGCTGGAGACCTCCACCTGCATAATTGAGGCATAATGGCTTGGTTGAAGGGTGATTTTGAGCCTGAGGTGTTACAGTCAGTGTTTAAGTGTTTGGACACCTCAAATACATCATATGTGATGTGTTTGAGCAATTGGAATTGATTGCCTAAGGCTGCAACTCAAAACCCGATAATGGTTACTCAAAAACCAAAAAACTTGAGGTTTAAGGAAGAATGAGAGAAAGCAGTGTTGTAACTGACTTTGGTGTGAGTTAAATGCTCCATTGGGACATCTATTTATAGGTGATCAACTTTTGTTTTGGAGGAATAGTGAATGGCTGCTGGATCAGATCACATTTGCATGGATTGGCTTGGAGGGTTTCTTCTCAAGCAAGGCAAACTAGCCATTCCCAAGAGTAGGGCTATGCCATGACCAAAATCACATTGTTCAGATGTTTTTATTGTTGTTTAATCAGAGAACTTGACTGAGTAGAGTGACTTTGTTGAAAATGCACTATTCCACATTAATGCCCTTTGAATTCAAGGCAAAAATGTGCCAAAATGGATGAACTTCAAGTTGGAAGATTCCTTGGCTTTTTGACTCAGCTTTGTGGGTTGGATCAGATGCAATGTGATTGGTTTGAATACATGTGGCATGCTGATCCTCAGTTTTTGGTTCAAAATCGTGTGTGGCAAGCAAACATGCAAACTGATTTTTCCAAAACAGCTTGCAGCAGCATGACTTTGGGCAAGGATTTCTCTTGGCTCAAGTTGAATCAATTCATGCTGTTAAGCTCTTTGAATTCTTGGCAACATATGCAACAACATTGATGTTTAACTTTGGACTTGATTCAGCTTGTATCTATGTGAAAAGATCTCACAAGTTTTGGTGTTTCAACAAAATCTGTCTTGGACAGAATTTTTTCTAAGTGTTGGAAAAGTGGTACTTTCATATTTTCAGCCATTTTGGCTCACTCATAGCTCAAAATCTACAATGAAATGGAGTTAGGTCTAGTTGAAGTTTTTGTAGAGGGCAATGAGATCTACAAATCAAGCTTTGGGTGGGAAAAAATGGCCTTGTGGTTTAGGAGTTATGGTCCTCCAAAGTTGGTACCCTAGCCACCTTATTTTTAACTTAGAAAAATTTCTAAGTTTTTATGGTTACCCCTTTTACAAGTTATCCAACTTTTCTTGATTTTTCTTGATAAATGATGATTCAAATCATACATTAACATCATTTTAGGGTTAAAAATCCATTTTGGTGAAAAATCCCAAAAAGTCAAAGTTGACTTTTGTGTACAGTTGACTTTTTATCAGATGAATTCCAAACTGTGCAATTCCTTAGGAAATCATGTCCTTGACCTAAATCAAACTTGATGGACATGTTCCATGGGTATCATAGTGTATATTGATGCATGTCCTAGGGTTTGGGAGCATGTCCTGGTCAAAAGTCAAAGTTAAAGTTGACTTTTTCCTTAAAACCCTAATTGTGGTGCAGATGAAATTGAGACTTGTTGCTCAAACTTCTTGGATTAATCCATTGTTCCAAATGGATCAATATAGTTCATTAGAGACCCTCAAACCATCTCTTGAGGTCTTGGCTCATGATTTTCCCCAAAAGTCAACTTAGGGGTGAACTAGGTCAAGAAACCCTAATTCCTGATTTTTGATGAATGCAACCCCTGAGGCTAAATTGACTTGATGATTGGGTCCATGAGGTCCCATGGGGTATATTAGGTTGTGTTTTGGATCTTTGGCTCATGCCCAGAGGAAAATTTCCCTCTGGAGGCCCTGATCGACCAAAACCCTAATTTGGTGATACTGGCGATCTTGAGACTTGATCCACCTAAAAGGGAGCAACTTTGTGCTTGATCCTTGGAGTGGGAGTCCTTTTTGATCCTTTGTGTATGTTTGAGAGGTTTAGACAAGTTGAAGATCATGTCATTCCTTGATTGATCCTTTGTCTAAGGCTCTGAGAGAGCTTGAAACCCTAATTTTGATTGTAGTGGATGCTCACCCATCTTTGGGGAGACTGATGAGGTATGATGATTCATCCATATTGTGGTGATAATTTGCATAGTAATGGGAAATCTTAGTGGTCAAAATTTGGGGTATGACAGGGGGTTGGGTCTTACACTCTATTAGAGACCCAAAAGTGTTTGAAAAAGAAGAAAAATAGGACTTACAATCACAAGGGAGGCCCATGATGGAAATTGTTTTGAAAACGGCGATCGCGCCGAGATTTTTAAAATCGTGTCGGAACTTATACAATGACTGAGGCCCAAATTTATTTATGTGACAAGGGATTGTTCTTGCACTCTAACAAGAGGCCCAAAAGTGTTTTAAAAATTTTTGTGAGGGTGAAAATAATTAAAACCCTAATTTGATTTTAAAATGCGTTTTAATTTGAATAAAAATTAATTAAAATGATCAAAATTATCAAACATGTATGAAAAACAAGTTGTGACCTTGTATTAATGTTTAAAAAATCATGTTTTATCCATAGAATGATTTGAAAATCATTTGAATTTGAAAAATCAAGAGAAAGAAATATTTTTAAATGCTTAAAAACAAATAAAAATAAATTCTTTACAAAAATATTAAATATATAAAATAAATAATATTTTTATGAAATTTTTGTGGAATAAAATATTTTAACATTTTTGTGAATTTTGAGAAAAAGAATCAATTCAAAAACATTAAAATTCAGAGAGAAATTAATTTTTGAATCAATTAATAACAATATCAAATATTCAAATATTTAAAAATTTGAAAAAGGGCGCCAAGAACAAGTCATCTTCTTCGTGCGAGCTCTGGTTTTCCAGATTTGCAAAACCTCTCATATCTCTCTGATTACTCAATGAAAATGACTTTTGTAAACATGAAACTTGCTCGTTTTTGAACAAGGCTTACAACCATATAAATTAATTGCATTTATGTTAAGTGTGGAGTGAGAAATCAGAAGATGAACTCTAGAACCCTAATTTTTGCAAGAACATCATGAAATCCTATACACGATTCATACATAGCAATTGATTGAGGGGAAACACTCTACATATGTTCTAAAACATGTTTGTAACTTGAAAACACATTTATGATGCATGAATTATAGAGTTTGAGAGTTTCAGGCTTACCTCTTGCAGCTGGTGATCGAATTCTACGTTGGAGGTGTTACAAATGCAAGATGATAATCTGGGCAGCTTCAATGGACCTCAAGTAATGTGTTTGAAGGCTTGGAATGGATTGAATCAGCTTAGAACTTGTTGTGGCATCTCAACTGCAAACAGGCTAAAAAGCTTGGGCAAATGGGGGTGACTTTGTGATTCAGGTGTTCCAGATGAGTTTTAAGGTCATGGGTCACTCAAATATGATGTATGTGAGGTGTTGGCATGATTGTTTTTGATGGATTTGCTATGAATTTGAAAATTCGATAGTGACTTCAGGAAGAAGCAAAATCTGGTTTTTAGAATGTAATTTTGAGGAAAACATGAATTCAGATGTTTTGGGGTGGTTTGATTAGTCACACATGACCTCTATTTATAGTAGAGGAAGTTTGTTTTGGAAGCAATAATGTTTGAAGGCTGATCATGGAAGTAGCTTGTAGCCATGGACTTAGATAATTCAAAAGTGCCAAGTCAACTCTCCTTATCTTGACTCCATTAATCCTTACAGGTTTGAATTCTCAGAGTTTGGACTGAAATCTTGACTGATTTGGAGTGTTGTGATCTGGTTCATGACACCTCAATGAATTGCATTGATGTTACCTTGCCAAATTTGAATTCTAAGTTTCATGTCATGATGGTTTTCACATGCCAAGTTGAATTCTTTGCCTCTTTGATCATGAACCATGTGAGTCATCAGATCTTTTATGTTTTTGGAAGTTGACAAAGTTGGGAAAGTGACAAGATTTGAAGGGTAAAATCGTGTGGCACAAGTTTGGTCCTTATGCTGTCTTGAAAAATCAGGTTTTCATGCCATGTTTCAAGGCTTGTAACTCCCTACTCAAGTTGAATTAGGATGAGTTCTTGTACATTTTGGAAAGCCCTCATGACATACTTTAACTTTGATGTCCACCAATGGTCTTGGTTCAGCTTGGTTCATAATGAAAAATGGCCCTAAAGCTGGTGAAGAACCAAGACAGATTCTATCCAAAATTTTCACTAAGTGTTGGAAAAAGTGGCCATTTTCATGTTTTTATGATTTTGATCAATCCATAACTCAAAATCCATGAGGATTTGTAATATTTTGTAGTTGACACTTTTGAAGTATGTTATGTTAACTTCCATTTGACCTTTGGATGGAAGAAAAAGGCCTTAAGGTTTGGGAGTTATGACCTTGCAAAGTTGGTACCAAATCCATTTTGTTCATAACTTAGAAAAATTTAAGTTTCTTATGGTTGCCCCTTTTGCAAGTAACCTCACTTTTCTTGATTTTTCTTAATGGATGATGATCAAAACCATACATTAACATTGTTTTTTACTTAGGGGAACCACATTTGTGAAAAATTTCAAAAAGCCAAACTTGATTTTGGGCACAGTTGACTTTTTGTCAGATGAATTCCAAACTGTGTGATCCTCTATTTAATCAAGTTCTTGACCTAATTCAAACCTAATGGATGGATTCCATAGGTGTTTTAGGGTGTCTTGAATCATGTCCCAAGGTTTGGGAACATGTCTTAGTCCAAAGTCAAAGGTACAGTTGACTTTTTCTTTAAAACCCTAATTGTGGTCTAGATGAAATTGAAACTTGTGAATCAAACTTCTTGGACCAATACATTGTTGTAAATGGATCAATGTGGTGTATTTGAGGCCCTCAAATCATGTCTTCAGGTCTTGGCTCATGTCTTGCGTCAAAAGTCAACTTAGGGGTTAATTAGGTCAAGAAACCCTAATTCTTGATTTTTGATGAATTCATCCCCTGAGACTATTTTGACTCTATGATTGGGTCCATGAGGTCCCTTTGAGCTTCTTGACTCATGTTCTGAGGTATTGGCTCATGCCCAGATGAAAATTTTCATCTGGAGGCCTTGGTCGACCAAAACCCTAATTTGGTGACATTGGCGATCTTGAGGCTTGATCCACTTGGAATGTTGCATCCTTGTGCTTGATTCTTGGCATAGGAGACCTCTTGATCCTTCATGGATGTTTGAGAGGTTAGACAAGTTGAAGATCATGTCATTTCTTGATTGATCCTTTTTCTAAGTACTCTGGGAGGGTTCAAAACCCTAATTCTTGATTGTAGTGCATGTTCAACAATCCTTGATGATGTATGATGGTACATCCATATTGTGGTAATGATCTTCACAATAATGGGAAATCTTATGGTCAAAATTTGGGGTATGACAATGGGCTCTCTAAGTCAACATTCTATCGTCTGCCCCAACGCGCAGGATAGAACATCTCCAAAGAAAACCTCATCTGAATGTGGAGTTTTCGTGTCAACTAAACGTGATCAGACACCACGCAAGCCACACTACTTTCCACTATAATCCTAAGTGTATACTCAATCCTGGGTATTGGGCTTATCTCTCAAAACACCCTGCCCACCAGAGAAAATAGCAATCCAGCACAATCCAGTATATATGGCATCAATGAAATCTAATAAAGTAGGTTAATGCGATGAAAGCAATAGACATGCAATAAAAGCCAAAAATAAAGCATATAACGTATACAGATAAACACTCCATAACCGAAAACACGCAAGCACTAGGATTGACTCGCTTAAGGAACCATCATCCCCAGCAGAGTCGTTAGATGTCGCACCTGCGAAAATCAATCGACGAAAAAAGACAGAAGAGTCACCACCGAACGTTATTTATCCCGACGCAGGGAAAGGAAATGATCAAAGAAAACCTAGAAAGGGAAAGATATGGTCATCGCAACCATAGCCTGGGTTCGGGAGTCGGTTACGCGGGAGGAAGGTAGTAGCATCCCCTCGCGTCCATCTTACTCTATGGGATCCACGCTTGTTGTCTAATCAAAGGGTGAGTTATCTAAAGCCTACTGCTAACTAGAAAGGAAAAACAAAAGGTGAAAAGAAAAGGTGACTCAATAGGACATCGTCGTCCTAGGCCTACGTATTCCCTCAGGAGTGGGAAAGTCAGAGTCAACATAGTTCGGAGACTACAAGATTGATGGGGGGAAGGTTTATCGCCAAGACATCGCCGTCTTGTGCCTACGTATCCTCAATATAACCAGAGACAGGAAGTCAGAGCAGTCGTAGTTCGACCTAAAAGGTCAAAAAGGTCTCGATCGCACTAGGCGAGAGAAAAGGTTCGGTTATCAAGTCTCGATCACACTGAGGCGAGAGAAAAAGGGAAGTTAGTTTTTAATGTGCTCGGCAAGATATTGCATCTCGTACCTACGTATCTCATCTGTAATGAGAATCATAGCATTCGTAGTTCACAGGACTACGGAAAAACATGATCTCGATCACACTGAGGTGAGAGAAAAGGAAGAGACGCAAGGAAGGTCTAAGGGAACTGAATCTTATACGTTATCATACAAAGATGGCTCTAAGGTCAGGATTATGAGGGAGCTAACCTAATGTTATCATGCTTGGATTGAAAGCCTAATGTCTCTCCTACCTCCAACTTAATCAGAAATTAAGTGGAGTTAGGAATCCTAAGGGATCATGTGAACAACCACATGTAAACATTATTTTAATCAATCACAAAATGAACGATGTCATGATCTCAGCCAATAAACAAAACTGAGTGACTCCTCGTTCTCCAACAGAAAATGCAACAGAAAAGGACGATGTCGTGATCTCAACTATGAGGAAGTTTAGTGACTCTTTGTCAACCACATGATGAAAACAATGTCGTGATCTCAACTATAAGGGAGTTGAGTGACTCTTCGTCCATCACAAAGTAAGACAAAAAACGGAGCAAACAACAGCAAAGTATCAATGAATTGGCACCCAAGCCCAATATATAACTAGGATGAAAACTCCTCACTCAAAAGCAAGTTGTAAGCAGAAATGCTAAACAAGTGCGCAAGTGGTACCTAACGGAGAAGGTCTGTTGCCTCTTCAAAGTGCGCAACAAGCTCAAGCCTTGAAGCTATCAAACACTTCCAACAGGTAGGCAAGTCCAGTAGTCAAGCATCTAACATCAAGTTCAAACAATGTCAAAATTTAACAAGCATCAGGTGTAAGCAACTATCATCATAGGTAAACAACAAAGAGAACTAGAATTAATGTCCAGAAATGGTCCAAATGATATCAGGGACTAAGCACCATCTGCATCAAGACAACTCATTAGTCCAAATAAATGTCATGAAAAATATCCCAAACGACAGCTCCACCAGAGAAATAATCAGAAGTCTAAACAGGTATCCACAATCACAACAATCAAAGTAAGGTTAACACGCAGTCAAAATTCAAATCAAAGCCAAAGTCTAACATAAATAAAACAAGGTGATTAATAAGAATTTAATCAAAAATTCTAAACAAAACTTCAACAAACTCTAATCAAGGTCTAAGATAAAAATCCACAACCAAGTTCTAATTACAATTAGAAAATCTACAACCCAAATTACAATTAATTGAAATTCTAAAACCAATTACAATCAAGTGAAATTCTATAACCAATTTATCCAATATCAAATCCAATATCCGAAAATAATTAAACAAAGCAATAGAAAAACAAATAAAAAAGAAATCAAATAATCAATAGGGGATTCTGATTTTTGGGGAGTGAAAAGAAGCAACAGGCGCATGGGTCATTGTTCTTAGGCCCAATTGCCTTTCATCTTGCAGCTAGGGTGGTGCACTAGTAGAATTACAGGTGTGAAAATGAATCCATGAAGAAAAGGCAGCCAGATCCATAATCCTAGCATATGTTAACCTAAAACCACAAGGCATCTTCTCATTTTCAGAATGCACCGTCACCTACTTCATCTCACACTTGAATCTCACTCCTGCATATCCTCAGGTGCGATGAGGAATTCAAAGCTACGTAGTTCTGAGTACAAAATCATTGTTTGTTGGTTGATTTTAGTGAATGATGCTTAGTTCACATTATAACGGTTAAACGTTGTTTGTATGCTCGTGTGTGGGAGACTTAAGCATTTATTTGTATTGTGATAGAAAGAAAAAACATCATTCATTTTTTAAAAGAGTTAGATTTTGTTTACGCTTGGGAAAAATTTGAGTTTGAGTGGTAGATTTTATTTTTAGGTGAATGACGAGTATTCAAAAGGCAAACTCTACATATTGTATCCTAACACTCAGGGAAGACAAATATGTGACAAAAGAGGCATATGACATATTAATAATTTTTCTTCCACAAAAGAATGAACTAAATTTGATTAATTGTTGTGTTTTTTTCCAGAAGATGAGCATTAAAAAGGCAATCTCAACAACTTGTATAAGAATACTCGAGAAAGAAAGAAGCCTACGCTCATTTAACCCTTTTTCATTCATTTTTTTTATTGAGAAAAGCAATTTTCAAGATTGATTAAACTTCAGGAACAAAGTTTAAAGACAAGCCCCAGGGAAATCTAGCAGGCATTTGGTGTGATGGAGCACTGATTATGGCCACAGAAACGGGCCCAGATACAACTTCAAAAATTACAGTAGTCTGCGGCTGAGTTGCCATAGGAGTAGGAGGAGGATGAGGAGCTGATTCTGAAAAGCAACCAGAGACTCTACTAAGGCATTGAGCTTCTTCATTCCAACCCTGAGGGTTATCACCTCTTCTCGCAGTTCACGATTCTCTTGATCTAAGTGATCCATTTTCCTTTGAGAGTTAGCCTGAGTGTTGTATGAGTGAGTTAACTTGACTTATGAGAATACCAAGAGAAAAGCAATAAGACAATTGTAAAACTCTTAAAATCAAAACCAGATGTAGAATGATACATGATATGCAATGCAAATGTTTTCATTCAGTTTTCAAGGAACTTTAAGATAAAGTAAACATCATAAAGAAATGACACTTGAAATACATAAAATCTTATTTTATTGATAATTGGAAAGAGATACATTTGGAATTACAAGTTACAAAGGATCAAAATACAATAGGAAAAAGCTAGATCCTAAGGAATCATATCTGAGGATGATCCAACTCTAAGCTGATACTTCCTTCAGAGCCTCTTGATCTCTCTCTCATAAGTATCCTTCATAGTGGCCTTGTCCAAAACAAGTTGATCCGCAATACCCTTCTAACCCCCTTACCCTATCTCTGTTTGTTTTATGTGTTTTGTTTTAAAACATCTTAGGGTTTTGTTCATTATTTTTCCCTTTCCTTTGGAAATAATAAAAGCGCGGTGGCGACTCTTGCTTAATGAGTTAAGTTAATCTATAGCTTATACTCGCAATTTTTACCACTACACTAATAAAACAAAGAGATAAGGGTACGGGGGTTAGTTATGCAAAGGGAATGTTTTAGCACCCCTCACATCTATAGTACTCTATAGGAACCTCTTCAAAATTTGTGTTTGGCATAAAAAGAGTGTTTTTGCAAAAGATTGGGGAGATGAGAAAAATAATTTTTTTTAAGATTTTTGTTTGACAAGACTTCCCGAGCCTCGTGTCTACGTACCAACAAAGTGCAATGGAGGATCAAAACCTTGTAGTTCGTGGTACAAATCAAAAGCTTTTGTGATGGTTGATTTAAATGAATTAACATTTCATTGTATTCGAGTGTAAAACTCAACTTACTACCCATAATTAATGTGGAAGAAGCATTTGTATCATCTTTAGATGGAGGATCTTTGCTTGGATTGAAATCAACAAGTCTATCACTCAAAATATAAGTGAAAAATATCATCACTTCTCTACGTTATTGTGGAAGTATAGGAGTTGCATCACTACAAGAACAAAACAAATTACCATCCTTAAGAAAAGGTTTAAAAGGCAACAGTGCACAAAGGCACACAAGATTTGAATGAGTTTTTGGTTTTTTAAGTCTTTTAAAATTGTTTTGACATGCTTAAGATGTCTTAGCATTTATTTAAGAAAATGGTTTTGAAAATCACTTGAAAAAAAGACTACATGGGTGAGAGGTCTAGTCATACTCCCGAACACTAAGCCCAAGTAGTAATAGCTTGTAAACTCAAGTGTTTGTCTTTCATTGATAAACAATTGTAAGTATTCAAACATTTTTGCAACAATTTAGAAAGAAAAAGGCTACTTAGAAGAAATGTCAAGCCATAGTCTCGAATATTAAACCCAAATAGTAATTGCTTGAAAGTCATGAATATTCGTCTTCCAAACCCTAAAACATACTCAAACCAAACATACTTGTTTTCCGCCCTTGTACGACTTCGAAAACATTTTTAGAAGCGAGTATGCTTTCACCATATCAATGTGAAACAAACAAAGGCTTCAGTCTGCTAGAGCGAGCAACAAACAAAGGTTTAACCACACGATATCTCTAAAGGATCACTCCCTAAAAGCATCCAATAAATTGTTCTTTACTACAAAGAACTATGTAGTCT
The DNA here is from genome assembly GCA_022829125.1 of Lathyrus tuberosus. NCBI lineage: Eukaryota > Viridiplantae > Streptophyta > Magnoliopsida > Fabales > Fabaceae > Lathyrus > Lathyrus tuberosus. The sequence continues at coordinate 2,088,858 of JALAZF010000383.1, read as the reverse complement.
TGAGTCTCCATCACACCTGGAGATATGTAGAAGCAAGATTTTAAAATATTGTAAAGCATATTTGTTGTACCCCAAATTTTTCCCTTAGATCCATTGATCTTCTGCATAGCATAATAGGGCAATCATGCTGCATAGCTAACCCTTTCACCAGTTTGTTGCTTGTGTTGGTTTCATTTTTATCAGGTGTTATCTTAAGGAGATTCAAGAGGTGATTGATCAAGATTTTTGGTTGGAGCATTGAATCAAACCAGCCCCTCATTTCAAAGAGATGTCTCTGTAACCCTCTCCTTGATCCTTTCCATAACCAAATACCTATCCATTTTTATTCACCCTCAATTGTCACTCTTTTATTCCAAACCAATTTCAATAATCATTTATTAAACTTTTTTCTTATCCAAGTATCCATCTTTCATTCTAACCATTTTCATACCTATTTTCAAATCCAAAAATCTATTAATTTATCTAATTTTTAATCCATAAATATCTATTTCTATAATCCATTTTCCATCATCAATACAAATATCCAATTCCATACAATTTTATCTCTCAAGGCCATATTTAAGATCTTTTCTTTTTTATTCCAATATCCATTAAAACCATAATTATTATCCATTTTTCAAATCAATTTCTACCAATATCCATTCAATCACACATTCAATTATCAAATTGTCCAAAATCTATTTATCCATATCCATTTTTCTTTACCCATTTCTAAATCTTTTTTTCCAATTATCCATTTAAAGCCACTTTTTTTTGTTTATCCATTTAGATCCATTTGTCCATTCCAAATGTTATCTAATTTCCTAAATCCATTTTCACATCAATTATCCATTTACCTTTAACCATAAACCATTTTTCAATTTTAGTTCAAAGCCATCCAAATATCAATTTCCAATTTTAAGATCAACTTCAAAATCCAATCTTAAATTCAAGTGTTTCAAGTTCAAGTTTCAATTCTAATTATTTCAATTTTTTTTTTCCAAGTTTCAAATTCATTCCAAAAAAATTCAAGATGAATCAAGTCATAATATTACAATTTGAATTGGCAAGTTCATTCCAAGAACCCAAGTTTACAACAAACTCTTACAAAGTTTTTTGCCACAAAGGTTCTAAGCCCATTTGATCATAAGCCCACTACAACAGTTTATCACTGCCACCACAGAAGGCTGCGCAAAATGACAAAAAGCCAATAATCCTCTGCTACCAAAACTTTCCACGCGAGGCCCCATCAAGCAAGCCTATACACTTCAAAAAGTCACACAACTTTACAGCAACCGTACAAACACTGCTACACAACTTTGCCAACAGCTAAAAAAACCAGGACCTGCTTGTACTCTCACGCAAACCCTCTGCAACATGAAGTTGACAATTCAACAACGGTAAAAATTCAAATAAAATTTAAGAAACAAGCGCTGTTTTATTGAGCATATATAGCAGAGAAAGAGGGGAGTAGAAGCGGGGACTTGGAACCCAGAACAAGAAACACTTCCAAGATTCCTTCATCGATTTGCTGCAAAAAACCTGAAAAACAAATCATTCTCAGCAAATCGAAAAAAACCAACAGCCTCATACCTCCTTTCAATTCATCAATTTTCAAACCAATATTCTACCTGGAACCCAAAACAAACAACGTTTTTTACTCAACACCACCAAAATCTCACCACTGACAACCACACTCTTCATCGTGTGAACCCTGTCACCTCCAATCCTCTTTCTGCAGATTACAAGTCGCCACCCTCACAATCGTGCACTTCAATTAACAACAACAAAACAATAACATTGTAGTTCCAAGAAGAAGAAGGGAATCGGAAGCGAAAAAGAGAGGAGAACCAAGTTATTACCTGCGAAATCGTTGAAAGTGAGTCACGACGTTTCGGTCGCGAATCGTCTTCTTCCCGACCTCCTCTTAAACCATTTCAACAAGCCATTCTTCATCAATCTTCCTCAGCCAATCTTCGAAACCCAAGAATCAGAACCAAAACCAAACTGAAATTGACGAAGAAGAAGAACAGAGAATCAATCCACGTGTGAATCATTTCTGAGATTTTCGGAACCGACGGAGAGTGTGAGGTAGTTTTGCGAAGAATCGTGAATGGGTTTTGTTTTTTTCTCAGTTTTTCTTTGAGCGTTGTTGTTGTGTTCTGAGGGTGAGATGGTCGTTCAAACATTTAGGGTTAGCAGTAAATGGAGCCCAGTTGGAGCAACCCGCTCCAAGTTACTTGTTTGGGCTCACCGCCCTCTTGGGCTTCTGTGTAGCACCATGATTTCAGCCCCATTCTGTTTTGGACCATAAAGATTCATATATCCTTTCAAAACCAAACGCCACCCCTTTTTTTTTTTTTTAAATTTCATGTTGTTTTTTTTTAATTATTTCTTTTTACTATTTCATTATTACCTTTTTTCTAAATTTTCTTAAATAATAAATTCTTAGCACATTTCCTTTATTATTGGCCGATGATATCATATAAATCTTGACTTTGTTGATTATTTCAAAATCACCAAAAATCTAGATTTGTAGGAGGCCACTTTCTATTTTCTATTTTGGTCGATGAAAGTTAAAAATCTAAGATTATCGATTTCTCGGTTAAATCTTGATTTAAACGAGACCAACTTGATTTTTATTTCGATTCTATTTTGGCCGATGAAAGTTAAAAATCTAAGATTATCGATTTGTCAATTAAATCTTGATTTAAACGAGACCAACTTGATTTTTATTCCGATTCTATTTTGGTCGATGAAAGTCAAATATCAAGATTATCGATTTACCGATTTAAATCTTGATTAAGACGGGATCAATCTTTATTTAGGCCGATGACGTTACACAAATCTTGACTTTGATCAATAAAGTCTTGATAAATGTGAGGCCACCTTTTATTTATTTTTTTTGGTCAATGAAAGTCAAAAATATAAGATTATCGATTTCTCGATTAAATCTTGATTTAGACGAGACCGATTTTATTTTCATTTCGATTCCACTTCCTTTATTTTGGTCGATGACATAACGAACCTCGTGGTTTGGTTGATTTCATTGAGTTGACAAGACTTTGATCAACACGGGACCATTTTCTCTTTGTTTCAATTTTATTCACCTATTTAGTCGATGAAAGTCAAGAATCATTGATTATCAATTTCTCGATTAAATCATGATTAAGACGAGACTATTTCTGATTTTATTTCATATCATCTTATTCATGTCTTTTTCATCATCTTATTTGAATTATTAACTTGTTATCTCGTAGTATTTCTATAACTGTTATCTTTCCCCCCATTCCAAAGGGAGACCCTTAAATTGACTCATGAAGTCACTAAACAAACCATCTTACCTTATCCTTCTAGGTTTACCCTTATTTCTTGGCTATCGTGAGTCAACGAAATCATAACTAAAAGCAGGTTGGAGTTCTTACACTCTATGTGATTCTCACCATCATGAGAACTCACTTTCCCCCTATAACGTAGATTTAGAGAGTTATCGTGAACTCTATAGATGAGTCATAATCATTTTCCCCTTGGAACTTTGACCATAGTCAATGGTTCCTATCCATCACCCTTAGATGGTAGAACTACGCATACTCTGATTCTATTCCCGAGGATACGTAGGCGCAAGGTGCGATGCCTTGTCGAGTATACTTAGATACTAACCCCTAGGGTTTTCAACCGTTAGCATAGTACCCTTAGCAAGGGAGTAAGATTTAACAAGTAAAACAAGAGGTTCCTGTAGAGTACTACAGATGTTTAGGGTGCTAATACCTTCCCTAGGCGTAACCAACCCCCGAACCTTAGATCTCCCCCCTTTAGGTTTTTTAACGATCTTGAACCTTTCCTTTGGATAAATCAAAGTCGGTTGTAAAAGAAAATGATGCAAGTTAATAAATAGCTTGTTATCCGATTTTCACCGCAACAATATTAATAAAAAAACCTTTTTTTTTTCTTTTCTCTCGCTCAATAAGTAAAAGATCCCAAACTAACATAAGCTAACATTCAATTGCAAGTCTAACTAAAAGGTTCCCGTTGAGTACAACGAACGTGAGGAGTGGTAATACCCACCCCTTGCATAATCGACTCCTGAACCTAAATATGGTTGCGACGACCGTCTTCTTTTTTAAGGGTTTTGATGATATTTTCTCTTTCCATCTTGGGAATAAATAAAGTTCGGTGGCGACTCTCTTCAAATATTTTCCAGCGTTCACATGAAGGATCATATTTTTTGAGATGCGACACCTTGCAGTACACTTTAAAGAAACTACTTACATTATATAAACACTTGAAAAATGTGAAAATTATCCAAATTTTAACTCTTTAAATGCTTTATACTAAGTTCATTTGTAAACTTGCACAATTGTTCTACAAAATTAACAATTTTGAGTCTAGTACAATCAATTTCATACCTTAGGTAATTAATGATCCTCACATATTCAGATTGTTTTATGTTATTACTAGTGGTCTTCAAGTGTTTAACACTTGGCTTATTTGAGGTGCAAGAAGGTTTAAACTCAAAGAAGTTTTATTTCTTGAAAGATCTTTTAAATGTAATAATAATAATTCAATTAAGTTCCTTATTATAACTTAGTATTCAATCAAAATGATTGAGCTCACCTCTCTGAGATCTTTCAAATTGAAGTAGTTCAACAACAAAATTTTCACATTATAAGCGACATGAATGTTAGAACTAAGTATGTTAAAAGTAGTAAAATTATATATACAATTTGAAGTGACAATTTTTTTAGTTCAATTGTATTTCATTTGATATCCATTCAAAATTAACTTTCTAATTGAAATATGATAACGCGAAATTATATCGTGTATTTGACTTGACTTGCATGAATTTATATTATGTTTTACTCGTTTTTTCCCGATTTATGCTTTATATTACCCACATCTATTTATGTTTTTCAGGTACTCGAGTCGAATCGGAATTTAACGAAAAGTGAAGATTTAGAATGGAAATAATTAAGAAGGAAAGAATTAAGGAGTAAAGAAATTAGATGGAAAGAAAAGAAAAAAAGAAGAAAAAGAAAATTGAAAAAAAAATAAAGGGGTGGGGCCCACCATCACACATGTGGCGCAAGCCACATGGGAGTGGAGCCCGCCACCTTCATCATATGTGGCGCCAGCCACTAATCAAGGAAAGGAAGAGGTGGCGCAAGCCACCTATGTTCTGGGAGAAAAAAAATCTCTCCACTTTCCCAACTTTTTCTCCACTTCTCCAGATTCTACCGGTCTTCCCTCAAGCTGATTTCCATGCCAGACAACGCACTTTCCTCAACTTCCAAGGCCAGCACTCAGTATAAAAGAGAAATCATACCTCCATTTTGGGGGTCCTTGAATTTTTACCAGAGCTTTTAGTTAATCAGATTTTATATTTTCTTCTAGCAAACAGTTTATTTTTCTGCACTTTCAATTCCTGTTATCTTCTTGTAATCAAGCTTGCCGGAATCGTTTTGAGTTTTTGTAACCAGATTATTAGAAGTTAATTTCAATTCCAGGTTTAATTTATATACTTGCTATTTTATCGTTTTCCAGCATAATTTGTGATATTATTTTACACTGTGTTAGCATGTTTTGTTTCCAAACCATATCCGGCTAGATTAATTGATGTCAGTATGTAAGCAAATTGATCGGAAGGGATTAAATAATAATCGGTGTTAACTTTTACAAATTATTTTTTAGGCTTTGGTTTCTTATTTTTAAATCGATTAACTTTTCTTACGAAAGTAGAAAGGTAGTTAAGGTTAAGGTCAAGATAAACGAGAGTTTGAGAGTTTAACTGGATAGCTGAAACTAGGCATTAATTCTAAATACAGCGGAAGCACTTTATAATCAATTAGGACTTATTTATTTTCAAAAAGTATTTTTAAATGCAAATGATACAGCGAGAGCACTCATTCTGATTTAACAGTATAGTCTGAATCAATAAACACGAGAGTGTGAGATAAGGTCTTTTAAATAAGTATTTTCTACTGAAAAGTATTTTGGCACTTAAACCTACACCGATGACTTATTAAATTCCCAACGATTAATGCGTTACATACTGATATCTCATTATTAATTGTTCCTATTAAAAGTTTAGCATTCTTAGATTTAATTTCTGTCGCTCATAACCTCCATAAAACGATTAGCCTTAGCTAAGCATAGTAACAACCCGATAGCACTAGTTTGATTATCAGTCCTTGTGGGATCCACATCTTTTTAAAACTATGTGATAGACTGTGCGCTTGCAGTTAGTAATCCCGATAGACTCATAAAGTCGCGATCAAAATATTCATGAATTTTATCCCAATTTGTCTATGACTATTGTCTTAAAATCAAACTTGAGGTATTTTATGCAGGGTCTTATCCATGCTTTTAAAAAACAGTATATTATATTGAAAATGGTCCCGAAAAAATGCTATCAAAAGATGTCAATATTGATACCATTATTAACCATTTTTATGACAAAGAAAAAATTGTCATTAATTCACACCGCGACTAGCGCAATCACAATTACAACACATGTATCGATTGAAATTACAAAAAGTTAACGCAACTAATAAGTGACTGTTATTTAAAAACTTCTTCTTATCTATATCCTTAATGATACTTTTTCTAATTATATTCCTACCAAAAAATTAGAAACTTCTAAAATATTAACTTATGTCCAGTAATTACTCAAAACAAAAAAGGGGAGGAGATGAAGAGACTATTCTAATTGCATAAAGTAAATAGAAAGAAATAAATGGTCTCATTGTAAGGTATCCCAATAGGAAGCCATGTGTGTGCATTGTGAACTAACTAGGATAAAGCAAGAATCTGACATAAGTCAAGCAAACATTCCCTTCCTTTGGATTAAGCCACAGGCAACAAGTAAGCACAGAATAAGACAAACATCAGATGAAAGAAGGACTTAAGCCATAAGGTTAAAGTTATGTATCAGAGCCAAGTATTCAAAAGTCAACCAAAGTTCTAAAGTATCAGATGAATGAACCAAGGTCTCATAACAATCCAATAACATAGGGAAAAGTAACCAAAAACCATAGGTCCAAAAGTCAAATTCTAACTAAAGCTAAGGATAGTGACCATTAGTCCAAAGATTAGCGAACCAAGTTCTTTTAGAGTTTTTCCTTTATTAATGACTTTAAAAGCAAAAAGAAGCATAAACATAAACAATATGACATGTAAAGAGAAAATCCATAAATCAAAGCAATTAAATTAAACATCAAAATAAATGACCAACAAAATAATGGAAAGTCGGGAACAACACAAGTAACATATAATAAATTTTTGAGAATTTTAAAATACATAAAACTATTTTTAAATCAAAAAATGCTTGAAACAAGAGAACATTAATGAAAAATAGCAAATCATAAAATAAAATTCTGAAAAAATAAAATAAGGTGTAAAATAATAAAAGAGAATATTATAATTTTTTTGGGATTTTTTGGAGTTAAATCTGATTTAAAATAAATTTTGTAAAAGAAAAACAAATAAAAAGAAAATAGAAAATGCGTGGACCATCAGATCTGGATTCATTAATCCAAGTGGCGCATCAGATGGATTAGATCTAGATGCTCACTATGGACATTTAATGAAATAACGCATCAGATCAAGTTTAAATCAACCACTAAAGTTAAACCAAATGGTGTGCTCAAACCACCACCAAAACTCCTTCGATCATCTTCTCCGGTGAGTTGCTCACCGGAGTTTGGAATTTGGTTAGCTCAAGGCATAAAACCACCATCAGTACAACCATATCATCTATGTGAATCCAACCATGGTCTCCATTTCCATTTATTGGAACTGAGCAGTGAGAATTTTGTGAAAACTCAGTGAAAATGAATACACGAAAATTAAAATTAAATGTTGAAAACAAACAACCAAAGTAAGCTGAGGTAGGGGAAAGAATCAGAGAGTATCAAGCTACATCGTGGTTTCTTATTTCAGTTTAAAAAATGCTCAGAACTACCTTGTCCAAGTAGTGATCAGAGGTGGTGAATGATGGATTTGGTTAGCACGTTTCAGAAGGTCTCTGAGCTTGATTATTGTTGCTATGGCTTCAGAGGACATCGAAGATGCTAATGGAAACAAGAAATAGAGTTGAAATATCTTAGAATTTGAAAACGAACTTGGAGAATTTTTATGAAAAGTGTGAGCTCGAGCAGTGGTTTCAGGGGGTTTTTAAGTTTCATTTTAAGAGAAAAGGCTTGCTCTATTTATAGCTGAGGTGAATAAAGCTCATACGTGTGAGAAGTTGTTATGGAACGTGTGATTCAAGTGTGAGCAAAACGTGATAATTCTTGAGTGAAAAGCCAACTAAAACGCAACCAAAACCTTCACATTTCAAGTCGTATTTTATCCTTATACATCACTTAACATTGGCTTAATTTGGATTATTTGATCACTTCTATTTTCGGTTCCATGTACGAAAATCAGTTTCAAGTGGCCATCTTCAAACCATTGAGAAATTGTGTAGACTTGACCATCACATCTCATTCTTTTTGCTAAGTGATCACATCATAACATAGAGTACAATGCGAAAAGAAAGGTTTCATTTGTACAAATGAGCAAAATGTTATGAACTGGTAAAGTCAGCACCATGACCTATAATTAGAGGTTCAAGATAATTTTAAGTCCAAAATGATCTATAATGTCTTCAAACGTTTCATGGTTTTCCAAGCATAATTGGCCTTTGATCCTTGAAACAAACTTGTATAAGGCATCAAATATGATAATTGGGAAAAAGACCCACCCACAAAAGTTAAAAATTAATAGAGTTATGATCTTTGGAAGTTTGGCAAATAACACTTGAATTTAGGTCAAATTTCACTAAGTCAACAAAGTGACCTCTAATGTTTCCAAAATTTTGATAATCTTCAAAAGATAATTGGCTCTTGACTTTTAAAGAGATCTTGTAAAGGATGTCAAGAAGTGTCATTTACCCAAGGAAGCACTTAAAAATGTTGAAAAATCAGTGAGTTATGATATTTTAATCTTGTTGACTTTTTAGGTCAAAGTACTTTGAATAACCTTTCAACCTTTGGACTTTCATGCATTTCAAGGTACATTGATGATCATGTGAACTCAAAATGATGTAATCTTGAATGTACTTTGATTAAACTTGAAATGGCTTGAGGAAACTTGTTGATGAAGGAATGGAAATAAACACATGAACCTTTTAACTTTCTTGAGAAACAAGCTATCAAACTTTAAAATATCTTTGATCAAATGAAGTTAAATAATACTTGAGACCCTATGCTTTGAGATTAGAGTTCATGCTTTGACGAATAGCCTTTGAAAATCAATGGTTGACCACACTTTGCCTTGAGGAACTCAAACCTTAGTTGAGGAGACAATCACTTGATGCTCTTGACTCCAAACCCTACCTTGCAAAAGAAACAAAAGGCACAAGGCATATTTTTTGTATTTTGATTAATGGTTAGTGAATTATAAAGCATATAAATACAAAAATTTAAAAAGAAATATACAAAGAGGTGCCTGATGATCTCTGCAAAGTCAAACCCAAAGATGAGAGGGTTAGGAGACAATCAAATTCGTGATCTTGATGCATTGCAAAGATTTAAATGAGGTGGAATCTTAGGGGTAAAAATTAGGGTATGACACCTACTAAGGAATTTAAGTCTCTATGCCCTTATATAATCCTTGTAAAAGCATGCGTTTTGAATTAAAATTTTGCTAAGTTTAAAACATTTCTAAGTCACATTATAAAATAAAAATTTGCTAAATAACAACAACAACAACAATCTAAATAACAACAACAACAAAAAAAACATAATACCTTCAATCTTAATTACAACAAAAACAATAATTCTTTTACTTATCTTCTCAAAATATAACAACATAAAACATTCAATCTTAATAAAAACAACATAAACAATAAATATTTTATCATCCCAAAAAAAAAAACAAATATAGAATTCAATCTCAATCTAAAAAACAAATATATAAAAACTTCAATCTTAATCTTAACAACTGTGAGAACAAGATTTGTTCTGCAATATTATCTCTAAGTTTTGATGATAACAGATGAATATTTGTATGAACAATTTTGCGCAACTAATGTTGTTATTCGTGAGAACTTAGCAAACAGATTCTGCTTCCGTGAATTGGCGCAATGCTTAATGAAAGATGCTTTGAGAATGTGATCTCAATTCGAAGATAAGACAAGATTCATATAACTCTGATGCGAAAGGAAAAAGAGAATGAATTCTGAAGATCAAGAGACAAGGGTTCTGATGGGACGAAGTCCAAATACTGAAGCCTCGCGATTTTCGATCAAGGTTCTGAAGACCTACCCAGCGTCAACTCTCATGCTTCAATCAAATATTATCAGAAGCCTCTGAAGATATGAAGAAAGTGGATTAAGAGAACAAGTTCTGAAGATTCTGGAAGCGCAGAGCTGATGATTCGAAGACTTGATAATCTCAAGAACCATACAATGTTTTCCCTTCCTACTCACGCTCACAAAAAGCCTCTGAAGTTGAGAAGCCCAGAAAACCTGCCACACTGTACAACCGTACCACTTTACAACATTAAAATTCTCGAAGACTGTGCGAAATACAAACAAGACAATCTGACACAGACAGGACGCGCTGCATGCAGAAGATTTTGTACCTGTCCTCACGCTTCTAGCCGAAAGCCTACTTAGCTATCATGATTTCATTTCAACGGCTCTTTTCACTCGACTATAAAAGGAAGCTCAAAGACTTGAAGAATGATACACATGCGAACTGCTACAATACATTTTTAAGTCTGTTCTTTCTGAAGTCATTCTTGGTCTAAAAATCGTGTTTACGTTATCAGCTTGATAAGAAGCAATTCTCTGTAAACTCATTGTGTTTGAACTTAAAAGTTGTATTCCTTAAGAGAGTCTTAGTGATTAGATCTCTTGAGAAGTCTAGGACGTGTTTCTTAGAGGTTGTGCCTTGAGTAAGACCTGTGAGGTTGGATTACTTTAGAAGTCTAGAACGTGTGAGTTCTAGAGGTTGTTGTTAGTCGCCAGCTGTGTAGCTTGTGCAGTGTACTATTTTGTTGAATAGTGGATTAAAACCTCGTTGAGAGAGGAAAAATCACCTTGGCTGGTGGACTAGACTAACTTGAGAGATTCTCAAGTGAACTAGTATAAACATAACGTGTTTATATCTCTTTGTTTAACTAAGTTGTTATTCTTTAGAATAGGGAAAAAGTTTTAACAAGAAATTTATTCAAAAGAAATGATTATTTTGAAAAACCAATTCAAACCCCCTTTCTTGCGTTTTTCACACCTTCAAACAACAACAACAATATTAAACCTCTAGGGTTTACGGTTTCAACAACAACAATAACAACATTCTTGTAACATGAATTATGACAATGTTTCATGTATTACAAATGTGATGAAGGAGTCAAGAAAATGAGTTTCGTGTTTCCTTTCTTTGCTTCGTACGAGTTGGAGAAGATATAATGGAGATTAGTGAAGAAGTGGTGTTTTGTATGTTTATGGAGACGTTTTTCTTATGTAATTTGTTTTAATTTAAAATAAAAAATGAATGAGACTATTTCACCTCAGATAGTTCTACCAACAGTGGGGAAATTTAATCTTTTTTTAATTTAAAATGAAAAAAAGACTAATTTTTACAATAGTCGGCCTCACCAACTATGAGAAAGGAAGCACATTTTATTTTAAAATAAAAAATAAGTGAAATAACTTTTCTCCTCTGACAGTTTTACCAAAACGTGGGGAAAGTTTAGCCTATTTTATCTATAAAAGCTCTATGTTCATTTACCTTTTCCCAAACCAAACACAATCTGCCTAAAAACACCATTTTCCATTAACAAAACACTAATTTCCCCCTAAACCAAACTTTAAAATGTAATTTTTTCCATTAAAAAATCTAGAAAACACAATTTATTGTTGTGTTGTTGTTGAGGTATCACTGACTTAGAAGACAAGGCTCTGAAGATTCGTAATTCAAGATGCTAAAAGAATATCTAAAATATGATTTCTATTTCATTAATTTTTTCAATATAAGTAATTTATTCCTAGTGCTGCTATAACTAACCAATGAAAAAAATTACTTAAAATGAATAAAAAACAAAATTGCTAGTGTTGGGATTTGAAGCCTGTCTTTAAGAGCCATTTTCTCATGGTTGTTGAAGAAGACCTAAAAGAAAAGTAATTCAATTTTAATTTAAAAAATAAATAAAAGGAACATGTCACTTTTATAATAAATAAAACACAAAATTTTTGGTGATGTGATTCGAACGTGTCTATGAGAAACTCTTCCCCACAATTGGAAACATTGACCGAGGGGAAAGATGATTTTAATATTAAAATAAAAAAAAAAAAAGATGCTTAATGGGATTGATTTTACCTCGGTGGAGCAATTAAACAAGGTTAAAGTTCATTACAAAATGTAAAATTTGTTGTAATAATAATCGACAAAAGCTTATACGAAACATTAACTAACCTGTAATGAGAGTATGATGTGTCAATTTTTATAATTAATTTTTTTTATTAAAACCGTTAAAGATTTTGAACCTTAAATAGCAACACCAACGCTAAACAAGCCTAACCTCGCCCTAAATAAAGTCGAACTAATGACGACAATCATATTTTTTTTGTGTTTATTATTGACATCGCTCATTCCGTTTGAAAAATATTTATACCCCTTGCAATAAACCCTAATGATACTAACTACATTATATAAACACTTGAAAATGTGAAATTTCTTCAACGAAAAAATATCGAATCTAGTATATCGAATCAATGATGCTCCATATTCATATTTTTTTACTATCACCTGTGTTTTTAAAGAGTTTAACACTTGGGTTATATAAGGTGCAAGATGTTTTAAACTCGTAGTAGTTATATTTCTCTAAAATATTTTAAACGTACTTATAATGATCCAAATAAATTTCTTATTCTACCTTAGTAATGAATTAAAATGACTCATCTCACTTCTCTGAGATATTTCATATTGAAGTTGTTACACAACAAAAATTTCACATTATACGCGACATGAATGTTAGAATTGCGTATGTTAAAGTCATTAAATTATATATACAATTTAAAGTGATTGTTTTTTAGATAAGTGTATTTCATTTGATATTCGTTCAAAATTAACTTTTTAATTGAAATATTCATGAATTTGGTCCAGATTTGTCTATAACCATTGTCTTAGAATCTGTCTTGAAGTAATTTAAGCAGAGTTTTACCCATGCTTTTAAAAAACGACTTGTTACAATGAAAATGGTCGCGACGAAACGGTATCATAAGATTTTGATACTAATACCATTATTCACTGTTTTTATGACAAAGAACAAATTGTCATTAATTCACAATCATAGTTGTAACACATGTACCGATCAAAATTACAAAAATCATAATGCAACAAGAACATGAAAATTTATTTAAAATCTTCTTCTTATCCATATCCTTAATGTTATTTATTCTTTTTTTTTTCAGAAGGCAATTAGGATATATTGAATAAGCCATCTGCACAAGGGGTGCAAACCCTTACAAAGGAAACAAAACTAGTCCAACTAGAAACACAAAGAGGGAACAACATACCATTCATAGAATGAAAACTTAAAAGGGCCTAAAAGAGAGGATAACCATCTCCAACTAAAATACTTAATAGAATTCAAAGTATCTTTTATCGACACCGCCACATTATCAAAAATAAAACAGTTTCTACCATACCAGAGATACCAAATTGCTGCAGCCCAAACCGCCAAGCCATACACGCTGCCAGAAGGAGTTGAAACAAAATTCTCAAAATCCGACATAGAGTCCAAACAACTTGATTTACTGATGGGGTGTATTCCAATCCATCTCTCGACTCCCTTCCAAACCTCAGCCGCTATTGGACACTCAAGGAAGACATGGTTTATGCTCTCTACAAGACAACCACACCTATTACACCCCTTCTCACCTTCCGGGACCCCTATGTTTCTCTTGATCAAATTACTTTTTACAGCAATACCATTCCTTAAAACTTTCCATAAAAGCACGATAACCTTAAGGGGTGCCTTGATATTCCAAATTCCGTTTAAACCTGTCAATGTAGCGTCATCCAACCTATTCACAAAAGAATGGAAATGAATACAGTCATAACATGATCTAATCGAAAACTCACGTAAGTTCTGCTGAGAGTTCACTAGGTCAGAGGCAGTGTTCCACGAGAATCCGTCTTCCATCTCCCTGCTTGGAGTAATGACTTCCAGCAGCTCCAAAAACTTTAATTTATCACTTTCCAAGTTTGATGTCGTTGGAAAAAGGATAAAATTAACAGCCCAGATCCACAAGTCACCACTCCATATTCCATGGTCTGCTACCGATCCCTGCGGATTCCTAGCGTGATTAAACAAATCAGGGAATTGAAGCTTCAAAGGGATATCCAACAACCAAGAGTTATGCCATAATGAAATTTTCTACCGTTCCCTAACGAACAAGAAACTGTTTCAACAAAACGATTCCTCTTCGACTCCACATCGAATCCTATCCCAACCAAATCCCTCCACCAAATTGAGTCCTTACTACCACCCTTCTCCCCATCATAGATGTTTATACTGAGAGTTAAGTTCTCTCCATACATACTATAAATTATCCTCTTCCAAACACTACTACCATCCTTAATCAACCTCCACTTCCACTTAAGTAAGAGGGCAGCATTGAAGCTAGTAAGATTCTTAACTCCGAGGCCACCCTTATCAGTAGGCAAACATATCGAATCCCACGCAACCCAATGTATCTTTCTTTTACTTTCAGAGCCTCCCCAAAAAAAGCTGCTCTGAATATACTGCAACTTTTTCAAAACCTTCGACGGCACCTTATAGAACGAAAACGCATACAGCGGGGGAGCATTAATCACTGAATTAATCAATACGAACCTTCCACCAATCGACATGTTTATAACTCTCCAATCCGACAGTCTGGATCTCACTTTATCAACCACATCCTGCCAGAAAGTGACCCGTCTAGGGCTCGCCCCTACCTTGACACCGAGAAAAGAAAACGGGATACTCAGAACATCACAGTGGAGGAAGACGGACGCTGCAGACAGAAAGACACTATCCAAATTAACACCACCAACCCTGCTTTTTGAAAAGTTAACTTTCAGGCCTGTGAGCAGCTCAAATCCGCGCAAAATTGCCTTTATACACCAAAGATTACCCCAAGTATCTTCTCCAACCATTAACGAATCATCAGCAAACTGAGCAATACTTATCGTAACGTCATCAGTCACTTTAAATCCGTGGTACATTCCTTTGTTTTCTGCTTCTATCACCAAGAAGTTTAAAACTTCTATGACCAAAATAAAAAGAAAAGGAGACAATGGGTCTCCCTGACGAAGACCTTTCTCAATTGCAAAGTCCTTAGTAGGACTCCCGTTGAATAATACTGACATGAATCCCCTACACACTAAAGCTTTGATCCATTGAATCCACCTTTCACCAAAATTTAACTTTCGCAGCAGCTTGATAAGGAAGCTCCACGAAACGCAGTCATAGGCACGCTCAAAGTCAAGCTTGAATAACATACAACTACGTTTACTCCTCTTTACTACATCCATAACCTCGTTGGTCACAATAACTCCATCAAACACGCATCTCCCCTGCACAAAAGCAGTCAGTTCCTCAGAGACCAGAGAAATAATGACATTCTTTAACCTTCTAGCTAGCAGCTTCGACAAAATGTTTTGGTAGCAATTGATTAGGCATATTGGTCTATAACTCTTTAAATCTTGAGGGTTTTTCTTTTTTGCAACCAAGGAAATGAACGACGACACCCCAGCCTTAGTTAATACCGGATTATCATAAAAGTCATTGACAAAATTAAAAACCTCGTCTTTAACTATCTCCCAGCACTTTTGAAAGAAAGCAAAAGAGAAGCCGTCAGCCCCCGGGCTCTTAACGCCTTGGCACCCCCATACTGCATCTTTCACCTCTTCTTTGGAAAACATAACTTCCAAACCCTTACTGCCCTCCTCAGAAAGAGACTTCAGGTTCAAAGCCTCAAAACTAGGATAAAAGGAGCGCAGATCTTTAAAGTTCTTTTCAAAAAACATTTTGACCTCACCCTTCACTCCAGTCACGTCTTCAACCACTCCTGCTTCAGAATTAACGAACCAGATATTGTTCCTTCTACGTCGCTTCTTGATAGTAAGATGGAAGTACTTAGAATTACAGTCACCGTACTTCGACCAAGATTCTCTCGCTCTTGCCTTCAACGTATCTTCTTTCAAAGTCAAGTTCTGTCAAACCTGATCCGAAGCCTTTGATCTCTTACTTAACATATCATCGAAGCTCTCGAATCCTAACGAATTAACTTCTTTATCAAGATCATTCAAGTCATTAATTGCTTCCTCTATGTTAACATCAATCCAACCAAACACCGTTCTACTCCACACCTTAAGACCCTCCTTCAATTTAGAAAGCTTGGTTTTGAGGACATATCTTATTATATCCTACCAAAAAAATTAGCAACTTCTTAAATATTAACTTTACTCAAATTGTTCCCCAAAAACCAAAGGAAATAAACTAGCTTGGAAATAACTTTTGCATAAAATGGGCCAACCAATGTCCAAGGATAAATAAGATATGAACATCAAACTCATTATCATTAAAAGATTCAAGAAAACATTCATAGAGGCAATATATTGCATTATTCTTGCAAAGATAAAACATAAATAACAGTACATATCCACACACATGCATGTATTATTTTTGAAACTTAAGTGTCTATGAAGTCCAAACATAGTTGGAAATCAAGACATATGAAGAAATTTTATTTAAGTAGAGATATCATGCATGGATGACTTTTATTGTACATATTAAGTGGAAATTGTTGAGGGCATCTTCAACAAGTTTGAGAATTCAAAACTTAGAATATTCTTGAATGAGGCTTCAGCATGAGAGTTAGAGTCAAAACACCAGCCATGCTCAATATTTGAGTTTGGGAAGAAAGCGCAGAAGCTCCCACTATCTTTTTTTGCGCAGTCTTCATGAAACTCACATAAGTAAGGATCTTGTTCCAATATCTTCCTAACCTCCGACTTTTCCAAACACTTTACTATAGGAAAAAACCCAATTCTTTCTGCTACACATTTACAATTGCCATTGCAACGGTTCTCAAATACGTTACAGGTAAATCTTCCACATGTATCTGCTTCTAACTTTTTCGTCGGAAAACACTTGCTTCTACCTTCTTCATCGAAAATATTATTACTGCAAATTGTAATGCTAAAGTTATTATATACGCAATAATAAAATCACGTGTTTGCATTGTATATGGAAATGTAAAGGCCATATCTTTAAACCAAACTCTAAATTGATTGTCAATTTGTAGAATTAATTTTTACATGATTGTTCACAAATAAAATTTATTGTAATCGATACAATTGATTCTACTTGATTTTTAGATTTTGAGTCAAGACATAATTTTTACAAATTTATGAAAATCAATTTTCCATCAATTTATACAAATTTATATTACTTTACCTTCAGTTTTAATCATATTAAAAAATTAATTTGTTTATAATCAATTTATATCACTACATAATCAATTTTAATAGACTCAGTAAGCTTTTTGGAATTCATTTTGTTATTTTTTATATGAAAAGAAGATCTCAAAAGAATTATCTATGCAAATAAAAAGAAATCTTGTTAATGTAAAATAAAAATATTTAAATTTAATACCTACTTATTATGAAGTGTTGCAAAAAAAAATAGTGATAACAGGCCCACTCGAATGAGATCCAAGCCCAAATGGATGAAGGACTTTGTGACAAAATAATTAGTTTTATTATTAATTGCTATGTTAATTTTATTTTTCATTTTTCTGGTTGGGCTGGCCCATTAGATCAATTCTTAGAAATTGATTAGTTGTATTTAAAGCAACTTCTATTTTGGAATGAGCATAGAATGAATTCAGAATTTTCTTACTTTCCTATTTCTTCTTCCTTTTGTGTGTATCCTTAGAAAACCCTAGATCTTAAAATTAATAGTTGTGGAAACCTTTTTATCAAATTGGTGCTTTCATCATGGCTCCACCTCCCAAACCACCTAACCCTAGAGATATCATTGAAGAAGCTGTTCAAACAGCCCATATCCATTTAGACAATGCAATGAATCAAACTCAGCAGCAAATGGATAAAAGATTTGACAAAACTACGGGAGATCTGCAGCTGATTCAAACTCAAATGGACAACGAAAAACAGATTTCAGATTCAAGATATGAGAACATCATGGGACTGCTCAACAAGATTGCTATCCAAAGGGAACAGCAGCAGCATGTTACTACTGTTCATACAACAGCAGCAACATCATCCTCATCAGGTATTACTCACCCACCCCATTCACCCCCTATATCAACAACCCACCATAGCCCTGTTTTTACAAATGTTTCCACCCCACATAGTTCACCTATTTTCCAGCAGCAATCCTCAATGGTTAACTCTACAAACACCTTACACCCAACCCTTGTCACGACTGCCCCCATTCGCCCCACCCCTACCCAAATCCCTAGGTTTATGTCCTCCCCTTATTTCACTCAACCCAACAGCTGGCCATTCACACAAAATTACAATATTCCATTATTCCAACAAATACCCCAGTCCCCATTTCAACAACATACACCACTACCCCCATTTCGAACTCCGAAATTAGAGCTTCCCATGTTTGATGGTTCAAACCCTCTAGAATGGTTATTTCAGGCAGATCAATATTTCGAATTTTACCAACTTCCACCTGAACATAGATTATCCATGATGTCTTTTTATATGAAGGGCGAAGCTCTATGTTGGTACAAATGGATGTATCAAAGTAACCTTTTGAGTGATTGGTCCTGTTTTACAAGAGCTTTGGAATTGCGTTTTGGTCCCTCTACCTATACAAATCACCAAGCTGAATTGTTTAAATTGAAACAAGTGGGTTCTGTTGTGGAATATCAAGCTGCATTTGAAAAAATTGGTACTCAAGTGGTTGTTTTATCTCAAGAGGCCATTCTAAATTGTTTTATCTCTGGTCTGACAGCTGAGATTCAAAACGAGATAGCTATTCTTAAACCGGTTTCAATTTCACAAGCCATAGGACTTGCAAGGCTGATCGAATCTAAAATTAAAGATGCCAAGCCCAAATTTCAGAAATCGTTCCCGATAACAACTCACAAACCCAATACAACAACCCAACAACCAGTCCAACATTCAGCCACTAAAACCCAAGCCCAAGCCCAACCCCAACCAGCCAAACCTCCCATTCGTAAACTCACTAATGCCCAACTTCAAGAGCGTCGCGCTCAGGGCTTATGTTTCAATTGCGATGAGAAGTTCATACCGGGTCACCAATGTACTTCCGGTAAATTCCTCTTGTTGATAGAGGACGATGATATCCCTAACCAACATGAAGAAGTAGAAGTCTCCCATGCAGAACCAGCCGCAGCTGATGTTCCTTCACACACCACTGAAGCTGACGATACTTATTTTCAGCTGTCCCCTCAGGCTGCCATTGGACACTTTTCACCCAAGACTCTTAGATTCACCTGATTGCTTAGTGGTTTAACAGTGACAGTTTTAATAGACACCGACAATACCCATAATATACTTCAACCTCGCATTGCCCAACACCTCAAACTCCCAACCAAACCTATTCCCAATTTTTCAGTCATGGTAGGAAACAGATCTAAACTATCTTGCACTGGCCTCTGTCCCCAAGTCCCCATCACTTTACAAGACAACTTGTTCCACATACCTTTCCATTTATTACCAATTGAAGGGGCAGACGTGGTACTTGGTATGGAATGGTTACACACTCTTGGTCCTATTATGGCAGATTTCTCTATTCCTAAGATCTCCTTCACCCACCAAAATAACACCATCACCATCACCGGAGATCCTAAATCACTACCTGAACACTCTTCATACAACCAATTCTGCCACCTTTTATACACAGATTCAATTGCGTCAATCCACCTCCTACTTTACCAACCTTCCAATGAAAATCAAACTTTCCAACCCAAAAACAAACCAAACCTTCTTGACTCGTTACCCAAATCCCTCCCAAAACAAATCACAGCCCTTTTAAAATCCCATGCTGCTATTTTTCAACAACCCCACGGTCTTCCCCCCTCAAGACCACATGACCATCACATCCCAATACTTCCAAACACAACCCCAATTAATGTGAAACCTTACCGCTATCCTCACTCACAGAAAGACGCCATGACAACCATTATTCATGATATGCTTCATGAAGGCATCATTAAGCCTAGCAACAGCCCATACTCCTCACCTGTGTTATTAGTTCGAAAAAAAGACGGGTCTTGGCGGTTCTGTGTAGACTACCGTGCTTTAAACGCGGTAACAGTCTGTGGCCGTTTCCCTATCCCAACGATTGATGAACTCTTTGATGAATTGGGTTCTGCAACTATTTTTTCTAAGATCGATTTGCGATCGGGTTACCACCAAATCAGGGTGGCTTCTGAAGATACACACAAGACAACTTTTCGCACATTTGATTGACACTATGAGTTTTTAGTTATGCCCTTTGGGTTAACTAACGCCCCTAGCTCGTTTCAATCGGCAATGAATGATTTGTTATGCCCATACTTACGTCGGTTTGTCTTAGTTTTTTTTTATGATATTCTCATTTACAGTGCTGGCATTTCTGAACATGTTCACCATTTACAATTGATTTTAGATTTATTGTTATCTAACCATTTTTATGCCAAACTATCCAAATGTGTCTTTGCTATTTCAAGTGTTGATTACCTAGGTCATATTATTTCTAGTGAAGGTGTAACCCCAGATCCGGCAAAAATTCAGGCAATCATTGACTGGCCAAGGCCACGTTCTCTCACGACTCTCAGGGGTTTTTTAGGCCTCACCGGCTTTTATCGACGATTTGTTCGTCCTTACGCCTCACTCGCCGCTCCTCTCACCGATTTATTACGTTCCACTAAATTAATTTGGAATACATCAGCTGAGTCAGCTTTTACAACATTGAAAAAAATAATGACAGAAACTCCAGTGTTAGCCCTTCCAGATTTCTCCCAACTCTTCGTACTGGAAACAGACGCTTCAGCATTTGCCGTAGGCGCGGTCCTTTCTCAACGTGGTCACCCTTTAGCTTTCTTCAGCAAGAAGTTATGCAGCCGGCTTCAAGCTTCCTCCGTGTATGTCTGAAAGATGTACGCCATTACTGAAGCTATAAAAAAGTGGCGTCAGTACTTAATTGGGAGACATTTTCACATCTATACAGATCAGAAAAGCTTGAAAAACTTGCTAGTTCAAACAATTCAGACTCCTGAACATCAAAAGTGGGCAGCTAAACTACAAGGTTTTCAGTTTGACATATTTTACAAACCTGGAAAGTCCAACCAAGTTGCTGATGCCTTGAGCCGCATTGAAACTGACGATGATGAGGCAGTGTTCTTCTCAATTTCTTCTCCGATTCCCTTACTGATCTCTCAGCTCAAGCATTTCTACAAAACCAAACAAGAAGGTCAGACTATCATTCGTAATGTCTTATCTGATCCAGGGTCCAACCCACTGCTTCAAGTCAAAGAGGATCTGGTGTATTACAAGGATAAGATATTTATACCTCCAGATGCCGAACTGCGACAGAATATTTTGACAGAATATCATTCAACACCGGTTGCGGGTCACTCAGGGTTGTAACCAACACTAGCACGTGTATCTTCATCATTCCTGTGGCCTGGAATCTACAGAGACACAAAGAAATTTGTTAAGAATTGTTCCATATGTCAACAGAACAAATATATGATCCAGAAGAAACAGGGCCTGCTACAACCCCTACCAATACCAAACCAAGTGTGGGAAGACTTGACCATGGACTTTATCACACATTTACCTATCTCGTGGGGACACACCGTTGTTTGGGTAATCTGTGACAGATTGACGAAATTTTTCCATTTCATAGGTCTCCCAACAAAATTTTCAGCAAAGGATCTGGCTTTAAGATTTTCGGTGGAGATCTGTCGTCTACACGGCATGCCGCGAACCATCATTTCAGATCGTGACCCTCTCTTCCTAAGCAATTATTGGAAGGAACTTTTTCGAGCACAAGGCACAACCTTGAAGTATAGTACAGCATATCACCTTGAAACCGATGGTCAAACATAGGTCGTTAATCGTTGCTTGGAAACTTATCTACGATGTTTTACTAGTGATTCTCCTAAACAGTGGTTCAAATACTTACATTTAGCAGAGCTCTGGCACAATACAGCTTTCCATAGTTCCATCAAGATGTCTCCGTTTGAGGTTTTGTATGGACGTCCTCCTCCGCCATTTTATCACTACGAACCAGGATCTTCATCACTTGAAGCCGTTGATACTTCTCTACAAAACATAAATCGCATTCTTAGTGTTTTAAAAAGGAATCTGGAACATAGTAGAAAGTACATGGAAAAACAAGCCAACAAAAAAAG
Source organism: Lathyrus tuberosus (assembly GCA_022829125.1). Classification (NCBI taxonomy): domain Eukaryota; kingdom Viridiplantae; phylum Streptophyta; class Magnoliopsida; order Fabales; family Fabaceae; genus Lathyrus; species Lathyrus tuberosus. The sequence goes on along the minus strand of JALAZF010000383.1, from coordinate 2,066,438 downwards.
ATGCAACATCACCTTTAACGAAGGAGACCTCGTCTTGCTCCGATTGCAGCCATATCGTCAAAACTCGGTCAAACGACGTGTTTCGAACAAGTTATCCAAAAGATACTTTGGGCCCTTCAAGATCCAACAACGTATCGGAACCTTCGCCTATCAGCTTGAGCCTCCTGAGTCTTCAAGAATCCACCCAGTTTTTCACGTGTCCCAGTTGCGCCCCTTTCAAGGTGCTGATCCTGTTTCTCAGTTCAAACCAATCCCAGTGGAACTCGAGCAAAACACAAATGAAAACCTTACGCATGCAACAACAGAAGATTTAAGGGACTCGAACAACATGGTCAGTTTAGACAAGGAAGATGACCAAGTTTTGAAAGTGGAGTCAAGGGAAAAGATGACAAAAGAAGACAATGAAAATGGTGGTGTTTTGGTCAAGGTTAGAGGCGCAGGAGATGAAGAGTTGAGAGAAAAATGTACTCGGAGCAAAGACACTTTGAGAAAAACAAACAAAGTGAAACTGAAAAAGAAAATCCAATAGCTTTAAAGCAAGTGCATGCACTTATCAACAAATTGTTGAAGCGGAATAGGGGCGAGCAACAAAAAGATTTGGAAGTATTTTTCCGGGATTTATCGTGTCCACAGAGATCGGTGCTACTGAACTGCCGTTCGACAATTTAATTGTTAATGAGTTTGAGTAAAAATGGTTTTAAAGTAAATAACAGAAAAGTAAATATAAACATAAAAGCAATTCATTCTTCGAAGAGAAAAGACGTATCAAGCATGTATATATTCCACTCGTCACAAACATAAATTTACCGACCAATTATACTCCACCTGCAATACTCGTCAAAATCATCCAATATCGCTCACAACAGTGTCCATCTCTGGCATACTGAGTTGAGAAGCAACTGTATCACTCTCTTCGTCACTCTCGCGCACGAAGGCTCGAAACACGGAAGGCATTTAAGTTCTGACACCATAAAGATTATCATCTAAATCTATCTCTAGCATCTAGACAATAGATATCCATCCCTAATCAAGATTTGTGAAGTTTATCTCTAACACAACACAAATCCAAACATAAATGAAAAAACATCAAGGAAGACATCGATAATGATTTGTAAAGCAAGCTTTATACAATATTATGATCAACAAAGATACATATGTTCATAGTAAATATACAAACACCCAACAAAAAGAGAAAAACATAGAGAAGAAATGGAGAAAAACCAAACATCTCTTGAGTTGTCGGCTCCGATTGATGAAGGATTCGACTCCGGATCATCCTAATTCATGCTCCAATGTGTTTTCTAGCCAATTTCTAGTCAAAAAATGCTATTGGATGGATTTGGAACTAAAAATATCAAACCCATAACCTAAAAATTGTGTTTTTGGGGCTTTAATGGAGTTTCTGATCGTCAAAAATTGCCCGGCGGAAATCTGGCATCGCCCGGCGGCGAATGGCCTTCATTCTGTAAGTTTTTCACAATTTTGGAGTGTCCGGACCGCCCCTGCACCGCCCGGCGGCGCAGAGGCGCAGCACACCAGTCTGCAGAATTTTTCTGCACTGTTTTATTCATAACTTTTGAATCGTAACTCCATTTGACGCACGGTTTGAAGCGTTGGAAAGCTTATTCAATGCTCTATCTAACAATGGCAAGACATCCTTGATTGGATACCTGCAAAAATTGTGAAAAAATCAATTAAACTCAATGATATTTACACGATAACGCACTATACACACGAAAACGTAAAGTAAACGTAATTACGAACAAAGCGGGGTTTATTCAACCAATTTTAACACAAAGTAATGATAAGTGCAACAAAACTTATATACAAAAATAGGTACATTTTGCACTTATCAAACTCTTCCCAACTTACATAATTGTTTGTCCTCAAACAAAAATCAAGCGACTCAAAGAAACAAAAGCAATAACCAAAGAATTACGAATCAACAGGTTTTGAAAACGGAAAACAAATGTATGGTTCAAATGATAACAGTACACACACAAAGTAAATACTTACCACTGGCTACGACGACAACATAGTCACGAAACAAACGGAAAATACAAAAATCATGCCAAAAATTCTAAAACAACACAAGTTCCAAAGTGAATCACACCTAGCAAAAATAATCATCGGTAGATGAAAAACACACAATAAGGTACTTTACACTCACACAACACTCATGCAAACAAAAGACTAAATTATGCATATATCCACAAATTCATATTGAACATACAAAGGCAAGAATCACAAGGACTTTCAAGGTTGTAGCGTGGTCGGGTAAACAAACAAGGGGAAATTTCTAAAGGTAATTGAAACAAAAACTTGCCTAAACCTAAGGGAGTGAAAACTCACAAAAGTTCAAACGCCAAATTTCAACCAACTTCTTCCAAAATCCCAAGTGGTACACAACACACAATACTTATTTAGGACAATTATTAGAACTCTTTTTGTCTCCTTTTTCAAGGATTTTTCTTTTTCTTTCTTTTTCACTTTTTTTCTTTTCTTTTCTCTTTTACACATTTTTCTCTTTTTTCTTTTCTTTTTCAATCCTCATAGAATCCAACTAATGAGTACACAATCATCCTCTCCCCAACTTGAATTCAACCGCACTATCATGTGAATACTCCCTACTTTCTAAGGCAAGGAAAAAATTCATACAACGACACAAAGTTGAGGGTTCAAGAAAAAATAATCAATCAAAATCCATACAAAAAGTAAATTTGACACTCATAGACAAGCATCAAACTCAAACAACATGGATAATGACAAAAGGCTCAAAGGGGTTACAAATGATCACACACTCACAAGGTGAATTGACTATTTGTCTAAGGTGGTTGTGCTCAAAATGAAACAATTGCCTTGATCTTTTTCATGCATTCATATAAACAACACAAACAACAGATTCAACATAATAAAATCCAGTTAAAACAAGAGAGTTGGTACTCCGTGCATATATGAACAATAGAAGGCTTCCTCACAAAAAGGTTGGGAACTAAAGTGATTCACACAAGAACAAGTATACAAAAGAATGGATGGCATGAAAGTTTGTAAAAAGCCTAAGTATCATGAATATGCTAAAGTATAGAAAGCGATAAATACATACCTCTGACGTGTACAAAACTTAACAAGATCATTACCACGCATTCGTAAGTTGAAACGATAAAAAATGGAACATCACCAAAAGTTCCTCAAGCAACTCAAAACAAGCTCATTGACAAACACAAAGACCATTAATATAAACAAACTAAAAAAAACCGGTAGAAAATTCATTAAACAAGTTGTAAAGTGTGCGAATTTTACGAACAATCCGAGTACAACTTGTTTAATAAAATTTCACCACACTACCTAAGCTAAACAACAACAAAAGAAAGTAATAAAACATGCTTGTTTTCGTCGTAAGCTCGACGCCTATTATTTATACACACTTCTCCAAGTTGCCTCTTTACACGGTTAGTGCTCATCGACGATGAAACCTAACCAAACACTTAGCAAACGTGAAGAGAAACAAACATATACACTAAATTTACAAGTATGCAAAACATGTAAAATTCACAAATATGGTAAACATATACAAGTATCAATATCAACAAGTGAAAATAGACAATATATACGATATCTACAAAACTCAAAAACAAAGAAACTATCGCAATGCGAATCAATAAAAACACCAATCCCCGGCAACTGCGCCATTTTGTTGAAGCGGAATAGGGGCGAGCAACAAAAAGATTTGGAAGTATTTTTCTGGGATTTATCGTGTCCACAGAGATCGGTGCTACTGAACTGCCGTTCGACAATTTAATTGTTAATGAGTTTGAGTAAAAATGGTTTTAAAGTAAATAACAGAAAAGTAAATATAAACATAAAAGCAATTCATTCTTCGAAGAGAAAAGACGTATCAAGCATGTATATATTCCACTCGCCAAAAACATATATTTACCGACCAATTATACTCCACCTGCAATACTCGTCAAAATCATCCAATATCGCTCACAACAGTGTCCATCTCTGGCACACTGAGTTGAGAAGCAACCGTATCACTCTCTTCGTCACTCTCGCGCACGAAGCCTCGAAACACGGAAGGCATTTAAGTTCTGACACCATAAAGATTATCATCTAAATCTATCTCTAGCATCTAGACAATAGATATCCATCCCTAATCAAGATTTGTGAAGTTTATCTCTAACACAACACAAATCCAAACATAAATGCAAAAAGATCAAGGAAGACATCAATAATGATTTGTGAAGCAAGCTTTATACAATATTATGATCAACAAAGATACATATGTTCATAGTAAATATACAAACACCCAACAAAAAGAGAAAAACATATAGAAGAAATGGAGAAAAACCAAACATCTCTTGAGTTGTCGGCTCCGATTGATGAAGGATTCGACTCCGGATCATCCTAATACATGCTCCAATGTGTTTTCTAGTCAATTTCTAGTCAAAAAATGCTATTGGATGGATTTGGAACTAAAAATATCAAACCCATAACCTAAAAATTGTGTTTTTGGGGCTTTAATGGAGTTTCTGATCGTCAAAAATCGCCCGGCGGAAATCTGGCATCGCCCGGCGGCGAATGGCCTTCATTCTGTAAGTTTTTCACAATTTTGGAGTGTCCGGACCGCCCCTGCACCGCCCGGCGGCGCAGAGGCGCAGCACACCAGTCTGCAGAATTTTTCTGCACTGTTTTATTCGTAACTTTTGAACCGTAACTCCGTTTGACGCACGGTTTGAAGCGCTGGAAAGCTTATTTAATGCTCTATCTAACAATGGCAAGACATCCTTGATTGGATACCTGCAAAAATTGAGAAAAAATCAATTAAACTCAATGATATTTACACGATAACGCACTATACACACGAAAACGTAAAGTAAACGTAATTACGAACAAAGCGGGGTTTATTCAACCAATTTTAACACAAAGTAATGATAAGTGCAACAAAACTTATATACAAAAATAGGTACATTTTGCACTTATCACAAATCCTGGGGAAATCCCACCTTCCCTGCAGTTTCACGTGACCACCCATCCCACTTTACACCACTTCCCAACAACTCTCTGACTTTTTCAACCACTCCACCGCCTAAACCTCACCTCGGGCCCCAAAACATGAATACTTTCTCCTCTCCACACGTTTTGGCTCCAGCTGGCATCGAAAGAACCGTTGCACATGCGGTTCCAGCTGTAACGCATAACCATTCCATTTCCCCAAATGCTTCATCACACACTACCTCACCTACCAATTCCAACGTCCCAAAACCTTCAACAAATGGACCCAACACTCCTAACCATTGGGCTTCTGCTTTTCAGTCCACTAAACCTATTTCAAAACCCAACCTTAAGGACAAGGGTGTTTTTGGGCCGAATAGTAGTGATAACATGCCCACTCGAATGAGATCCAAGCCCAAATGGATGAAGGACTTTGTGACAAAATAATTAGTTTTATTATTAATTGCTATGTTAATTTTATTTTTCATTTTTCTGGTTGGGCTGGCCCATTAGATCAATTCTTAGAAATTGATTAGTTGTATTTAAAGCAACTTCTATTTTGGAATGAGCATAGAATGAATTCCGAATTTTCTTACTTTCCTATTTCTTCTTGCTTTTGTGTGTATCCTTAGAAAACCCTAGATCTTAAAATTAATAGTTGTGGAAACCTTTTTATCATATGTTGTGTTGTGTATATTCACTTGCCAGCCATTAGTAAATTATCTTCTGACCTAGCTAGGCTGTTGTATCTCACTAGTTTATTAAATGTTGAATCTGTTAATTACCTGCCATGATCCCCTGGGCAATCAGGTATTAATCCATTAGATTTGACCATATTAGAGACATGAATTGCTTAAATTGAGTCAAGTTCATGTTTTAATGGAATTATGGGTTCTTTGTGATTATGTAAAAAAAAAAAGTCTTTCATGTAAAATAAAATTTTGATTTACAAAAAATATATATATTAACATCATATTTATATACAAAATAATGCATATACTTCAAATATTAATGGTGCATACATTACTTATTTACATACAATAGTAATAATAGTCTTTAATTTTATGGTGTAGGATAGATTTCTCGTTCTGTAAGATTAAATTTGCCGACACATTTTATCAATTTGACAAATATAATGAACAATCCGGATATCATGTAAATGGAAAATTAAACCGAACTGAAACCATTTCTTATATCCAAACTGTATTTTCTTTCCTTTTCTCAATACTAGAGAATCCAACTATGTCAAAAGCAATAAAAATTAAACGGAACTGGAACTATTTTTTATATCCAAACTGTAATTTTTTTCCTTTTCTAAATTTATACGAGTTAATCGAACTATGTCAAAAGCAATAACTAATTGAATGTAGAAAGAAGTAAAGATAGAACATATACCTAAAGTGGCAAGCAGGAAGAGAGGCAAAAGAGAGACCTTAACATAAGCCATATTGCTTGAATCAATAGAAAGAACTTGCTATTAGATTGGTGTTGTGTTGCATTTGTTCATTCTTACATGTTGTAATTTATAGATATATCTCGTGTGTCATGTAACATTTTCCACCACACAATCTCTTGCCATCAAGAAAAAGCTAGTAGATATTTTTTTGAAGTTGTAATTAATGCTTCCGTATATTTTGTAGAAGCATGGAACACGAGCCAATGTTTGTCATTATACATTGAGAAGCACATGTTTGTGCTTATATACACTAGTCTATGCTCAAGGTAGTTACACTTTCTACCTTGAGATTAATTACAATGCATAACTAACTAAGTAAATAAAACTAACTTTAACTAATCTCTAATACACCCTCACTACCAGAAAAAATATGTTTTGTGACATATTAGTTGTGACACTTATATTAATACTTCCCTCCTCTAAATATTATGATGGTTGGTACGACAATTTTTTCCAGCTGCCGTTTCATTATTCTTTTGAGACATATTCTGTAACTGGGTCCTGTTGGGAGCCATATCAGTGTTATATTGGTAGTGCTTGATAAAGGCCTCGACCAACTCTCTCCAATTACAGACTTGGCATCTCTCTAGCTGCATATACCATTCCAAGGATGCCCCAGACAGGCTATCCTGGAAGAAATGCATCAGCAATTTCTCTTCTTTAGAATACGCGGACATCTTCCTCGCGTATGCCCTAACATGCGTCTTGGGACAGGTGGTACCATTGTATTTTGCAAAAGTGGGCACCTGAAATTTGTGCGGAATTACAACACCAGGAACCAACCCTAAATCCTCCAGATTCATTCCTATAGAATTCTGATTCACCACTCCCCTTAGTTGTTCTTCAATGAGTCTGAACCTTTGATCATTGTCGGCCTGAGGACCGGCATCCCCGCCTGGCATGGAGAAAACGTCATCTTGTTGGTCTTCGAAACGACGACCATGAACAGCACAAACACTTCCTCCTCCCACAACAGAAGGAATCATAAGCTGCTCTCCTCCGCTCGGAGGGATCACAACACCAGGAATGGGGATCTCTACACCCACAGGACCTCCCTGAGCACCATTACCAACAATGCCATTATGGACTCCGCCATGAAGAACCCCGTCTTCATCCACCCTTGCCACTAAGGGTTGGACAAAAGTCCTCAACTGCTCTTGCCCTTGGGCAACACCTTGCATCAACTCCATGAATTGGTCTATACGGGCCTGCATGGCGGCCATATCTGCTTACATCTTCTCCATAATTCTCCTCTGATTTGATCTAGTAGAATACCGGTGAATTGGCTGGTTATCAATCCTGCCTACAACCAAATAAAGGTTAGAAAAGCCCGATACGAACACCTGCTATGCAAAAAATGATTATGGCTATGCAAATGCAAATGAACATGTTTGGATATTTGCAGGGCGATCCACCCCTTGATTCCAGTTTAAAGATAAGATATGATGAAACTACTGCTCATATATAAATCAGAGAAAATCACTGTCAGAGATTACAACCCAAAATAACATAGATAAGTCTGAAAACAAAAGGAGCAAAGATCCCACCCAATAATTCTGGTGGTGACCCGAGATTCAAAGAAAACAAACTACAGAGTGTCATCCACTGCCTGGTCTAGAGCCTTCACTCCTAGGCCTCTTCACCTCAGCTCGTATCTTCAGCTCTGCTATGGTCGCTATGGCCTCATTCACTCGCTCCTCAACTGCGTGTCTCTGGAACGTCCTTGATAAGATCTCCTCGTCTTTCTTCTTGAGCTTCGTCTTCAAACTCTCGATCTGATCCAGGAACTTATCTTCTTTTTGTTTGTTGGCGGTTATTGCAGTATCTCGGTAAGCGTTGAACTTGTGAATCTTTAACCAAGCTTTGGCTAGATCTTCCTTCTTGGATTTGAGAATCCTGCTAACACTTTTTAGAGCTTGCCCTACCTTTTGTCTGGCTGTGACCTCTTCAGCTAGCTCTTTTTCTTTCTTAGCGAGAAGCTCTATTTTCAACTTGGCGACATGAACAGCTTCACCCCGCTCATGCTTCAACTGGTAGATTTCTCTTTGTGGCTCACCGTTCTCCTCTCGAAGCTTCTCGTTTTCAGCCCACAATTTGGTATACTTCTCTATCTTCACTGTGGTTAGTGGCTCAATCAACAGAGGGTACAAAGGCGGCTCTATTAGGAAAGGAAGCAGCTCCTCTTCTGCCCTTTTCCTGACCCACTCCACATACAGAGAGAAAGCTTGGTTGTTACACTTCCCAAAGAAAGTATTTCCTTTCTTAAAAACTTGTTTCCAAGCGTTCACAACCTTCCTTGCCATTTCTTGGTCCGTAGTACCATTGAAAAACAAGGATTCTCTGATATCTTGTTCCTCAGGGGGAGTCTTCAATGCATACCTAAATTGTCTGATGGCAAGGGAAGGGTTATAATTAATTCCGTCTTTCCTCCCTATTAAGGGCACATTTGGTAATCCTCCGCAGTTGAAAATGAGCTCAATCCCTAGCAAACTGTGATTAAACCAAAGGATGTTGTCAGCAGTCAATCCCATCAACCTTTTAGACCACTTCATAGAATCCATTGCATCAACAAAAGCCCCAGCTTTAGGGAGATGACTGAAAAACCAAGTAGATAGGAGCGGCGCGCAGCAACTTACAGTCCTTCCTCGTCTCTTTTCGTTCTTGTAGTGGACTGAATGATACACGTCACCAAGAAGAGTAGGCACGGGGTTTCTCAAGATGAAAATCTGAATTGCCTGCATGTCAACAAACTCCAGGATGTTGGGGAATAGAACAATCCCATAAATGCAAAGAGCTAAAATAGCATTGAAAGCAGGTCAATTTTTCTCCTTAGCACATGAGCAGGCTTGGTCAAACATAAACTTTAAAGGGAGGCCATTAAACCCTTGCTTGTCACTGATATTGTTACTCAGAATGAATTCCCCCATGCGAATAGCAGCCGCCATCTCTTCCAGTCCGGGCTATTTTTCAGAAAAGAAAGGTATCCTTGGATCGACAGAGATTCCCAAAATAAATGAGAACTCCTCTAAGGTTGGAGCCAATACATAATCCAAAAAAGTGAAACAACGCAAATGAGGGTCATAGAATTGAAGGAGCGTGTGAATGGCATCGTGCTCTTCTTGTGAAATACTTCAGACAACCTTCAATATCTCCCCATATTCCTCCTTGAACTTGGCGCGGATCTCAGGATCAGTCATACTAATCAGCTTGTGAATTAACTTCAGAGTCGGATCTGGGAACGTGTATGCTACATTCTTCTTCCTCTGAGCTTCCATGACGAGAACACCTCAACAACCGAAATCAAAGGTAAGATGCAACCCCTGAAAAATGTCAAACATGTTAGAATGCAAAAAATGATGCAAATACAAACATGGGATCAAGGTATCACTGCTCTGGACATGTGTTGTGCTGTTAACTGAACGAGAACCACAACCCAGAAGACCAGAATTCCAGAACATCGAACCACTGAGATAAACAGAAAGCCAGGTAAATAACTACACCCTGTCGAGAAATCCAGAAAACCGGGTAGGTTGAAGGCTTCGGTTACCTACAGACCTGCAAACACCCATCCCCTCTCACATGTGGGTTCTAGAAAACGGGGTCTTCAGTCTCGCATTCTCGATTTGAAAAGCAATAGTACATTCATCCCTCGTGGTACAATACTATCGCCAAACAAAGAGGTCGTCCACTGATTCTCCCAAAAATAAGGTCATCCTATGCAAGTTCCCAGCATTGGGTCCTCGGATCGACAAGTGTAATGGGTTTGCCATTCCTGGTCTGCCATTATCACATGTCGGGAGGAGAGGCGTTGCTGAGTTCTCGGAAGAAACGGTCGCCAGAGTCGACAACTCTCTAGATCAACACCCTGAAATGCGTAAGACACGCACGTCAGAATATCTCCCAAGATAGCCTCGTCTGGATGTGAATTTCGTGAACACCAAACTCACCAAGACGGCGCGTAGGTCCCACTACTTTCCACTCTAGTCCTAAGTGTATGCTCAAGCCTGTGTATTGGGCTTATCTCTCAAAGAAAGCCAACCTGCCAAACAGAAAACCAGCACAGCACAGCACAGTCCAGCATAATAATGAAATGCAATGCAATAAATGCAGTAAAAATAGTAAAACAGTAATATACAGCAATATACAGCAAAATAAAGCACACAGTAAACACCCAATGAAAACAAACAAGTGCTAGGATTGACTCGCAAGAGGGGATGAACCAGCAAGAGGTCAACCTGTCCCCAGCAGAGTCGCGAGCTGTCGCTCTCGAGGATTTGCATCCATTGTACAAACGCGAAAGTGGCGCGAAAAACAGACTCGCCAGCAATGTGTATTTATCCCAAGAGAGGGAAAGGAAACACTGCGTAAACCTGAGGGAAGGGAAAGAGCATGGTCTCGCGACCAAGAGAAATGGGTAAGGGAGTCGGTTACGCGAAGGGAAGGTGTTAGCACCCCATACATCCATCGTACTCGATGGGATCCACACTTGTTGTCTCGATCAAAGGGTGTCGTCATCTGGAGCTCCACTGCTACTGGAAACGAGAAGGAACAGGAACAGAAAGGAACGAAGAAACGAAGAAGAAAAGAAAAAGAAGTCACTCGATAGGACATCTCTCGTTCTACGCCTACGTACTCCCTTGTGCAATGGGAAAGTCAGAGTCAACTTAGTTCGGACACGAACCAAGGGGGGAGGTTGCTCGCCAAGACATCGCCGTCTTGTGCCTACGTATCCTCAATAGGACTAGAGAGAGGAAATCAGAGCAATCTTAGTTCGACCTAACGAGGTCGGTTAGTGTTTTTTATGAGCGACGTTAGATTCGTGTCTGGCAGTTAGGGTCGATGCCTGTTTGCGATGAGACGGAAGTAACGTGCCCTTTTCTGAAAATGAGTTGAACTTAACGATCCCAAAGGATGAAAAAGGTTTGAGTTTGTTTGTGTATTTTTTAGACAGAAGTGGATTAAAGTTAGTTCATAACTTGCATTGCACCGAAGTCTTTGATATAGGAACGAATGCTTAGCAAATCGTTCCAAGATGGAACGTCCACCAAACACTCTAGAAAAATGAGAGGGAACCCCTCATTCCTCACTTCCCACATGCAAGGCTCATGCGCACTACACGTTAATTTTATTAAGTGTTTTAGAAGTGTTATGAGATGAGAAGAGAAGACTCGAAGGAAAAGAAAACACTAAGGGGAATTCTATCCTAAGGTTGTCATGCAAAGGAAAGCCTAATGCTAATCCTACTCCAAGCTTAATCGGAAATTAAGTTGGACTAGGTAGCTCTAAGGGAAGGAATCCAAGACTTAAATAAGTCTTGAGACTCAAGTGAAGAGAAGGAATGAAAGAGATGAAGAAGAAAGAAAGGTATAAGATGAGAACTAAGACGGGGCAGCAAGCACATCATACACATCATACTCAAATCACAACATTAATCATGCTTCAAAAGATCACACAAGAAAGCTCAAGTAAGCAAGTAAAAGTAAACAAGAAAGAATGCAAGCAAACTTGCATAAGAAGCATAGTTAAACATCATTGAACCTCACACAAAGATGACGTGAATAAGGTAAGATGAAAGTGGATCCGAGTCAGAATTCAAGTCATGCCAAAGGTCAATCAATTCACACATTAGAAAGTGGCATCAAGAGCATCAAGTATGTATCTCAACAACACTCAAACACTTAGCAACAAATAACTCATGCACAACATAACTTCAAGCGATCAAACAAAGTGAAATCAAGGCATGAAAGCAAATGGCAGCAAGGTGAACATGTATATCAATTCAAAGATCAACTCATGAATATCAAGAAGAAGCCACAAGAATCACATTCAACACATGCTCCACAATTATGCCAACATCCACTCTAAACATCTATGCAAATAACACATGATAAGGTGAAGCAAGATCATATTCATATTCAAACAATAATTCCAGCAACATCATCAATAAGTCATAATCAACATGCTCAAGAAGTGTGTGCTATGTGTTCATCACATCGGGAACGCAACATCGCAAACTGATCATAAACGATAAAAATCCAAGAATCGCGTCGGAAAATTGTGTTCATACAATGGTGTGAGGTGCAACAGGTCAAGAATGATCCATAAATCATCAACATATCAATCCATAAAGTTTAGGCATGCAGGAGACCTCAAACAAGCAAGAAAATGCAAGAAAAACACAATCTGCTTCAGTGGTAATCGATTACTCACATAGGGTAATCGATTACTCAGTTGAAAATTGGCTAAAAACATGAAAATAAGGCAGAGTAATCAATTACCCTGTTAGAGTAATCGATTACCACTGAAACAGAGGAAGAAATTCAACTTTGAAAAGCACTTTTCAGCAGCCAATCACTTATCCAAACATCCAAATGATCATGTAAACAATAGTGCACGAAAATTAAGTTCAATCACAGCAATCAAACATCAATTAGGTCCAACAATCATCAACATCCACAATCAAGATCAACCAAATGAATCAAAACACATCAAAATTCATGGATCTACATTGTATAAGTTGCAATTAAGCTAAAATGAGTATGGATCTGAAATTAACCAACCTACAAAGCTGAGGTTTGCTTTGGTAAGTGTTGTAAACATAAATGGATGAATTCAAGTAGAGAAATCCAAGATCCACAAGCTTCTTGCACTCAAAAGTTGAAGATCCAAGCAAATAAGCAACAAAACTCCAAAATCACTTTCAATAATCACTTCTGAAAAATCAGAACTAGATCCAAACTAAAATCCAAGTTGAAAGGCTGAAATGTAGTGATGATGAGAGGATTTAGCTCAAGAATTAACAAGTTCCAATGAAGAACTTGTTAATCTTTGAAAGAGAGCTTTGAGTGTTGTTGAAAATGGAGGTTGAGAGTGAAAATGTGAGAGAGAATTGAGAGAATTCTGAAATTTGGGAGTGGAAAAATGATCTAGGTCCTTGAGGCTTGGAATGAATTAGTTTAAATAACCCCTAGGTTAGGAGTTAAGTTTGGGTTAGGAGTGAGGTTAAGTGAGTGGAAATTGAGATGAAATGTGAATTAGGAAAGAAAAAGTGGAATTGGAGTGGAAAGAATTTGAATTTTTGGATGAAAATGATGAAAATAGATCAATTCTAGATCCTTCCCACACATGCACAAGCCAAGCACATGATCACAAATGCTCAAAAATCCTGCAGTGCTGAAAAATGCCACATTTTTGCAATTTCGCCCAGAGTAATAGGTTACTCGCTTTGAGTAATCGATTACTCCATTCAAAAATTCAAAATTTGGCGCCAAAAGGAGGGAAACTTAGATATTCGTCCGGTTCCACCTGTTCTAAACCCTGATAGACCTCTGAAACTTGCCATTTGATATTACCACTGGAATACACTTGAAATATGCTGTGAAATGTTTTTTCGCACTCGGATTAAACTGTTGATAACAACTGTCTGGTGCTGAATAACTGATCAAAAATTGACTGCCGGAGTTTCTAATCATCCAGTCGCTTAATGAGCAAAATAAATACTCAAAAAGACTTGGAGAGCTATCTGCTTGGTTCTAAACACTATTAAAATATACCGGAACTGATGACGTTGTGATCTGCTGAAAGAATACCTTGATCCCATTCTCGAAGGAAATATGCAAAAATGCAAAAATGACAATGCAAATGAAAGGAAGAATAAACCAGTTAGGGCTAAAAGCAAAAGGGAAAATTTGAGGTGTTACACCTGCAAGAGCTGATTTCCCCATTTTGGACATGCCTCGGGATCTCAAGAGTCCCCTGCAGAAGTTAGCCTCCTCTTAGGCTTTGTATAATGATTAGCCTCCTCTTAGGCTTTGTATAATGATCAGCCTCCTCTTGGGCTTTGTACAATGATTCTCCCCATCGGAGCTAACCTTTTCAGACTCTTTTGTTGAGTCAATAACCTTTTCAGAATCTCTTGTTGAGTTAATCACCTTTACAGGCTCTCTTGTTGAGTCAATCATCTTTGAGTACTCTCTTGTTGAGTCAACCCCTTTAGCCTCTACCTCGGGCTTTGTACGAGACAAATAAAAAACACCCTCTTGTTGGGTCAATAGCCTACTCTTAGGCTTTCTCCAACTTGTTCAGCCACAATCCTAGGCTTTATACATGACAGATAAAAGCACTCTTTTGTTGAGTCAAACCCTTTCAACCTCAATCTTGGGGTTTGTACAAGACACTATATAAATTTCCCTAAACAAAATCAAACTTTTAGCCTCCTCTTAGGCTTTGTATAATGATATCTCCAAAGAGCCAATCTCTTTTTTACCTCAATCTTGGGCTTTGTACAAGATACATATATACACTCTCTTGTTGAGTTAGTCATTCTTAGCCTCCTATTAGTCTTCGTATAAGGACTTCCCCAGTGAGGTCAATCAAACTCTTAGCTTCAACCTTGGGCTTCGATCAAGGCACCCAAAAATCAACAATCCCTCTTTAGAGATGACAAATTCTCTCTAAATCAAACCTTTTAGCTTCAATCTTGGGCTTTGAACAAGACATAAAATATTCCTTTTAGCCTCTGTCTCGGGCTTTGAACGAGACACCAAAATATCATCTTTTTCCTCCCATAGAATATGAGGAACTACAATTGCTCTGATTTCCCTGTTTCGTTTAAACGGGAATACATAGGCATAAGATTGCAAAATCTTAGCGAGCATACCAATCAAAAACTCTAGGTACAGTACTTTCATACATCAATAAAAAAAATCAGGTCTATCATCTTCCCAAAAGCCTCACTCAAGACACTCTATTCTTAAGAAAAATAACCTAAGAGAGACCCACTATCTGGATAGCATCTGTAAACCAACAATCATTTGTTTAAACTCAATATGCAAGCAAGGTTAATTAGAGACATCTATTTCCCTTCCTTAATCAGCTTCACAGGATAAAAAAAGAATTGAACTGTAGCACCCCAAAGCGATAGTGATTCAAAACCACAAAAACCGCGCTACAGCAGAATGGCGACCACAGTGGGAGGTTTTTATCTCCCATCTCCTAGGTTGAAACCCTTAAGTTTAGAAAGTGCCACAGAAAAATGACGAATCTGCTGGGGAGTCATTTTATTATTTAGGACTAGGATTATTATAGCTCCTAAGAGGTCTAGGATGTTAGTTTTAGGATAAATATATATACTGCTTTTCCTAATTGATATCCGTGTTTATTTTTCTGCTAATGGGACTACGGGTGATGCCGCATCTGGAAAGATTGAGTATACACCTAAGATAAGTGATGGCACGAGACGGGTAATCTTACCGGGAGTGACTCCCGAATAAGAGGTCCCGGTAGACCATCAAATCAATGTAGACACCCTTTGCGGATTCAATGCGTATACGACTTCGATTGTTGAAAGCAGATTGTTCGATTGGGGCGTCCATGAAACTAAGGATATAAGTAGACTGAAACCATATTACTATTTTGTAGTGCGGAAGCTATCGGAAATAGTTGTCACGCGATACTACCCTTATTTGAGATTACTCTAAGATACACCAGCTCGCTCGGGTGATTCCAGCCTGCTGTTGTTATCCCAAGAGGGGTCAATGATTATGCGGACAGGTACATAAAATCACCAGTATAACCTTTGGGGATGGGTAGAACCTTAACTTCATGATACCGACCCTTTGTGTAGCGAGTGATTTTTGGATGTGGTTGCGAAGCACGATCGCTCTAGTACTACAGTTCAATTCATTTTTTATCCAATTAAAGTTGATGAAGGAAGGAAAATAGATGTCTCCAACTAACCCTGCTTGCATACTGAGGTTAAACAGCCAAAACTGTTGGTTAACAGATGCTACAAAGATTCGGGGTCTCTCTTTGGTTATTTTTTCGAAAAGAGGTGTTTTAGGCTATCGGTTGAGATGTTAGGACAAATGTATATGAAAGTATGGGATTTTGGGTTTTTTTTTAGTGTGCTCGCTAAGACTTTCTTTCAATCTTATGCCTACGTATTCCCGTTTACCAAAACAGGGAAATCAGAGCGTTCGTAGTTCCTCCTATTCTATGGGAGGAAATGGGTGTTTTGGTGTCTTGTTCAAAGCCCAAGACGTGAAGCGAAAGGTGGTTTATATCTTGTTCAAAGCCCAAGATATGAAGCTGAAAGGTCTATTTATATCTTGGTCAAAGCCCAAGATGTGAAGCTAAAAGGGTTTGACTTTAGAGAGAATTTGTCATCTCTAAAGAGGGGGTTGTATGTCACAACTATTTATAAAGGAGAATTACTTTAACCGGGATGTGTGAATCCGGCAATGCCATAATTTCCTTTATAGGAGATTTTTAACCTGAAGGAGAAGACTTTAACTCAGTGTAGAGCAATGCTATCTTTCCTTAGGAATTTCTCATGCTAAAAGAGGGACAGTGGCATGGATGTAAATAATCCAGAGGCTTGCCGCTTACAGCAATTAGATGAAGGGGAAGGAGTTGTTGATATTTGTGTACTATGAACGAGGCACAACTTTGATGCTAAAAGGTTGATTGGATCAACCAGTGGTTTTCTTATACAAAGCCTAAGAGGAGGCTATGGACCCAATAAGATGGTGTTTTTGTGTCTCGTACAAAGCCCGAGAGAGAGACTAAAAGGGAAGTGACTCGACAAGAGAGTCCTCTATGGTATCTCGTACGAAGCTTGAGATGGAGGCTAAAAGGTTTGACTCAACAAGAGAGTGATTTATACTCAACAAGAGAGTGCTTTTGTATCTCGTTCGAAGCCCGAGATGGGGGGAGAAATTTGTTTGGCTCAATAAGAACCTTTTTGTATCTCGTATAAAGCCCGAGATGGAGGCGGAAGGGTGATTGACTCAATGAGGGAGTCTCTTATGTGTCTCGTACAAAGCCCGAGAGAGAGGCTAAACTTTGTTGACTCAACAAGAGATTCTTTTGTATCTCGTACGAAGCCCGAGATGGAGGCTAAAAAGTTTGACTCCGCTGAGGAGGATCATTGTATAAAGCCCAAGAGGAGGCTAGTATGACTGTTTCAGTTGAGTGACAGGTCCAATATACTGATTTTAAAAGAGAAAATCAGTTCTTATATGAGCAATGTTGTACTCAAGGATTTGATTCGAGGATCAGGGTTATTTCCTATCTTTGAGGAAACGGGAAATCCAAAGGGTATTGAGACTGTCCGAGTCTACGGGTTTCCTTCCTATTTTTGAAGGGAGCTTGAGAATGTCTTGGAGACTCAAGGAAATTAGACTGTCCGTGTCTAGAGTTTCATCTTTTGTACTATGCTTTGAGAAACAGTAGTAGACTCTTTGAAAGGACTGTTCTATGAAGATGACTAAGTTCTGTTCCTATACCTCTAGGAGGTCGTCGGGACAATTTGTACGAAGCCCAAGAGGAGGCTGGGAACTTTTAAGAAGCCGAGTGGTCCTTGTATGAAGCCTAAGAGGAGGCTGTGAATACTTCTAAGAAGCCGACGGGTCCTTGTACTAAGCCCAAGAGGAGGCGGGGATGCTTTTAGGAAGCCTGTGGGTCCTTGAACAATGCCCAAGAGGAGGCCGATGCTTTTAAGAAGCCGATGGGTCCCCAAACCCCGAGAAATTCAAGATAGGCCATTCACGAGGAATAGATCAAGCCAGGAAAGTTCGAGAATTTGGAAGAAACTCAAGAGATGCCATTCACGGAGAAAAGATCATCTCTGGGGAGTAGAGTTTCTTGACAAGTGCTTTTAAGAAGCCTGTGGGTCCCCAAACCCCGAGAAGTTCAAGACATGCTATTCACCGAGAATAGATCAAGCCAGGAAAGTTCGAGAATTTGGAAGAAACTCAAGAGATGCCATTCACGGAGAAAAGATCATCTCTGGGGAATAGAGTTTCTTTGACAACTTCTACGAGTGACAGTCTATGAAAGGGTTCACCGAGAATGCTGCCTTTCATGTCTCCATATTGTTTAACCCCAAGAGGGGGGAAGACCGTGTCTGGTAATCCTATGGGGATCTAGTTTTGACTATTTAAGAGTGATCAACGGGCTTAATGCTAAACGTAGTTGTCGGGGAAACTCTAAATATCTATACTATTATTACACAGTTAATATGAGTTTATGAAAGAAGACTTACAGCGAAACTGCCCCACAATACAGTTATATGTATACGAAAGCGGTAAATGAAAGCATATAAACACTTACTCAGTTGTAGAGCTTCCATGCTGTTTGGTTAGTTGTTCAACAAAGAAAGATTGAAAACAACAGTATATTCAAAATCAAAGGAGAAAGTGCTTTGAAAAAGAAAGATTTGGGGCTTACAGCTCAAGGAGAGGCCCAAGGTTTTATCAGTGAGCGCACTGTTTGAATTTATACAGAGGGACTTATACAAGTGACTGTGGCCCAAAAAGGTTTTCTCTACAAAGGGATGGGTCTTACACTCTCTCAAGAGGCCCAAAAGGTTTAAAGAAAAAGAGTGGGGCTTATAACACGAGGGTAGGCCCAATTGATTTTTCGTTAAAAATGGAGATCGCGCCGAGGTTTTCTTTTAACGCAGAGGGACTTATACAATAAGTGAGGCCCAAAATTGTTTTGGTTAAAAGGGGGTTGGGTCTTACACTCCATTAGAGGCCCAAAAGTTTGGAATGGGTCTTATAGCTCAAGGAGAGGCCCAAGGTTTTATTTTTCAAAAGGGCGACGATCGCCACGTTTGTTTTTTACGGTATCGGGACTTATACAATGCACTCAGGCCCAAAAATGATTTGGTCAAAAAAAGGATTGGGTCTTACACTCTATTAGAGGCCCAAAGTGTTTTGAAAATGATTTATGAGGGTTGAATTAATCCAAAAACCCTAATTTGTTTTCAAAATGTGTTTTAATTGAATAAAAATTCAATTAAAATGATCAAAATTGTTTAACATATGAAAAACAAATTGTGATCTTGGATTAATGCTTCAAAAATTAAGTATTGACCTACAAAATAATTAGAAGGCATTAAAAGTTACAAAATCAAGAGGGAAAAAACATTTTAAATGGCAAAAACAAATAAAACATTAATTCTTTGCAAAAATATCAATTATATGAAATAAATAATATTTTTGGGATTTTTTGATAAAATAAAATATTTTAACATTTTTGTGAATTATCAAAAAAAGAATCAACTCAAAATCATTAAAACTCGGAGAGAAATTAATTTTTGAATCAATTAAATAAAATCACAAAATTCAAATATTCAAATATTTGAAAATGGCGCCAAGAACAAAGGCAAGAACACGCGCGTGTTCTGAGTTTCCCAGATTTGCATTTTCTATCCAATCTCACTGAATACTTGATTATATCATGCAATCTACATATCAATCAACTCGTTTTAACCTCACGATCATGTCTATGGTCTTTAATTTCATTTTTTTTAACATGGAATAAGAAATCAAAGAGAAACCTCAAGAACCCTAATTTCTACATTAAGGTTCAGAAATTTCACACACGATTCAAACAATGCAATTTATTGAGGGAAAACATTCCATGCATGATTATGAACATATGGCCAAATTATTGTGCAGCAAAAATTGCATGGATCATAGAGTTAGAAGAGCTCATGCTTACCTCTTACAGCTGGTGATCGTGTTTTGTGTTGGAGGTTTTACAGCTAGGTTCCAATGATCTGGATAGCTTCCCTAGGTGCCATGGAGTGTGTATGAATGCTTGGAATGGATTGAAATGATCTGGAACTTGAGATGGTACCCCAACTGCAAATCTGTCAAGAACTTGAGCAACTGGCTGGTGATTTTGTGATTTTGGTGTTCCAGATGTTATGTGAGTGTTTGGATCACTTCTATATGATGTATGTGAGGTGTGTGTGTGATTGGTTTGATTGGAAAAGCTCTCAAACTCAAAACCCGATAGTGACTTGCCTTAGAAGGCAAAATTGGAGTGAAAGAAGAGATTTTGAGGAAAGCATCTGTTTGATGGCTTTGGTGTACTCAAACTGATCACAATTGAGCTTTATTTATCGTAGAGCAAGTTTGTTTTACAATGAATAGTGAATGGCAACTGCTGAGTAGGTTTGGCCAATGTTGGCAAATGAAAATCCAAGTCTCCTCTAGCCATTGACTAGAGGTTAGGGCACAGGCTGCTGGTCCCCTTGGTCTTGGATAAGTCTTGACTGAATTCAGTTGCTAAGAGCTCAGTTCATGCCACCTTGATGCTTCCATTGAATGCTCTAATCCAAAATTGGAGTCTTGTCCCTATTTTGACAATTCTAGGTTCAACATGCTATTTCTTGTTCCAAAGACTTTGGAGGCTTGGCTCAGTGATTGTCCCCTTTAGATTCAATCCTCAGAGGTGTCCAAGTGGATAGGAGCATTTGGATTTGGCCGATTTTGGTAAATCGACCAAAAGTGCAAAAATCTGCCTTGCCTTGGCAGATTTCAGCAAGGGAACTTGCCAATGTCATATCTCATGGCTCAAATTGAATTTGGTAATGTTCTTGGTCATTTTGGAAAGCCCTTACATGATACAACAACTGTTTGAACATGTTTGGTTTTGATCTCTTTTGAATCCAAGTGAAAAATCCCCCTACATTTGGAAAAAAGTAAAGGCAGATTCTGACTTAGTGAAATTTTCACTAAGTGTTGGAACAAGGTGACTTTTCTTGATTTTGATCACTCCATAACTCAAAATCCATGAGGAATTTGGACATAGGTCAGTATGAAGCTTTTGTAGAGGGCAATGTGATCTACAAATCAAGCTTTGAATGGGGAACAATGGCCTTGTGGTTTAGGAGTTATGGTCCTCCAAAGTTGGCACATTAGTGTCACTTTTTCCATAACATAGAAATTTTTCTAAGTTTTTATGGTTACCCCTTTTACAAGATATCCCACTTTCTTTGATTTTTCTTGATGAATGATGATTCAAATCATACATTAACATCATTTTCGGGTTAAAAATCCATTTTGGTGAAAAATCTCAAAAAGTCAAAGTTGACTTTTGTGCACAGTTGACTTTTTATTAGATGAATTCCAAACTATGCAATTCTTCAGGAAATCATGTCCTTGACCTAAATCAAACTTGATGGAGATGTTCCATGGGTGTCATAGGGTATATTGAATCATGTCTTAGGGTTTGGGAGCATGTCCTGGTCAAAAGTCAAAGTTACAGTTGACTTTCCTCGCGAAACCCTAATTGTGGTGTAGATGAAATTGAGACTTGTTGCTCAAGCTTCTTGGATTAATCCATTGTTCCAAATGGATCAATATGGTATATTAGAGACCCTCAAATCATGTCTTGAGGTCTTGGTTCATGATTTGTCCATAAAGTCAACTTAGGGGTGAATTAGGTCAAGAAACCCTAATTCTTGATTTTTGATGTATGCATCCCCTGAGGTCAAATTGAATTGATGATTGCGTCCATGAGGTTCCATGGAGTATATTAGGTTATGTTTTGGATCATTGGCTTGTGCCCAGATAAAAATTTCCATCTGGAGGCCCTGGTCGACCAAAACCCTAATTTGGTGACACTGTCGATCTTGAGACTTGATCCACTTAGAAGGGAGCAGCCTTGTGCTTAATCCTTGAAGTGGGAGTCCTTTTTGATCCTTTGTGGATGTTTGAGAGGCTAGACAAGTTGAATATCATGTCATTCCTTGATTGATCCTTTGTCTAAGGCTCTGAGAGGGCTTAAAACCCTAATTATGATTGTAGTGAATGCTCAACAACCCTTGAGGCATTTGATGAGGCATGATGGTTCATCCATATTGTGATGATGATTTGCACAATGATGGGAATCTTAGTGGTCAAAATATAGGGTATGACACTTTGACCCCATGACCATTAAGGGTGGAATCCAAGGTTTGCCAGCCCAGTTTTTGATAAAGAAAGCCTTGTACTTTGCCAGTATAGGGAATGTACTTGCTTTCGAGAGCATCTTTGCTTTGCTCACTTACGGGTTATTTTTGTTTCCCAACATAGATAACTTCGTGGATATCAATGCCATTAAGATTTTTCTAATTGGAAACCCTGTACCTACCCTGCTCGTAGATGCTTATCATTCTGTACAATTAAGGAATTTGTACAGCGAAGGAATGATCACATGCTGTGTACCCCTGCTATACAAATGGTTCACTTCCTATTTGCTTAAGTCTGCCGCATTTTGGGATCAAAAGAGTACTTTGCGTTGGTCACAGAGAATCATGTCTCTTACCAACTCTGACATCGATTGGTACAATCGAATCTACGACGGGATAAGGATCATTGACCGTTGTGGAAATTTCCCTAATGTACCCCTCATAGGAATTAAAGGAGGAATCAATTATCATCTAGTTTTAGTTCGTCGTCAATTTGGATACCTGATGAGACATATCCCACGTAACGTTCATCTGGAAGGTCTTTTCTTCAAAGAAGGAGAAAACGACAGAGCACTAAAGACAGAAATAGTGCATGCCTGGAAACATGTTCACAGGAAAGGAAGAGAGTCTATAGGAAAACCAGACTGTGTCTCGGTGGAACCTTATCTCCACTGGGTACAAGCTAGAGCTCTCAAACTGAGGATGCCTTACCCTCGTCAAGCAGTTCTTCCGTCAAAGGAATCTGTCCTTTATTTTATGTCTGATACGGAAAAACTTCAGGTTACTCTCAACAAGGTTCAACAGGAAAGGAAATCTTGGAAGAACAAGTACCGCATTCTCAATGTGGAGTGTGCCAAAATACAGTAACTATTGAAAGATAAAGATGCTTTGATTGAGATTTTAGAGCAGCATGCTGTAGAAAATCAAGAAGACCGAAGGAATTTGCTCGCTCCTTTCACTTGGCAAAGGAATGACAACCCGACAACAGCTCAAGGGCCCCAGTCAAAGAAAAGGAAAGTACCAGAACCAGCACCTGAGCCATCCCCAGAGAGAACTCAGGATCCATTAGCTTAGACATTTCCTTTTACAGCACTTTGTAAATTACTGTATTTCCATTTCCGCAATCTTTGAATTCAATAAAACGGGGTTTCCCCACTGTTTGATATTTGCAATCCAATTGTCGAAGTTTCTCTTGAAAATAACAAAAAAAAATTTAATCATATAATCATTGCATATCATTCATCATTCTCACTTAACGCATTCTTCTTCCCTACGAATCTCACGTTTGTGTCTCGATTCTAGAGTCAAACTGTCTCGTTCGTACAATACTCGGGCCAGTCAACAGAAGAAAATGGATAATCTCGAGGAAGAGAACAGAGAGTTGAGAGAAGAACTCGACACTCTGAAAGAAGATTTGAGAAAACTTCACAATGACATGCAAGCTCTGGCAGCAGCCCAGATACAAAGGACTGTGATCTCAGAGATCACCTCGACGCCCATAGTGGAAAAGTATGATCCTCGGTATAACATGCCAAAAGATCGTCCCTGGGGCATGCCACTTAACTATATCCCGGAAAGATATATTCCTCCAATCACTGAAGATCCGAAAACTGTAGCAGGAGCCGCTGGGCTTGAAGG
The DNA here is from genome assembly GCA_022829125.1 of Lathyrus tuberosus. Classification (NCBI taxonomy): domain Eukaryota; kingdom Viridiplantae; phylum Streptophyta; class Magnoliopsida; order Fabales; family Fabaceae; genus Lathyrus; species Lathyrus tuberosus. Next base: position 2,042,598 of record JALAZF010000383.1, on the reverse strand, counting down.
TTACAAACTTCAGGAAAGTGAAGATGCCAGGGGCATGACAACAACTCCTAAAGGTTACAAACTTCGGGAGGCGCCAAGAGTCACTACCGTAATGACTATCCACTACCCGTGGTACACACTATCCCAGAAGGATAGATTCCATAGATACCTTCTGGTGGAAACGAAGGTATGGACAATAGGATGAAGGAGTTTCAGGAACAGTTCCTGGAGATGCAGAAGGAACTGTATGCCATTCGCGGTTAGGATCTATTTGGAAAGGACGTCGCAGACCTTTGTTTGGTCCCTAATGTGAAAATTCCGCACAAGTTCAAGGTGCCCGAAATTGAAAAATACAAGGGTAACTCGTGCCCTCAGAGTCACTTGGTGATGTACGCTCGGAGGATGTCAACTCAGACGGAGAACCAACAACTCTTGATCCACTATTTCCAGGATGGTTTAACCGGTGCCGCACTCAAATGGTACATGGGTTTAAACCGCACTAAGATTGTCACTTTCAGAGATCTTGGCACTGCCTTCGTTTAACAATATAAATATAACGTGGAAATGGCACCGGACAGAGATTAACTCAGAGCCATGTCACAGAAGGACAAGGAAACCTTTAAGGAATATGCTCAGAGATGGCGTGAAATTGCCGCCCAGATTGGTCCACCTCTTGAGGAAAAAGAGATGACAAAGATCTTCTTGAAAACCTTGAGTTCATTTTACTACGACAGAATGGTCGCCAGTGCGCCCGGTGACTTCACCGAAATGGTGGGCATGGGAGTTCGTCTTGAGGAACCTGTCTGAGAAGGACATCTAGTCAAAGATGCTGGACCACCAAGCAGTACCAAAAGATACGGTAGTGTTTTCCCTAAGAAAAAAGAGCAAGATATTGGTAATATCTCTCTTGGAAAGCAAAGGCGACGGTACCAACTAGTAGCAGCTGTAATTCCTGCTATTAACCCTGCGCCTGTTCCCACGTATCAACCTCAGGTTGCTCAGAGCCAACCGAATCAACAACAATTTCAATCAAGGACACAACAGCCTCTTCAGCAGGCTCGTCCTCAGTACAACAACAATCGTACGACGCGACCACCAGGGTTTGACCCTATACCCATGTTGTACGCAGAACTATTTCCACTACTACTGGTTAAGGGGCACGTCCAAACCAGGTCTCCTCTTACAGTACCGGAGAATCCGCCTTTTTGGTTCAAAGCGGATCAGACTTGCCCTTATCATCAAGGAGGACCAGGGCATAACATAGAAAACTGTCTCAGTTTCAAATCCGATGTGCAAAAACTTGTCAGGAGTGGGGTATTATCCTTCAGGGATACAAATCCAAATGTTCAGACAAACCCGCTGCCTCAACACGAGAAGACTGCAGTAAATTTGATAGAGGGAGAGTCTAACCACAACTATCAAATTCATGAAGTACTCTTATTAAGGGCCAACCTGGTCAAGATGCATCACAGAGAGAGCGGATATGGGCATATACCATCTCATAATTATCACCAATGTGATATCTGCTCTAAAGACAATCAAGGATGTTCTATCGTGCAATCAGCTCTACAGAAACAATTGGATCTCGGTTGGATCCAGGACCACCGAGTTCTTGGGGTCAACATGACCTATACAAATTCCAACATCATTCAGAACCACAACATCCATGCAATGAATGTTAACTTGGTGGAAATGCACTCAAGGCAAAGCCAGTATCATAATTTGCCACGACACGATTACAATTCTTGTCTGATTTGCTCGGTAAACAATCAGGGGTGCTCTTTTGTACAAGAGACCCTCCAACGTCAGATGGATCTTGGATGGATCCAGGACTACCATGATAGAAATCTTTATCATGTCAACATGATTCAAATCTTTGATGTTCGCTTGATGAATACCAGCTTGGTGGAGTTACACGCTAAGCAAGTCCAGGTCGATTTTCTGACTTCACATGAGTATCAGAACTGTACAGTATGTCGTGAGAGTGACCAAGGATGTGCTCTCGTTCAAAGAACTTTGCAAGACTTGTTAAACCATTGGTGGCTTCCGATCTATCTAGACGAAGACACGCAGCAAGTTGGTATGATTAACGGAAACCCTACTAGGCATCAAAGTCAAGATGTCCGATCGACAGAATTAGACATAGTGAGGTTACACTGCATTCAAAGTGGATGTGGCCGGGTGCCACCACACAACTACGAGCGTTGTAGAGTCTGCTCGGAGAATAACCAAGGATGCTACCTCGTGGGAGAATCCCTTCAAAGTCAGTTGGACTGTAAAGAGATTCAACCGTATCCAGGTTTTGGGTCCATCAACTTGATCCCCGACTATTTTGCTGATCAGATCAGGGATGTTGTCGTAATCTCTTATCTGGAGAAAACTAAAGATGTTTGTACCATAATCCCTCTGCTTGAAGAATCAATAATTCCTTTGGATAGTAGGAAAGTTCCCAACCAAGAACTGATTAAGACTACTTACAATGGTCAGAAAAATCAAAAGGCTCCAGTAGTCATCTATCTGCCGGGACCAATACCGTACAAGTCTGATAAGGCTATCCCTTACAAATACGGCGTAATAATAATTAAGAATGGAAAGGAAACTCCATTACCCTCCGTTGTGAATATTGCAGACATCAGTCGAGTAGCACGGAGCGGTCGAATCTTCAACCGAGGAGTTGGAGAACCTAGCAAAGAGAAGGAACCTCAAACAGAAGTTCCCAATCCACCTGTTGGTCAATCCAGTGATCCCGACCTTTCAAAGAACAACGATGAGATGCTGAAGCTCATCCAAAAGAGTGAGTACAACATTGTAGATCAGCTGTTGCAAACTCCTACAAAAATCTCTATGTTATCTCTTTTACTCAGTTCCGAAGCTCACAGAGAAGCTCTACAGAAAGTCTTAGAGCAAGCCTTTGTGGAACAAGATGTAACAATAAGACAGTTCGATAGCATCGTTTCCAACATCACTTCTTGCAACAACTTGGGATTTAGTGATGAGGAACTGCCGGAAGAAGGTAAAAGTCATAACATGGCACTTAATATTATAGTCAACTGCCAGGACGATGCTTTAGCCAGCGTACTGGTAGATACCAGATCGACCTTGAATGTTATGCCAAAGTCCACTCTAATGCGACTATCATTCAAAGGATCTCCGATGAGGGGCAGTGAGGTCATCGTCAAAGCATTTGACGGGTCTCGAAAAACAGTTATCGGCGAAGTCAACCTTCCCATAACTATCGGTCCTCACACTTTCCAAGTCACTTTCTAGGTCATGGACATCCGGGCAGCATACAACTGTTTGTTAGGAAGACCTAGGATACACCAGGCTGGGGAAGTCACTTTGACACTTCACCAGAAGCTGAAGTTCATCAAGAATGACCAACTAGTCATGGCCTGTGGAGAGCAAGCCTTGATCATGAGTAACTTATTGTCATCCACTTGTGTAGAACCCGAAGAGGTTGTTGGAACTTAGTTCCAAGCACTGTCATTGAGCAATGAGAATCAATCAGAGAAAGGAACCTCGATTTCCTCGTACAAGGACGCTCTTGAAGTCATTAAAAGTAACAATGGAAAGGGATATGGATAGCTTATCATTCCTACTAATAACTAAACAAAGAAGGGTCTCGGTTTCTCCTCAACCTGTACCCAGACTGCTACTAACGATGAAAGTTTTCATCCCATTCAGGACTTCTTCCACAGTGGAGGCTTCCTCCACCCAGTGTCTCAAGAAGTACATACCATCAATGAGGGTGACTCCTCCGATACAGATGAAGAGTGTAAGTCATATCTCAACGAAGACGGTTATATGTCTCAGGGAGAGGCGCATATGCGATTTTGCTTTACCACGTAGAGTTCGAGATAAATACCAAGATCAGACGTCAAGATGATATACGGAGATTGTGATCCTGAAGGATGCCGTGCTCCGCCTAACTCATGGGAGGACACTCTGATGAAAGACAACTTTGACCACAACTATTATGGCCCAATGGATGGCCTGCCTATCTGGCAGCCGTACCCAGGAGACTCAGGGCAAAAGAATCAGCCGAACGATGATTATCAGCTGAGCATCATTGAAAAGAATACCTGCATCCCCACCATGTCATGGGATCATTACTCAGGGCATTCAGAAAATACCCAGCACGACGATGAATTTGCAAAGATAGCAGGGCTAGAGTTCATTAACTATGCTTTTCTGAGGTCAACGTCATCGAAAGGGATGACTCCTCCAGTTCCAAAGAAGTGTGGGACACCTTAGGATAGCCAAGTGGCAAATACGACTACTTAGTCAAGTACACTGCTCCTGAAAGCTCTCGTATCAGGATCGAAGACATCCAGCCAACTGGATGGGGAGATTTACCTGAGAGCACAAACACGGTGCAAGATACAACAGATGAATCCTCCTACGACAACTCTGCCTGGGAGACAGATTCCAACGATCCTGCTCCACCAGAAATCAGTGTTATTTCTGAAGACAAGACAAGAAGGAAAGTACCAGACTTTGTGATTCACCGAGGAGTTCGTCGCCAATGGGTTGCTGTCGATGTTCCGAAGATTGTTCATAAGTCAAAGTAATGGACGTCTTTGTTTAACCTTTCACCCTGCCCAGGTGAAACAGATGTTTTGATAGGGCTCACTTTTTGTAAATATCCCTCTTCGCTTTACCTAAAGCGATAGAGTTTTGTTTTATAGGGCTGTAGTTTCAAGAATTGACTAAATCATAAATAAAATAACGTCGTTCTGTAATTTCCGCATTAATTGATGTTTTCTCTTTTCGCTTTTTTAGAAAATGGTAATCCTAAAAAACAAACTCAAATAAAAAAACAAGCAGTTTTCCAAAGAAAGTACACTGCACACACTATTACGTTCTCTCTATCTCTTCTAAAAACAAATCATCACGTCTTGCAGATTGCTTGTTTTAAACCCCATTGAAACATACGATCCAATGCCTTCTCCCAACTTTGAATTCTGGGTATTCGAGGCTGAAGAAGAAAATGACGAAGAAATTCCAGAAGAGATCTCCCGATTACTCAGACAAGAGGAAGGGTCCATTTAACCTCACAAAGAGCCGTTGGAAACGGTCAACTTGGGTTCAGAAGAAGAGAGAAAAGAAGTCAAGATTAGGGTACTGCTCAGTCCAACTGTCAAACAAAGTTTAACAAAGCTTCTCAAAGAGTTTCCCGATGTATTCGCTTGGTCCTACCAGGACATGCCAGGGTTGGATACCAGCATCGTGGAACATCACTTACCGTTACGATCATAATGTCCTCCAGTAAAACAGAGGTTGAGATGAACTCACCCAGACATGCCCATCAAAATCAAAAAGGAAGTACAGAAGAAGATTGACGCGGGTTTCCACGCCACGTCAGAATATCCTCAATGGTTAGCCAACATCGTACCAGTTCTGAAAAAGGACGGAAAGGTCAGAATGTGTGGATTACAGAGATCTAAACAAGGCCAGTCCAAAGGATGACTTTCCTTTACCACACATTGACATGCTGGTTGACAGTACAGCGACGTTCAAAGTTTTCTCCTTCATGGATGGAATCTCAGGCTATAATCAGATAAAAATGGCGCCGAAAGACATGGAGAAAACTTCATTCATCACCCCATGGGGCACCTTTTGTTACAAGGTAATGCCGTTCGGTTTGAAGAACCCGGGACAACCTATCAAAGGTCCATGACTACTCTGTTTCATGACATGATACACAAAGAGATACACAATCAGTTCTCACTGATTCTCGGGGCAAGTGGACTCCGAACTATGACGGTCCCTATGTGGTCAAGAAAGCCTTCTCAGGCGGTGCCTTGAGACTCGCAACCATGGATGGAGAAGAATTTGCCTACCCCACAAATGTTGACGTAGTCAAGAAATATTTCGCCTAAATAAATAAAAAAAAAACGTCTCGGTGGATCGAAAACCCGAAAGGGCAGTCCAGGTAAAAACTAGAGACATAAACGAAAATCATCCCGGTGGATTGGAAATCTCCAAAGTACAATCCGTGAAAAAATTAGGGATTAATGGCAAGTAACTACGTCAGACACAGGTAAATCCTCAGCAGCAGTCATGCCATCCATCAGAAAACTCCAGTCAAGTTATCTTCGACAGAAGCTCCGGATGTCCAGAATTCAAAGTCGGTAGAAGGATAACGGTCGTTATGTTTCAATGTAGCCCTTTTCTCGTAAATTACCATTTTCTAAACTTTGTAATGCTCTATGGTATCACGCGCTTGGCTGATTACCATCCTATCAATAAAATTTGAGCCCTTGTGCTTTTGTTTGCAATTCTTATTTGTTTTAGCTTTACAGAATGACATTTTAACATGATAAATGATTCTTGAAATAAAACAAAAATGAATTTACTTGTAAAATTTTTCTGCTTTTAAAATAAAGATGCAATTTCTTTTGACTGTTGAACATCAAAAGAACATCGATCGCTTCTCCGAAGGTGGTTAAGCTTCAAAATGCAGAACCAAAGTATTCCATCTCAAACTAGTACGCTTGAATGAAGGATCAATTGTGTCAGATGTGAATATTCCATCTGACATCCCCGACAGAGTTCTTTCCTCCTAAGCCCGACCTAGATTGTTCCCCGAAGGGACTATCTCTCCTAAGCAAGGCAGAATTGCTATCTTGAACCAAATGGTGCTTCTTCGTCCCCCGCAGTGGTCGAGTATCCAGTCGTGTTCATCTACCGATTTGTATATCGTGTCAGTTTTGTCAGCATATACATACATACATCATGCATTATTGATTTGAATTCACATTCATATTACATCACTATCACTCTAGTCGGTCTTGTCCCCTAGTGATAACAATCCTCTTGTCCATCGAGTTGTCAGTTCTTTCCTCGTCAGGAAGCGAATCAGCTAAGCAATCTCTCCCCAGTTTATTTCTGGGATGAAGTTGGTCCTTGACCACTTTGATAACTTGAACCTCTGAAATACAAGAAAACCTTCGACAAACGTCACTCTTCATCATTGAAGATGATATCTTCGCTTTCCCGGATTAAGGAAAATCCCCAAAGAAAGCCTCGCAATCGAAGACGTTCGGCGACACAACAGTTTCTCCCTGAAAATTTGCTATCAAATGAGGTCACCGACACCTCCAAATTGGATTACATCACATGGCATTTCTCCGAGAAGATCACGAAGAAAAGTATGATGTAATATTCCCAAGAAGAAAGCAGTCTTTCAAGACACTCGTTTTCCCCAGTAGAGTCAACAAATGGCGCCTCCAACAGAGAAGTTTGTACAAACTCTACAGCTCAGACGAATGGTTTCTCCTGCAAGTCTGACATCAAAACTTTGTCCCATCAAATGGCATCTCCCTAGGATAATTCGGCAAGAAGTTTAATGAAAACCGCTACACATAGCATCCCTTGTCAAGAAAGTTTATTGACAAAAGAAACTAAGACCAGTTCCTTGGTAGGAAACCAGGATCGAGGGGAAGTTTACATAAGAAACTAAGACCAGTTCCTTGGTAGGAAACCAGGATCGAGGGCAAGTTTTAATCAGAACTGAGACCAGTTCCTTGGTAGGAAACCAGGATTGAGGAAAAGTTTATTTCAGAAACTAAGACCACCTCCTTGGTAGGAAACCAGGATTGAGGGGCAGTTTGCATCAAAAACTAAGACCAGTTCCTTGGCAGGAAACCATGATCGAGGGGAAGTTTGTTAACGAAGGAAACTTAGACCAGTTTCTTTGCTGATGACTAGGACTGAGGGGAAGTTTTTACCTTTTCTAAGCATCATTGCTTAGCAAAAGAAGATGGATGAGCAAGCTGCCATTCATGACCTCCATCAAAATTTTGGGTATTCTGATATTTAATCCTCTTGTACCCTAAATGCCTGAATACCTTCGCCATTCACACCTTCGGGTCCAAGAAAATTAAATAAAGACATCTGTCATACCCCAAATTTTGACCACTAAGATTCCCCATCATTGTACAAATCATCATCACAATATGGATCTACCATTATGTCTCATTAGTTTCCCCAAAGATGGGTGAGCATTCACTACAATCAAACTTAGGGTTCCAAGCCCTCTCTAAGCACTTAGACAAAGGATCAATCAAGGAATGACATGATCTTCAACTTGTCTAACCATTCAAACACCCATAAGGGATCAACAGGACTCCCACATCAGGAATCAAGCACAAGGTTGCAGCATTCCAAGTGGATTAAGCCTCAAGATCGCCAGTGTCACCAAATTAGGGTTTTGGTCGACTGAGGCCTCCAGATGGAATTTTTCCTCTGGGCAAGAGCCAATGCTTCAAAGCATAACCTAAGATACTCCAACGGACCTCATGGACCCCATCATCAAGTCAATTTAGCCTAAGGGGATGCATTCATCAAAAATCAGGAATTAGGGTTTCTTGACCTAATTCACCCCTAAGTTGACTTTTGGGATAAAACATGAGCCAAGACCTCAAGACATGATTTGAGGGTCTCAAATACACCACATTGATCCATTTTCAACAATTAATTGATCCAAGAAGCTTGATCTACAAGTTTCAATTTCATTAGGACCACAAATAGGGTTTTGAGGGAAAAGTCAACTGTGCCTTTGATTTTTGACCAAGACATGCTCCCAAACCTTGGGACATGATTCAATACACCCTATAACACCTATGAAATCAATTATCAAGTTTTATTTAGGTCAAGGACTTGATTTAATTGAGGACCGCACACTTTGGAATTCATCTGATAAAAAGTCAATTGTGCCCAAAAAGTCAAAGTTTGACTTTTTGATTTTTTGGTCAACCAAGGTTCCTTAACCCTAAAATGATGTTAATGTGTGATTGGAATCATCATTCATCAAGAAAAATCAAAGAAAGTGGGATAACTTGTAAAAGGGGTAACCAACTTCCAAGGATCATAACTTGTGATCCAAGTAACCATTTTGGCTGATCCAAAGACGGATTTGTAGCTCTCATGGCATACTTTAAAAGTGTCAACTACAACTCATTCCAATTCCTCAGGGATTTTAAGTTATGGAATGATCAAAATGGCTGAAAACACAAAAGTGGCATTTTTCCAACACTTAGTGAAATTTTCACTAAGTCAGAATTTGTTTCACTTTTTTCAAAATGTAGGGGCATTTTTCACTTGGATCCAAAAAGTGTCAAGACAAACTATGATCACACATATGTTGTATCATATGAGAGCTTTCCAAAATAGGCAAGAACTCCATCAAATTCCATTTGAGCTAAGAGTTATGACAGTGGCAATATGCCTTGCTGCAACTATCATGGCAAGGCAGATTTATGCAGTTTGCTCGATTTGATCAAATTGTGCAAATGACAAACAAGTTTATCCATCTGAACACCTCATGGGGAGACCAAGGAGGAACAAACACTGATCCATAAGCCTCCCAAGTCTTTGGAACTAAAAGTAGCATGCCAAACCTAAAAAGCCTAAAAAGGGGACAAGATTCCAATTTTGTTTTGGAGCATTCAATTGATGCACCAAGGTGGCATGAACTGAGCCTATTCCAACTGAATGAGTCAAGGATGATCTCTGAACCAAGGGACAATAGGCCTGTGCTCTAACCTCTAGTCAATGGCTAGAGGAGACTTAAGATTCCAAAATGATGCATGTGGCCAATAGCCTGCAGCAGCCACCATTCACTATTGCTTGCAAAACAAACGTGCTCTACTATAAATAGAGCTCATTTGTGCTCAGTTTGAGTACACCAAAGCACTACAACACTTGCTTTCCTCAAAATCTCTTTCTAGGCCAAAATGCCTTCTTTTGCAAGGTAACTCTGAGTTTTTGAGTTAGAGAGCATTTCCAACACAGCTCATGATCCAAACACATCCAATATGTCATATCTAAGCTCTCCAAACTCTCATAAGTGACTTGTAACACCAAAATCTCAAAGTCCCCTCTCAAAATCTCAAAATTGGACTTTTTTTGTATTTTTCAAGCCATGTCTTGATTCAGTCACTTTCAAAACTAGATAAGACCTCAAACACACTCCAAATATCATCCTTGAACTGTCTCAAATGGTTCCCCACATCTGGAACACCATTTGAGAGAGTTGCTATTTTGGCCACTTTTGCCCCTTTTGCAAGAAAGGGCCAGTTTCCATTCCTGAGGTTTCTAGCTGATTCCAATCATCCTAAAAGCTTCTAAGGGATCAATTGAGAGTGTCTAAAGCATCAAATTGTTTTTGGCACAAAAATTTTGGCAGATAGCCCAAAAAGCTCCTAAAGAGGTAAGCATCACAACTTGAACTCTTTGAAATATGCATTGCTTTGAAGTCCACTGATCATACACATCTCATACATGTTATATATGTTGTGTTTGGACCAATTCATCATGTAATTCATGCCTGTAACAAGAGGTAGCATAGAAAATGCAATTATAGGCCTATTTCAAGAACACTATCGGGTTTTGAAATAGGAGTCTCATCTGAAAAAACCACCACCACCATTGGATTCCTTGTGAAATTCTAGGCCAGATGCATATAAATTTTGTCCCAATCCATGGAGAAATGAGAAAGTTACAAGCTTCACGTTTTTGGCCAAAATCTTGCCTTGCCTTGCCTTGGCCAGGCAAAAAACCAAGCATACCTCATATATTCATGGGGTGGTTTTGATACACGGATTATCACCACCCCAGTGGTAGAAGGCGCACGCTGCAACCTAGAGGTCTGGGGTTCGAATCCCCCTCGCCCCAGACCCCTTTTTAATGCTTTTTTCCATTTTCTATTATTTTTCATATTATTTATAATGATTTGGAAAATTAATAACTCTCTCAATTTTAATTATTTTTTATTGGTTCTTTTTGCAAAAAAATCACAAAAATGTTGAAATATTTTATTCCACAAAAAAATCAAATTTATATTATTTATTTTATATAGTTAGTATTTTTGTGAATAAATTCATTTTTATTGTTTTAAACATTTTAAAAGTGAATATTTATCTTGAAAATCAAAACCAAATGAGATCTAAATCATCTTGTGATTAAAACCTCATTTTTCAAACCTTAAACAAAAATCATTTTATTAAAAAAAAACCTTAAACAAATATTTAAACTTATTTGGTATTTTTATCATTTTATTGATTTTCTTTAAATAATTACTTTTAAAGAAAAATAAAATTAGGGTTTCTTTTATTTTCAACCCTCGCCAATCTTTTTCAAACACTCATGGGCTCTAATAGAGTGTAAGACCCATCCCCTTTGTAAATACATAGCTTTTTGGGCCTCACATATTGTATAAGTCCCTCTGTACATTTTCAAAACAACGGCGCGATCGTCGCCTTTTCAAAATCATCTGGGCTTCTCCTTGAGCTATAAGTCTCATCTTTGTTCATTTTCAAAATATTTGGGCCTCTAATAGAGTGTAAGACCCAACCCTCTTTTGTACATAAATTATTTTGGGCCTCATTCATTGTATAAGTCCCGATACAATTTTCAGATCAACGGTGCCATCGTTGTTTTCATCTGGGCCTACCCTCGTGTTGTAAGTCCCGTTTCTTTTCTTTAAATAATCTTTGGGTCTCTAATGGAGTGTAAGACCCATACCTTTGTACAGAAAACCATTTTGGGGCCTCAGACATTGTATAAATCCCCCAGCAGTATTCAAAATGACGGTGCGATCACTGTCTTTCATCTGGGCCTCTCCCTTGAGCTGTAAGCCCCAACAATCTTTTCAAAGCACTTCCTCCTTTGATTTTGAATTCAAATATATGTTGTCATACAAAATTTCTTTGATTTCTTTGAACAACTAACATTACAGCATGGAAGCTCTACAACGGGTAAGTGTTTATCCGCTTTCATTTACTGCTTTCATATGTATATAACTGTATTGTGGGGCTGCTTCACTGTAAGTCTTCTTTCATTCTTTTAATACATGTCATATATATATAACTGTATTGTGGGGCTGCTTCATTGTATGTCTTCTTTCATATCCTTTTACATACTTGTCATATATCTACTGTATATATACTAGTATAGTTATTTAGAGTTCCCCGGCAACTAGGTCTAGAACTAGGTAAAGCCAGTTTGGTCACTCTTAAATACAATTAATCATAGATCCCCATAGGATTTCCAGATACAGTCTTCCCTTCTCTTAGGGTTAAACAATATGGAACAAAGAGAAAGGCGGTATTCTCGGTGAACCTTTTCTCAGACTGTCACCCCTAGAAATTGTCAAAGAAATTCTACTCCCCAGAGTTGATCTATTCTCAGTGAATAACATCTCTTGAGTTTCTCCAAACCTCAGAACTTTCACTAAATGATCTATTCTCGGTGAATAGCATTTCTTAAACTTTTCTTGGTTTGGGACCCACAGGGTTCCTAAAAGCATCCCCGCCTCCTCTTGGGCTTTGTACAAGGACCCTTCGGCTTCTTAAAAGTTCTCACGCCTTCTCTTGGGCTTTATACAAGGACCCTAAAGACATCCTAAAGGTATAGGACAGAACTTAGTCATCCTTTGTTAGAGCTATCTTTCTAAAAGGAGTTACCAAAGCCCTCAGACCAATTTTAGGGTTGATACTCATCCCTTAAATGAGTCGGCCTCCTCTTGGGCATCATACAAAAGATAAAACTATTCCACACCGGTAGACTTGGACAGTCTAATCCCCTTGAGTCTAAAAGACATTCTCAAGTTCACTACAAAGCATAGGAGAAACCCCGGATTCTGGATTAATCTCCAGCAAGAGTTAAGACTTGTGGGTTCTAAAACCCCTGTCCATCTCCTAAAAGTTCCCCAACTAGGGTCATTTTATCATCACCTAACACTATCCCAAAATAGAACCTCAAGGTCTCTGATCTATCAACTCTCATGCATTTCCCTACAAGAGCTGATTTCCCCATTTTGGACATGCCTCAGGATCTCAAGAGTCCCCTGCAGAAGTTAGCCTCCTCTTAGGCTTTGTATAATGATTAGCCTCCTCTTAGGCTTTGTATAATGATCAGCCTCCTCTTGGGCTTTGTACAATGATTCTCCCCATCGGAGCTAACCTTTTCAAATTCTCTTGTTGAGTCAATAATCTTTTCAGACTCTCTTGTTGCATAGAAGGGGTACACAGCATGTGATCATTCCTCCGCCATGCAAATCTCTTAAGTATACAGAGTGGTAAGCATTTGCGAGCAAGGTAGGTACAGGGTTTCCAATCAAAAATATCTTAATAGCGTTGATATCAACGAAATTATCAATGTTGGGAAACAGAAATAACCCGTAAGAGAGCAAAGCAAAGATGCTTTCGAAAGCAGACACATTCCCTATACTAGAAAAGTACATGGCTTTCTTTATCAAAAACTGGGCTGGCAAACCTTGGATACCACCCTTAATGATCATGTGAGTCCTGACTTTTGACTCGTCCAAATAAATTTCTCTTGCAATGGTTTGATCTTTTGGAATTTCTTCCAATCTAGAAAAGGAAGCTTGGTTAGTGATAGGTAAATCAGTCAGGTGAGAGTATTCCTCCAGTGTTGGTGCTAGTTGATAATCCGGGAATGTGAAACAGGGATAGAACGGATCGTAGAACTGGATTAGCGTAGACAGGATTCCTTCAACTACATGGACCCTTAATAGAGACAGCAGTCCTCCGTACTTAGCTCTGAAAGCATCAAGATTGGTGATCATCCTTGCCAACCCTCTTGAATCCTCTAATTTTGGAACTTTGAAGGTGTACTTGTGAGCCTTCCTTCTACCGAAATCCATAACGCAATCTTTTTCTCCGACATTTGTAATCATTGTCTTAGTTTAATTTGAAAAAGAGAGACTAGAAGAGAAAAAGTTTTTTGTTTCAATGTTTTTTAGATGAAATGAATGCATGGATACAGCACACAAAAACATAGAAAAAACATGGGGTCAAAGGGTCGGTGTCATGAAGTCAAGGCTCTACCCATCCCCAGAGGTTATACTGATGATTTTTTGTACCTGTCCGCATAATCATTGACCCCTCTTGGGATAACAACAGCAGGCTGGAATCACCCGAGGGAGCTGATGTATCTTAGAGTAATCTCAAATGAGGGTAGTATCGCGTGACAACTATTTCCGATAGCTTCCGCACTAAAAAATAGTAACATGGTCTTAGTCTAATAAAATCCTCAATTTCATGGACGGCCCAATCAAACAATCTGCTTTCAACAACCGAAGTCGTATAGGCATTGAATCCGCAAATGGTGTCTCTACTGATTCGATGGTCTACCGGGACCTCTTATTCGGGAGTCACTCCCGGTAAGATTACCCGTCTCGTGCCATCACTTATCTTAGGTGTATACTTAATATTTCCAGATGCGGCATCACTCGCAGTCTCATTAGCAGAAAAATAAACACGGATATCATTTAGGAAAAGCAATATATATATTTATCCTAAAACTAACATCCTAGACCTCTTAAGAGCTATAATAATCCTAGCCTTAAAAAATAAAATGACTCCCCAGCAGAGTCGCCATTTTACTATGGATATGGGGATGATGATGACTAAAACAGATCCTTATGATATGACTCCCCAGCAGAGTCGCCATTTTCTGTGGAAAATGGAGACGATGATGACTAAAACAGATCCTTATGATAAAGATTTCTTCCCCAGCAGAGTCGCCATTTTTCTGTAGCGAGCGATTTTTGTTGGCGACGCGACCGCCTTATCGCTGGAATTCGTCCTCCTCCCGGAGGAAATGGGGTGCTACTTTCTGATTTCTTATTTATCCCATGAAGCTGGAAGGGAAAGGGAAGCTATCTAAAACTAACCTTGCACGCGAATGTTTAACTGAACAAACTCTTTAAAGAGATTGGGGGTCCGGGGTCAGGTTATACAATGGGTAGTTGTCAGGTACCCATCCTATATGTGGTTATCCACAGGATATTAGCTTTAGGGTTTCGCTTTATAATTGATGGTGTTTATCTGTTATTGGGTTGGGAAAGTTTCTTGGGAAAGATGAGAGAGGCTGAGTTTTGGTTGATGTTTTTGGTAAGGTGCTGGACCTAAGTTTTGATTGATGTATGAATGCACTGGACCTAGAGTTTTTTATTGGTATGCTCGCTAAGAGTTTGCAATCTTATGCCTACGTATTCGCGTTTAAATGAAACAGGGAAATCAGAGCAATCGTAGTTCCTCCTATTCTAAGGGAGGAAAAAGATATTTGGTGTCTTGTTCAAATCCCAAGATTGAAGCTAAAAGGTTGAGTATTTGTGTCTTGTTCAAAGCCCAAGATTGAGGCTAAAATGTTTGATTTAGAGAGAATTTGTCACCTCTAAAGAGGGATTGTTGATTTTTGTGTGCCTTGACCGAAGCCCAAGGTTGAAGCTAAGAGGTTGATTGACTCCACTGGGGAAGTCCTTATACGAAACCTAAGAGGAGGCTAAGAAAGACTGACTCAACAAGAGAGTGTATATATGTATCTTGTACAAAGCCCAAGATTGAGGCAAAAGAGACAGACTCTTTGGCGATATCATTATACAACGCCTAAGAGGAGGCTAAAAGTTTGACTTTTATGGGGAAAACATCCTTTCTGTCTTGTACAAAGCCCAAGATTTGAGGCTAAAAGGGATTTTTGACTCCGCAGGGGAGTTTTGTATGTGTCTCATACAAAGCCCAAGATAGAGGCTGAAATGAGTTTAATTGACTCTGGTGAGGGTATTTTAAGTGTCTTATACAAAGCCCAAGATTGAGGCTAAAATGAGTTTGACTCTGCTGGAGAGTATTATCTGTCTTGTACAAAGCCCAAGATTGAGGCTGAAGAGATTGACTATACTTAGGGAAATTTATATGGTGTCATGTACAAAGCCCAAGATTGAGGCTGAAAGGGTTTGACTCAACAAGATAGTGCTTTAATCTGTCATGTACAAAGCCCAGGATTGTGGCTGAACAAGTTGGAGAAAGCCTAAGAGTAGGTTACCTTTACTAGGGGGTGAGTCATTATATAAAGCCTAAGAGGAGGCTATTGACCCAACAAGAGGGTGTTTTTTATTTATCTCGTACAAAGCCAGAGGTAGAGGCTAAAAGGGTTGACTCAACAAGAGAGTACTAAAAGATGATTGACTCAACAAGAGAGTCTGTAAGAGTGATTGACTCAACAAGAGAGTCTGCAAGGGTGATTGACTCAACAAGAGAGTCTGAAAAGGTTATTGACTCAACAAGAATGTCTGAAAAGGTTAGCTCCGCTGGGGAGACTCATTGTACAAACCCCAAGAGGAGGTTGAATATGATGAGGAAAAATCATTATACGAAGCCTAAGAGGAGGCTAACTTCTGCAGGGGACTCTTGAGATCCCGAGGCATGTCAAAAATGGGGAAATCAACTCTTGCAGGGAAATGTAGGAGAGTTGGTAGATCAGAGACCTTGAGGTTCTGTTTTGGGATAGTGTTATATGATGATAAACTGACCCTAGTTGGGGAACTGGACAGGGTTTTAGAACCCACAAGTTTTAACTCTTGCTGGAGATTAATCCAGAATCCGGGGTTTCTCCTATGCTTTGTAGGGAACTTGAGAATGTCTTTGAGACTCAAGGGGATTAGACTGTCCAAGTCTATTGGTGTGGAAGAGTTTTATCTTTTGTATGATGCCCAAGAGGAGGCCGACTAGTTTAAGGGATGAGTATCAACCCTAAAATTGGTCTGAGGGATTTTGTGACTCCTTTTAGAAAGACAACTCTAACAAAGGATGACTAAGTTCTGTCCTATACCTTTAGGAGGTCTTTAGGGTCCTTGTATGAAGCACGAGAGAAGGTGTGAGAACTTTTACGAAGCCGATGGGTCCTTGTACAAAGCCCAAGAGGAGGCGAGGATGCTTTTAGGAAGCCTGTGGGTCCCAAACCAAGAAAAGTTCACGAAATGTTATTCACTGAGAATAGATCATTTAATGAAAGTTCTTGAAAGTTGAAAAAATGCTATTCACCAAGAATAGATCATTTAGTGAAAGTTCTGAGGTTTGGAGAAACTCAAGAGATATTATTCACCGAGAATAGATCAACTCTGGGGAGTAGAATTTCTTTGACAATTTCTAGTGTGACAGTCTGAGGAAGGGTTTACGAAGAATTCTGCCTTTCTCATTTCCATATTGTTCAAGCCCAAGAGGAGGCAAGACTGTATCTGGAAGTCCTAGGGGGGTCTAGTTTTGACAATATTTAAGAGTGACCAAACGGGCTTTACCTAGTTCTAGACCTAGTTGCCGGGGAAAACTCTAAATAACCATACTAGTATATATACAGCTGATATATGACAAGTATGTAAAAGGATATGAAAGAAGACTTACAGTGAAGCAGCCCCACAATACAGTTATATATATATATATATGACTTATATTAAAAGAGTGAAAGAAGACTTACAGTGAAGCAGCCCCACAATACATTAATATATATATTAAAGCAAGTAAATGAAAGCGGATAAAACTTACCGGTGCGTAAGTTTCCATGCTGTAATGTTCGTTGTTCAAAGAAATCAAAGAAAGTTTTGATGACAACACATATTTGAATTCAAAATCAAAGGAGAAAGTGCTTTGAAAAGATTGTTGGGGCTTACAGCTCAAGGGAGAGGCCCAGATGATAGACAGTGATCGTACCGTCGTTTTGAATACTGTTGGGGGACTTATACAGTATCTGAGGCCCAAAATGGTTTTCTGTACAAAGGTATGGGTCTTACACTCCATTAGAGGCCCAAAGATCATTTAAAGAAACGAAATGGGACTTACAACACGGGGGTAGGCCCAGATTGGTTTTTGTTTTGAAATGGCGATCGCGCCGAGATTTTTTTAACGCAGAGGGACTTATACAATGTCTGAGGCCCTAAAAGGTTTGGGTTAAAAAGGGATTGGGTCTTACACTCTATTAGAGGCCCAAGAGTTTATTTTATACAAAAGAAAATGGGGCTTACAACTCAAAGAGAGGCCCAGATGAAAACAACGATCGCACCGTTGATCTGAAAATTGTATCGGGACTTATACAATGACTGAGGCCCAAAATTATTTATGTACAAAAGAGGGTTGGGTCTTACACTTTATTAGAGGCCCATGAGTGTTTGAAAAAGATTGGTGAGGGTTGAATTAATAAAAACCCTACTTTTGTTTAAAAATTAATAAAAATCATTGAAAACATGTGAAAAGTGAGTGGTGATCTTGGATCAATGCTTTAAAAATCATGTTTTTATCCACAAAATGATTGAAAATCAATTAAGTTTGGAAAATCAAGAAAGAAAAAATATTTTAAATGTTAAAAACAAATAAAAATTAATTCTTTTGCAAAAATATCAAGTATATGAAATAAATAATATTTTTGGGAATTTTTGGTAAAATAAAATATTTTATCATTTTTGTGAATTATTAAAAAAAGAATCAACTCAAATTCATTAAAATTCAGAGAGAAATTAATTTTTTAATCAATTAAATAAAATCACAAAAATTCAAATATTCAAATATTTGAAAATGGGCACCAAGAACACCTTGGTCTTGCCCGCGTGCGCTGTTCTTGGCTGATTTGCGTTTTCTCATCAATCTCACTGAATACTTGATGAAATCACATAATCCACATATCAATCTGCTCGTTTTCCACTCACGATCTTGTCTATGGTCTTTAATTTCATTTATTTTAAGCATGGAATAAGAAATCAAGAGAAACCTTAAGAACCCTAAGTTCTGCATGAAGGTTCAAAAATTCCACACACGATTCATACAAGGCAAGTAATAGAGGGGAAACATTCTATGCATGATTATGAACATTTGGCAAAAGTATTGTGCGAGGAAATATGCATAGATTAAGAGATGACCAAGTTTAGGCTTACTTGAAGGTCGTGGCAGCAAGAGCAATTTTATTTTTGAGTTGGAGGTGTTACAGATGAGTTGTGATGATCTGGACAACTTCCCTACACCATATGGAGTGTGTTTGGATGCTTGGACTTGATTAGAAATGCTTGGATCACTTCATGGCATCTCAGCTGCATATAGGCCTCAAGTGGATTTGGAGCGTTGTGATTTTGGTGTTCAAGATGGCTGGAAGTGGTTTGATCAGCTCAGGTATGATGTATATGAGGTGTTAGAGCAATTGGTTTGAGTGGAATTTCTCTCTACTAAAAAATTCGATAGTGACTTGCTAAGAAAGGCATTTTTGAGAGTGAGAGGATGATTTTGAGAAAGGCAAGTGTTATAGGCCTTTGGTGTACTCAAACTGACCACATTGGAGCTCTATTTATAGTAGAGTAAGTTTTTTTTTGCAAGGAATAGGGTATGGCAACTGGTACAGGTCTGTGGCCAATTGTATCACTTTGGAATCTCAAGTCTCCTCTAGCCATTGACTTGAGATTAGAGCACAGGCCTATGGTCCCCTGATTCAAGGATAAGGCATGACTGAAGTGTTCATCTTTGCTCTGATACATGCCACCTCTAAGCATCCATTGAATTCTCCAAAACAAAATTGGAGTCTTGAAGCATCTTTGGCTTTTTAGGTTTGGCATGCTACTTGTAGTTCCAAAGACTTGGGAGGCTCATGGATCAGTGTTTGTCCCTCCTTGGTCTCCCCCTGAGGTGTTTAAAAGGATAGACTTGTTTGTCATTTGCACAAATTGATCAAATCGAGCCATTGTGCACAAAGCTGCCTTGTTATGACAGTTGCAGCAAGGTATGTTGCAGCTGTCATAACTCATGGCTCAAGTGGAATTTGATGGAGTTCTTGGCCATTTTGGAAAGCTCTCATATGATACAACATATGTGTGATCATAGTTTGTCTTGACACTTTTTGAATCCAAGTGAAAAATGCCCCTACATTTTGAAAAAAGTGAAACAGATTCTGACTTAGTGAAAATTTAACTAAGTGTTGGAAAAAGTGGCATTTTCATGTTTTTGTCATTTTGGTCACTCCATAACTAAAAATCCATGAGGAATTGGAATGAGCTGTAGTTGAAGCTTTTAAAGTATGCCATGAGATCTACAAATCCATCCTTGGATCATCCAAAATGGTTGCTTGGATCTCAAGTTATGATCCTTGGAAGTTGGTACCCTAACCACTTTGTTCAATAACTTAGAAAAATTCTAAATTTTTTATGGTTACCCCTTTTACGAGTTAACCCATTTTCTTTGCTTTTTCTTGATGAATGATGATTCCAATCACACATTAACATCATTTTAGGGTTAAGGGACCTTGGTGGACCAAAAAATAAAAAAGTCAAACTTTAAAGTTTTGTATAGTTGACTTTTCTAGCAGATGAAATCCAAACTGTACGATCCTCTATGAAATCAAGTCCTTGACCTAAATCAAACTTAATGGATGGATTCCATAGGTGTTATAGGGTGTATTGACTCATGTCCCAAAGTTTGGGAGCATGTCTTGGTCAAAAGTCAAAAGTACAGTTGACTTTTTCTTCAAAACCCTAATTGTGGTCCAGATGAAAATGAAACTTATGAACCAAGCTTTTGGGATCAATCCATTGCTGCAAATGGATCAATGTAGTGTATTGGAGACCCTCAAATCATGTCTTGAGGTTTTTACTCATGCTTTGTCCCAAAAGTCAACTTAGGGGTGAATTAGGTCAAGAAACCCTAATTCCTGATTTTGGATGTATGCATCCCCTGAGGCTAAATTGACTTGATAATTGGGTTCATGAGGTCCCTTGGAGTATCTTGGGTTATACTTTGAAGCATTAGCTCATGCTTAGATGAAAATTTCCATCTGGAGGCCTTAGTCGACCAAAACCCTAATTTGGTGACACTGTCTATCTTGAGGCTTGATCCACTTGGAATGTTGCAACCTTGTGCTTAATCCTTGATGTGGGAGTCCTCTTGATCCCTTATGGGTGTTTGAGAGGTAATACAAGTTGAAGATCATGCCATTCCTTGATTGATCCTTTGTTTAAGTGCTCAGAGAGGGCTTGAAACCCTAATCTTGATTGTAGTGAATGCTCACCCATCTTTGGGGAGACTGATAAGTGTGATGGTTCATCCATATTGTGATGGTGATTTGTTCAATGATGGGGAATCTTAGTTGTCAAAATTTGGGGTATGACAAATTCCTCTGAGCCTTCATTAGACTATGAGGAATAAAACTCCCAAGTAGAGTCAAACTCTTTTCCGCCTCCATCTTGGGCTTGGTACAAGATAGATAACACTCTCCAGCAGAGTCAAATCCCTTTAGCATCAATCTTGAGCTTTGTATAAGATAGATAAAATGATTTCCCATTTTAGCCTCCTCTTAGGCTTTGTGTAATGATATCCCCAAAGATTCAGTCTCTTTTAGCCTCAGTCTTGGGCTTTGTACAAGACACAAACGTATAACACTCTCTTGTTGAGTCAGTTATTTTCAGCCTCCTCTTAGACTTTGTATAAAGACTTCCCCAGTGGAGTCAATCAATCTCTTAGCTTCTACCTTGGGCTTCGATCAAGGCACACAAAAGTCAACAATCCCTCTTTAGAGATGACAAATTCTCTCTCAAATAAACCTTTTAGATTCAATCTTGGGCTTTGAACAAGACACAAAATACTCCTTTTATCCTCTGTCTCGGGCTTTGAACGAGACACCAAAACATGTCTTTCCTCCCTTAGAATAGGAGGAGCTACGATTGCTCTGATTTCCCTGTTTCGTTTAAACGGGAATACGTAGGCATAAGATTGCAAAATCTTAGCGAGCATACCAATAAAAAAAACTCTAGGTCCAGTATCTTCATACTAATCAAAACTTAGGTCCGACACCTTACCAAAAACATCAACCAAAACTCAGTCTCTCTCTCATCTTTCCCAAGAAACTTTCCCAACCCATTACCAGATAAACACCATCAATTATAAAGCGAAACATAATGCTAATATCCTGTGGATAACCACATATAGGATGGGTAATTGACAACTACACATTGTATAACCTGACCACGGACCCCCCAATCTCTTTTAAGCGTTTGCTCAGTTAAACATTCGCGTGCAAGGTTAGTTTGAGATAGCTTCCCTTTCCCTTCCAGTTTCATGGGATAAATAAGAAATCAGAAAGTAGCACCCCTTTCTCCTTGAGGAGGAAAACCCCATTCCAGCGATAAGGTGGTCGCGTCACTGACAAAAATCGCTCGCTACAATATGGGTACCTTGAGGTGTTACAATGATTGCCCCAATTCCGTTTCCATAAGTGTTGATGGCTCCGTCGAATATTAATCCCCATTGGGAATCTGGTTCTGGCCCTTCGCTGGGTAGCAGTTCATCGCAATCTTTCATTTTTAAGTACATGACATCTTCATCTAGGAAGTCAAATCCGACTGATTCCTGATCGTCAATCGGTTGGTGAGCCAAATAATCGACTAAAATACTTCCTTTGAAGGCTTTTTGAGCTTGATACTCGATGTCGTATTCCGATAATAACATCTTCCAACGGGCAATCCTTCCCGTAAGAGGAGGCTTTTCAAAGACGTACTTGATCGGATCCATTTCGAAGATTAACCAAGTAGTGTGACAAATCATGTACTAGCAAAGACGTTTGGCTGCCCAAGCCAGAGCGCAGCAAGTTTTCTCGAGCATAGTGTACCGAGTTTCACAAACTGTGAACGTCTTGCTTAAGTAGTAAATGGCAGACTCTTTTCTTTTTGCCACGTCTTGTTAACCAAGTACACAGCCCATGGAGTCTTCCAAGACTGTTAAGTAGATGATCAGTGGTCTTCCTTCCACTAGAGGAGACAGAATCGGTGGATTCAATAGATATTCTTCGATATTGTCGAAAGCTTTTTGGTAGTCTTCAGTCCATACGCAGCTTTGATTCTTTCTGAGTATTTTGAAGATCGGCGTACATGTCGCAGTCATGAGGGATATGAATCTAGAGATGTAATTCAGACGTCCCAAAAATACTCCAACCTGTTTTTTAGTCTTTGGAGAAGGAATTTCTTGAATGGCCTTAACCTTGTCAAGATTAACCTCAATTCCTTTCTGGATGACGATGAATCCCAAGAGTTTTCCTAAACGAACACCGAACGTGCACTTGTTGGGATTCAAGCGGAGTTTATATTTTCTCAGACGCTCGAATAGCTTTGACAGGTGTTCCATATGTTCTTCTTCTGTTTTAGATTTGGCAATCATGTCATCGACATACACTTCAATTTATTTGTGCATCATGTCATGAAACAGTGTTGTCATGGCCCTTTGATAGGTTGCCTCCGCGCTCTTCAAACCGAACAACATTACCTTGTAACAAAAGGTGCCCCATGGGGTGATGAATAAAGTTTTCTCCATGTCTTCCGACGCCATTTTGATTTGATTATAGCCCGAGAATCCATCCATGAAGGAGAAGGCTTTGAATTTTGTTGTGCTATCTACCAGCATGTCAATGTGTGCCAAGGGGAAGTCGTCCTTTGGACTTGCTTTGTTCAGATCCCTGTAGTCTACACACATTCTGACTTTTTCGTCCTTTATCGGAACTAGTACTATGTTGGCTAACCATTGAGGATATTCTGAGGTGGCGAGCAAACCTGCGTCAATTTGCTTCTGTACTTCCTCCTTAATGTTAATGGCCATATCTGGATGAGTCCTTCTCAGTCTTTGTTTTACTGGAGGACATTCCGTTTTCAGCGGTAAGTGATGTTCCACGATGCGGGTATCCAACCCTGGAATGTCCTGATAGGACCAAGCAAATACATCTAGAAACTCTTTGAGAAGTTTTATCAAGTCTTCTCTGACAGTTGGACTGAGCAGTGCTCCAATCTTAACTTCTTCCCTTTCTTCCTTTGAACTCAAATTGACCGTTTCCAACGGCTCTTTGTAAGGCTCAATAGGCCGTTCCTCTTGTCTGAGTAGTCGGGAGATCTCTTCAGGAATTTCTTCGTTCTCTTCTTCTTCTACTTCAAATACCGGGAATTCAAATTTGGGAGAAGGCATTGGATCGTATGTTTCAATGTGGTTTAAAGCAAGCAAATCGCATGACGTGATGATTCGTTTTAGAAAAGACAGAGAGAATGCAAGAGTGTGTGCAGTGTATTTTTCTGAAAAATGCTTGTTTTTATTTTGGGTTGTTTTTAGGATTACCATTTTCTGAACAAAAAACGAAAAGTGAAAACAGCAATAAATGCGGGAATTCAGAATGACATTGTTTATTCATGATTTGTCGATTCTTGAAACACAACCCTATAAATCAAAACTCTGTCGCTTTGGGTGAAGCGAAGAGGGATATTTACGGAAAGGTGAGCCCTACAAAAACATTTGTTTCACCTGGGCAAGGTGAAAGGTTAAAATAAAGATGGTAATTACTTAGACTTATGGACGACTTTCGGGACATCGACAACAACCCAGTGGCGACGAACTCCTCTGTGAATCACAAAGTCTGATACTTCCCTTCTTGGTTTGTCTTCAGAAATGGCGTTGATTTCTAGTGGAGTAGGATCATTGGAGTCTTCTTCCCATGCAGAGTTGTCATAAATGAAATCTTTTGCTGTATTTTCCATGGTGTTTTCACTCTAAAGGGAAACTCCCCAACCAGTTGGCTGGATGTCCACATGTCGGATGCGAGAGCTTTTGGGAGTGGTGTATTTGACTAGGAAGTTGTACTTGCCACTCAGCTGTCCCAAGGTGTCCCATGTTTCTGTGGGAATAGATGACTCATCTTCCTCATTGACGTTGATTTTAGGAAATGCATAGTTAATGAATTTTTGTCCTGCAAACTTTGCAAATTCATCACCATGGTGTCGGACATTTTCGGAATGTCCTGAGTAATGATTCCATGACTCTGTGGGGACATGGGTATTCTTTTCAATACTACTCAGCTGATAGGCATCCTCCGACTGACTCTTTTTCCCCAAGTCTTCAGTGTACGGCTTCCAGATAGGCAAGTCATCCAGGGGATCATAGCCACAGTTGTCTTTCATTAGATTGTCTTCCTCTAATGAATTAGGTGGAGTACGACATCCTTCAGGATCACAATCTCCATAGATCATCCAGACGACTGACCTTGGTATATATCTCGGGCTCTGCTTGGGAAAATAGAATGGCATGTGTGTTTCTTCCTGAGACATATAACCGTTATGGTTAAGGTAAGATTTCCACTCTTCATCCATATCGGAGTAAACGTTCCCATCGATGGTGTGTACTTCTTGAGACACTAGGTGGAGGAAGCCTCCACTGTGGAAGAAATCCTGAATGGGATGAAAAATTTTTTCCTTTTGTGTAGTCTGAGTACAGGTCGAAGAAAAACCAAGACCTTTTCTTGTCTTATTATCTGTGGGAGTTACAATATGTCCTCATCCTTTTATGTCATTACTCCCGATCACTTCGAGAGCATCCTTGTATGAGAAAATCGATGTCCCTTTTTCTGGTCAATTCTCATTGCTCACCGAGAGTTCTTGGGACTGGGTTCCAACAAACTCTTCTGGTTCTACACAGGAGAATGATGATAAGTTGCTCACAATTAAGGCTTGCTCTCCACAAACTATGACTAACTTGTCATTCTTGACGAACTTCAGCTTCTGGTGAAGTGTCGAAGTGACTGCCCCAGCTTCGTGTATCCAAGGTCTTCCTAATAAATAGTTGTATGCTGTCTGGATGTCCATGACCTGGAAAGTGACTTGGAAAGTGTGAGGAACGATGGTTATGGGAAGATTGACTTCGCCGATAACTGTTTTTCTAGATCTGTCAAAGGCTTTGACGATGATCTCACTGCCTATCATCGGAGTTCCTTGAAACGATAGTCGTACCAAAATAGATTTTGGCATAACATTTAAAGATGATCCTGTGTCTACCAGTACACTGGCTAAAACATCGTCTTGGAAGTTGACTGTAATGTTAAGCGCCATATTATGATTCTTGCCTTCTTCTGGCAGTTCTTCATCACTGAATCCTAAGTTGTTACAGGAAGTGATGTTGGAGATGATGCTATCAAATTGTCCTACCGTCACATCTTGTTCCACAAAGGCTTGTTCTAAGACCTTCTATAGAGCTTCCCTGTGAGCTTCTGAACTAAGCAGGAGAGATAGTACAGAGATTCGAGACAAAGTTTGCATCAATTGGTCCACAATGTTGTACTCGCTTTTCTGGATGAGCTTCAGCATCTCATCGTTGTTCTTTACAAGCTCTGGATTACTGGATTGACCGACTTGTTGATTAGGAACTTCCGTTTGAGGATCCTTTTCTTTGACAGGTTCTACAACTCCTCTGTTGAAGATCCGACCGCTCCGGGTAACTCGACTAATGTCGGCAATGTTCACGATGAAGGGTAATGGAGTTTCTTTTCCATTTTCGATGGTCGTTGCACCATACTTGTAAGGGATAGCCTTATCTGACTTGTACGGTATTGGACCTGGGAGGTAGATAACCACGGGGACTTTTTGGTTTTTCTGACCATCATAGACAACCTCGATCAGTTCCTGGTTGGGAACTTTTCTACTATCAAGAGGGATCTTCGATTTGTTGAGTAGAGGAATTATGGCACAAATATCCTTGGTTATTCCACGATCGGAGATTATGACAGTGTTTTTGTTTTGACTAGGGAGGTAGTCTTGTATCATGTTGATCGACCCAGAACTTGAACATGGTCGAATCTCTTTCCGGTCCAACTTATTTTGGAGGGCTGCTTGTATGAGATAACATCCTTGGTTATTTTTCGAGCATACTCTACAGTGCTCATAATTGTGCGGTGGTACCAGACCATACCCGCTTTGTATACAGTGTATCTTTATGAGATCTATTTCTATTGAGCGAATATCACGACTTTGATGTCTACCAGGATTCCCATCAGTCATGTCAATCTGTTGTGTGTCTTCATCCAAGTAGATTGGAAGCCACCAGTGGTCCAGCAGATGTTGAAGTGTTCTTTGCACAAGCGCACACCCTTGGTCGTCTTCACGACATTCTTTACAGTCTAGATAATCATGTGAAGCCAGAAAACCGAGTTTGGCCTGCTTAGCATGTAATTCCCCTAAATTGGTATTTATTAGGCGTATGTCAAAGATTTGAACCATATTGACTTGATACTCATTTCTTTCATGGTAGTCTTGGATCCATCTGTGACCCATTTAACGTTGGAGATCCTCTTGTATAAAAGGGCATCCCTGATTGTCTGTTGAGTAGATTGGACAAGCGTTGTAATCGTGTCGTGGCAGATTATAATACTGACTTTGTCTCAAATTCATCGCCACTAAGTTGACGTTCATTGCACGGATGTCGTGGTTCTGAACAATGTTGGGATGTGTGTAGCACCCCAAAATTTGCCCTCCTTACTTTATTACTAACTGGCTTATGTTTCATTGTATTTTTGCATTATCATGTGTGCATATCATTGGTTCTTAGCATGGGGTCAAGGTGCCTGAGGCAGTTCTTCAAAGGGTCAAGCAAGAGTCCTTGTATTGTCCAAGAGAGCTCAGGTGGATCACTCTCCTAACCAGTGCAGAAATCAGGGTTTTGAGATTCTTGGGTTTATTGCTCCAATGGGCAAGCTTCTTGGATTTTTATCATCACCAAATGGCATATCTTATTTTTGTTGGAGAGGATACACATCATATTCAGAGGAATTTGGATTTGGAGACTGTGCTATTTCCTCCTAGACTGAGGGTACCAAGATTAGGGTTTGCTATAAAGTCAGTTTATTTCAGATTTTTTTGGGCAAGACTAGATTCCATGGTATTCCTTGGGTCCCTAAGTATCTAGGAATGGAAGATCGTCCATCAGTTTGGTTGATGAGAAGT
The DNA here is from genome assembly GCA_022829125.1 of Lathyrus tuberosus. Taxonomy (NCBI): domain Eukaryota; kingdom Viridiplantae; phylum Streptophyta; class Magnoliopsida; order Fabales; family Fabaceae; genus Lathyrus; species Lathyrus tuberosus. Next base: position 2,015,048 of record JALAZF010000383.1, on the reverse strand, counting down.
TCAATTGGCCAATGGATCCGGAATCAGGAGAATTGGGGAAAAGTCAGCAGTGAGAGGGGAAGTCAACTGTGAATTCTTGAGGTTCTCTTCAGGGTTTTCAAGGTCTCACATCCTCATATGGTCTTCAAGATTCAAATTTCATACCAGTTATCAAGAACCAAGGGTTGGTACAAAAGTTACTAAATATGGAAATGACCTATAATTTGAAAGTTTCCTTTTTGGGCAAGTCCTTACACTACATTCAACTTGACTTTTCATCATCAAAGAAGCTTCAAATGAATTTCCCTTAAACATGAAAGTTGAAGATCTTTTTCTCCCCTTTCCAACAAGTACTAGTTGGTCTCCATATCATTTGTGAAACTCAAGTTATGATCAAAAGAAGGCAAAGTGGTTTTTAGGGTTCCATTTTCACAACTTTTGCATTTTTGGGACATAGTGACCTATATTTGGTTCCATTGCTTCAAGCCACATTCTAACATCAAATAACATTCCTTAAGGATCCTTTTGGCCTTTGAACTAAGAGATTCCATGACTTATTCATTACTTATTTCACATGGTGCAAAATTGCCAAATTATTGAAAACTCATGAACCAAGACATCTCAAGGCCCAAATCCAATTCAGGTGTGATTAGCAATTGTTAAATAAGTGATCCATCATCAAGGGTTTGGATAGACATGCATGGAGGAGGGTGTATTTCACATCATGTAAATTTCTAAAATCACCCAAAACTCATTAAGTGAAGAATTAACAAGGCCCAAATGCTGATCAGTGTATTAACCCTATGTATTTAAGATTACTCATGCAAGGGTTAGAGAAGAATACACGTGATTTTGGAGAGTTTTCAAGAGTGAGCCCTAAAACTTCTCTCATTCGAATCTCGCAATCCACAAAGGCTTTGGGCGAAATTCTTTCACAGTCTTCATCCTTGGAATCCATATAGCACAAACCACCCACCGTTGGAAGCTAAAAGCAAGGATAAGGGTTGCGTGATCTCAGGTTGGTATCATTTTTCATGATCCTAAAACTCTATTTTTTGACATGCATAATGATGTGTGATTGTTACTGATGATTCTGATGTGTTTTTCTTTGAGTTTGGACGCATGGCGTGGTTGTATCGTTAGTTTCAAAGTTTTGGACCTAACCTTTTTTCATTCGTATTGACTTATGCATTGGTTGTTTGTGATTTTGAGTTGCATATTTGAGATCCTGGTGAAATTCTGCCCAGAAAGGTATATTTGCGTGCGTGTTTTGGTGACTTTTTGGTTGCATATGGCCGGAAGTGGTGGCCGGAACCCTAGCTCCGGTGGCTAGTTCAGGTTCCGGCGAGTTTAGGGTTTGGAGGTAGGAGACGAAATCCTGACCATCCAATTGTTTGATCGCACGGTCCTCACGTTGCCACGCATTTAAAATTTTGTTTTTATATTATGTTTTGTGTGTGTGCTATCTCATGGTAAGTATTGTGGACCTTTAATCTAAATCATCCATCATGCTTGTGTTTGACTAATCTGGTACGTTGATTGCATCTGATGGCTTATGTATTAACAACACATTAAATTCCCATGTGCCTTACCACGTGCTTTTTTTTTTTTTTTTTCTGAGCAATCGTGTGTGGGTGTGTGTATCCTTACTATCGTGTGCATGTGAATCTGAGCTGCTAATCTTTATTACTTTTTATTTGGTTGACTAAATTTGGAGTGCCAGATTGATCTTATGGTGAGTAGTGAGTCAACTGGGTTGAGTGAAGTCCACGCATGCTTCACTTTTTTTTTTTTGCTGATGGATTTAAGTTTTGGACTTACTATCTGCACCCTCCCACCTAAGCCCATTAGGATTTCCAACGTGAATTATCTGCTGAACACACCCTTACGCTCATTCCCATTCATTTTATTTTATTTAATTTGCATTAATTCATTTTTAATTTTTAAAAATAGATAATTGCATTAAAAAATTCCCAAAAAATTCAAGAAGCATTCTTATAATTTTATAAAATTTTTCAAATTTTATTTTTTATTTTTATTTTATTTTAGCATCTGAAATAATTATTTGTTTATTTTCTTTTTGAATTTATTTCATACATGCATACCATGACTTGTTTATTTTATTTCTCATCATCCATAAAGTATTTGAACTCATTCTTTTTGCATTGTTTCTCCAACACATTGAATTGCATTAAAATATTTTTCTCTCATTTTTAAAATCATTACATATTGCATTTTAGTCCTCCTCTTTTGCATATTAAACCATGATTCTCTCTTGACTTTGCATGATTGTTTGAGTGACTTATATTTTGAATTTTGGCATGAGTTTTGGACATGTTGTTTGCTTCTAGTTGAGATATGTTGATATTAATTTGGTGATTTTAGAAGGTGTGTTGCTAATTGTTTGATTGCTCTTTGTTTGAGGCCTTCTTTTATGCACATCTTTGATCATGTCTGAGTACTTGTTTGAGAAGGCACTTGTGCCATTGTTTGGGATTGCTTCTTTGACTTCATAATTCATGTCTGAATTGTTATAGGTCACTTGATTACCATTTTATGTCATTGCTTGGGTTTCATTAGTCTCATTGTTACGTATGTCTGTTTTGTACTAACCTTTATGCAGAGGTTGAGGTAAGTTATTTAAGGGTGTGGATGGTCTCCCTCCAAACCTCCCCTTAGGACCATCTTTGCATGATAACATTAGGATAGAATCCCTTTAGTGTTTTTTCTTTTCTTTTGAGTCCCTCTTCTCATCTCATAACATCTCTAAAATACTTAATAAGGTCAACTTGCCTTGCACACGAGCCTTAAACATAGGAAATGAAGATTGAGAGGTCCCCCTTCTCTCTTCTAGAGTGTTGAGCATACGTCCCATTGGGGGCGACCATGTGACGCATTCGCTCCCGTGTTATAGACTTTGGTTCAAGTTGAGTTACGAACTAACTCAAGTCACTTCTGTCCTAAAAAATACAAACAAACTTCAAACCTTTTTATCCTTCGGGATTGTCAAACTAAAGGCTATTTTCAAAAAGGGCACGTTACTTTCCGTCTGAGTCGCAAACAGGCATCGACCCTAACTGCCGGACGCAAACTTAACGTCGCTCATAAAAAACACAAAAAGAACTTGGTCCGAACTACATTGACTCTGAATTCCCCATTGCACAAAGGGGGTACGTAGGCCTAGGACGTCGACGTCCTACCGACTCTGTCTTAGTTTTCCCCTCCCCGGTCTTAGTACAGCCATAGATGATAGGATAACTCACCCTTAGAATAGACAACAAGCGTGGATCTCATCGAGTACGATGGACGCGTGGGGTGCTAGCACCTTCCCCTCGCATAACCGACTCCCGAACCCAGGCTATGGTTGCGATTACCATTCCTTTCCCTCTTCCTCAAGTTTATGCGGTGTTCCCTTTCCCTCTCTTGGGATAATTTACACGGCTGGCGACTCTGTTTTCTGCGCCATTCTCGCGTTTGTACCTGGATGAAAATCCTGGGAGCGACAGCTGGCGACTCCGCTGGGGAACCTGTTTTGCCTATGTTGGTCCATCCCTAAGCGAGTCAATCCTAGCGCTTGCTTGTCTTTATTCTCTTTGGGTGTTTTTGTTTTTGTTTTGTTTTGCTTTATTTGTTGTATTTTAGTTTTTACCGCATTTACTGCTTTGCATGTTATTATCATCTGCTGCACTGTTCTTCTGTTTGGCGGGTTGGGAGTTCCGAGAGATAAGCCCAATACCCAGGCTTAAGCGTACACGTTGGATTAGCGTGGCAAGTAGTGTGACTCGTGTGGCATTTGGCCAGACATAGTATACATGAAAACTCCACATCCAGACGAGGTATTCTTTAGTAATGTTCTATCCTGCGCAATGGTGCAGATGATTGAATGTAACTTGGAAAATTGTCGACTCTGGCGGCCATTCCCGAGGACTCAGTAACGACACTCCTCCCGAGATGTGATAATGGCAGACCAGAAATGGCAAACCCATTACACATGTCGATCCGAGGACCCAATGCTGGGAACTTGCTATAGGGTTTCCTTTTGGGAAAGAATCAGTGGAAGCACTCCTCGATTGGCGATAGTACTGTACCCCGAGGGATGAATGTACTATTGCTTCTCGACCTCAGTACCGAAGCTGAGGACTTGCCATAGGATGTTTTCTTTTTTAGGGGAATCAGTTGAGGCCTCCTCGATTGGTGATGATGCCAAACCAGAAATGGTGAACGTATCATCATTTCTCGACCTGAGAGCCCGTGATATTGAGGATCCTCGGCTTTCTAGTACCCACATGTGAGAGGGCAGGGTGTTTACAGGTTTGCAGGTAACCTTGACCTTCAACATACCCGGTTTTCTGATCAGCAGATTTATCAGTGTGGTACTGTGGTTATGTTCGTATTCTGGGTATTTGGTCAGATCCTTGAGATTATACAGTTGTTCAGTGCAGCAGTTGTCCAGTCTGTGTGGCATCCTTGATCCCATGTGTGCATTTGCATCATCATTTTGCATCCTAACATGTTTATTCATTTGCAGGGCTGCATCCTAACTTTGATTCTGGTTTTTGAAGACTGTTAAGGATGAGTACTGAGAAGAGAAAGAACTTCATAATATATAAGTTCCCATCACTTATTCTGGATCCTATTCACCAGATTATGTCCATGGCAGAACATGGGGTATTGGCAGACTTTAGAGGCGAGTATGGAAGAATACTGGATTTTGCTCGCAACATCACTGAATACGAGTATAGGGCTTTGTACACTCTGGTGCAATTCTATGACCCTCACCTGCGTTGTTTTCTATTCACTGATTATCTTTTGGCTCCGACATTGGAGGAATTTGCTCTCATTCTGGATGTTTCTATTAAAGAATAAGCTCCTTTTTATCCTTCTAAAGAACTTTCTGATTTGGGAAAGGTTTCCGAGGCTTTGCATTTGGATTTGTCTTTGTTGAAAAATAACGTTGCCAGTAAGGGAGGGTGTAAGGGCTTTCATGTGAAATTTTTTATAGAACAGGCTACTGTGTATGCTAAAGCTAGATGTTGGTCAGTTTTCAATGCCATCTTGGCTATGTGTGTCTATGGAACGGTGTTGTTTCCAAATATGAAGGATTTTATGGACATGCACGCTGTCCGGATATTCACCATGAAGAATCTGGTGCCTACTTTGCTTGGAGATCTGTATTATTCAGTGCATTATAAGAACGTGAAGAGGAGGGGAAGACCCCTTTATTTCTGTGCGCCAGTCTTCTACAAATGGTTTGCTGATCGACTTCCCAAATCTGGGGCATTTGTAGATACTCAAGGAACATTGGATTGGTCCAAAAGATTAATGGGCTTGAGAGCACATAATATAATTTGGGTTAACCGTGACTTGTTGGGCCAGGATATCATGATTAGTTGTGGAGGTCTCCCAAATGTGCCTCTAATAGGAAGGAAAGGGGGAATTAACTACAACCCTATTCTTGCTATTAGGCAATTCGGGTATGCCTTGAAAGAGCCACCGAGAGACGAGGAGGTCCAAGAATCTTTATATCTGAGTGGGGAAATCAATCCAGAACTATTAAAAGAAGTTGAAAATACTTGGGAAGATCGTCATAAGAAAGGGAAGACTTATTTTTGGAAGAGCAACAACAGAACATTTCCTGCGTATGAAGATTGGATTCGGAAAAGGGTAGAGGAGGAGCTTTTTCCATTCTCCAAAGAACCACCATCTTACCCCCTGCTGATTGAGCCTCCTACCACAGTTGAGATAGAGAAGTTTAATAAGTTGTGGGCTGAAAAAGAAAAGCTGTGAAAAGAGAACAGTGAGCTACAAAGAGAGATTTATCAGTTGAAACATGAGCGGGGTGAGGCTGTTCATACCGCCAAGTTGAAGACAGAGCTTCTTGCTAAAGTAGAAAAGGAGCTGGCTGACAAGGTCACATCCAGACAAAGGATGAAACAAGCTTTAGATGGTATCAGTAAGGTTCTCGAGTCTAAGAAGGAGGAATTGGACAAGTCTTTGTTGAAAATTCACAGGTTTAATGCTCACCGAGACACTGCAATGGCCGAGAATAAGCGAAAGGAAGACGATTATCTAGCTCAGATTGATCAATTAAAGTTGAAGCTCAAGAAAAAGGACGCTGAGATCCTATCAGGGGTATTCCAGAGACAAGCAGTCGAGGGTCGACTCAATGAAGTCATAGCCTCCATAGAGGAACTGAAGATCCAAGCTGAAGTGAAGAGACCTAGAAGTGAGGGACCTAGCATGGATGGTGTTTCTGGAGAAGACGCTTGGGAGTTGCATTGCCGATACTTGGAAGGGATCATGCATAGGAGAGACGTTCTCATTCAAGAGCTAATTCAAAGACCGAAGCATCCCGACACCAAAAAGCTGTTCAAGGAAATTCAAGACTGGAGCAAAAAGCATAATGGATAGGGGGATTGACACTTGTGGACTTTGATGACATGCCGTAGTTTTCTATTTTCTTTCATTATTTGGACCACCGACAGGCTTGTTGGTTGGGATCTATGATTATTGTGTTCAGACTTGTTATCTTGGGTTGTGATTGTTGACATTTGGCTTTCCTCTGGTTTTCTTAATATTTGAGCAGAAGTTTCGTTCTATCTTGTATATAAACTGGAATCAAGGGGTGGATCGCCCTGCGAATATTCAAACATGTTCATTTGCATTTGCATATTCATGATCATTTTGCATAACAGGTGTTTATCTCTGGTGTTCTTACTTTGTTCTCCTCTGCAGTACAGGATTGATCATCCAGTTCATCGGTATTCTATGCAGTTTGTGATAACCAGGATAGCCATGGAACAACTCTGTGCAGAGATGCTTGAAATGAAGGTTCAGATGAGGCAATTTGGGGAAGACACGCTGGTCATGTCCCAGGAGCAGAAGATGCTGAGGGAGGAGGTCAATCAGATGAAGACTCAGATGGGTTTGGTCATGGAAATCTTGAAAACAGTGTTAAAGAAGGAAAACAGTCATGTGCTCGCTTCCGCGACAGAGATCCTTACTCCTCCCATCTCTTTGGGATTTGATCTAGATCGTGGACTGCCTCGTGAATCTCTTCCACAAGCTAAGGCTCCAGAACTTTCCCAACAGCAACCAGTTCTTATCTCCCAATGTAAGCCTAAGAATAAAAAGGGTGCACAGAGACCAAAGCAGCCTGAAAGAGTTTTTCATCCACTCCCTATGCCATATTCTCAACTATTGCAGCATCTCCTTCAATTGCAACTGGTACAGAAAAGGACTTTGGCTCCTCTCACTGGTAATCCCCCACCAGGCTACAATGCAAGAGCCCATTGTGATTTCCATTCTGGGGCACCAGGGCATACTGTGGAGAAATGTAGGGCCCTTCAGCACGTTGTCTAGGATCTGATTGATTCGAGGAAAATTGAATTCACATCGAACGGCGTAAGCATACAAGGTGGTCCCACTCTAGCTGTTGAAAAAGAATTGGGTATCCCCGTTGCTTCTCCCAAAGCCACATCAGGTCACGGGCATTTCCTGCAGTCCTTGGTCTTAGAATCCCCACATCCGCAAATGCTGCCTACGCCTCGACCAAGTCTGAAGAGAAGAGTGCCTGAAAAGATTACGTGCCCGAATCAGGGTCAACAAGAGAACTGCTCTGGAAAGAGACAACAAAGATCACGAAGGCCTGAGAGAACGTTTGATCCACTCCCTATTCCTCACAACCATGTTCTTGCCCGTCTACTTGAAAGTTCTTTGGTTCAACTAAGGGATGCCAAGCCCGTTCCCGACCCTATTCCTCCTGATTATGATTTGGATGCCAGATGTGAATACCACTCAGACACACTAGGTCATTCAATTGAAAACTGCAACATGTTCAAGCACAAGGTGCAAGACCTGGTAGACTCAGAGATCATTGCATTCACTGAAGATGACATGTACGTCAATTGAAGCCTCCTTTCTCAAATAAGCACTCAGTCCGCAAGTACGTCTTGACAGAATCAAGCTTCCTCAATAATGGCAATCTTCAGCTTCTTCATTGCATTTTCATTTGTAGTGTTTCATTTCTTGTTAAAGCATCGTATGCATGTAAGACTTGTTTATTTTTAATGATGATATTAATGCAATGAGTATGTTTTTCTTTAAGTAATCCATTCGTGTTCACTCTTAAATGTTTATATGCACTGGAATACCAATTTTCTTGTTTAGAACTCTTGAGGGAGGATGATGAGACGAAAATGCAAAATCTCTAGTTGTATGTTCAAGGATAGAACCCTGTTAAGGATGTACAGGCATTGTTTCAAGCCCCTAAACACTGGAGATATAAGGGAGATAGACCCTCGTTAACCCCTTCGTGCCTTGAAGTAGGAGTTTCTTTCGTACGAAAAAACCCTCATACTTAACCTAGGGGCAGGGTAGGCATCAGTTAGTTTGACCAAGCATTCAGATTTCAAGGAGAGTATGCATCCGAGGAACCATTACCTTCTATCCCGCCGTCAAGAGGTCAAGAGATGTGAAACCATGATGGTTATTCATCAACAACTAAGGAGTGAGGCAGTCACAACCCTTTCAAGCAAGTAAGACAACCAATGTCACACGCTTTGTTCAAAAGGGTAATAAAAAAAAGAGAAAAGCCCGCTAAGTCGAAACTTGTAAACAAGTGACTTAGGCAAAAGTCAGGGCATCCCGCTGGACTTCAAAATCGAAGAAAAACTCAAAAGAGTCAGTCCAGGCAAAAATTAGGGATCAAAAAAGTAAAAAAAAAGAAAAAGCGAAAAGCGTTACAAAAGAAAATCCCCGATAAGAACAAATTCGTGTGATTACAGACACAAAAGATAAAAAGGGGTGACTGTCACTCCAAAACTTCCTTAGGTGTCAAACCATTAGTGGCATGGATTCCTTAAAGATCATAAACCTTTTGAGAGATGAGCGTTTGTGTCGGATTAACTGAACATAGGACTGGAGAACATCACGAAGAGTGGGTGGGCACTGATAAATTTTGAGCCATAAATCCTTTGTTCTGAAACCGTGAACCAGGCCACGTTACAACCCTTAAAAGTCCTAATTGAAACAGGGTTTATTCCGAAAGCCTACTTCAACAGGACAACGTTCCTAACTCCTATGAGTTGTGCTAATAAGATTTGTTGGTATTGCATGTGCGCATTGTTTTTTTCCATTCAAAAGTCAAGGTCGCATCCCAGCTAGTGATTCGTTCACAAGGCTTGGCGACGCATCTTCAATAAAAACTTCAAGGTTAACATATTTGTTACATTAGAATCATCATTCTCATAAATAACTTGGTCTGTTTGCATACATGTGCCTAAGCATCAATGCAGCTTACACAGTGAACGCCAGTCAAGAAGCTTGATCCCGCCAAGTTGGGATGCTTAAAAACTCTGAAGGACAATCATATCAAAGGGCATGCTACCAAGAGACTCAGTGTAGAGTGGGCTCTCCCCAGTAAGTCGTGTTAAGATGTAGCCAACCTGGAGCAGTCACGTCGAGAAATCTCTCCGAAATTCAGTTATTCTGGGGCATTCATTCTAAGATCAGGGGCAAAGTCACTTCAAAGCTCATATCGGGGCAGGCCACCTCTAGAGCGTGGGAGATTGTCCACTCCTGAAAATGGTTAATTGAAAACACCTCCTCAAGGTTCAAGATACTAAAGCAGAGTATTTTCAAGTCATTACAATCCCTTTCGAGGTAATGTACTTCATGGATTATGAAGACTGGGGCAGTTATGTCGAGATATGATAAATCTCTCCAAGAGTTTGAAGACCCTGGGGCAGTGCGAAAGCCCGATCTTCTATAAAATCCTCTTGAGATGATTTCTTCCATTAGATCTGGTGGTCTGGGGCAAGTGAAAAGTTCAAAGAGCCGCTTATGACCATAAAGACAAGTCAGGTTGCAGGGCAACAGGATTGTACTTCCCCGGCAGTTGGCTTTCCCCAGCATTAAGATTGCTCCTTCCCCAGCAGGTCAAACTTTCCTTAGCAGAGCAGACCTTCCCCAGCAGGAGACTTGGGAAGTATTTTCTCCGGATCAAGACGTTATTTCCCCGCAGAATTAGGGTGTTCACCTTCCCCATCCAGTCAGGAAGCGTGCTTTCACCAATGTTGTCATATTCTAATCCCTAGCAAGATGGGAGTAAAGGCATTCTCCCCATCAGTAGACTAAGCTCAGCAGTATCCCCAAGCAGGATGGTATTATGGACTGTTTTCCCCAAGCATGGTGGTATTATGGACAGTTTTCCCCCAGCAGGTCCTAAGCCCATCTGTTATTGGAAATCCTCAATAACAGACTTCTGGTTCTGTTTTTGGCATTCATTCTCAACTCCCCCAGCAGAGGAGGAATCTCAGGTTCGATGTCACCTTCAGTGAAGGGCGTGCGTAACCCCCGGTAGAGCGTATATGCTTTTGGATTTCATCCCCGACAGAAGTTGTGGATCCAAAGAGTCGGTCAGTGTGATCCTTCTCAGCAGAGTTCCTGGATTCAGAGGATAATTTATTTTTGTCATCCCCAGCTGAATTAGTCTTTTCTCTCCAGTATTTATTTTGCTGGAGTGGCCCTTTTGCATACCATAAGCATTTGCATTGCATCCTCAAACGCGTAGCACTTCCACTTCGTGTGGAGCATTACGGCAAAATTCAAACATAGGCATCCAAAGCATAAGCCAGGTTTGGGTCTTTCTTCGTCGAAAAAAGTAGATTTCGGAGAATATCATTCGACTTCACTCCACAAGTGTTGGGTTTAGTCATTCAAAGCACTATTCGACATTCCCTTGCAGAATTGTTTGCTAAGATCGTCAATCCATGATTTCATTTTTACCCCTTTGTCCAGGTGGTCCTTTAGTCTATTCCCTCAAGGTCTTTTACCATCAGACGCCCGTCCGTGTCCTTTCTGCACCCGTCTGTGTTTGAACCTTTTGTTTCAATGCCCGTCCGTATTGACTTTTGACGCCCGTCCGTGTCCTTTCAGCACCCGTCCGTGTCTGAACCTTTTGTTTCAATGCCCGTCCGTATTGACTTTTGACGCCCGTCCGTGTCCTTTCAGCACCCGTCCGTGTTTGAACCTTTTGTTTCAATGCCCATCCGTATTGACCTTTGGCACCCGTCCGTGTTCCTTTCAGCGCCCGTCCGTGTTTGAACTTTTTGTTTCAATGCCCGTCCGTATTGACCTTTGACGCCCGTCCGTGTCTTTTCAGCACCCGTCCGTGTTTAAACCTTTTGTTTCAATGCCCATCCATATTGACCTTTGACGCCCGTCTGTGTCCTTTCAGCACCCATCCGTGTTTAAACCTTTTGTTTCAATGCCCGTCCGTATTGACCTTTGACGCCCGTTCGTGTCCTTTCAGCACCCGTCCGTGTTTGAACCTTTGTTTCAATGCCCGTTTGCATTGACATTTGACGCCCGTCCATGTCCTTTCAGTACCCGTCCATGTTTGAACTTTTGTTTCAATGCCCGTCCGCATTGGCTTTTAACACCCGTCCGTGTTGCCTTCCGTCCCCTAGCAAGATCAATCCCCAGTAAATTTACCTCTTTGCACCCGTCCGTGTATCTTTCCGATACCCGTCCGTATTGAACCTTTTTACACCCGTCCGTGTATCCTTTCGGTATCCTGTTCGTATCTGATATCTTTGACTCCTTGACACCCGTTCGTGTTTATCCCCAGCATAGTTAACACCCGTTTGTGTTTATTTCATGACATTCCAATACATTGTTCGAATTGATTTCCAACGCTCGTACGTGTTGTGGCAAGTGCAACATGAATTGCTTGTTCCCCAGTGGAGTTGTCCCTCCTTTGAGGATCACAAATTTCTGGGTTCTTTGGTATTCAATCTCCCTGAATCCTTTGAACGTATGACAGCCGTTGCTATCTTACCCTCAGGACCAAGTTGATTGAATAGGGGTAGCTGTAGCACCCCAAAATTTTCCCTCCTTACTTTATTACTAACTGTCTTATGTTTCATTGCATTTTTGCATTATCATGTGTGCATATCATTGGTTCTTAGCATGGGGTCAAGGTGCCTGAGGCAGTTCTTCAAAGGGTCAAGCAAGAGTCCTTGTATTGTCCAAGAGAGCTCAGGTGGATCACTCTCCTAACTAGTGCAGAAATCAGGGTTTTGAGATTCTTGGGTTTATTGCTCCAATGGGCAAGCTTCTTGCATTTTTATCATCACCAAATGGCATATCTTATCTTTGTTGGAGAGGATACACATCATATTCAGAGGAATTTGGATTTGGAGACTGTGTTATTTCCTCCTAGACTGAGGGTACCAAGATTAGGGTTTGCTATAAAGTCAGTTTATTTCTATTTTTTTGGGTAAGACTAGATTCCATGGTATTCCTTGGGTCCCTAAGTATCTAGGAATGGAAGATCGTCCATCAGTTTGGTTCATGAGAAGTTCAATTGGCCAATGGATCGGGAATCAGGAGAATTGGGGAAAAGTCAGCAGTGAGAGGGGAAGTCAACTGTGAATTCTTGAGGTTCTCTTCAGGGTTTTCAAGGTCTCACATCCTCATATGGTCTTCGAGATTCAAATTTCATACCAGTTATCAAGAACCAAGGGTTGGTACAAAAGTTACTAAATATGGAAATGACCTATAATTTGAAAGTTTCCTTTTTGGGCAAGTCCTTACACTACATTCAACTTGACTTTTCATCATCAAAGAAGCTTCAAATTAATTTCCCTTAAGCACGAAAGTTGAAGATCTTTTTCTCCCCTTTCCAACAAGTACTAGTGGGTCTCCATATCATTTGTGAAACTCAAGTTATAATCAAAAGAAGGCAAAGTGGTTTTTAGGGTTCCATTTTCACAACTTTTGCATTTTTGGGACATAGTGACCTATATTTGGTTCCATTGCTTCAAGCCACATTCTAACATCAAAGAACATTCCTTAAGGATCCTTTTGGCCTTTGAACCAAGAGATTCCATGACTTATTCATTACTTATTTCACATGGTGCAAAATTGCCAAATTATTAAAAACTCATGAACCAAGACATCTTAAGGCCCAAATCCAATTCAGGTGTGATTAGCAATTGTTAAATAAGTGATCCATCATCAAGGGTTTGGATAGACATGCATGGAGGAGGGTGTATTTCACATCATGTAAATTTCTAAAATCACCCAAAACTCATTAAGTGAAGAATTAACAAGGCCCAAATGCTGATCAGTGTATTAACCCTATGTATTTAAGATTACTCATGCAAGGGTTAGAGAAGAATACACGTGATTTTGGAGAGTTTTCAAGAGTGAGCCCTAAAACTTCTCTCATTCGAATCTCGCAATCCACAAAGGCTTTGGGAGAAATTCTTTCACAGTCTTCATCCTTGGAATCCATATAGCACAAACCACCCACCGTTGGAAGCTAAAAGCAAGGATAAGGGCTGCGTGATCTCAGGTTGGTATCATTTTTCATGAACCTAAAACTCTATTTTTTGACATGCATAATGATGTGTGATTGTTACTGATGATTCTGATGTGTTTTTCTTTGAGTTTGGACGCATGGCGTGGTTGTATCGTGAGTTTCAAAGTTTTGGACCTAACCTTTTTTCATTCGTATTGACTTATGCATTGGTTGTTTGTGATTTTGAGTTGCATATTTGGGATCCTGGTGAAATTCTGGCCAGAAAGGTATATTCACGTGCGTGTTTTGGTGACTTTTTGGTTGCAGGTGGCCGGAAGTGGTGGCCGGAATCCTAGCTCCGGTCGCTAGTTCAGGTTCCGACGAGTTTAGGGTTTAGAGGTAGGAGACGAAATCCTGACCATCCAATTGTTTGATCGCACGGTCCTCACGTTGCCACGCATTTAAAATTTTGTTTTTATATTATGGTTTGTGTGTGTGCTATCTCATGGTAAGTATTGTGGACCTTTAATCTAAATCATCCATCATGCTTGTGTTTGACTAATCTGGTACGTTGATTGCATCTGATGGCTTATGTATTGACAACACATTAAATTCCCATGTGCCTTACCACGTGCTTTTTTTTTTTTTTATTTTCTGAGCAATCGTGTGTGGGTGTGTGTATCCTTACTATCGTGTGCATGTGAATCTGAGCTGCTAATCTTTATTACTTTTTATTTGGTTGACTAAATTTGGAGCGCCAGATTGATCTTATGGTGAGTAGTGAGTCAACTGGGTTGACTGAAGTCCACGCGTGCTTCACTTTTTTATTTTATTTTTTGCTAATGGATTTAAGTTTTGGACTTACTATCTGCACCCTCCCACCTAAGCCCATTAGCATTTCCAACGTGAATTATCTGCTGAACACACCCCCACGCTCATTCCCATTCATTTTATTTTATTTAATTTGCATTAATTCATTTTTTATTTTTAAAAATAGATAATTGGATTAAAAAATTCCCAAAAAATTCAAGAAGCATTCTTATAATTTTATAAAATTTTCCAAATTTTCTTTTTTATTTTTATTTTATTTTAACATCTGAAATATTTATTTGTTTATTTTCTTTTTGAATTTATTTCATACATGCATACCATGATTTGTTTATTTTATTTCTCATTATCCATAAAGTATTTTGAACTCATTCTTTTTGCATTGTTTCACCAACACACTGAATTGCATTAAAATATTTTTCTCTCATTTTTAAAATAATTTTATATTGCATTTTAGTCCTCCTCTTTTGCATATTGAACCATGATTCTCTCTTGAATTTGCATGATTGTTTGAGTAACTTATATTTTGAATTTTGGCATGAGTTTTGGACATGTTGTTTGTTTCTGGTTGAGATATGTTGATAATTAATTTGGTGATTTTAGAAGGTGTGTTGCTAATTGTTTGATTGCTCTTTGTTTGAGGCCTTCTTTTATGCACATCTTTGATCATGTCTGAGTACTTGTTTGAGAAGGCACTTGTGCCATTGTTTGGGATTGCTTCTTTGACTTCATAATTCATGTCTGAATTGTTATAGGTCACTTGATTACCATTTTATGTCATTGCTTGGGTTTCATTAGTCTCATTGTTACGTATGTCTGTTTTGTACTAACCTTTATGCAGAGGATGAGGTAAGTTATTTAAGGGTGTGGATGGTATCCATGTCCACTCTCATTCTTTCCTTCTCTCATCTTTTCTTTTCCTTAGGCTTAGGTTGTTGTCAAACCTCCCCTTAGGGCCATCTTTTAATGATAACATTAGGACTAAATTCCATAGGATAGTCTTCTTCCAAACCTCCCCTTAGGACCATCTTTGCATGATAACATTAGGATAGAATCCCTTTAGTGTTTTTTCTTTTCTTTTGAGTCCCTCTTCTCATCTCATAACATCTCTAAAATACTTAATAAGGTCAACTTTCCTTGCACACGAGCCTTAAACATAGGAAATGAAGATTGAGGGGTCCCCCTTCTCTCTATTAGAGTGTTGAGCATACGTCCCATTGGGGGCGACCATGTGACGCATTCGCTCCCGTGTTATAGACTTTGGTTCAAGTTGAGTTACGAACTAACTCAAGTCACTTCTGTCCTAAAAAATACAAACAAACTTCAAACCTTTTTATCCTTCGGGATTGTCAAACTAAAGGATATTTTCAAAAAGGGCACGTTACTTTCCGTCTGAGTCGCAAACATGCATCGACCCTAACTGCCGGACGCGAACTTAATGTCGCTCATAAAAAACACAAAAAGAACTTGGTCCGAACTACATTGACTCTGAATTCCCCATTGCACAAAGGGGGTACGTAGGCCTAGGACGTCGACGTCCTACCGAGTCTGTCTTAGTTTTCCCCTCCCCGTTCTTAGTATAGCCATAGATGATAGGATAACTCACCTTTAGTATAGACAACAAGCGTGTATCCCATCGAGTACGATGGACGCGTGGGGTGCTAGCACCTTCCCCTCGCGTAACCGACTCCCGAACCCAGGCTATGGTTGCGATTACCATTCCTTTCTCTCTTCCTCAGGTTTTTGTGGTGTTCCCTTTCCCTCTCTTGGGATAAATTTACACGGCTGGCGACTCTGTTTCCCGCGCCACTCTCACGTTTGTACCTGGATGAAAATCCTGGGAGCGACAATGTGCACGGGCCATGTTTACTTCATGAATCCGGTGATCTTGAATCCAGCCCAGATCCATTTATTCTTGCAGAGCTACTTGTACTACGGAACACCCTTGATTGTCCTTGGAGCATATATCACACTGATGATAGTTGTGAGATTGCACATGGCCATACCCGCTCTATTTTCAATGCATCTTTACCAGGTTGGTTCCCAGTAAGCATACATTGTCAATTTGATAACTGTTGACCGGTTCTCCTTCTATCAAATTCACTGTGGTCTTTTCATGTTGCGGTAATGGGTTCGTCTGAACATTTGGATTTGTATCTTTGAAAGATAAGACCCCATTCCTGATAAGCTTCTGTACATCAGGCTTGAAGCTAAGACAATTCTCAATGTTGTATCCTGATCCTCCTTGATGGTAAGGGCAAGTTTGATTTGCTTTAAACCAAAAAGGTGGATTTTCTGGTACTGTAAGAGGAGTCCGGGTTTGGACGTGCCCCTTGGCCAGTAGAAGTGGAAATAATTCTGCGTACAACATCAGTATAGGGTCGAACCCTGATGGTCGTGTAGTACGTTTGTTGTTGTTGTACTGCGGGCAAGCCTGCTGAAAAGGCTGTTGCGGCCTTTGCTGATATTGTTGTTGACTTGGTTGGCACTGAGCAACCTGAGGTTGATAAGTCGGTGCTGGCGTCGGGTTTATAGCGGGAGTTATTGCTGCTACCGGTTGATAACTTCGCCTTTGCTTTCCCAGAGAGATATTAATGATATCTTGCTCTTTTTTTCTTTTGGAAAGCACTGCCGTACCTCTTAGTACTGCTAGATGGCTCTGCATCTTTGACCAGTCATCCTTCTTGGACCGCTTCTTCAAGGCGTACTCCCATGTTCACCATTTCGGTGAAGTTACTGGGCGCACTGGCAACCATTCGGTCGTAATAGAACGAGCTTAATGTTTTCAGGAAAATCTTAGTCATCTCCTTTTCCTCAAGAGGGGGACAGATCTGAGCGGTAATTTCACGCCATCTCTGAGGATGCTCTTTAAAAGTTTCTTTGTCCTTTTATGACATCGCCCTGAGCTGGCCTCTATCAGGTGCCATGTCCAAATTGTATTTATATTGCTGAACGAAAGCAGCGCCGAGATCTCTGAAAGTACTAATCTTGGTGCGGTTTAAACCCATGTACCATTTGAGTGCGGCACCGGTTAAACTGTCTTGGAAATAATGGATCAGTAGCTATTGATTTTCTGTCTGAGTAGACATTTTTCGAGCGTACATTACCAGATGACTTTGAGGGCAAGAGTTGTCTTTGTATTTTTCAAAGTCAAGCACCTTGAATTTATGCGGGATCTTTACATTAGGGACCAAGAAGAGGTCGGCGGCATCCTTTCCGTATAAGTGTTGACAGTGAATGGCATGCAGTTCCTTCTGCATTTCCAAGAATTGTTCCCGAAACTCATTCATCCTTTCGTACATGTCTCATTTCCACTAGAAATTGCTTGCGGAATTTGTCCTTCTGGGGCAGTGTGTACCACTGGTTGTGGTATAGACATTATAGCGGTGACCCTTGGTGCTCAGTGCCCTGAAGTTTGTAACCTTCAGGAGTTGCTGTTGTAACCCTTGCATCTTCACTTTCCCGAAGTTTGTAACCTTCAGGTCCAGCGGTTCTTGCTACGGCTTCTGGGTCTTCAGGGACTGGTGGGATGTATCCCTCAGGTATAAAGTTGAAAGGCATGCCCCAGGGGCGCCCTTTAGGCATGTTGTACCGAGGATGATTCTCATGTGTCTCCATTATGGGTGTAGATGTAATCTCTGAGATCACAGTCCTTTGATGTTGTTGCTCCTGAGCTGCGGCCAGGGTTTGCATATTGCTGTGAAGTTTTTCCAAACTTTCATTTAGAGGGTCGATTTCTTCTCTCAGCTCTTTATTCTCTTCCTCGAGGTCGTCCATTTTCTTTTGTCGATTAGCCCGAGTATTGTATGAGTGAGACAGTTTGACTATAGAATCGTGATACATACGTGAGACTCAAAGATAAGAAAAATGCGTTATATGAGAATGATGAATGATATCCAAAGACATTTTTTTTGTTTTTTGTTTTATTCAAAAAGAAACTTCAACAAATAGATTATAAATATCACACAGTGGGGGAAGACCCCTTTTATTGAATTCGAAAGATTGCAGTATTTTACAAGGAAAAGTATAGTATTTTACAAAGTGCTGTAATGAAACGTCCTAGCTCATGGATCCTGAGTCCTCTCTGAAGAGAGCTCAAATGCCGGTTCCAGTATTTTCCTTTTCTTTGATCGGGCCTCTTCAGCCACTGTCGGGTCGACAACCCTTTTCCAAGTGAAAGGAGCGAGCAAATTTCTTTGGTCTTCCTGACTTTCTATAGTATGCTGCTCTAATATCTCAATTAGAGCATTCTTTTCTTTTAACAGTTCCTAAATCTTGGTACATTCCAAATTAAGGATTTGGTATTTGTTCTTCCAAGAGTTCTTCTCACGTTGAACTTTGTTGAGAGTGAGCTGGAGTTTTTCCGCATCAGACATGAAATAAAGGACAGATTCCTTTAATGGAAAATCTTCTTGGCGAGGGTAAGGCATCCTTAGCTTAAGGGCTCTAGTTTGCACCCAGTGGAGATAAGGTTCCATGGAGGTACAGTTTGTTCTCCCCAGAGACTCTCTCCCTTTCCTGTGAATATGTTGCCAGGCATGCACTATTTCTTTCTTTAGTTGCCCTGTCATTTTCCCCTTCCTTGAAGAAAAGACCTTCCAGATGAACATTATCTGGGATATTCTTCATCAGGTATCCGAGTTGACGGCGAGCTAAAATTGGATGATAGTTGATTCCTCCTTTAGTTCCAATGAGGGGTTCGTTAGGGAAATTTCCACATCTATCGATGATTTGTATCCCTTCGTAAATCCTATTGTACCAATCTATGTCAGAGTTGGTAAGGGACATAATCCTTTGTGACCAACGTAGAGTACTCTTATAATCCCAAAACGTAGCAGACTTGGGCAAATGGGAAATAAACCATTTGTAGAGTAAGGGTACATAGCATATGATCATTCCTCTACTGTACAAATTCCTTAAGTGTACAGAATGATAAGCATCTGCGAGCAAGGTTGGCACGGGGTTTCCTATCAAGAATATCTTAACAGCATTGGTATCGACGAAGTTGTCAATGTTGGGAAAGATGAATAACCCATATATGAGCAGAACAAAGACGTCTTCGAAGGCAGTTATGTTTCCTATACTAGCAAAGTATAGAGCTTTCTCCATCATGAATTTAGCCGGTAAACCTTGGATTCCTCCTTCAGTGGTCGTGTGAGTCCTAACTTATGACTCATCCAAAGAGGTTGCTCTTGCAATGGCCTAATTCTTTGGAATTTCTTCCAGTCCAGAAATCGGAGCTTGATCAGTGATAGGTATATCAATCAGGTGGGAGTACTCTTCCAGTGTTGGTGCAAGTTGGTAATCCGGGAAAGTGAAGCAGTGATAAACTGGATCGTAGAACTGTACCAGCGTAGATAGGATTCCTTCAACCACGTTGACCCTTAACAGAGACAACAGTCCTCCGTGCTTAGCTCTGAAAGCCTCGGGATTGGTAATCATCTTTCCCAATTTCCTTAAGTCTTCTAGCTTCGGAGCCTTGAAGGTGTACTTGTGCGTCTTTCTTCTATCGAAATCCATAACGCAACCTCTGATATTTGCAATTATTGTTTTTTAGTTCTTTTTGGAAAAATATTTTTTCCTTGTTTGAAAAGAGTTTTTAAATGAATGCATGAATGCAGCACACAAAAACATTTGAAAACATGTGTTCAAGGGTTTAACGTCACGAGCATGGAGTCATGGCTCTACCCATCCCCAAAGGTTGTACTATTTTGGTCAATTTTTATACCTGTAGAACGGGTTCTAAAAGGTTCCCAAAGTCATTGACCCCTCCTAGGGATACCAACAGCAAGCTGATTCACTCGAGCGAGCTATAATATCCTAGGATGAATCTCATTTGAGTGTAGTATCGCGTATCAACTATTGCCAATAGTCACCGCACTACCAAATGGCCATATGATTAAATGTCTACTAAATCTTCAGGGTCATGGGTAACGCACTTGGATAGACGATGCTTTCACGACAATCGGTCGTTCAACATCGATATTTCCGCACGGGTACCTCGACTGATTCGGTGGACTGCCAAGTTAGCTTGGTCGGGATTCACTCCCTATAAGCGTTTCATGGATATGCCACCACTTATCTTAATGTTCTCTTAAACTTTCCACATGCGTATTAATCGCATTCCCAATTGACAGAAAATTAAACACGAGTATCAAGTAGTATAACAGTAAATGATATTTATATATATATATATATATAGTAGAAAGTATAGAAAACCCAAACAAAACCCAGACCTCTTAGGAACTCTAATCCTAAAGACTTCCCAGCAGAGTCGCCATTTTTCTGTAGCGTGTGATATTTGTCGGTGACGCGACCACCTTACCACAATGGTTGGAATTGGGTGCTACTTTCTAATTTCTTATTTATCCTATGAAGCTGGAAAGGAAAGGAAATTTATCTAAAACTAACCTTGCACACAAATGTTTTCTTTAACAAATGCTAAGAGATTGGGGGGTCCGGGGACAGGTTATACAAAGGGAAGTTGTCAATTACCCAGCGTATATATGGTTATCCATAGATCTTCTGTGGCATGTTTAAATACTTTCTGGTGTTTATCTGTTATGTGTTGGGAAAGTTTCTCCTTTAGGAGTGTTGAGAGAATGTTTTTGTTGTTTTCGGGTTTTTTCGTTGTTTTTGTTAAGGTAATGGACCTAAAGCTTTTGGTTGGTGTCCTCGCTAAGATTTCACAATCTTATGCCTACGTATTCCCATAAAGATAACAGGGAAATCAGAGCAATCGTAGTTCCTCCTATTCTATGGGAGGCAAATGTTTGGTGTTTTGTTCAAAGCCCAAGATTGAAGCTAGATGAGTATTTGTGTCTTGTTCAAAGCCCAAGATTGAAGCTAAAGGTTTGACTGAGAGAGAATTTGTCATCTCTAAAGGGAGGTATCACACCTGTTTATCACAGTTTTTTGATGGATTGGTTATAAAGGGGAATTACTTTAACTGGAATGTATGGAATCCAGCAATGCCATAATTTCCTTTATAAGGGATATGTCCTGAAGGAAGGAACTTTAACTCAGTGTAGAGCAATGCCGTTTTTCCTTAGGAGTCTTCCATGCTAAGAGAGGGACATTGGCTTGGATGTAAATAATCCAGAGGCTTGCCATTTACAGCAATTCGTTGAAAGAGGAAGTTTACCAGGATAAGAGAGGGACTACAGCTTTGATTTTTGAATCAACAAGTGTGCCACTTACAGCAGTTATTTGGAATTAGGGTTTGTTTGATTATTTATCTTGAAATGTGATATACAGAGAAATGTCTTCCTACAGAGAGAACTCTTGATTTCCTCTGAGGGGATGTTGATTTTTGTGTGCCTTGATCAAACCCCAAGGTTGAAGCTAAAAGGTTTTTTTTTGTCTTGTTTAAAGCCCAAGATTGAAGCTGAAAGATTGACTCTATGAGGGGAGTTTTATATCTATCTTGCACAAAGCCCAAGATTGAGGTTAAAAAGAGATTGACTCTACTGGGGAGAGGTTTTATCTGTCTTGTACAAAGCCCAAGATTGAGGCTAAAAAAAAGATTGACTCAGCTGGAGAATATGATGTTTGTCTTGTACAAAGCCCAAGATTGAGGCTGAAAAGAAATTGACTCTACTGGAGATGCTTTATTTGTCTTGTATAAACCCCAAGATTGAGGCTAAATATACTGAGGAAAATCATTATACAAAGCCTAAGAGGACGCTGTCTGGGGAAATTCTTATATGAAGCCTAATAGGAGGCTAGCTTCTGCTGAGGATTGTTGAAATCCAGGAGCAGGTCCAATATGTATTGGGGAATCCAAAAGGGGTATCAACTCTTGCTAGGGATTAAAGAAGAGTTGAAATATCAGATGCCATGAGGTTCTGATTCTGTTAAGGTTTTATTGATGGTAAAGGTTTAAACTTTGAGTATGAAAACCTATGGAGGTTTCAAACTCTGCTAGATATTGAAGGAATGATCAGGGTTTTCCCTGTTTTCTTAAGAAACATGAGGGTTTCTTAGATATCCAAGAGGATATGATACTTTCCAAGTCTACTGGTATGAAGAGGTTGACTCTTAACTGGAGAATGATCTTTGTATGATGCCCAAGAGGAGGCTGAGACTGTCCAAGTCTCCTATGAAGTGGTAGGCTCTAGTATAGAAAGGGGTCTTTGTATGATGCCCAGGAGAAGGCTGAGATTTTAAGGGATGAAGATTAACCCTATGATGGTCTGATGTTTTGGAATTCTGACTCTCCTGAGGATTGAACTAGTAAAGATGACTAAGTTCTGTCCTATACCTGTAGGAGGTCTTCGGGTCCTTTCACTAAACCCAAGAGGAGGCTGAGAACTTTTAAGAAGCCTGAGGGTCCTTGTACTAAGCCCAAGAGGAGGCTGGGGATGCTTTTAGGAAGCTTGTGGGTCCAAACCTAAGAAAAGTTCAAGAAAGGTTTCACCGGGAATAAGTCATTTCTTTGCAGAATAATTCTAGGGTTTAAAGAAATTCAAAAGAGGTTTCACTGGGAATTAATCCTCTTTGGGAAAATGAATTTCTTATACACATATATTTCTAAGTTAGGAAAGTCTTGAGAAAAGTTTCACCGGGAATAATGTATTTCTCTGTTCCATATTGTATAAGCCCAAGAGGAGGCAAGACTGTATCTGGAATTTCCTATGGGGAACTAGTTTTGACTATATTGAAAGAGTAACCACTGGTTTGATCTAGACCTAGACCTAATTACTGGGGAAAACTCTAAGCAAGTATGTACAAACATATATATATATATATATATATATATATATATAAACAAGTGTGTTGAGAAGATAGTGGAACTTACAGTTGTGCAAGCCCTAGCATAGTAACTACAACTGCATGGTTAGTTATTACAGAAATTTGAAGAAATTTTTGATAAAGCTTTGAAATTTGAATCTAAATCAAAAAAAGAAAGTTGTTTAAAAAGAAAGTTTGGGGTTTATACTCAAAGAGAGACCCAGATGAATTCTTTCGAAAAGGTGACAATCGCGTCGTAGTTTTGAAAATCACAGAGGGACTTATACAATGTCTGAGGCCCAAATAATTGTATTTACGAAAAGAATGGGTCTTACACTCTATTAGAGGCCCAAAGTTTATTTTTATACAAGAGATGAGACTTATAGCTCAAGGAGAGACCCGGATGAAAAACAGCAATTGCACCGTTATTTTGAAAATCGCATTGGGACTTATACAATGATTGAGGCCCAAATTATTTATGTACAAAGGGGGGTTGGGTCTTACACTCTATTAGAGGCCAAAAGTGATTGAAAAAGAAGAAAAATGGGACTTACAATCACAAGGGAGGCCCATGATGGAAATTGTTTTGAAAACAGCGATCGCGCCGAGATTTTTAAAATTGTGTCGAAACTTATACAATGACTGAGGCTCAAATTTATTTATGTGACAAGGGATGGTTCTTACACTCTAACAAGAGGCCCAAAAGTGTTTTAAAAATTTTTGTGAGGGTGAAAATAATTGAAACCCTAATTTGATTTTAAAATGCATTTTAATTTGAATAAAAATTAATTAAAATTATCAAAATTATCAAACATGTATGAAAAACAAGTTGTGACCTTGTATTAATGTTTAAAAAATCATGTTTTATCCATAGAATGATTTGAAAATCATTTGAATTTGAAAAATCAAGAGAAAGAAATATTTTTAAATGCTTAAAAACAAATAAAAATAAATTCTTTACAAAAATATTAAATATATAAAATAAATAATATTTTTGTGAAATTTTTGTGGAATAAAATATTTTAACATTTTTGTGAATTTTGAGAAAAAGAATCAATTCAAAAACATTAAAATTCATAGAGAAATTAATTTTTGAATCAATTAATAACAATATCAAATATTCAAATATTTAAAAATTTGAAAAAGGGCGCCAAGAACAAGTCATCTTCTTCGTGCGAGCTCTGGTTTTCCAGATTTGCAAAACCTCTCATATCTCTCTGATTACTCAATGAAAATGACTTTTGTAAACATGAAACTTGCTCGTTTTTGAACAAGGCTTACAACCATATAAATTAATTGCATTTATATTAAGTGTGGAGTGAGAAATCAGAAGATGAACTCTAGAACCCTAATTTTTGCAAGAACATCATGAAATCCTATACACGATTCATACATAGCAATTGATTGAGGGGAAACACTCTACATATGTTCTAAAACATGTTTGTGACTTGAAAACACATTTATGATGCATGAATTATAGAGTTTGAGAGTTTCAGGCTTACCTCTTGCAGCTGGTGATGGAATTCTATGTTGGAGGTGTTACAGATGCAAGATGATAATCTGGGCAGCTTCAATGGACCTCAAGTAATGTGTTTGAAGGCTTGGAATGGATTGAATCAGCTTAGAACTTGTTGTGGCATCTCAATTGTAAACTGGCCAAAAAGGTTGGGCAAATGGGGGTGACTTTGTGATTCAGGTGTTCCATATGAATTTTAAGGTCATGAATCACTCAAATATGATGTATGTGAGGTGTTGGCATGATTGGTTTTGATGGATTTGCTCTCAATTTGAAAATTCGATAGTGACTTCAGGAAGAAGCAAAATCTGGTTTTTGGAATGTAATTTTGAGGAAAACATGAAATCAGATGTTTTGGGGTGATTTGATCAGTCACACATGACCTCTATTTATAGTAGAGGAAGTTTATTTTGGAAGCAATAATGTTTGGAGGCTGATCATGGCAGTAGCTTGTAGCCATTGACTTGGATAATTCAAAAGTGCCAAGTCAACTCTCCTTATCTTGACTCCATTAATCCTTACAGGTTTGAATTCTCAGAGTTTGGACTGAAATCTTGACTGATTTGGAGTGTTGTGATCTAGTTCATGACACCTCAATGCATTGCATTGAGGTTACTTTGCCAAATTTGAATTCTAAGTTTCATGTCATGATGGTTTTCACATGCCAAGTTGAATTCTTTGCCTCTTTGATCATGAACCATGTGAGTCATCAGATCTTTTGTGTTTTTGGAAGTTGACAAAGTTGGGAAAGTGACAAGATTTGAAGGGTAAAATCGTGTTGCACAAGTTTGGTCCTTATGCTGTCTTGAAAAATCAGGTTTTCATGCCATGTTTCAAGGCTTGTAACTCCCTACTCAAGTTGAATTAGGATGAGTTCTTGTACATTTTGGAAAGCCCTCATGACATACTTTAACTTTAATGTCCACCAATGGTCTTGGTTCGGCTTGGTACATAATGAAAAATGGCCCTAAAGTTGGTTAAAAACCAAGACAGATTCTATCCAAAATTTTCACTAAGTGTTGGAAAAAGTGGCCATTTTCATGTTTTTATGATTTTGATCAATCCATGAGGATTTGTAATATTTTGTAGTTGACACTTTTGAAGTATGTCATGTTAACTTCCATTTGAGCTTTGGATGGAAGAAAAAGGCCTTAAGGTTTGGGAGTTATGACCTTGCAAAGTTGGTACCAAATCCATTTTGTTCATAACTCAGAAAAATTTAAGTTTCTTATGGTTGCCCCTTTTGCAAGTAACCTCACTTTTCTTGATTTTTCTTAATGGATGATGATCAAAACCATACATTAACATTGTTTTTGACTTAGGGGAACACATTTGTGAAAAATTTCAAAGAGCCAAACTTGATTTTGGGCACAGTTGACTTTTTGTCAGATGAATTCCAAACTGTGTGATCCTCTATTTAATCAAGTTCTTGACCTAATTCAAACCTAATGGATGGATTCCATAGGTGTTTTAGGGTGTCTTGAATCATGTCCCAAGGTTTTGGGAATATGTCTTAGTCCAAAGTCAAAAGTACAGTTGACTTTTTCTTCAAAACCCTAAGTGTGGTCCAGATGAAATTGAAACTTGTGAATCAAACTTCTTGGACCAATACATTGTTGTAAATGGATCAATGTGGTGTATTTGAGGCCCTCAAATCATGTCTTGCCTCAAAAGTCAACTTAGGGGTGAATTTGGTCAAGAAACCCTAATTCTTGATTTTTGATGAATTCATCCCCTGAGACTATTTTGACTCTATGATTGGGTCCATGAGGTCCCTTTGAGCTTCTTGACTCATGTTCTGAGGTATTGGCTTATGCCCAGATGAAAATTTTCATCTGGAGGCCTTGGTCGACCAAAACCCTAATTTGGTGACATTGGCGATCTTGAGGCTTGATTCACTTGGAATGTTGCATCCTTGTACTTGTTTCTTGGCATAGGAGACCTCTTGATCCTTCATGGATGTTTGAGAGGTTAGACAAGTTGAAGATCATGTCATTTCTTGATTGATCCTTTGTCTAAGTACTCTGGGAGGGTTCAAAACCCTAATTCTTGATTGTAGTGAATGTTCAACAATCCTTGATGAGGTATGATGGTACATCCATATTGTGGTAATGATCTTCACAATAATGGGAAATCTTATGGTCAAAATTTGGGGTATGACAATGGGCTCTCTAAGTCAACATTCTATCATCTGCCCCAACGCGCAGGATAGAACATCTCCAAAGAAAACCTCATCTGAATGTGGAGTTTTCGTGTCAACTAAACGTGATCAGACACCACGCAAGCCACACTACTTTCCACTATAATCCTAAGTGTATACTCAAGCCTGGGTATTGGGCTTATCTCTCAGAACACCCTGCCCACCAGAGAAAACAGCAATCCAGCACAATCCAGTATATATGGCAACAATGAAATGTAATAAAGCAGGTAAATGAGATGAAAGCAATAGACATGCAATAAAAGCCAAAACTAAAGCATATAATGTATACAGATAAACACTCCATAACCAAAAACACGCAAGCACTAGGATTGACTCGCTTAAGGAACCATCATCCCCAGTAGAGTCGTCACATGTCGCACCTGCGAAAATGAACCGGCAGAAAAAGACAGAAGAGTCACCACCGAACGTTATTTATCCCGACGCAGGGAAAGGAAACGATCGAATAAAACCTAGAAAGGGAAAGATATGGTCATCGCAACCATAGCCTGGGTTCGGGAGTCGGTTACGCGGGAGGAAGGTAGTAGCATCCCCTCGTGTCCATCGTACTCAATGGGATCCATGCTTGTTGTCTAATCAAAGGGTGAGTTATCTAAAGCATACTGCTAACTAGAAAGGAAAAACAAAAGGTGAAAAGAAAAGGTGACTCAATTGGACATCGTCGTCCTAGGCCTACGTATTCCCTCGGGAGTGGGAAAGTCAGAGTCAACATAGTTCGGAGACTACAAGATTGATGGGGGAAGGTTTCTCGCCAAGACATCGCCGTCTTGTGCCTATGTATCCTCAATATAACCAGAGAGAGGAAGTCAGAGCAGTCGTAGTTCGACCTAAAAGGTCAAAAAGGTCTCGATCGCACTGGGCGAGAGAAAAGGTTCGGTTATCAAGTCTCGATCACACTGAGGCGAGAGAAAAAGGGAAGTTAGTTTTTAATGTGCTCGGCAAGATATCACATCTCATACCTACGTATCTCATCTGTAATGAGAATCATAGCATTCGTAGTTCACAGGACTACGGAAAAACATGATCTCGATCACACTGAGGCGAGAGAAAAGGGAGAGACGCAAGGAAGGTCTAAGGGAACTGAATCTTATACGTTATTATACAAAGATGGCCCTAAGGTCAGGATTAGGAGGGAGCTAACCTATTGTTATTATGCTTGGATTGAAAGCCTAATGTCTCTCCTACCTTCAACTTAATCAGAAATTAAGTGGAGCTAGGAATCCTAAGGGATCATGTGAACAACCACATGTAAACATTATTTTAATCAATCACAAAATGAACGATGTCACGATATCAGCCAATAAACAAAACTGAGTGACTCCTCGTTCTCCAACAGAAAATGCAACAGAAAAGGACGATGTCATGATCTCAACTATGAGGAAGTTTAGTGACTCTTCGTCAACCACATGATGAAAACAATGTCGTGATCTCAACTATAAGGAAGTTGAGTGACTCTTCGTCCATCACAAAGTAAGACAGAAAAGGGAGCAAACAACAGCAAAGTATCAATGAATTGGCACCCAAGCCCAGTATACAACTAGGATGAAAACTCCTCACTTAAAAGCAAGTTGTAAGCAGGAATGCTAAACAAGTGCGCAAGTGGTACCTAATGGAGAAGGTATGTTGCCTCTCCAAAGCGCGCAACAAGCTCAAGCCTTGAAGCATTCAGACACTTCCAACAGGTAGGCAAGTCCAGTAGTCAAGCATCTAACATCAAGTTCAAACAATGTCAGAATTTAACAAGCATCAGGTGTAAGCAACTATCATCACAGGTAAACAACAAAGAGAACCAGAATTAATGTCCAGAAATGGTCCAAACGATATCATGGACTAAGCACCATCTGCATCAAGACAACTCATTAGTCCAAATAAATGTCATGAAAAATATTCCAAACGACAGCTCCACCAGAGAAATAATCAGATGTCTAAACAAGTATCCACAATCACAACAATCAAAGTAAGGTTAACACGCAGTCAAAATTCAAATCAAAGCCAAAGTCTAACATTAAAAAACAAGGTGATTAATAAGAATTTAATCAAAAATTCTAAACAAGACTTCAACAAACTCTAATCAAGGTCTAAGATAAAAATCCACAACCAAGTTCTAATTACAATTAGAAAATCTACAACCTAAATTACAATTAATTGAAATTCTAAAACCAATTACAATCAATTGAAATTCTCAAACCAATTTATCCAATATCAAATCCAATATCCAAAAATAATTAAACAAAGCAATAGAAAAACAAATAAAAAAGAAATCAAATAATCAATAGGGGGATTCTGATTTTTGGGGAGTGAAAAGAAGCAACAGGCGCGTGGCTCATTGTTCTTAGGCCTAATTGCCTTTCATCTTGCAGCCAGGGTGGTGCGCTAGTAGAATTACAGGTGTGAAAATGAATCCATGAAGAAAAGGCAGCCAGATCCACAATCCTAGCATATGTTAACCTAAAACCACAAGGCATCTTCTCATTTTCAGAATGCACTGTCACCTTCTTCATCTCACACTTAAATCTCACTCCTGCATATCCTCAGGTGCGATGAGGAATTCAAAGCTACGTAGTTCTGAGTACAAAATCATTGTTTGTTGGTTGATTTTAGTGAATGATGCTTAGTTCACATTATAATGGTTAAACGTTGTTTGTATGCTCGTGTGTGGGAGACTTAAGCATTTATTTGTATCGTGGTAGAAAGAAAAAATATCAGTCATTTTTTAAAAAAGTTAGATTTTGTTTATGCTTGGGAAAAATTTGAGTTTGAGTGGTAGATTTTATTTTTAGGTGAATGACGAGTATTCAAAAGGCAAACTCTACATATTGTATCCTAACACTCGGGGAAGACAAATATGTGACAAAAGAGGCATATGACATATTAATAATTTTTCTTCCACAAAAGAATGAACTAAATTTGGTTAATTGTTGTGTTTTTTGCCAGAAGATGAACATTAAAAAGGCAATCTCAACAACTTGTATAAGAATACTCGAGAAAGAAAGAAGCCTACGCTCATTTAACCCTTTTTCATTCATTTTTTTATTGAGAAAAGTAATTTTCAAGATTAATTAAACTTCAGGAACAAAGTTTAAAGGCAAGCCCCAGGGAAATATAGCAGGAATTTGGTGTGATGGAGAACTGATCATGGCCACAAAAACGGGCCCAGATACAACTTCAAAAATTACAGTAGTCTGAGGCTGAGTTACCATAGGAGTAGGAGGAGGATGAGGAGCTGATTCTGAAAAGCAACCAGAGACTCTACTAAGGCATTGAGCTTCTCCATTCCAGCCCTGAGGGTTATCACCACTTCTCACAGTTCACGATTCTCTTGCTCTAAGTGATCCATTTTCCTTTGAGAGTTAGCCCGAGTGTTGTATGAGTGAGTTAACTTGACTTATGAGAATACCAAGAGAAAAGCAATAAGACACTTGTAAAACTCTTAAAACCAAGACCAGATGTAGAATGATACATGATATGCAATGCAAACGTTTTCATTCAGTTTTCAAGGAACTTTAAGATAAAGTAAACATCATAAAGAAATGACACTTGAAATACATAAATCTTATTTTATTGATAATTGGAAAGAGTTACATTTGGAATTACAAGTTACAAAGGATCAAAATACAATAGGAAAAAGCTAGATCCTAAGGAATCATATCTGAGGATGATCCAACTCTAAGCTGATACTTCCTTCAGAGCCTCTTGATCTCCCTCTCATAAGTATCCTTCATAGTGGCCTTGTCCAAAACAAGCTGATCCGCAATACCCTTCTAACCCCCTTACCCTATCTCTGTTTGTTTTATGTGTTTTGTTTTAAAACATCTTAGGATTTTGTTCATTATTTTTCCCTTTCCTTTGGAAATAATAAAAGCGTGGTGGCGACTCTTGCTTAATGAGTTAAGTTAATCTATAGCTTATACTTGCAATTTTTACCACTACACTAATAAAACAAAGAGATAAGGGCACGGGGGTTAGTTATGCAAAGGGAATGTTTTAGCACCCCTCACATCTATAGTACTCTATAGGAACCTCTTCAAAATTTGTGTTTGGCATAAAAAGAGTGTTTTTGCAAAAGATTGGGGAGATGAGAAAAATATTATTTTTTTAAGATTTTTGTTTGATAAGACTTCTTGAGCCTCGTGTCTACGTACCAACAAAGTGCAATGGAGGATCAAAACCTTGTAGTTCGTGTTACAAATCAAAAGCGTTTGTGATGGTTGATTTAAATGAATTAACATTTCGTTGAATTCGAGTGTAAAACTCAACTTACTACCCATAATTAATGTGGAAGAAGCATTTGTATCATCTTGAGATGGAGGATCTTTGCTTGGATTGAAATCAACAAGTCTATCACTCAAAATATAAGTGAAAAATATCATCACTTCTCTACGTTATTATGGAAGTATAGGAGTTGCATCACTACAAGAACAAAACAAATTACCATCCTTAAGAAAAGGTTTAAAAGGAAACGGTGCACAAAGGCACAAAAGATTTGAATGAGTTTTTGGTTTTTTAAGTCTTTTAAAATTGTTTTGACATGCTTAAGATGTCTTAGCATTTATTTAAGAAAATGGTTTTGAAAATCACTTGACAAAAAGACTACATGGGTGAGAGGTCCAGTCATACTCCCGAACACTAAGCCCGAGTAGTAATAGCTTGTAAGCTCAAGTGTTTGTCTTTCATTGATAAACAATTGTAAGTATTCAAACATTTTGCAACAATTTAGAAAGAAAAAGGCTACTTGGGAGAAATGTCAAGCCATAGTCCCGAATATTAAACCCAAATAGTAATTGCTTGAAAGTCATGAATATTCGTCTTCCAAACCCTAAAACATACTCAAACCAAACATACTTGTTTTCCGCCCTTGTACGACTTCGAAAATATTTTCAGAAGTGAGTATGCTTTCACCATATCGATGTGAAACAAACAAAGGCTTCAGTCTGCTAGAGCGAGCAACAAACAAAGGTTTAACCACACGATATCTCTAAAGGATCACTCCCTAAAAGCATCCAACAAATTGTTCTTTACTACAAAGAACTATGTAGTCTTGAGTCTCCATCACACCTGGAGATACGTAGAAGCAAGATTTTAAAATATTGTCAAGCATATTTGTTGTACCCCAAATTTTTCCCTTAGATCCATTGACCTTCTGCATAGCATAATAGGGCAATCATGCTGCATAGCTAACCCTTTCACCAGTTTGTTGCTTGTGTTGGTTTCATTTTTATCAGGTGTTATCTTAAGGAGATTCAAGAGGTGATTGATCAAGATTTTTAGTTGGAGCATTGAATTAAACCAGCCCCTCATTTCAAAGAGATGTCTATGTAACCCTCTCCTTGATCCTTTCCATAACCAAATACCTATCCATTTTTATTCACCCTCAATTGTCACTCTTTTATTCCAAACCAATTTCAATTATCATTTATTAACCTTTTTTCTTATCCAAGTATCCATCTTTCATTCTAACCATTTTCATACCTATTTTCAAATCCAAAAATCTTTTCATTTATCCAATTTTTAATCCATAAATATCTATTTCTATAATCCATTTTCCATCATCAATACAAATATCCAATTCCATACAATTTTATCTCTCAAGGCCATATTTAAGATCTTTTCTTTTTTATTCCAATATCCATTAAAACCATAATTATTATCCATTTTTCAAATCAATTTCTACCAATATCCATTCAATCACACATTCAATTATCAAATTGTCCAAAATCTATTTATCCATATCCATTTTTCTTAACCCATTTCTAAATCTTTTTTTTCCAATTATCCATTTAAATCCACTTTTTTTTGTTTATGCATTTAGATCCATTTGTCCATTCCAAATGTTATCTAATTTCCTAAATCCATTTTCACATCAATTATCCATTTATCTTTAACCATAAACCATTTTTCAAGTTTAGTTCAAAGCCATCCAAATATCAATTTCCAATTTTAAGATCAACTTCAAAATCCAATCTTAAATTCAAGTGTTTCAAGTTCAAGTTTCAATGCTAATTATTTCAAGATTTTTTTTTTCCAAGTTTCAAATTCATTCCAAAAAAATTCAAGATGAATCAAGTCATAATATTACAATTTGAATTGGCAAGTTCATTCCAAGAACCCAAGTTTACAACAAACCCTTACAAAGTTTTTTGCCACAAAGGATCCTAAGCCCATTTGATCATAAGCCCACTACAACAGTTTATCACTGCCACCACAGAAGGCTGCGCAAAATGACAAAAAGCCAATAATCCTCTGCTACCAAAACTTTCCACGCGAGGCCCCATCAAGCAAGCCTATACACTTCAAAAAGTCACAAAACTTTACAGCAACCGTACAAACACTGCTACACAACTTTGCCAACAGCTAAAAAGTCCAGGACCTGCTTGTACTCTCACGCAAACCCTCTGCAACATGAAGTTGACAATTCAACAACGGTAAAAATTCAAATAAAATTTAAGAAACAAGCGCTGTTTTATTGAGCATATATAGCATAGAAAGAGGAGAGTAGAAGCGGGGACCTGGAACCCAGAACAAGAAACACTTCCAAGATTCCTTCATCGGTTTGTTGCAAAAAACCTAAAAAACAAATCATTCTCAGCAAATCGGAAAAAACCAACAGCCTCATACCTCCTTTCAATTCATCAATTTTCAAACCAATATTCTACCTGGAACCCAAAACGAACAACGTTTTTTACTCAACACCACCAAAATCTCGCCACTGACAACCACATTTTTCATCGTGTGAACCCTGTCACCTCCAATCCTCTTTCTGCGGATTACAAGTCGCCACCCTCACAATCGTGCACCTCAATTAACAACAACAAAAAAATAACATTGTAGTTCCAAGAAGAAGAAGGGAATCGGAAGCGAAAAAGAGAGGAGAACCAAGTTATTACCTGCGAAGTCGTTGAAAGTGAGTCACGACGTTTCGGTCGCGAATCGTCTTCTTCCCGACCTCCTCTTAAACCATTTCAACAAGCCATTCTTCATCAATCTTCCTCAACCAATCTTCGAAAGCCAAGAATCAGAGCCAAAACCAAACTGAAATTGACGAAGAAGAAGAACAGAGAATCAACCCACGTGTGAATCATTTCTAAGATTTTCGGAACCGACGAAGAGTGTGAGGTAGTTTTGCGAAGAATCGTGAATGGGTTTTGTTTTTTTCTCAGTTTTGCTTTGAGCGTTGTTGTTATGTTCTGAGGGTGAGATGGTCGTTCAAACATTTAGGGTTAGCATTAAATGGAGCCAAGTTAGAGCAACCCGCTCCAAGTTACTTGTTTGGGCTCACCGCCCTCTTGGGCTTCTGTGTAGCACCATGATTTCAGCCCCATTCTGTTTTGGACCATAAGGATTCATATATCCTTTCAAAACCAAACGCCACCCCCCTTTTTTTTTCTAAATGTCATGTTGTTTTTTTTTTTATTATTTCTTTTTACTATTTCATTATTACCTTTTTTCTAAATTTTCTTAAATAATAAATTCTTAGCACATTTCCTTTATTATTGGCCGATGATATCATATAAATATTGACTTTGTTGATTATTTCAAAATCACCAAAAATCTAGATTTGTAGGAGGCCACTTTCTATTTTCTATTTTGGTCGATGAAAGTTAAAAATCTAAGATTATCGATTTCTCGATTAAATCTTGATTTAAACTAGACCAACTTGATTTTTATTCCGATTCTATTTTGGTCGATGAAAGTTAAAAATCTAAGATTATCGATTTGTCGATTAAATCTTGATTTAAACGAGACCAACTTGATTTTTATTCCGATTCTATTTTGGTCGATGAAAGTCAAATATCAAGATTATCGATTTACCGATTTAAATCTTGATTAAGACGAGATCAATCTTTATTTAGGCCGACGACGTTACACAAATCTTGACTTTGATCAATAAAGTCTTGATAAATGTGAGTCCACCTTTTATTTATTTTTGTTGGTCAATGAAAGTAAAAAATATAAGATTATCGATTTCTCGATTAAATCTTGATTTAGACGAGACTGATTTTATTTTCATTTTGATTCCACTTCCTTTATTTTGGTCGATGACATAACGAACCTCGTGGTTTGGTTGATTTCATTAAGTTGACAAGACTTTGATCAACACGAGACCATTTTCTCTTTGTTTCAATTTTATTCACCTATTTAGTCGATGAAAGTCAAGAATCATTGATTATCGATTTCTCGATTAAATCATGATTAAGACGAGACAATTTCTGATTTTATTTCATATCATCTTATTCATGTCCTTTACATCATCTTATTTGAATTATTAACTTGTTATCTCGTAGTATTTCTATAATTGTTATCTTTCCCCCCATTCCAAAGGGAGACCCTTAAATTGACTCATGAAGTCACTAAACAAACCATCTTACCTTATCCTTCTAGGTTTACCCTTATTTCTTGGCTATCGTGAGTCAACGAAATCATAACTACAAGTAGGTTGGAGTTCTTACACTCTATGTGATTCTCACCATCATGAGAACTCACTTTCCCCCCATAATGTAGATTTAGAGAGTTATCATGAACTCTAAAGATGAGTCATACTCATTTTTCCCTTGGAACTTTGGCCATAGTCAATGGTTCCTATCCATCACCCTTAGATTGGTAGAACTACGCATACTCTGATTCTATTCCCGAGGATACGTAGGCGCAAGGTGCGATGCCTTGTCGAGTATACTTAGATACTAACCCCTAGGGTTTTCAACCGTTAGCATAGTACCCTTAGCAAGCGAGTAAGATTTAACAAGTAAAACAAGAGGTTCCTGTGGAGTACTACAGACGTTTAGGGTGATAATACCTTCCCTAGGCGTAACCAACCCCCGAACATTGGATCTCCCCCCTTTAGGTTTTTTAACGATCTTGAACCTTTCCTTTGGATAAATCAAAGTCGGTTGTAAAAGAAAATGATGCAAGTTAATAAATAGCTTGTTATCCGATTTTCACCGCAACAATATTAATAAAAAAACCTTTTTTTTTCTTTTCTCTCGCTCAATAAGTAAAAGATCCCAAACTAACATAATCTAACATTCAATTGCAAGTCTAACTAAAAGGTTCCCGTTGAGTACAACGAACGTGAGGAGTGGTAATACCCACCCCTTGCATAATCGACTCCTGAACCTAAATATGGTTGCGACGACCGTCTTCTTTTTTAAGGGTTTTGATGATATTTTCTCTTTCCATCTTGGGAATAAATAAAGTTCGGTGGCGACTCTCTTCAAATATTTTCCAGCGTTCACACGAAGGATCGTATTTTTTGAGATGCGACACCTTGCAGTACACTTTAAAGAAACTACTTACATTATATAAACACTTGAAAAATGTGAAAATTATCCAAAGTTTAACTCTTTAAATGCTTTATACTAAGTTCATTTGTAAACTTGCACAATTTTTCTACAAAATTAACAATTTTGAGTCTAGTACAATCAATTTCATACCTTAGGTAATTAATGATCCTCACATATTCAGATTGTTTTATGTTATTACTAGTGGTCTTCAAGTGTTTAACACTTGGCTCATTTGAGGTGCAAGAAGGTTTAAACTCAAAGAAGTTTTATTTCTTGAAATATCTTTTAAATGTAATAATAATAATAATTCAAATAAGTTCCTTATTATAACTTAGTATTCAATCAAAATGATTGAGCTCACCTCTCTGAGATCTTTCAAATTGAAGTAGTTCAACAACAAAATTTTCACATTATATGCGACATGAATGTTAGAACTAAGTATGTTAAAAGTAGTAAAATTATATATACAATTTGAAGTGACAATTTTTTTAGTTCAATTGTATTTCATTTGATATCTATTCAAAATTAACTTTCTAATTGAAATATGATAACGCGAAATTATATCGTGTATTTGACTTGACTTGCATGAATTTATATTATGTTTTACTCATTTTTTCCCGATTTATGATTTATCTTACCCGCATCTATTTATGTTTTTCAGGTACTCGAGTCGAATCAGAATTTAACGGAAAGAAAAGATTTAGAATGGAAAGAATTAAGAAGGAAATAATTAAGGAGTAAAGAAATTAGATGGAAAGAAAAGAAAAAAAGAAGAAAAAGAAAATTGAAAAAAAAAATATAAAGGGGTGGGGCCCACCATCACACATGTGGAGCAAGCCACATGGGAGTGGCGCCCACCACCTTCATCATATGTGGCGCCAGCCACTAGTCAAGGAAAGGAAGAGGTGGCGCAAGCCACCTATGTTCTGGGAGAAAAAAAATCTCTCCATTTTCCCAACTTTTTCTCCACTTCTCCAGATTCTACCGGTCTTCCCTCAAGCCGATTTCCACGCCAGGAAACGCACTTACCTCAACTGCCAAGGCCAGCACTCAGTATAAAAGAGAAATCATACCTCCATTTTGAGGGTCCGTGAATTTTTACCAGAGCTTTTAATTAATCAGATTTTATATTTTCTTCGAGCAAACAGTTTATTTTTCAGCACTTTCAATTCCTGTTATCTTCTTGTAATCAAGCTTGTCGGAATCGTTTCGAGTTTCTGTAACCAGATTATTAGAAGTTAATTTCAATTCTAGGTTTAATTTATATACTTGTTATTTTATCGTTTTCCAGCATGATTTGTGATATTATTTTACACTGTGTTAGCATGTTTTATTTCCAAACCATGTCCGGCTAGATTAGTTGATGTCAGTATGTAAGCAAATTGATCGGAAGGGATTAAATAATAATCGGTGTTAACTTTTACAAATTAGTTTTTAGGCTTTGGTTTCTTATTTTTAATTCGATTAACTTTTCTTACGAAAGTAGAAAGGTAGTTAAGGTTAAGGTCAAGATAAACGAGAGTTTGAGAGTTTAACCGGATAGCTGAAACTAGGCATTAATTCTAAATACAGCGGAAGCACTTTAGAATCAATTAGGACTTATTTATTTTCAAAAAGTATTTTTAAATGCAAATGATACAGCGAGAGCGCTCATTCTGATTTAACAGTATAGGCTGAATCAATAAACACGAGAGTGTGAGATAAGGTCTTTTAAATAAGTATTTTCTACTGAAAAGTATTTTGGCACTTAAACCTACACCGATGACTTATTAAATTCCCAACGATTAATGCATTACATACTGATATCTCATTATTAATTGTTCCTATTAAAAGTTTAGCACTCTTAGATTTAATTTATGTCGCTCATAACCTCCATAAAACGATTAGCCTTAGCTAAGCATAGTAACAACCCGATAGCACTAGTTTGATTATCAGTCCTTGTGGGATCCACATCTTTTTAAAACTACGCGATAGACTGTGCGCTTGCAGTTAGTAACTCCGATAGACTCATAAAGTCGCGATCAAAATATTCATGAATTTTATCCCAATTTGTCTATGACTATTGTCTTAAAATCAAACTTGAGGTATTTTATGCAGGGTCTTATCCATGCTTTTAAAAAATAGTATATTATAATGAAAATGGTCCCAAAAAAATGGTATCAAAAGATGTCGATATTGATACCATTATTAGCCATTTTTATGACAAAGAAAAAATTGTCATTAATTCACACCGCGACTAGCGCAATCACAATTACAACACATGTATCGATTGAAATTACAAAAAGTTAACGCAACAAATTAGTGACTGTTATTTAAAAACTTCTTCTTATCTATATCCTTAATGATACTTTTTCTAATTATATTCCTACTAAAAAATTAGAAACATCTAAAATATTAACTTATGTCCAGTAATTACTCAAAACAAAAAAGGGGAGGAGATGAAGAGACTATTCTAATTGCATAAAGTAAATAGAAAGAAATAAATGGTCTCATTGTAAGGTATCCCAATAGGAAGCCATGTGTGTGCATTGTGAACTAACTAGGATAAAGCAAGAATCTGACATAAGTCAAGCAAACATTCCCTTCCTTTGGATTAAGCCACAGGCAACAAGTAAGCACAGAATAAGACAAACATCAGATGAAAGAAGGACTTAAGCCATAAGGTTAAAGTTATGTATCAGAGCCAAGTCTTCAAAAGTCAACCAAAGTTCTAAAGTATCAGATGAATGAACCAAGGTCTCATAACAATCCAATAACATAGGGAAAAGTAACCAAAAACCATAGGTCCAAAAGTCAAATTCTAACTAAAGCTAAGGATAGTGACCATTAGTCCAAAGATTAGCGAACCAAGTTTTTTTAGAGTTTTTCCTTTATTAATGACTTTAAAAGCAAAAGAAAATGTCCAAGTGGACAAAGGAAAAAGAAGCATAAACATAAACAATATGACATGTAAAGAGAAAATCCATAAATCAAAGCAATTAAATTAAACATCAAAATAAATGACCAATAAAATAATGGAAAGTCGGGAACAACACAAGTAACATATAATAAATTTTTGAGAATTTTAAAATACATAAAACTATTTTTAAATCAAAAAAATGCTTGAAACAAGAGAACATTAATGAAAAATAGCAAATCATAAAATAAAATTCTGAAAAAATAAAATAAGGTGTAAAATAATAAAAGAGAATATTATAATTTTTTTTGGATTTTTTGGAGTTAAATCTGATTTAAAATGAATTTTGTAAAAGAAAAACAAATAAAAAGAAAATAGAAAATGCGTGGACCATCAGATCTGGATTCATTAATCCAAGTGGCGCATCAGATGGATTAGATCTAGATGCTCACTATGGACATTTAATGAAATAACGCATCAGATCAAGTTTAAATCAGCCACTAAAGTTAAACCAAATGGCGTGCTCAAACCACCACCAAAACTCCTTCGATCATCTTCTCCGGTGAGTTGCTCACCGGAGTTTGGAATTTGGTTAGCTCAAGGCATAAAACCACCATCAGTACAACCATATCATCCGTGTGAATCCAACCATGGTCTCCATTTCCATTTATTGGAACTGAGCAGTGAGAATTTTGTGAAAACTCAGTGAAAATGAATACACGAAAATTAAAATTAAATGTTGAAAACAAACAACCAAAGTAAGCTGAGGTAGGGGAAAGAATCAGAGAGTATCAAGCTACATCGTTGTTTCTTATTTCAGTTTAAAAAATGCTCAGAACTACCTTGTCCAAGTAGTGATCAGAGGTGGTGAATGATGGATTTGGTTAGCACGTTTCAGAAGGTCTCTGAGCTTGATTATTGTTGTTATGGCTTCAGAGGACATCGAAGATGCTAATGGAAACAAGAAATAGAGTTGAAATATCTTAGAATTTGAAAACGAACTTGGAGAATTTTAATGAAAAGTGTGAGCTCGGGCAGTGGTTTCAGGGGGTTTTTAAGTTTCATTTTAAGAGAAAAGGCTTGCTCTACTTATAGTTGAGGTGAATAAAGCTCATACGTGTGAGAAGTTGTTATGGAACGTGTGATTCAAGTGTGAGAAAAATGTGATAATTCTTGAGTGAAAAGCCAACTAAAACGCAACCAAAACCTTCACATTTCAAGTCGTTTTTTATCCTTATACATCACTTAACATTGGCTTAATTTGGATTATTTGATCACTTCTATTTTCGGTTCCATGTAGGAAAATCAGTTTCAAGTGGCCATCTTCAAACCATTGAGAAATTGTGTAGACTTGACCATCACCTCTCATTCTTTTTGCTAAGTGATCACATCATAACATAGAGTACAATGCGAAAAGAAAGGTTTCATTTGTACAAATGAGCAAAATGTTATGAACTAGTAAAGTCAGCACCATGACCTATAATTAGAGGTTCAAAATAATTTTAAGTCCAAAATGATCTATAATGTCTTCAAATGTTTCATGGTTTTTCAAGCATAATTGGCCTTTGATCCTTGAAACAAACTTGTATAAGGCATCAAATATGATAATTGGGAAAAAGACCCACCCACAAAAGTTAAAAATTAATAGAGTTATGATCTTTGGAAGTTTGGCAAATAACACTTGAATTTAGGTCAAATTTCACTAAGTCAACAAAGTGACCTCTAATGTTTCCAAAATTTTGATAATCTCCAAAACATAATTGGCTCTTGACTTTTAAAGAGATCTTGTAAAGGATGTCAAGAAGCGTCATTTGCCCAAGGAAGCACTTAAAAATGCTGAAAAATCAGTGAGTTATGATATTTTGATCTTGTTGACTTTTTAGGTCAAAGTACTTTGAATAACCTTTCAACCTTTGAACTTTCATGCATTTCAAGGTACATTGATGATCATGTGAACTCAAAATGATGTAATCTTGAATGTACTTTGATTAAACTTGAAATGGCTTGAGGAAACTTGTTGATGAAGCCATGGAAATAAACACATGAACCTTTTAACTTTCTTGAGAAACAAGCTATCAAACTTTAAAATATCTTTGATCAAATGAAGTTAAATAATACTTGAGACCCTATGCTTTGAGATTAGAGTTCATGCTTTGACGAATAGCCTTTGAAAATCAATGGTCTACCACACTTTGCCTTGAGGAACTCAAACCTTAGTTGAGGAGACAATCACTTGATGCTCTTGACTCCAAACCCTACCTTGCAAAAGAAACAAAAGGCACAAGGCATATTTTTTGTATTTTGATTAATGGTTAGTGAATTATAAAGCATATAAATACAAAAATTTTAAAAGAAATGTACAAAGAGGTGCCTGATGATCTCTGCAAAGTCAAGCCCAAAGATGAGAGGGTTAGGAGACAATCAAATTCGTGATCTTGATGCATTGCAAAGATTTAAATGAGGTGGGATCTTAGGGGTAAAAATTAGGGTATCACACCTACTAAGGAATTTAAGTCTCTATGCCCTTATATAATCCTTGTAAAAGCATGCGTTTTGAATTAAAATTTTGATAAGTTTAAAACATTTCTAAGTCACATTATAAAATAAAAATTTGCTAAATAACAACAAAAACAACAATCTAAATAACAACAACAACAAAAACATAATACCTTCAATCTTAATTACAACAAAAACAATAATTCTTTTACTTATCTTCTCAAAATATAACAACGTAAAACATTCAATCTTAATAAAAACAACATAAATAATAAATATTTTATCATCCCAAAAAAAAAAACAAATATAGAATTCAATCTCAATCTAAACAACAAATATATAAAAAACTTCAATCTTAATCTAAACAACTGTGAGAACAAGATTTGGTTCTGCAATATTATCTCTAAGTTTTGATGATAACAGATGAATATTTGTATGAACAATTTTGCGTAACTAATGTTGTTATTCGTGAGAACCTAGCAAATAGATTCTGCTTCCGTGAATTGGCGCAATGCTTAATGAAAGATGCTTCGAGGATGTGATCTCAATTCGAAGATAAGACAAGATTCACATAACTCTGATGCGAAAGGAAAAATTGAATGAATTCTGAAGATCAAGAGACAAGGGTTCTGATGGGACGAAGTCCAAATACTGAAGCCTCACGATTTTTTATCAAGGTTCTGAAGACC
Organism: Lathyrus tuberosus; assembly: GCA_022829125.1. Classification (NCBI taxonomy): domain Eukaryota; kingdom Viridiplantae; phylum Streptophyta; class Magnoliopsida; order Fabales; family Fabaceae; genus Lathyrus; species Lathyrus tuberosus. The sequence goes on along the minus strand of JALAZF010000383.1, from coordinate 1,973,106 downwards.
TACCCAGAGTCGACTCTCATGCTTCAATCAAATATTATCAGAAGCCTCTGAAGATATGAAGAAAGTGGATTAAGAGAACAAGTTTTGAAGATTCTGGAACCGCAGAGCTGATGATTCGAAGACTTGATCATCTCAAGAACCATACAATGTTTTCCCTTCCTACTCACGCTCACAAAAAGCCTCTGAAGTTGAGAAGCCCAGAAAACCTGCCACACTGTACAGCTGTACCACTTTACAACGTTAAAATTCTCGAAGACTGTGCAAAATACAAACAAGACAATCTGACACAGACAGGACGCGCTACATGCAGAAGATTTTGTACCTGTCCTCACGCTTCCAGCTGAAAGCCTACTTAGCTATCATGATTTCATTTCAACGGCTCTTTTCACTCGACTATAAAAGGAAGCTCAAAGACTTGAAGAATGATACACATGCGAACTGGTACAATACATTTTTAAGTCTGTTCTTTCTGAAGTCATTCTATGTCTAAAAATCGTGTTTACGTTATCAGCTTGATAAAAAGCAATTCTCTGTAAACTCATTGTGTTTGAACTTAAAAGTTGTATTCCTTAAGAGAGTCTTAGTGATTAGATCTCTTGAGAAGTCTAGGACGTGTGTCTTAGAGGTTGTGCCTTGAGTAAGACCTGTGAGGTTGGATTACTTGACAAGTCTAGAACGTGTGAGTTCTAGAGGTTGTTGTTAGTCACCATCTGTGTAGCTCGTGCAGTGTACTATTTTGTTGAATAGTGGATTAAGACCTCGTTGAGAGAGGCAAAATCACCTTGACGGGTGGACTAGACTAACTTGAGAGATTCTCAAGTGAACTAGTATAAACATAACGTGTTTATATCTCTTTGTTTAACTAAGTTGTTATTCTTTAGAATAGGGAAAAAGTTTTAACAAGAAATTTATTCAAAAGAAATATTATTTTGAAAAACCAATTCAAACCACCCTTTCTTGCATTTTTCACACCTTCAAACAACAACAACAATATTAAACCTCTAGGGTTTACGGTTTCAACAACAACAATAACAACATTCTTGTAACATGAATTATGGCAATGTTTCATGTATTACAAATGTGATGGAGGAGTCAAGAAAATGAGTTTCGTGTTTCCTTTCTTTGCTTCGTACGAGTTGGAGAAGATATAATGGAGATTAGTGAAGAAGTGGTGTTTTGTATGTTTATGGAGACGTTTTTCTTATGTAATTTGTTTTAATTTAAAATAATAAATGAATGAGACTATTTCACCTCAGATAGTTCTACCAACAGTGGGGAAATTTAATCTTTTTTAATTTAAAATGAAAAAAGACTAATTTTTACAACAGTCGGCCTCACCAACTATGAGAAAGGAAGCACATTTTATTTTAAAATAAAAAATAAGTGAAATAACTTTTCTCCTCTGACAGTTTTACCAAAACGTGGGGAAATTTTAGCCTATTTTATCTATAAAAGCTCTATGTTCATTTACCTTTTCCCAAACCAAACACAATCTGCCTCAAAACACCATCTTCCATTAACAAAACACTAATTTCCCCCTAAACCAAACTTTAAAATGTAATTTTTTCCATTAAAAAATCGAGAAAACACAATTTATTGTTGTGTTGTTGTTGAGGTATCACTGAATTAGAAGACAAGGCTCTGAAGATTCGTAATTGAAGATGCTAAACGAATATCTAAAATATGATTTCTCATTCATTAATTCTTTCAATAACAGTAATTTGTTCCTAGTGTTGCTATAACTAAACAATGAAAAAAATGACTTAAAATGAATAAAAAACAAAATTGCTAGTGTTGGGATTTGAAGCCTGTCTTTAAGAGCCATTTTCTCATGGTTGTTGAAGAAGACCTAAAAGAAAAGTAATTCAATTTTAATTAAAAAAATAAATAAAAGGAACATGTCACTTTTATAATAAATAAAACACAAAATTGTTGGTGTTGTGATTCGAACGTGTCTATGAGAAACTCTTCCCCACAATTGGAAACATTGACTGAGGGGAAAGATGATTTTAATATTAAAATTTAAAAAAAAAAAGATGCTTAATGGAATTGATTTTACCTCGGTGGAGCAATTGAACAAGGTTAAAGTTCATTACAAAATGTAAAATTTGTTGTAATAATAATCGACAAAAGCGTGTACAAAACATTAACTAACTTGTAATGAGAGTATGATGTATCAATTTTTATAATTAATTTTTTTATTAAAACCGTTAAAGATTTTGAACCTTAAATAGTAACACCAACGCTAAACAAGCCTAACCTCGCCCTAAATAAAGTCGAACTAATGACGACAATCATATTTTTTTTGTGTTTATTATTGACATCGCTCATTCCGTTTGAAAAATATTTATACCCCTTGCAATAAACCCCAATGATACTAACTACATTATATAAACACTTGAAAATGTGAAATTTCTTCAACGAAAAAATATCGAATCTAGTATATTCTCTTGTATCCTTGAGGAGATCAATGATGCTCACATATTCATATTTTTTTACTATCACCTGTGTTTTTAAAGAGTTTAACACTTGGGTTATATAAGGTGCAAGATGTTTTAAACTCGTAGTAGTTATATTTCTCTAAAATATTTTAAACGTACTTATAATGATCCAAATAAATTTCTTATTCTACCTTAGTAATCAATTAAAATGACTCATCTCACTTCTCTGAGATATTTCATATTGAAGTTGTTACACAACAAAAATTTCACATTATACGCGACATGAATGTTAGAATTGCGTATGTTAAAGTCATTAAATTATATATACAATTTAAAGTGATGGTTTTTTAGATAAGTGTATTTCATTTGATATTCGTTCAAAATTAACTTTTTAATTGAAATATTCATGAATTTGGTCCAGATTTGTCTATAACCATTGTCTTAGAATGTGTCTTGAAGTAATTTAAGCAGAGTTTTACCCATGCTTTTAAAAAACGACTTGTTACAATGAAAATGGTCGCGACGAAACGGTATCATAAGATTTTGATACTAATACCATTATTCACTGTTTTTATGACAAAGAACAAATTGTCATTAATTCACACTGCGACTACAACAATCATAGTTGTAACACATGTACCGATCAAAATTACAAAAATCATAATGCAACATGAACACGAAAATTTATTTTAAATCTTCTTCTTATCCATATCCTTAATGTTATTTATTCTTTTTTTTTTTTCAGAAGGCAATTAGGATATATTGAATAAGCCATCTGCACAAGGGGTGCAAACCCTTACAAAGGAAACAAAACTAGTCCAACTAGAAACACAAAGAGGGAACAACATACCATTCATAGAATGAAAACTTAAAAGGGCCTAAAAGAGAGGATAACCATCTCCAACTAAAATACTTAATAGAATTCAAAGTATCTTCTATCGACACCGCAACATTATCGAAAATAAAATGGTTTCTACCATTCCAGAGATACCAAACTGCTGCAGCCCAAATCGCCAAGCCATACACGCTGCCAGAATGAGTTGAAACAGAATTCTCAAAATCCGACATAGAGTCCAAACAACTTGATTTACTGATGGGGTGTATTCCAATCCATCTCTCGACTCCCTTCCAAACCTCAGCCGCTATTGGACACTCAAAGAAGACATGGTTTATGCTCTCTATAAGACAACCACACCTATTACACCCCTTCTCACCTTCCGGGACCCCTACGTTTCTCTTGATCAAATTACTTTTTACAGCAATACCATTCCTTAAAACTTTCCATAAAAGCACGATAACCTTAAGCGGTGCCTTGATATTCCAAATTCTGTTTAAACCTGTCAATGTAGCGCCATCCAACCTATTCACAAAAGAATGGAAATGAATACAGTCATAACATGATCTAATCGAAAACTCACGTAAGTTCTGCTGAGAGTTCACTAGGTCAGAGGCAGTGTTCCACGAGAATCCGTCTTCCATCTCCCTGCTTGGCGTAAGGACTTTCAGCAGCTCCAAAAACTTTAATTTATCACTTTCCAAGTCTGATGTCGTTGGAAAAAGGCTAAAATTAACAGCCCAGATCCACAAGTCACCACTCCATATTCCATGGTCTGCTACCGATCCCTGCGGATTCCTAGCGTGATTAAACAAATCAGGGAATTGAAGCTTCAAAGGGATATCCAACAACCAAGAGTTATGCCAGAATGAAATTTTCTACCGTTCCCTAACGAACAAGAAACTTTTTCAACAAAACGATTCCTCTTCGACTACACATCGAATCCGATCCCAACCAAATCCCTCCACCAAATTGAGTCCTTACTACCACCTTTCTCCCCATCATAGATGTTTATGCTGAGAGTTAAGTTCTCTCCATACCTACTATAAATCATCCTCTTCCAAACACTACTACCATCCTTAATCAACCTCCACTTCAACTTAAGTAAGAGGGCAACATTGAAGCTAGTAAGATTCTTAACTCCGAGGCCACCCTTATCAGTAGGCAAACATATCGAATCCCACGCAACCCAATGTATCTTTCTTTTACTTTCAGAGCCTCCCCATAAAAAGCTGCTCTGAATATACTGCAACTTTTTCAAAACCTTCGGCGGCACCTTATAGAACGAAAACGCATACAGCGGGAGAGCATTAATCACTGAATTAATCAATACGAGCCTTCCACCAATCGACATGTTTATACCTCTCTAATCCGACAGTCTGCATCTCACTTTATCAACCACATCCTGCCAGAAAGTGACCTGTCTAGGGCTTGCCCCAACCTTGACACCGAGAAAAGAAAACGGGATACTCAGAACATCACAGTGGAGGAAGACGGACGCTGCAGACAGAAAGACATTATCCAAATTAACACCACCAACCCTGCTTTTTGAAAAGTTAACTTTCAGGCCTGTGAGCAGCTCAAATCCGCGCAAAATTTCCTTTATACACCAAAGATTACCCCAAGTAGCTTCTCCAACCATTAACGAATCATCAGCAAACTGAGCAATACTTATCGTAACGTCATCAGTCACTTTAAATCCGTGGTACATTCCTTTGTTTTCTGCTTCTATCACCAAGAAGTTTAAAACTTCTATGACCAAAATAAAAAGAAAATGAGACAATGGGTCTCCCTGACGAAGACCTTTCTCGACTGCAAAGTCCTTAGTAGGACTCCCGTTGAATAATACTGACATGAATCCCCTACACGCTAAAGCTTTGATCCATTGAATCCACCTTTCACCAAAATTTAACTTTTGCAGCAGCTTGATAAGGAAGCTCCATGAAACGCAGTCATAGGCACGCTCAAAGTCCAGCTTGAATAACATACAACTACGTTTACTCCTCTTTACTACATCCATAACCTCGTTGGTCACAATAACTCCATCAAACACGCATCTCCCCTGCACAAAAGCAGTCTGTTCCTCAGAGACCAGAGAATTAATGACATTCTTTAACCTTCTAGCTAGCAGCTTCGACAAAATGTTTTGGTAGCAATTGATTAGGCATATTGGTCTATAACTCTTTAAATCTTGAGGGTTTTTCTTTTTTGCAACCAAGGAAATGAACGACAACACCCCAACCTTAGTTAATACTGGATTATCATAAAAGTCATTGACAAAATTAAAAACCTCGTCTTTAACTATCTCCCAGCAGTTTTAAAAGAAAGCAAAAGAGAAGCCGTCAGCCCCCGGGCTCTTATCGCCTTGGCACCCCCATACTGCATCTTTTACCTCTTCTTTGAAAAACATAACTTCCAAACCCTTACTGCCCTCCTCAGAAAGAGACTTCAGGTTCAAAGCCTCAAAACTAGGACAAAAGGAGCGCAGATCTTTAAAGTTCTTTTCAAAAAACATTTTGACCTCACCCTTCACTCCAGTCACGTCTTCAACCACACCTGCTTCAGAATTAACGAACCAGATATTGTTCCTTCTACGCCGCTTCTTGATAGTAAGATGGAAGTACTTAGAATTACAGTCACCGTACTTCGGCCAAGATTCTCTCGCTCTTGCCTTCAACGTATCTTATTTCAAAGTCAAGTTCTGCCAAACCTGATCCGAAGCCTTTGATCTCTTACTTAACATATCATCGAAGCTCTCGAATCCTAACGAACTAACTTCTTTATCAAGATCATTCAAGTCATTAATTGCTTCCTCTATGTTAACGTCAATCCAACCAAACACCGTTCTACTCCACAACTTAAGACCCTCCTTCAATTTAGAAAGCTTGGTTTTGAGGACATATCTTATTATATCCTACCAAAAAAATTAGCAACTTCTTAAATATTAACTTTACTCAAATTGTTCCCCAAAAACCAAAGGAAATAAACTAGCTTGGAAATAACTTTTGCATAAAATGGGCCAACCAATGTCCAAGGATAAATAAGATATGAACATCAAACTCATTATCATTAAAAGATTCAAGAAAACATTCATAGAGGCAATATATTGCATTATTCTTGCAAAGATAAAACATAAATAACAGTACATATCCACACACATGCATGTATTATTTTTTAAACTTAAGTGTCTATGAAGTCCAAACATAGTTGGAAATCAAGACATATGAAGAAATTTTATTTAAGTAGAGATATCATGCATGGATGACTTTTATTGTACATATTAAGTGGAAATTGTTGAGGGCATCTTCAACAAGTTTGAGAATTCAAAACTTAGAATATTCTTGAATGAGGCTTCAGCATGAGAGTTAGAGTCAAAACACCAGCCATGCTCAATATTTGAGTTTGGGAAGAAAGCGCAGAAGCTCCCACTATCTTTTTTTGCGCAGTCTTCATGAAACTCACATAAGAAAGGATCTTGTTCCAATATCTTCCTAACCTCCGACTTTTCCAAACACTTTACTATAGGAAAAAACCCAATTCTTTCTGCTACACATTTACAATTGCCATTGCAACGGTTCTCAAATACGTTACAGGTAAATCTTCCACATGTATCTGCTTCTAACTTTTTCATCGGAAAACACTTGCTTCTACCTTCTTCATCGAAAATATTATTACTGCAAATTGTAATGCTAAAGTTATTATATACGCAATAATAAAAACACGTGTTTGCATTGTATATGGAAATGTAAAGGCCATATCTTTAAACCAAACTCTAAATTGATTGTCAATTTGTAGAATTAATTTTTACATGATTTTTCACAAATAAAATTTATTGTAATCGATACAATTGATTCTACTTGATTTTTAGATTTTGAGTCAAGACATAATTTTTACAAATTTATGAAAATCAATTTTCCATCAATTTATACAAATTTAAATTACTTTACCTTCAGTTTTAATCATATTAAAAAATTAATTTGTTTATAATCAATTTATATCACTACATAATCAATTTTAATAGACTCAGTAAGCTTTTTGGAATTCATTTTGTTATTTTTTATATGAAAAGAAGATCTCAAAAGAATTATCTATGCAAATAAAAACAAATCTTGTTAATGTAAAATAAAAATATTTAAATTTAATACCTACTTATTATGAAGTGTTTCAAAAAAAAATAGTGATAACAGGCCCACTCGAATGAGATCCAAGCCCAAATGGATGAAGGACTTTGGGACAAAATAATTAGTTTTATTATTAATTGCTATGTTAATTTTATTTTTCATTTTTCTGGTTGGGCTAGCCCATTAGATCAATTCTTAGAAATTGATTAGTTGTATTTAAAGCAACTTCTATTTTGGAATGAGCATAGAATGAATTCAGAATTTTCTTACTTTCCTATTTCTTCTTGCTTTTGTGTGTATCCTTAGAAAACCCTAGATCTTAAAATTAATAGTTGTGGAAACCTTTTTATCAAATTGGTGCTTTCATCATGGCTCCACCTCCCAAACCACCTAACCCTTGAGATATCATTGAAGAAGCTGTTCAAAATGCTCATATCCATTTAGACAGTGCAATGAATCAAACTCAGCAGCAAATGGATAAAAGATTTGACAAAACTACGGTAGATCTGCAGTTGATTCAAACTCGAATGGACAACGAAAAACAGATTTCAGATTCAAGATATGAGAACATCATGGGACTGCTCAACAAGATTGTTATCCAAAGGGAACAGCAGCAGCCTGTTACTACTGTTCATACAACAGCAGCAACATCATCCTCATCAGGTATTACTCACCCACCCCATTCACCCCCTATATCAACAACCCACCATAGCCCTGTTTTTACAAATGTTTCCACCCCACATAGTTCACCTATTTTCCAGCAGCAATCCTCAATGGTTAACTCTACAAACACCTTACACCCAACCCTCGTCACCACTGCCCCCATTCGCCCCACCCCTACCCAAATCCCTAGGTTTATGACCTCCTCTTATTTCACTCAACCCAACAGCTTGCCATTCACACAAAATTACAATATTCCATTATTCCAACAAATACCCCAGCCCCCATTTCAACAACACACACCACTACCCCCATTTCGAACTCCGAAATTAGAGCTTCCCATGTTTGATGGTTCAAACCCTCTATAATGGTTATTTCAGGCAGATCAATATTTCGAATTTTACCAACTTCCACCTGAACATAGATTATCCATGATGTCTTTTTATATGAAGGGCGAAGCTCTATGTTGGTACAAATGGATGTATCAAAGTAACCTTTTGAGTGATTGGTCCTCTTTTACAAGAGCTTTGGAATTACGTTTTGGTCCCTCTACCTACACAAATCATCAAGCTGAATTGTTTAAATTGAAACAAGTGGGTTCTGTTGTGGAATATCAAGCTGCATTTGAAAAACTTGGTACTCAAGTGGTTGGTTTATCTCAAGAGGCCATTCTAAATTGTTTTATCTCTGGTCTGACAGCTGAGATTCAAAACGAGATAACTATTCTTAAACTGGTTTCAATTTCACAAGCCATAGGACTTGCAAAGCTGATCGAATCTAAAATTAAAGATGCCAAGCCCAAATTTCAGAAATCATTCCCGATAACAACTCACAAATCCAATATAACAACCCAATATCCAGTCCAATATTCAGCCACTAAAACCCAAGCCCAAGCCCAACCCCAACCAGCCAAACCTCCCATTCGTAAACTCACTAATGCCCAACTTTAAGAGCGTCGCGCTCAGGGCTTATGTTTCAATTGCGATGAGAAGTTCATACCGGGTCACCGATGTACTTTCGGTAAATTCCTCTTGTTGATAGAGGACGATGATATCCCTAACCAACATGAAGAAGTAGAAGTTTCCCATGCAGAACCAGCCGTAGCTGATGTTCCTTCACACACCACTGAAGCTGACAATACTTATTTTCAGCTGTCCCCTCAGGCTGCCATTGGACACTTTTCACCCAAGACTCTTAAATTCACCGGATTGCTTAGTGGTTTAATAGTGACAGTTTTAATAGACACCGGCAGTACCCATAATATACTTCAACCTCGCATTGCCCAACACCTCAAACTCCCAACCAAACCTATTCCCAAATTTTCAATCATGGTAGGAAACGCATCTAAACTTCTTGCACTGGCCTCTACCCCCAAGTCCCTACCACTTTACAAGACAACTTGTTCCACATACCTTTCCATTTATTACCAATTGAAGGGGCAGACGTGGTACTTGGTATGGAATGGTTACGCACTCTTGGTCCTATTATGGCAGATTTCTCTATTCCTAAGATCTCCTTCACCCACCAAAATAACACCATCACCATCACCAGAGATCCTAAATCACTACCTGAACACTCTTCATACAACCAATTCTGCCACCTTTTACACACAAATTCAATTGCGTCAATCCACCTCCTACTTTACCAACCTTCCAATGAAAATCAAACTTTCCAACCCAAAAACAAACCAAACCTTCTTGACTCGTTACCCAAATCCCTCCCAAAACAAATCATAGCCCTTTTAAAATCCCATGCTGCTGTTTTCCAACAACCCCACGGTCTTCCCCCCTCAAGACCACATGACCATCACATCCCAATACTTCCAAACACAGCCCTAATTAATGTGAAACCTTACCGCTATCCTCACTCACAGAAAGACGCCATGACAACCATTATTCATGATATGCTTCATGAAGGCATCATTAAGCCTAGCAACAGCCCATACTCCTCACCTGTGTTATTAGTTCGAAAAAAAGACGGGTCTTGGCGGTTCTGTGTAGACTACCGTGCCTTAAACGCGGTAACAGTCTGTGACTGTTTCCCTATCCCAAAGATTGATGAACTCTTTGATGAATTGGGTTCTGCAACTATTTTTTCTAAGATCAATTTGCGATCGGGTTACCACCAAATTAGGGTGGCTTCTGAAGATACACACAAGACAGCTTTTCGTACATTTGATGGACACTATGAGTTTTTAGTTATGCCCTTTGGGTTAACTAACACCCCTAGCTGTTTCAATCGGCAATGAATGATTTTTTATGCCCATACTTATGTCGGTTTGTCTTAGTTTTTTTTTATGATATTCTCATTTACAATGCTGGCATTTCTGAACATGTTCACCATTTACAATTGATTTTAGATTTATTGTTATCTAACCATTTTTATGCCAAACTATCCAAATGTGTCTTTGCTGTTTCAAGTGTTGATTACCTAGGTCATATTATTTCTAGTGAAGGTGTAACCCCAGATCCGGCAAAAATTCAGGCAATCATTGACTGGCCAAGGCCACATTCTCTCACGACTCTCAGGGGTTTTTTAGGCCTCACCGACTTTTATCGACGATTTGTTCGTCATTACGTCTCACTCGCCGCTCCTCTCACCGATTTATTACGTTCCACTAAATTGATTTGGAGTACATCAGCTGAGTCAGCTTTTACAACATTGAAAAAAATAATGACTGAAACTCCAGTGTTAGCCCTTCCAGATTTCTTCCAACTCTTCGTACTGGAAACAGACGCTTCAGCAGTTGCCGTAGGCGCGGTCCTTTCTCAACGTGGTCACCCTTTAGTTTTCTTCAGCAAGAAGTTATGCAGCCGACTTCAAGCTTCCTTCGTGTATGTCCGAGAGATGTACGCCATTACTGAAGCTGTAAAAAAGTGGCGTCAGTACTTAATTGGGAGACATTTTCACATCTATACAGATCAGAAAAGCTTGAAAAACTTGCTAGTTCAAATAATTCAGACTCCTTAACAGCAAAAGTGGGCAGCTAAACTACAAGGTTTTCAGTTTGACATATTTTACAAACCTGGAAAGTCCAACCAAGTTGCTGATGCCTTGAGCCGCATTGAAACTGACGATGATGAGGCAGTGTTCTTCTCAATTTCTTCTCTGATTCCCTTACTGATCTCTCAGCTCAAGCATTTCTACAAAACCAAACAAGAAGGTCAGACTATCATTCGCAATGTCTTATCTGATCCAGGGTCCAACCCACTGCTTCAAGTCAAAGAGGATCTGGTGTACTACAAGGATAAGATATTTATACCTCCGGATGCCGAACTGCGACAGAATATTTTGACAGAATATCATTCAACACCGGTTACGGGTCACTCAGGTTTGCAACCAACACTAGCACGTGTATCTTCATCATTCCTGTGGCCTGGAATCTACAGAGACATAAAGCAATTTGTTAAGAATTGTTCCATATGTTAACAGAACAAATATATGACCCAGAAGAAACAGGGCCTGCTACAACCCCTACCAATACCAAACCAAGTGTGGGAAGACTTGACCATGGACTTTATCACACATTTACCTATCTCGTGGGGACACACCGTTGTTTGGGTAATCTGTGACAGATTGACGAAATTTTGCCATTTCATAGGTCTCCCAACAAAATTTTCAGCAAAGGATCTGGCTTTAAGATTTTCGGTGGAGATCTGTCGTCTACACGGCATGCCGCGAACCATCATTTCAGATCGTGACCCTCTCTTCCTAAGCAATTTCTGGAAGGAACTTTTTCGAGCACAAGGCACAACCTTGAAGTATAGTACAACATATCACCCTGAAACCGATGGTCAAACAGAGGTCGTTAATCGTTGCTTGGAAACTTATCTACGATGTTTTACCAGTGATTCTCCGAAACAGTGGTTCCAATACTTACATTTAGCAGAGCTCTGGCACAATACAGCTTTCCATAGTTCCATCAAGATGTCTCCGTTTGAGGCTTTGTATGGGCGTCCTCCTCCGCCATTTTATCACTACGAACCAGGATCTTCATCACTTGAAGCCGTTGATACTTCTCTACAAAACAGAAATCGTATTCTTAGTGTTTTAAAAGGGAATCTGGAACGTAGTAGAAAGTACATGGAAAAATAAGCCAACAAAAAAAGATGCAACGTCACCTTTAACGAAGGAGACCTCGTCTTGCTCCGATTGCAGCCATATCGTCAAAACTCGGTCCAACGACGTGTTTCGAACAAGTTATCCAAAAGATACTTTGGGCCCTTCAAGATCCAACAACGTATCGGAACCGTCTCCTATCATCTTGAGCTTCCAGAGTCTTCAAGAATCCACCCAATTTTTCACGTGTCCCAGTTGCGCCCCTTTCACGGTGCTGATCCTGTTTCTCAGTTCAAACCAATCCCAGTGGAACTCGAGCCAAACACAGATGAAAACCTTACGCATGCAACAACAGAAGATTTAAGGGACTCGAACAACATGGTCAGTTTAGACAAAGAAGATGACCAAGTTTTGAAAGTGGAGTCAAGGGAAAAGATGACAAAAGAAGACAATGAAAATGGTGGTGTTTTGGTCAAGGTTAGAGGCGCAGGAGATGAACAGTTGAGAGAAAAATGTTACTCGGAGCAAAGACACATTGAGAAAAACAAACAAAGTGAAACTGAAAAAGAAAATCCAATAGCTTTAAAGCAAGTGCATGCACTTATCAACAAATCCTCGGGAAATCCCACCTTCCCTGCAGTTTCACGTGACCACCCATCCCACTTTACACCACTTCCCAACAACTCTCTGACTTTTCCAACCACCCCACTGCCTAAACCTCACCTCGGGCCCCAAAACATGAATACTTTCTCCTCTCCACACGTTTTGGCTCCAGTTGGCATCGAAAGAACCGTTGCACATGCGGTTCCAGCTGTAACGCATAATCATTCCATGTTCCCAAATGCTTCATCACACACTACCTAACCTACCAATTCCAACGTCCCAAAACCTTCAGCAAATGGACCCAACACTCCTAACCATTGGGCTTCTGCTTTTCAGCCCACTAAACCTATTTCAAAACCCAACTTTGAGGACAAGGGTGTTTTTGGGCCGGATAGTAGTGATAACAGACCCACTCGAATGAGATCCAAGCCCAAATGGATGAAGGACTTTGTGACAAAATAATTAGTTTTATTATTAATTGCTATGTTAATTTTATTTTTCATTTTTCTGGTTGGGCTGACCCATTAGATCAATTCTTAGAAATTGATTAGTTGTATTTAAAGCAACTTCTATTTTGGAATGAGCATAGAATGAATTTAGAATTTTCTTACTTTCCTATTTCTTCTTGCTTTTGTGTGTATCCTTAGAAAACCCTAGATCTTAAAATTAATAGTTGTGGAAACCTTTTTATCATATGTTGTGTTGTGTATATTCACTTGCCAGCCATTAGTAAATTATCTTCTGACCTAGCTAGGCTGTTGTGTCTCACTAGTTTATTAAATGTTGAATCTGTTAATTACCTGCCATGATCCCCTGGGCAATCAGGTATTAATCCATTAGATTTGACCATATTAGAGACATGAATTGCTTAAATTGAGTCAAAGTTCATGTTTTAATGGAATTATGGGTTCTTTGTGATTATGTAAAAAAAAAAAAGTCTTTCATGTAAAATAAAATTTTGATTTACAAAAAATATATATATTAACATCATATTTATATACAAAATAATGCATATACTTCAAATATTAATGGTGCATACATTACTTATTTACATACAATAGTAATAATAGTCTTTAATTTTATGGTGTAGGATAGATTTCTCGTTCTGTAAGGTTAAATTTGCTGACACATTTTATCAATTTGACAAATATAATGAACAATCCGGATATCATGTAAACGGAAAATTAAACCGAACTGAAACCATTTCTTATATCCAAACTGTATTTTCTTTCCTTTTCTCAATACTAGAGAATCCAACTATGTCAAAAGCAATAAAAATTAAACGGAACTGGAACTATTTTTTATATTCAAACTGTAATTTTTTTCCTTTTCTAAATTTATACGAGTTAATCGAACTATGTCAAAAGCAATAACTAATTGAATGTAGAAAGAAGTAAAGATAGAACATATACCTAAAGTGGCAAGCAGGAAGAGAGGCAAAAGAGAGACCTTAACATAAGCCATATTGCTTGAATCAATAGAAAGAACTTGCTATTAGATTGGTGTTGTGTTGCATTTGTTCATTCTTACATGTTGTAATTTATAGACATATCTCGTGTGTCATGTAACATTTTCCACCACACAATCTCTTGCCATCAAGAAAAAGCTAGTAGATATTTTTTTGAAGTTGTACTTAATGCTTCCGTATATTTTGTTGAAGCATGGAACACGAGCCAATGTTTGTCATTATACATTGAGAAGCACATGTTTGTGCTTATATACACTAGTCTATGCTCAAGGTAGTTACGCTTTCTACCTTGAGATTAATTACAATGCATAACTAACTAAGTTAATAAAACTAACTTTAACTAATCTCTAATACACCCTCACTACCAGAAAAAATATGTTTTGTGACATATTAGTTGTGACACTTATATTAATACTTCCCTCCTCTAAATATTATGATGGTTGGTACGACAATTTTTTCCAGCTGCCGTTTCGTTTTTAAAAAAAACTAAAGACAACTGCAAAGGTTGGGTTACTAACCAGCCTAACGATTAAGTTATGATGGTTTGAGAACCTGTCTTTCTTATTTGAACAGGTGGGTCATAAACCGCCTCCAAATTTTTTTTCATTTTAGCCCTCCCACCCATTTATTTTTCTAGAAGTTAATGATTTCAGTCAAAACGAGACAAAGTTGTTGAAATCTAAGGAAGGGAGGTTGCTGCTACCGATAAACATTATGAAAAACTATGTTTGTAAACCTGCCACTTAATTTGAATGTTATTCTACCAAAATTCAAAGTTTCTATAATTCCTCCTCTTATTTTTGTTAATTCTTGCCAAAATTCTCATTTTTCTTTAAACCCTAAGTTTCTGGTGGTTCTTTGGTTAATTTTAACGAGTTATGTTTGTTTAAACGTGTGAGATTTGGATCGAACTCTAATTTTAAGCATGAGGTCGAAGTCCGTTCGCATGCTGCTGTCGAAGTGTTATACTGTCGAAATAATACATGTTGTAGTCGAAGGTTGTTCTAACATGTATTAGTTAATATTGCCAGGGTTGTTAGCATATTGAATTGGGCCTTGTGTTAAGGATCCAATTGTTTAATTTAGCTTGTACCCTAAGTTAGCTTGTAATGGGTATTTTGTTAAAAGCCCATTAGTTTAGTGTGCTAGGTTTTATTATAAATAGCATGCTAGTCTCTCATTCTAGAGTGTGACAAAACCTAATTAAAGTGAGAGTGGTTAGTTTGTTATTCTTGTATACTTGTAATCCTTGTTTTAAGGAGAAAGAAAAAGAATAGCAGTTTTATAACCAATCCTTGTTATTTTACCTTGTTTTCTTTGTTAACTCTAACCCTTGTGTGTTTCTTGATCATAAAGAAACCGTAAATACTTTGTTTCAAGGTATCCGATTCACAACAAATTAGTGCGGTGAGCGTGGAGAAGATGCCTTCAACAAAGTATGAGATCGAGAAGTTCACCGGAGTGAACGACTTCGGTCTGTGGCGCTTGAAGATGAAAGCCCTACTGGTTCAGCAGGGTTGTTTGGAAGCGTTGAAGGGAATGACAGCCATGGATGCCGCGTTAACGGAAAAAGAAAAGACTACCATGATCGAGAAAGCACACAGCTGTAGCGAGTGATTTTTGGATGTGGTTGCGAAGCACGATCGCTCTGGTACTACAGCGCGATTCATTTTTTATCCTATTAAAGTTGATGAAGGAAGGGAAATAGATGTCTCCAACTAACCCTGCTTGCATACTGAGGTTAAACAGTCAAAACTGTTGGTTTACAGATGCTACAAAGGTTTGGGGTTTCTCCTAGGTTATTTTGTTGACAAGAGGTGCTTTAGGCTATCGGTTAGGATGTTAGGACGGATATATATATGGGATTTTGGGTTTTTGTTTAGTGTGCTCGCTAAGATCGTTTCTTTCAATCTTATGCCTACGTATTCACGTTTACAGAAACAGGGAAATCAGAGCGTTCGTAGTTCCTCCTATTCTATGGGAGGAAATGGTTGTTTTGGTGTCTTGTTTAAAGCCCAAGACGTGAAGCGAAAGGTAGTTTGTATCTTGTTCAAAACCCAAGATGTGAAGCTGAAGAGTCTATTTGTATCTTGTTCAAAGCCCAAGATATGAAGCTAAAAGGGTGTTGACTTTAGAGAGAATTTGTCATCTCTAAAGAGGGGGTTGTATGTCACAACTGTTTATAAAGGAGAATTACTTTAACCGGGATGTGTGAATCCGGCAATGCCATAATTTCCTTTATAGGGGATTTTTACCTGAAGGAGAAGACTTTAACTCAGTGTAGAGCAATGCTATCTTTCCTTAGGAATTTCTCATGCTAAAAGAGGGACAGTGGCATGGATGTAGATGATCTAGAGGCTTGCCGCTTACAGCGATTAGATGAAGGGGAAGGAGTTGTTGATGTTTGTGTACTGTGAACGAGGCACAACTTTGATGCTAAAAGGTTGATCGGATCAACCAGTGGTTTTCTTATACAAAGCCTAAGAGGAGGCTAATATGTGTCTCATACAAAGCCCAAGAGAGAGGCTAAAAGGTTTTGACTCGACAATGGAGTCTTTTGGTATCTCGTATAAAGCCCGAGATGAAGGCTACTTGACTCAACAAGAGAGTTTTTTGTATCTCGTACGAAGCCCGAGATGGAGGCTAAAATTTGTTTGGCTCAATAAGAACCTTTTTGTATCTCGTATAAAGCCCGAGATGGAGGCGGAAGGGTGGTTGACTCAACGAGGAAGTCTCTTATGTGTCTCGTACAAAGCCCGAGAGAGAAGCTAAACGTTGTTTGACTCTGCTAGGGAGCATCATTGTATAAAGCCCAAGAGAGATGCTAAATTCACTGGAGAAGGATCATTATACAAAGCCTAAGAGGAGGCTATGGTTACTGTTTCAGTTGAGTGACAAGTTCAGTATGCTGATTTAAAGAGAAAATCAGTTCTTATATGAGCAACACTGTACTCAGGGATTTGATTCGAGGATCAGGGATATTTCCTTGTCTTTGAGGAAACGGGAAATCCAAAGGGTATCGAGACTATCCGAGTCTATGGGTTTCCTTCCTATTTAACGAAGGGGTCACTTGAGAATGTCTTAAAGACTCAAGGATATTAGACTGTCCGTGTCTAGAGTTCCATCTTTTGTACTATGCTTTGAGAAACAGTAGTAGACTCTTTGAAAGGACTGTTCTATGAAGATGACTAAGTTCTGTTCCTATACCTCTAGGAGGTCGTCGGGACAATCTGTACGAAGCCCAAGAGGAGGCTGGAAGCTTTTAAGATGCCGAGAGGTCCTTGTACGAAGCCCAAGAGGGGGTTATCATTCCCGGAGGAAGAGATCATTATACGAAGCCTAAGAGGAGGCTGTGAAAACTTCTAAGAAGCCGCAGGGTCCTTGTACTAAGCCCAAGAGGAGGCGGGGTTGCTTTTAGGAAGCCTGTGGGTCCTTGTACGATGCCCAAGAGGAGGCTGATGCTTTTAAGAAGCCCGTGGATCTCCAAACCCCGAAAAATTCAAGACAGGCTATTCACGAGGAATAGATCAAGCCAGGAAAGTTCGAGAATTTGGAAGAAACTCAAAGATGCCATTCACGGAGAATACATTCATCTCTAGGAGTAGAGTTTCTTGACAATTCCTATTGAGGACAGCCGAAGAGAAGATTGTATCTGGTGATCCTATTGGGGATCTAGTTGTCTATTTCTATGAATAAACGAAACGGCGTCACCTAGTTCTAGACGTAGTTGCTGGGGAAACTCTAAATATCTATACTATTATTACATAGTTGATATGAGTTTATGAAAGAAGACTTACAGCGAAACAACCCCACAATACAGCTTCCATGCTGTTTGGTTAGTTGTTCAACAAAGACAGATTGAAAACAACAGTATATTCAAAATCAAAGGAGAAAGTGCTTTGAAAAAGAAAGATTTGGGGCTTACAGCTCAAGGAGAGGCCCAGGGTTTTATCAGTGAGCGCACTGTTTGAATTTGTACAGAGGGGCTTATACAAGTGACTGAGGCCCAAAAAGGTTTTCTGTACAAAGGGATGGGTCTTACACTCTCTCAAGAGGCCCAAAAGGTTTTAAAGAAAAAGAGTGGGGCTTATAACACGAGGGTAGGCCCAATTGATTTTTCCGTTTAAAATGGCGATCGCGCCGAGGTTTCCTTTTAACGCAGAGGGACTTATACAATAAGTGAGGCCCAAAATGGTTTTGATTAAAAGGGGATTGGGTCTTACACTCTATTAGAGGCCCTAAAGTTTTGAATGGGTCTCATAGCTCAAGGAGAGGCCCAGGGTTTTATCAGTGAGCGCACTGTTTGAATTTGTACAGAGGGGCTTATACAAGTGACTGAGGCCCAAAAAGGTTTTCTGTACAATGGGATGGGCCTTACACTCTCTCAAGAGGCCCAAAAGGTTTTAAAGAAAAAGAGTGGGGCTTATAACACGAGGGTAGGCCCAATTTATTTTTCCGTTTAAAATGGCGATCGCGCCGAGGTTTCCTTTTAACGCAGAGGGACTTATACAATAAGTGAGGCCCAAAATGGTTTTGATTAAAAGGGGATTGGGTCTTACACTCTATTAGAGGCCCAAAAGTTTTGAATGGGTCTCATAGCTCAAGGAGAGGCCCAGGGTTTTATCAGTGAGCGCACTGTTTGAATTTGTACAGAGGGGCTTATACAAGTGACTGAGGCCCAAAAAGGTTTTCTGTACAAAGGGATGGGTCTTACACTCTCTCAAGAGGCCCAAAAGGTTTTAAAGAAAAATAGTGGGGCTTATAACACGAGGGTAGGCCCAATTGATATTTTTCAAAAGGCGACGATCGCGCCGAGGTTTCCTTTTAACGCAGAGGGACTTATACAATAAGTAAGACCCAAAATTGTTTGGTTAAAAGGGGGTTGGGTCTTACGCTCTATTAGAGGCCCAAAAGTTTTGAATGGGTCTTATAGCTCAAGGAGAGGTCCAAAAGGTTATTTTTCAAAAGGCGATGATCGCGCCGTTTATTTTTTACGGTATCGGGACTTATACAATACACTGAGGCCCAAAAATGATTTGGTCAAAAAAGGATTGGGTCTTACACTCTATTAGAGGCCCAAAATGTTTTGAAAATGATTTATGAGGGTTGAATTAATCCAAAAACCCTAATTTGTTTTCAAAATCTGTTTTAATTGAATAAAAATTTAATTAAAATGATCAAAATTGTTTAACATATGGAAAACAAATTGTGATCTTGGATTAATGCTTCAAAAATTAAGTATTGACCTACAAAATAATTAGAAGGCATTAAAAGTTGCAAAACCAAGGTGGAAAAAATATTTTAAATGTTAAAAACAATTAAAACATTAATTCTTTGCAAAAATATCAATTATATAAAATAAATAATATTTTTGGGATTTTTTTGGAAAATAAAATATTTTAACATTTTTGTGAATTATTAAAAAAAGAATCAACTCAAAATCATTAAAACTCAGAGAGAAATTAATTTTTGAATCAATTAAATAAAATCACAAAATTCAAAGATTCAAATATTGGAAAATGGCGCCAAGAACAAAGGCAAGAACACGTGCGTTTTTCAGTTTTGCCCAGATTTGCATTTTCTCTCCAATCTCACTGAATACTTAATCATATCATGTAATCCATATACCAATCAACTCGTTTCAACCTCACGATCATGTCTATGGTATTTAATTTCATTTAAATTAAACATATAACAAGAAATCATGAAAAATCCTCAAGAACCCTAATTTCTGCATGAAGGCTAGGATTTTTGATACACGATTCAAACAATGCAATTAATTGAGGGGAAACATTCCATGCATGATTATGAACATATGGCCAAATTATTGTGAAGCAAAAATTGAATGGATCACAGAGTTAGAAGAGTGCATGCTTACCAGTTGCAGCTGGTGATCGTGATTTGTGTTGGAGGTGTTTCAGCTAGGTTCCAATGATCTGGATAGCTTCCCTAGGTGCCATGAAGTGTGTATGGATGCTTGGAATGGATTGAAATGGTTTGGAGTTGAAGATGGTACCTCAACTGCAAAACTGTCAAGAACTTGAGCAATTGGTTGGTGATTTTGTGAAATCTGTGTTCCAGATGTTACGCGAGTGTTTGGATCACTTCTATATGATGTATGTGAGGTGTGTGTGTGATTGGTTTGGTTGGAAAAGCTCTCAAACTCAAAACCCGATAGTGACTTGCCTTAGAAGGAAAAATTGGAGTGAAAGAAGAGATTTTGAGGAAAGCATCTGTTTGATGGCTTTGGTGTACTTAAACTGATCACAATTGAGCTCTATTTATAGTAGAGCAAGTTTGTTTTGTAAGGAATAGTGAATGGCAACTGCTGAGTAGGTTTGGCCAATGTTTGCAAATGAAAATCCAAGTCTCCTCTAGCCATTGACTAGAGGTTAGGGCACAGGCTGCTGGTTCCCTTGGTCTTGGATAAGTCTTGACTGAATTCAGTTGAGAATGGATCAGTCCATGCCACCTTGATGCTTCCATTGAATGCTCCAATCCAAAATTGGAGTCTTGTCCCTATTTTGGCAATTCTAGGTTCAACATGCTATTTCTTGTTCCAAAGACTTTGGAGGCTTGGCTCAGTGATTGTCCCATTTAGATTCAATCCTCAGAGGTGTCCAAGTGGATAGGAGCATTTGGATTTGGCTGATTTTGGCAAATCAACCAAAAGTGCAAAATCTGCCTGGCCTTGGCAGATTTCAGCAAGGCAACTTGCCAATGTCATATCTCATGACTCAAATTGAATTTGGTAATGTTCTTGGCCATTTTGGAAAGCCCTTACATGATACAACAACTGATTGAACATGTTTGGTTTTGATCTCTTTTGAATCCAAGTGAAAAATCCCCCTACATTTGGCAAAAAGTAAGGTAAAATCTGACTTAGTGAAATTTTCACTAAGTGTTGGAACAAAGTGACTTTTCTTGATTTTGATCACTCCATAACTCAAAATCCATGAGGAATTTGGACATAGGTCAGTATGAAGCTTTTGTAGAGGGTAATGTGATCTACAAATCAAGCCTTGAATGGGGAACAATGGCCTTATGGTTTAGGAGTTATGGTCCTCCAAAGTTGGCACATTAGTGTCACGTTTTCCATAACTTAGAAATTTTTCTAAGTTTTTATGGTTACCCCTTTTACAAGTTATCCCACTTTCTTTGATTTTTCTTGATGAATGATGATTCAAATCATAAATTAACATCATTTTAGGGTTAAAAATCCATTTTGGTGAAAAATCTCAAAAAGTCAAAGTTGTCTTTTGTGCACAGTTGACTTTTTATCAAATGAATTCCAAACTGTGCAATTCTTCAGGAAATCATGTCCTTGACCTAAATCAAACTTGATGGACATGTTTCATGGGTGTAATAGGGTATATTGAATCATGTCTTAGGGCTTGGGAGCATGCCCTGGTCAAAAGTCAAAGTTACAGTTGACTTTCCTCACGAAACCCTAATTGTGGTGCAGATGAAATTGAGACTTGTTGCTCAAGCTTCTTGGATTAATCCATTGTTCCAAATGGATCAATATAGTTCATTAGAGACCCTCAAACCCTCTCTTGAGGTCTTGGCTCATGATTTTCCCTAAAAGTCAACTTAGGGGTGAATTAGGTAAAGAAACCCTAATTCCTGATTTTTTGATGAATGTATCCCCTGAGGCAAAATTGACTTGATGGTTGGGTCCATGAGGTCCCATGGAGTATATTAGGTTGTGTTTTGGATACTTGGCTCATGCCTAGAGGAAAATTTCCCTTTGGAGGCCCTGATCGACCAAAACCCTAATTTGGTGATACCGGCGACCTTGAGGCTTGATCCACCTAGAAGGGAGCAGTTTTGTGCTTAATCCTTGGAGTGGGAGTCCTTTTGATCCTTTGTGGATATTTTAGAGGCTAGACAAGTTGAAGATCATGTCATTCCTTGATTGATCCTTTGTCTAAGAACTCAGAGACGGCTTGAAACCCTAAATTTGATTGTAGTGAATGCTCACCTATCTTTGGGGAGACTGATGAGGTATGATGGTTCCTCCATATTGTGATGATGATTTTCACAATGATGGGAAATCTTAGTGGTCAAAATTTTGGGTATTACAGATGCCCCTATTTAATCTTCTTGGACACAAAGGTGTGAATGACGAAGGTATTTGGGCATTCGGGGTGCAAGAGGATTAAATATCGGAATACCCGAAATTTTGATGGTGGTTATGAATGGTAGCTCACGCATTCATCTTCTTTTGCTAAGAAGTGATGCTTAGAAAAGGTAAACTTTCCCTCGATCCTGGTCTTCAGCCAAGGAACTAGTCTCAGTTTTTGATGTAAACTTCCCCTCGATCCTGGTTTCCTACCAAGGAACTGGTCGTAGTTTCTTTTGTAAACTTCCCCTCGATCCTGGTTTCCTACCAAGGAACTGGTCTTATTTTCTTTTGTAAACTTCCCCTCGACCCTGGTTTCCTACCAAGGAACTGGTCTTAGTTTCTTTTGTCAATAAACTTTATTGACAAGGGACGCTATGCGTAGCGGTTTTCCTCAAACTTCTCGCCGAATTTTCCTGGGGAGATGCCATTTGATAGAAAAATTTTGATGTCAGACTCGCTGGGGAACCCAGTCGTCTGAGTTGTAGAGTTGCACAAACTTCTCTGTTGGAGACGCCATTTGTTTCTACTGGGGGAAAACAAGTCTCTTGAGAGACTGCTGTCACTTGGGATCTTACATCATACTTTTGTCGGGATCTTCCCGGAGAAATGCCATATGATGGGGTCCAATTTTGAGGTGTCGATGACCTTTTCATCAGCGATCTTTTCGGAGTGAAACTGGCATGCTGCCGAATCTCTGATTACGAGGCTTTCTCTATGGATTTTCCTTAATCCGGGAAAGCAAGGATATCATCTTCAATGGCGAAGAGTGACATTTGTTAAAGGTTCTCTGGTCTTTTAGAGGTTCAAGTTATCAAAGTGGTCAAGGGCCAATTTCAATCCAGAAATAAACTGGAGGTGAGATTGTTCAGGCACAGTATTTCCTGACGAGGAAATAACTGGGAACTCGATTGAGAGAACTTCTATCACTAGGGGACAAGACCGACTAGAGTGATAGTGATGCAATATGAAATATGAATGCAAATCAATAATGCATGATGTATGTATGTATATGCTGACAAAACTGACGCACAAACTACAAGATGAACATGACTGGATACTCGGCCATTGCGGGGTGAAGAAGTACCGCTGGTTCAAGATAGCAATTCCACCCTTCTTATGAGAGATAGTCCCTGTTGGGAGCTACCGTTGGTCGGGCTTAGGAGGTAAGAACTCTGTCGTGGGTATCAGATGGGAAAGCCGCATCTCATACAGTTGATCCTTCGTTCAGGCGTACTGGCCTAGAAGGAGTACTTTGACTCTGCACTTTGAAGTTCGATTACTTCTGGAGAAGCGATTGGTGTTCTTTTGATGTTCAACAGTCAAAAGAAATTGTCGTCTTTATTAAAAGAAAAATAATTTTACAAGTAAATTCATTTTTGTTTCGTTTCAAGAATCGTTATTCATGCTAAAATGTCGTTCCGTAAAGCTAAAACAAATAAGAATTACAAACAAAAGCACAAGGGCTCAAATTTTATTGATAAGATGGGGATCAGCCAAACGCGTGATTCCAAAGAGTATATACAAAGTTTGAAAATGGTAATTTACAGGGAAAAAGGGCTACGTTGAAACATAACGACCGTTATCCTTCTACCAACTTTGAATTCCGGACATCCTGAGCTTCTGTCGAAGATGACCTTGACTGGAGTTTTCTGACGGACGATGGTGTAACTGCTGATAAAGGACTTGCCTCTGTTGAACATAGTTACTTGCCATTATCCCTAATTTTTGCCTGGATTGTACTATGATGTTTCCAATCCATCGGGATGATTTTTTTCATGTCTCTAATTTTTGCCTGGACCGCCCTTTCGGGTTTTCAATCCACCGAGACATTTTTTTTTATTTTTAGGCGAAGTATTTCTTGACTACATCAACGTTTGTGGGGTAGGCAAATTCCTCTCCGTCCATGGTTGCAAGTCTCAAGGCGCCACCAGAGAAAGCTTTCGTGACCACATAGGGGCCATCATAATTCGGAGTCCACTTGCCCCGGGAATCAGTGAGAAAAGATTGTATCTTCTTGAGCACGAGGTCTCCTTTTCTAAAGACACGAGGTCGGACTTTTTTGTCAAACGCCCTCTTCATTCTTTGTTGATACAGCTGACCATGGCATAGTGCCGTGATTCTCTTCTCTTCAATCAGATTCAGTTCGTCGTGTCGGCTTTGACACCATTCAGCTTCGGTGAGCTTAGTTTCCATCAATACTCAAATTGATGGGATCTCTACTTCTATGGGGAGCACTGCTTCCATGCCATATACTAGAGAGAAAGGGGTAGCCCCTGTTGAAGTGCAGACAGATGTGCGATAACCGTGAAGAGCAAAGGGTAGCAACTCGTGCCAATCCTTGTAGGTTACAACCATCTTCTGAACAATCCTCTTGACGTTCTTATTAGCCGCTTCTACTGCTCCGTTCATCTTGGGTCGGTAGGGAGATGAGTTATGGTGTTTAATCTTGAACTCTACGCACAACCCTTTCACCATCTTATTGTTCAAGTTAGATCCATTATCAGTAATGATCTGGCTCGGAACACCATAACGCCAGATGATATTGTTTTTGATAAATTGGACCACCACTTGATGTGTTACATTAGCGTATGATGTTGCTTCGACCCACTTGGTGAAATAGTCAATGGCGACCAGGATGAACCGATGTCTGTTTGAAGCCTTGGGCTCAACCATGCCAATCATGTCGATTCCCCATATGGAAAAAGGCCACGGGGAAGAAAGAACTTTGAGATGTGATAGCGGTACATGAATTTTATCAGAGTATATCTGACATTTGTGACACCTCCTCATGTACTTGTAGCAGTCGGATTCCATTGTCAACCAGTAGTACCCTGCTCTTAAAATTTTCCTCGCCATTGCGTGTCAGTTGGCATGAGTGCCAAAGGATCCTTCATGAATTTCTTTCATAAGCATGTCTGCTTCAGGTCTGTCTACGCATCGGAGCAAGACCATGTCAAAATTTCTCTTATAGAGAGTGTCACCGCTCAGGAAGAAGTTTCCAGCCAATCTTCTGAGGGTTTTTCTGTCTTTCCTGGATGCCCCAGGTGGGTACTCTTGTTTCTGAAGGAAGCATTTGATATCGTGATACCAAGGTTTGTCGTCTATGACTGCTTCAATCGCGAAGATGTAGGCGGGCCGTTCAAGGCGCATTATGTCGATCTTAGGTAGGTTGTTCCATTGACCTACACTAATCATGGAAGAGAGAGTGGCTAAAGCGCCAGCCATGTGATTCTCATTACGAGGGACGTGATGAAACTCGACTATGTTAAAGAAAGGTAACAACCTTCTTGGATAATCTTTGTAAGGAATCAATCCTGGTTGGTATGTGTTCCAATCTCCTTTTATCTGATTGATAACCAAGGCTGAGTTGCCGTATACGTCCAAGTTTTTGATCCTTAAATCAATCGCTTCCTCGAGACCCATAATACAAGCTTCGTATTCGGCCTCGTTGTTCGTACATTTGAACGTAAGTCTGGCAGTGAAAGGAATGTGGGTACCCTGAGGGGTAACAATGATTGCCCCAATTCTGTTTCTATAATGATTAACTGCTCCGTCAAAGATATGTCCCCATTGGGAACCTGGTTCTGGCCCTTCACTGGGTAACGGTTCATCGCAATCTTCCATTTTTAAATACATGACATCTTCGTCTGGGAAGTCAAGCCCGGTTGATTCTTGATCGTCAATCGGTTGATGAGCCAAATGATCGGCTAAAATACTTCCTTTAACGGCTTTCTGAGCGTGGTACTCTATGTCATATTCTGATAACAACATCTGCCAATGGGCAATCCTTCCCGTGAGAGCAGGTTTTTCGAAGACGTACTTGATTGGATCCATTTCGAAGATTAACCAAATGTACTGGAGTAGACGTTTGGCTGCCCAAGCCAAAGCGCAACAAGTTTTCTCAAGCATCGTGTACCGAGTCTCGCAGTCGGTAAATTTCTTGCTCAAATAGTAGATGGCAGACTCTTTTCTTTTTGTTTCGTCTTGTTGGCCAAGTACACATCCCATTGAGTCCTCTAGGACTGTAAGGTAAATGATCAGTGGTCTTCCTTCCACTGGAGGTGATAGAATCGGCAGATTCAACAGGTATTCCTTGATACTGTCGAAGGCGGTTTGGCAGTCTTCTAACCAAACGCAATCCTGGTTCTTTTTGAGTAATTTGAAAATCGGCTCACAGGTCGCAGTCATAAGGAATATGAATTTGGAGATGTAGTTCAAACGTCCCAGGAATCCTCTGACTTGTTTTTCAGTTTTCGGAGAAGGCATTTCTCGAATGGCCTTGACCTTGTCAGGATCGACCTCAATCCCTTTCTGGCTGACGATGAACCCTAAGAGTTTCCCTGAACGGACACCGAAGGTGCACGTGTTGGGATTCAAGCGGAGTTTGTATTTTCTTAGACGTTCGAACAATTTTGACAGACGTTCAACGTGCTCACTCTCTATTTTTGATTTTGCAATCATATCATCGACATATACCTCGATTTCTTTGTGTATCATGTCATGAAACAGAGTAGTCATGGGCCTTTGATAGGTTGCCCCGGCGTTCTTCAAACCGAACGGCATTACCTTGTAACAAAAGGTACCCCATGGGGTAATGAACGAAGTTTTCTCCATGTCTTTCGGCATCATTTTAATCTGGTTGTAACCCGAGAATCCATCCATGAAGGAGAAAACTTTGAACTTTGATGTACTGTCAACCAGCAAGTCAATGTGCGGTAAAGGAAAGTCGTCCTTTGGACTTGCCTTGTTCAGGTCCCTGTAATTGACACACATTCTGACCTTTCCGTCCTTTTTGGGAACGGGTACGATGTTGGCTAACCATTGAGGATATTCTGATGTGGCGAGGAAACCCGCGTCAATCTGTTTCTGTACCTCCTCTTTGATTTTGATGGCCATGTCCGGGTGAGTTCGTCTCAACCTTTGCTTTACCGGCGGACATTCCGATCTCAACGGTAGATGGTGTTCCACGATGCTGGTATCCAACCCAGGCATATCCTGATAGGACCAAGCGAATACATCGGGAAATTCTCTGAGAAGCTTTATCAAACCCTCTCTGACAGTTGGACTGAGCAGTTCCCCAATCCTGATTTCTTTTCTCTCTTTTTTCGAACCCAAGTTTACCGTTTCCAACGGCTCTTTGTGAGGTTCAATGGACCTTTCCTCCTATCTGAGTAGTCGAGAGATCTCTTCTGGAATTTCGTTGTCAACTTCTTCTTCAGCCCCAAATACCGGGAACTCAAAGTTGGGAGAAGGCATCGGATCGTATGTTTCAACGGGGTTTAAAACAAGCAATCTGCATGACGTGATGATTCATGTTTAGAAGAGATAGAGAAAATGCAAGTGCGTGCAGTGTTTTATTTTACTGCTTGTTTTTATTTGAATTGTTTTTTAGGATTACCATTTTCTGAAAAACGACAAGAGAAAACAACAATTAATGCGGAAATTACAGAACGACGTTATTTTATTAATGAACAAGTCGATTCTTGAATCTACAGCCCTATAAAACAAAACTCTGTCGCTTTGGGCAAAGCGAAGAGGGAAAATTTATAGAAAGCGAGCCCTATCAAAACATCCGTTTCACCTGGGCAGGGTGAAAGGTTAAAGATGGCAATTACTTTTACTGATGAACGATCTTTGGAACCTCGACGACAACCCATTGGCGGCGAACTCCTCGGTGAATCACAAAGTCTGGCACCTTCCTTGATTTGTCTTCAGAAATAATGCTGATTTCTGGTGGAGCAGGATCATTGGAATCTGTCTCCCAGGCAGAGTTGTCGTAGAAGAATTCCTCAGTTGTATTTTGCATAGCATTTGTGCTCTTAGCTGTATCTCCCCAGCCAGTTGGCTGAATGTCTTCGAGCCTAATACGAGAGCTTTCGGGAGCGGTGTACTTGACCATGAAGTTGTATTTTCCACTCGGTTGTCCCAAGGTGTCCCACACTTCTTTCGAACTGGAGGAGTCACCCCTCTCGATGACGTTGACCTCGGGAAAAGCATAGTTGATGAATTCAAGTCCTGTAAACGTTGCAAATTCATCTTCATGCTGAGTAGTTTCTAAATGACCTGAGTGTTGATCCCATAACATGGCGGGGACACAGGTATTCTGTTCAATGATGCTCAGCTGAGTTTCATTACTCGGCTGACTTTCTGGCCCCAAGTCTCCTGGGTAAGGCTGCCACATTGGCAGGCCATCCATCGGGCCATAGTAATTGTGGTCAAAGTTGTCTTTCATCAGAGTGTCCTCCTCTAATGAATTTGGCAGAGAACGACATCCTTCCGGATCACAATCTCCATATATCATTTCGACGTCTGACCTTAGTATAAATCTCAGACTTTGTGCGGGATAGCAAAATGGTATAGGCACCTCTTCCTGAGACATATAACCGTCCTCGTTAAGGTAGGACTTCTATTCCATATCTGGGTCAGAGGGATCTTCCTCATTGATAGCATGTACTGCTTGAGACACTGGGTGAAGGAAACCTCCATTGTGGAAGAAGTTTTGAAGGGGATGAAGACTTTCATCGTTGGCAGCTGTCTGGGTACAAGTTGCAGAAAAACCAAGACCCTTCTTTGTTTTATATTCAGTAGGAATGACAAGCTGTCCTTATCCTTTTGTATTGGTACTCTCGACCGCTTTGATAGCATCTTTGTATGAGGAAATCAAGGTTCCTCCTTGGGATTGATTGTCCTTGCTTACCGACAGTGCTTGGAACTGCGTTCCAATAACCTCCTCGGGCTCTACACTAGCAGATGATGATAAGTTACTCACAAGCAAGGCTTGTTCCCCACAAGCTGTGACAAGTTGATCGTTCTTGACGAACTTTAGCTTTTGGTGGAGGGTTGAAGTAACCGCTCCAGCCTGATGTATCCAAGGTCTTCCTGATAAACAACTGTATGTTGCCCGGATGTCCATGACCTGGAAAGTGACTTGGAAAGTGTGAGGACCGATAGTTATGGGAAGGTCAACTTCGCCGATAACCGTTTTCCTGGATCCGTTGAATGCTTTGACGACGACCTCGCTGATCCTCATCGAAGGGCCTTTGAATGATGATTGAGTCAAAGTGGACTTCGGCATAACATTCAGGGCTGACCTGTGTCTACCAGTACGCTGGCTAAAGCATCATCCTGGCAGTTGATTGTGATATTGAGCGCCATGTTATGACGGCGACCCTCTTCAGGTAATTCCTCATCACTAAATCCCAAATTATTGCAGGAAGTGATGTTAGAGACAATGCTATCGAACTGTCTGATTGTTACATCCTGTTCCACAAAGGCTTGCTCCAAGACTTTCTGTAGAGCCTCCCTATGCGCTTCTGAACTGAGTAACAGTGATAACACAGAGATCTTTGAAGGAGTTTGTAACAGTTGATCAACAATGTTGTATTCACTCCTTTGGATGAGCTTCAGCATCTCATCATTATTTTTTGAAAGGTCGGGATTACTGGATTGACCGACTGATGGATCGGGAGCTTCTGTCTGAAGTTCCTTTTCTTTGTTAAGTTCCCCAACCCCTCGGTTGAAGATCCTACCACTCCGTGTTACACGACTGATGTCTGCAATATTCACGACGGAGGGTAATGGAATTTCCTTTCCATTTTCAATTTTCGTTGCACCTTAATTGTAAGGGATAGCCTTAGTTAATTTATACGGTGTTTGTCTCGGCAGATAGATGACTATGGGAACCTTCTGATTTTTCTGACCATCATACGCAATTTCGATCCGTTTGCGGTTGGGAGCTCTAGATTCTTCAAGTAGAGGGATGATAGCAAAAGCATCCCTGGTCTGGTGATGACCAGAGTTTGTGACAACATCCTCAACTTGATCGGTAAGGTAGTTCGGCGTCCAGTTGATGGGTCTAGAACCCGGATATGGGCGAATCTCTCCACGATCCACCTGACCCTGAAGAGCTGCTCTCACAAGGTAACACCCTTGGTTACTTTCCGAACAGACGCTACAACGGTCATAATTGTGTGGTGGCACCTGGCCACATCCACTCTGTCTACAATGCATCTTGACCAGATTGGTTTTCAACTAGAGTACATCGTGAATTTGATAGACATCGTTAGTCTCTCCTTCTATCAAATTGACTGCAGCCTTGTCATGTTGAGGCAGCTGGTTCGTGAGAAAATTAGGATTTGTATCCTTGAAGGATAAGACCCCGCTCCTAACAAGTTTTTGCACGTCGGACCTGAAATTGAGACAATTCTCAATGTTATGCCCTGGACCTCCTTGGTGGTAAGGGCAAGTTTGATCCACCTTAAACCAAAAAGGCGGATTTTCAGGTACTGTAAGAGGAGATTTAGTCTGAATGTGCCCCTTAGCCAGTAGTAATGGAAATAGTTATGCGTACAACATGGGTATAGGATCAAACCCTGATGGTCGTGTTGTACGGTTGTTGTTATATGGAGGACGAGCCTGCTGAAGAGGCTGTTGTGTCCTTTGCTGATCAGGTTGGCTCTGCGTAACCTGAGGTTGATATGTAGGAATAGGCGCAGGGTTGATAGCAGGAGTCACAGCTGCTACTGGTTGATAACGTCGCATTTGCTTTTCGAGAGAGATATTCCCAATATCTTGCTCTTTTTTCTTAGGGGGAGCACTACCGTATTTTTTAGTACCGCTCGTCGATCCAGTGTCTTTTACCAAACGTCCTTCTCGGACGGCTTCCTCAAGACGAACTCCCATGCCCACCATCTCGGTGAAGTCACTGGGCGCACTGGAAACCATTCTGTCATAGTAAAATGAGCTTAAGGTCTTTAAGAAGATCTTTGTCATCTCTTTTTCCTCAAGAGGCAGACAAATTTGAGCGGCAATTTCACGCCACCTTTGAGCATACTCCTTAAAGGTTTCCTTGTCCTTTTACGACATCTATCTGAGTTGACCTCTGTCGAGTGCCATGTCCAAATTGTATTTGTATTGTTGGACGAAGGCAGTGCCAAGATCTCTGAATGTACTGATCGTAGTACGGTTTAAACCCATGTACCATTTGAGTGCGGCACCGGTTAAACTATCTTGGAAGTAGTGAATCAGTAGGTCCTGATTCTCTGTCTGAGCTGACATCCGCCGAGTGTACATCATCAGATGGCTCTGAGGGCAAGAGTTACCCTTGTATTTTTCAAATTCGGGCACTTGAAATTTGTGCGGAACTTTCACATTGGGGACCAAGCAGAGGTCTGCGGCGTCCTTTCCAAATAAATCCTGACCGCGAATGGCTTACAGCTCCTTCTGCATTTCCAGGAACTGCTCCTGGAATTCATCCATTCTATCGAACACAGTTTCCTTTTTACCATAAGGTATCGGTGGAATTTGTCCTTCCGGGACAGTGTGCACCACAGGGGGTGGTACCGTGACTACGGCAGTAAATCTTGGCATCTCCCGAAGTTTATAACCTTCAGGAGTCTTCAGTATGCTCCTGGCATCTTTGCTTTCCCGAAGTTTGTAACCTTCAGGCCCAGCGGCTTCTGTTGTGATTCCCTGATCTTCAGTGATCGGCGGAACATATCCTTCCGGGATAAAGTTAACAGGCATGCCCCAAGGACGATCTTTCGGTATTTGATACCTAGGATCATACTTCTCCACTATGGGCGTTGAAGTGATCTCTAAGATCACAATCCTTTGTAGTTGAGCTTCTGCCATGGCTTGCATGTCGTTACGAAGCTTTCTCATATCCTCTCTCAGAGCGTCGATCTCTTCCTTCAACTCTCTGTTTTCTTCCTCAAGATCATCCATCTTTTTCTGACGATTGGCCCGAGTATTGTACGAATGAGACAGTTTGACTCTAGAACCGAGACACAAACATGAGATTCGCAGGGAAGAAGCATACGTGATGGGAGAATGATGAATGCAATGATTATATTAATTGTTTTTCGATTTAATCAAAATAAACTTCGACAATTAGATTGCAAATATCAAACAGTGGGGAAACCCCTTTTTATTGAAATTCAAAGGATTACAGAAATGGAAATACAGTAGATTACAAGGTGCAGAAACAGAAACCTAAGCTAATGGGTCCCGAGTCCTCTCTGAAGAGAAATCGGGTGCTGACTCTGGTATTTTCCTTTTCTTTGACCGGGGCTCTTGGGCCGTTGTCGGGTTATCATTCCTTTGCCAGGTGAAAGGAGTGAGCAAATTCCTTTGGTCATCTTGATTCTCTACAGCATGTTGCTCCAAAATTTCAATCAGAGCATCCTTTTCTTTTAGTAATTGCTGTATTTTGATGCACTCTACGTCGAGGGTGCGGTACTTGTTCTTCTAAGACCTTCTCTCCTTTTGAACTTTGTTGAGAGTAACCTGAAGCTTTTCAGTTTCCGTCATGAAGTACATGACAGATTCCCTCAGCGGAAGAATTCCGTAACGAGGATAAGGCATCTTTAGCTTGAGAGCTCTAGTTTGTACCCAATGGAGATAAGGCTCCATCGAGACACAGTCCGGTTTTCCTAGAGACTCTCGTCCTTTCTTATGAACGTGTTTCCAGGCCTGCACTATTTCCATCTTTAGTGCTCTGTCATTTTCTCCTTCCTTGAAGAAAAGACCTTCCAGATGAACACCCCGTGGGACGTGTCTCATCGGGTATCCAAACTGACAACGAACCAACACCGGATGATAGTTGATTCCTCCCTTAGTTCCTATAAGGGGTACGTTGGGGAAGTTTCCACAACGTTCAATGATCCTGATTCCATCATAGATCCTATTACACCAATCTATATCAGAGTTGGTAAGAGACATGATCTTCTGCGACCAACGTAAGGCACTCTTGCAATCCCAAAAATCAGCAGACTTGGGCAAGTGGGAGATAAACCATTTGTAAAGCAAAGGTACATAGCATGTGATCTCCCCTCCGCTGTACAAATTCCCTAAGTGTACAGAATGATATGCATCTGCGAGCAAAGTCGGCACAAGGTTTCCAATGAGAAAAACCTTAATGGAGTTGATATCGATGAAGTTATTGATGTTGGGAAACAAAAATAACCCGTAGGTGAGCAAGACAAAGATGCTTTCAAAAGCAGTCACATTTCCCATACTGGCAAAATACAGGGCTTTCTTTGTCAAGAACTGGGCTGGCAAACCTTGGATGCCACCCTTAGTGGTTAGGTGAGTCCTGACCTCAGACTCGTCCTAATGAATTGCTCTTGCAATGGTCTGATTCTTTGGAATTTCTTCCAGTCCGGAAAATGGAGCTCGATCAGTGATATGTAGATTAATCAGATGAGAATACTCCTCCAGCGTTGGTGCGAGCTGGTAATCCGGGAATGTGAAACAGTGATAAACTGGATCATAAAACTGAATGAGCGCATCCATGATTCCCTCAATCACATGGACTCTAAACAGTGGTAGCAGACCTCCGTGTTTGGCTCTAAAAGCCTCTTGGTTTGTGATCATCCCTGCTAACCTTCTCAAATCCTCTAGCTTTGGAACCTTTAAGGTATACCTATGGGTTCTCCTTCTACCTAAATCCATTAGCGCAATCCTTTTCTCTGATATTTGCAATCACAGTCTTAGTTTAATTTGAAAAACAGAGAGACTAGAAGAGAAGTTTTTTTGTTTTAATGTTTTTTAAATTAAAGCATGAATGCAGCACACAAAAACATAGGAAAAACATGGGGTCAAAGGGTTGTTGTCATGAAGTCCAGGCTCTACCCATCCCCAAAGGTTTATACTAAGGTGATTTTTGTACCTGTACTCATTATCATCAGCTCCTCCCAGGAAAGCAAAACAACAAGCGGATCGCCAGCGAGTTGTAGAGCAATCTTAGAGTAAGTGCCATTCACCGAGAATATATCACCAGCCTCAAATGAGGGTAGTATCGCGTGACAACTATTTCTGATAGCTTCTGCACTACAAAAGGGTTTGGCTCCCTAGCTTCTCAGACATCATAATTGGCCCATTGTCTAGGTGAGAGAATGGGTTGCATTGGTCAGCCTCCACTGAGGTTGATGGTCGACCTCGTTGCCATCACTTATCTTAAGTGTATACTCAATCTTTCCACATGCGGCATCACACGCATTCCCATTAGCAGAAAAATAAACACGTATAGCAATTAGGAAAAGCAGTATATATATTTGTCCTAATCATCCTAAACCTTTAAAGCTATGAATCTTAAGTTCCTGACAGATAATGGGTTCCCCGGCGGAATTACCATCCTGCGGTTTCATTCCAAATTAACGGCGTTTTGACCTAAGATCCTAGTGATGTCAAGGTTTCTACCTAGGGGACAAAAAGAGAACAAGATCCCAAGTGACCTGCTTTTCCCCAGTAGAGTCGCCATTTTTCTGTAGCGAGTGATTTTTGGATGTGATTGCGAAGCACGATCGCTCTGGTACTACAACTCGATTCATTTTTTATCCTATTAAAGTTGATGAAGGAAGGGAAATAGATGTCTCCAACTAGCCCTGCTTGCATACTGAGGTTAAACAGTCAAAACTGTTGGTTTACAGATGCTACAAAGATTCGGGGTTTCTCCTAGGTTATTTTATTGACAAGGGGTGCATTAGGCTATCGGTTAGGATGTTAGGACGGATATACATATGGGATTTTGGGTTTTTGTTTAGTGTGCTCGCTAAGATCTTTTCTTTCAATCTTATGCCTACGTATTCCCGTTTACCGAAACAGGGAAATCAGAGCGTTTGTAGTTCCTCATATTCTATGGGAGGAAATGGTTGTTTTGGTGTCTTGTTCAAAGCCCAAGACGTGAAGCGAAAGGTAGTTTGTATCTTGTTCAAAGCCCAAGATGTGAAGCTGAAGAGTCTATTTGTATCTTGTTCAAAGCCCAAGATATGAAGCTAAAAGGGTGTTGACTTTAGAGAGAATTTGTCATCTCTAAATAGGGGGTTGTATGTCACAACTATTTATAAAGGAGAAATACTTTAATCGGGATGTGTGAATCCGGCAATGCCATAATTTCCTTTATAAGGGATTTTAACCTGAAGGAGAAGACTTTAACTCAGTGTAGAGCAATGTTATCTTTCCTTAGGAATTTATCATGCTAAAAGAGGGACAGTGGTAGATGTAGATGATCCAGAGGCTTGTCGCTTACAACGATTAGATGAAGGGGAAGGAGTTGTTGATGTTTGTGTACTGTGAACGAGGCACAACTTTGATGCTAAAAGGTTGATCGGATCAACCAGTGGTTTTCTTATAAAAAGCCTAAGAGGAGGCTAATTTGTGTCTCGTACAAAGCCCGAGAGAGAGGCTAAAAGGTTTTGACTCGACGATGGAGTCTTTTGGTATTTCGTATAAAGCCTGAGATGAAGGCTACTTGACTCAACAAGAGAGTTTTTTGTATCTCGTACGAAGCCCGAGATGGAGGCTAAAATTTGTTTGGCTCAATAAGAACCTTTTTGTATCTCGTATAAAGCCCGAGATGGAGGTGGAAGGGTGGTTGACTCAACGAGGAAGTCTCTTATGTGTCTCGTACAAAGCCTGAGAAAGAAGCTAAACATTGTTTGACTCTGCTGGGGAGCATCATTGTATAAAGCCCAAGAGAGAGGCTAAATTCACTGGAGAAGGATCATTATACAAAGCCTAAGAGGAGGCTATGCTTACTGTTTCAGTTGAGTGACAGGTCCAGTATGCTGATTTAAAGAGAAAATCAGTTCTTATATGAGCAACACTGTACTCAGGGATTTGATTCGAGGATCAGGGATATTTCCTTGTCTTTGAGGAAACGGGAAATCCAAAGGGTATCGAGACTGTCCGAGTCTACGGGTTTCCTTCCTATTTAACGAAGGGGTCACTTGAGAATGTCTTAAAGACTCAAGGATATTAGACTGTCCGTGTCTAGAGTTCCATCTTTTGTACTATTCTTTGAGAAACAGTAGTAGACTATTTGAAAGTATTGTTCTATGAAGATGACTAAGTTCTGTTCCTATACCTCTAGGAGGTCGTCGAGATAATTTGTACGAAGCCGAAGAGGAGGCTGAAAGCTTTTAAGAAGCCGAGAGGTCCTTGTACGAAGCCCAAGAAGGGGCTATCATTCCCGGAGGAAGAGATCATTATACAAAGCCTAAGAGGAGGCTGTGAAAACTTCTAAGAAGCCACAGGGTCCTTGTACTAAGCCCAAGAGGAGGCGGGGTTGCTTTAAGGAAGCCTATGGGTCCTTGTACGATGCCCAAGAGGAGGCCGATGCTTTTAAGAAGCCCGTGGGTCCCCAAACCCCGAATAATTCAAGACAGGCTATTCACGAGGAATAGATCAAGCCAGGAAAGTCCGAGAATTTGGAAGAAACTCAAAGATGTCATTCAAGGAGAATACATTCATCTCTGGGAGTAGAGTTTCTTGACAATTCCTAATGAGGACAGCCGAAGGAAGACTGTATCTGGTGATCCTATTGGGGATCTAGTTGTCTATTTCTATGAATAAACGAAACGGCGTCACCTAGTTCTAGACGTAGTTGCCGGGGAAACTCTAAATATCTATACTATTATTACACAGTTGATATGAGTTTATGAAAGAAGACTTACAGCGAAACAGCCCCACAATACAGTTATATGTATATGAAAGCGGTAAACGAAAGCGTATAAACACTTACTCGGTTGTAGAGCTTCCATGCTGTTTGGTTAGTTGCTCAACAAAGATAGATTGAAAACAACAGTATATTCAAAATCAAAGGAGAAAGTGCTTTGAAAAAGAAAGATTTGGGGCTTACGGCTCAAGGAGAGGCCCAGGGTTTTATCAGTGAGCGCACTGTTTGAATTTATACAGAGGGGCTTATACAAGTGACTGAGGCCCAAAAAGGTTTTCTATACAAAGGGATGGGTCTTACACTCTCTCAAGAGGCCCAAAAGGTTTTAAAGAAAAAGAGTGGGGCTTATAACACGAGGGTAGGCCCAATTGATTTTTCCGTTTAAAATGGCGATCGCGCCGAGGTTTCCTTTTAACGCAGAGGGACTTATACAATAAGTGATGCCCAAAATGGTTTTGGTTAAAAGGGGATTGGGTCTTACACTCTATTAGAGGCCCAAAAGTTTTGAATGAGTCTTATAGCTCAAGGAGAGGCCCAGGGTTTTATCAGTGAGCGCACTGTTTGAATTTGTACAGAGGGGCTTATACAAGTGACTGAGGCCCAAAAAGGTTTTCTGTCCAAAGGGATGGGTCTTACACTCTCTCAAGAGGCCCAAAAGGTTTTAAAGAAAAAGAGTGGGGCTTATAACACGAGGGAAGGCCCAATGGATATTTTTCAAAAGGCGACGATCGCGCCGAGGTTTCCTTTTAACGCAGAGGGACTTATACAATAAGTGAGACCCAAAATTGTTTGGTTAAAAGGGGGTTGGGTCTTACACTCTATTAGAGGCCCAAAAGTTTTAAATGGGTCTTATAGCTCAAGGAGAGGCCCAAAAGGTTATTTTTCAAAAGGCGATGATTGCGCCGTTTGTTTTTGACGGTATCGGGACTTATACAATACACTGAGGCCCAAAAATGATTTGGTCAAAAAAGGATTGGGTC
The DNA here is from genome assembly GCA_022829125.1 of Lathyrus tuberosus. Lineage (NCBI taxonomy): Eukaryota > Viridiplantae > Streptophyta > Magnoliopsida > Fabales > Fabaceae > Lathyrus > Lathyrus tuberosus. Next base: position 1,935,353 of record JALAZF010000383.1, on the reverse strand, counting down.
TTACACTCTATTAGAGGCCCAAAATGTTTTGAAAATGATTTATGAGGGTTGAATTAATCCAAAAACCCTAATTTGTTTTCAAAATGTGTTTTAATTGAATAAAAATTCAATTAAAATGATCAAAATTGTTTAACATATGGAAAACAAATTGTGATCTTGGATTAATACTTCAAAAATTAAGTATTGACCTACAAAATAAATAGAAGGCATTAAAAGTTGCAAAACCAAGGTGGAAAAAATATTTTAAATGTTAAAAACAATTAAAACATTAATTCTTTGCAAAAATATCAATTATATAAAATAAATAATATTTTTGGGATTTTTTGGGAAAATAAAATATTTTAACATTTTTGTGAATTATTAAAAAAAGAATCAACTCAAAATCATTAAAACTCAGAGAGAAATTAATTTTTGAATCAATTAAATAACATCACAAAATTCAAATATTCAAATATTGGAAAATGGCGCCAAGAACAAAGGCAAGAACACGCGCGTTTTTCAGTTTTGTCCAGATTTGCATTTTCTCTCCAATCTCACTGAATACTTAATCATATCATGTAATCCACATACCAATCAACTCGTTTCAACCTCACGATCATGTCTATGGTATTTAATTTCATTTAAATTAAACATATAACAAGAAATCATGAAAAATCCTCAAGAACCCTAATTTCTGCATGAAGGCTAGGATTTTTGATACACGATTCAAACAATGCAATTAATTGAGGGGAAACATTCCATGCATGATTATGAACATATGGCCAAATTATTGTGAAGCAAAAATTGCATGGATCATAGAGTTAGAAGAGCTCATGCTTACCACTTGCAGCTGGTGATCGTGATTTGTGTTGGAGGTGTTACAGCTAGGTTCCAATGATCTGGATAGCTTCCCTAGGTGCCATGGAGTGTGTATGGATGCTTGGAATGGATTGAAATGGTTTGGAGTTGAAGATGGTACCTCAACTGCAAAACTGTCAAGAACTTGAGCAATTGGCTGGTGATTTTGTGAAATCTGTGTTCCAGATGTTATGTGAGTGTTTGGATCACTTCTATATGATGTATGAAAGGTGTGTGTGTGATTGGTTTGGTTGGAAAAGCTCTCAAACTCAAAACCCGATAGTGACTTGCCTTAGAGGGCAAAATTGGAGTGAAAGAAGAGATTTTGAGGAAAGCATATGTTTGATGGCTTTGGTGTACTTAAACTGATCACAATTGAGCTCTATTTATAGTAGAGCAAGTTTGTTTTGTAAGGAATAGTGAATGGCAACTGCTGAGTAGGTTTGGCCAATGTTGGCAAATGAAAATCCAAGTCTCCTCTAGCCATTGACTAGAGGTTAGGGCACAGGCTGCTGGTTCCCTTGGTCTTGGATAAGTCTTGACTGAATTCAGTTGAGAATGGCTCAGTCCATGCCACCTTGATGCTTCCATTGAATGCTCCAATCCAAAATTGGAGTCTTGTCCCTATTTTGGCAATTCTAGGTTCAACATGCTATTTCTTGTTCCAAAGACTTTGGAGGCTTGGCCTAGTGATTGTCCCCTTTAGATTCAATCCTCAGAGGTATCCAAGTGGATAGGAGTATTTGGATTTGGCTGATTTTGGCAAATCGACCAAAAGTGCAAAATCTGCCTTGCCTTGGCAGATTTCAGCAAGGCAACTTGCCAATGTCATATCTCATGACTCAAATTGAATTTGGTAATGTTCTTGGCCATTTTGGAAAACCCTTACATGATACAACAACTGTTTGAACATGTTTGGTTTTGATCTCTTTTGAATCCAAGTGAAAATCCCCCTACATTTGGCAAAAAGTAAGGTAAAATCTGAGTTAGTGAAATTTTCACCAAGTGTTGGAACAAAGTGACTTTTCTTGATTTTGATCACTCCATAACTCAAAATCCATGAGGAATTTGGACATAGGTCAATATGAAGCTTTTGTAGAGGGCAATGTGATTTACAAATCAAGCTTTGAATGGGGAACAATAGCCTTGTGGTTTAGGAGTTATGGTCCTCCAAAGTTGGCACATTAGTGTCACTTTTTCCATAACTTAGAAATTTTTCTAAGTTTTTATGGTTACCCCTTTTACAAGTTATCCCACTTTCTTTGATTTTTCTTGATGAATGATGATTCAAATCATACATTAACATCATTTTAGGGTTAAAAATCCATTTTGGTGAAAAATCTCAAAAAGTCAAAGTTGACTTTTGTGCACAGTTGACTTTTTATCAGATGAATTCCAAACTGTGCAATTCTTCAGGAAATCATGTCCTTGACCTAAATCAAACTTGATGGACATGTTTCATGGGTGTCATAGGGTATATTGAATCATTTCTTAGGGCTTGGGAGCATGTCCTGGTCAAAAGTCAAAGTTACAGTTGACTTTCCTCGCGAAACCCTAATTGTGGTGCAGATGAAATTGAGACTTGTTGCTCAAGCTTCTTGGATTAATCCATTGTTCCAAATGGATCAATATAGTTCATTAGAGACCCTCAAACCCTCTCTTGAGGTCTTGGCTCATGATTTGCCCTAAAAGTTAACTTAGGGGTGAATTAGGTCAAGAAACCCTAATTCCTGATTTTTTGATGAATGTATCCCCTGAGGCAAAATTGACTTGATGGTTGGGTCCATGAGGTCCCATGGAGTATATTAGGTTGTGTTTTGGATCCTTGGCTCATGCCCAGAGGAAAATTTCCCTTTGGAGGCCCTGATCGACCAAAACCCTAATTTGGTGATACCGGCGACCTTGAGGCTTGGTCCACCTAGAAGGGAGCAGTTTTGTGCTTAATCCTTGGCGTGGGAGTCCTTTTGATCCTTTGTGGATATTTGAGAGGCTAGACAAGTTGAAGATCATGTCATTCCTTGATTGATCCTTTGTCTAAGAACTCAGAGAGGGCTTGAAACCCTAAATTTGATTGTAGTGAATGCTCACCCATCTTTGGGGAGACTGATGAGGTATGATGGTTCCTCCATATTGTGATGATGATTTTCACAATGATGGGAAATCTTAGTGGTCAAAATTTGGGGTATGACAACAGCGCAATATGGTTGAGCCTTGGTGATAAGGTTCTTCGACAAGTATCAAAGGAGACGACGGCATCGGGGTTATGGGTGAAGCTTGAAAGCTTGTACATGACCAAATCTTTGGTGAATCGACTCTACCTGAAGCAAACTTTGTATTCGTTCAAGATGAGTGAAGACAAAGCTGTGGCTGAGGAGTTGGATATGTTCAACAAGCTGATTCTTGATCTTGAAAATATTGATGTGAAGATCGATGACGAAGATCAAGCACTGTTGTTGTTGTGTGCTTTGCCCAGAACACATGTTCACTTCAAAAAACTCTCTTGTATGGAAGGGAGTCCCTGGAATTTGAAGAAGTTCAATCAGCCTTGTATTCTAAGGACCTGAACGAATGAAAGGAGCATAAAAATTCGACGGTTGGTGAAGGTTTGGCCGTTAAGGGAAAATTATTGCGAAAGGATGGTAAGTTCGACAAGAAGAAAGGTAAAAGTCAGCAGAAGTCTTATAGTGGCGAAGCATCTGGTTTTCGATGCTATCATTGTAAGAAGGAGGGTCACACAAGAAAGGTGTGCCCTGAACGCCTGAAAGATCATGGAGGAAAGGATAATGGCAACGCAGCCATTGTTCAAGATGACTTCGACTCATCTGATGTTCTTGTAGTTTCAAGCAGCGACTCAAGAAAAGAGTGGATTATGGATTCAGGATGCACTTGGCACATGACTCCGAACAGAGAATTGTTCGAAGAGCTATGTGATCAAGATGGTGGATCGATACTACTGGGAAACAACAAATCCTGCAAAATTGCAGGTATTGGATCTGTGAGATTCAAGCTCCATGATGAGTCAATAAGGTTATTGACTGAAGTCAGGTATGTACCTGACTTAAAGAGAAATTTAATTTCTCTTGGTGAATTCGACAGGAAGGGATACGTTTTCCAAGGAGAGAAAAGTATCCTAAGAGTCATGAAGGGGTCGAAGGAAGTCTTGAGAGGCGTGAAGAAACAAGGCTTGTATACCCTTGAGGCTGAGGTTGTAAGTGGTTCGACAAATACTGTATCCACGAAACCTGTGTCGAAGACAGATTTATGGCACATGAGATTGGGCCATGTCAGCGAAAGAGGCCTGGTCGAATTGGGGAAGCAGAACCTGCTAGGTGGTGACAAAGTCGAAAAGTTGGAGTTTTGTGAATCTTGTGTATTTGGTAAATCCTGTAGGGCGAAGTTCAAAAAAGGCAAGCAAAGAACACATAGATCCCTTGATTACATTCATGCTGATCTTTGGGGGCCTGCAAGGAATCCTTCACACTCAGGTGCAAGGTATTTTCTATCCATCGTTGATGACTATTCTAGAAAACTATGGGTATTCATTCAGAAGACGAAGGATGAAACTTTTGAGAATTTCAAAAGTTGGAAGATTCTGGTCGAAACTCAAACTGGCAGAAAGGTTAAGAGGTTGAGAACCGACAATGGCCTTGAGTTCTGCAATAAAGCGTTCGACAGTTACTGTGTTGAGTCTGGGATTGCAAGGCATAAGACTGTAGTAGGTACTCCTCCACAAAATGGCTTAGCTGAGAGATTCAATCGAATAATCCTTGAAAGGGTTAGATGCATGTTGGTTAGTGCTGGATTGAAGAAGGTGTTTTGGGCCGAAGCTGTTTCGACAGCTGCATATCTGATAAATAGATGTCCTTCGACTACATTAGATATGAAGACACCTGAAGAAGTTTGGTCGGGAAATCCACCTAGTCTCGACAGACTGAGAGTATTTGGTTGTGTGGCCTATGCTCACATTAGGCAAGACAAGGTCGAACCTAGAGCTCTGAAGTGCATGTTCATGGGATACCCTGAAGGAGTCAAAGCTTATAGGCTATGGTGCCTAGAGCCAGGTCACAAGAGGTGTATCACCAGTCGAGATGTAGTTTTCAATGAAGCTAAGATGGCTTTCAAGAAAACTGATGTTGCTGACGAAGAGCTGGAATAGGGAGAGATTTCTGTTGAGGTGGAGCATGTTGATGCTGAAGTGCGTACCCCAGATGAAGTCGAAGATGAAATAGAAGATGTTGTCGAAGATGAGGAGACTGATAATGACTACCTGTTATCAAGAGACAGGTCGACAAGAGTCATCAAGCCACCTCAGAGACTTGGGTATGCAGATCTTATAGCCTATGCCTTAATCTCTGCAAGTGAGGTTCTCGACGAAGAACCTAGAGACTATAAGGAAGTTATGAGGAGCCGAAAGAAGACTGAATGGCTGAAGGCCATGGATGATGAATGAAATCTCTTCATGACAACGACACATGGGAACTGATCAAGAAACCTGCTGGAGCCAGGTTAGTCAGCTGTAAATGGATTTTCAAAGTCAAGGAAGGAATCGAAGGAGTGGCGTCGAAAAGATACAAGGCAAGGTTGGTTGTTAGGGGATTCACTCAGAAAGAAGGTGTCGACTTCAATGATGTGTTCTCGCCTGTTGTAAAGCATAGATCCATTCGAATGTTGTTTGCCATGGTGGCACAGTTCGATCTTGAACTGGAACAGGTGGATGTGAAGACTGCGTTCTTGTATGGTGATCTAGATGAAATAGTCCTGATGAGGCAACCTGAAGGGTATGTCGAAAAGGGGAAGGAAAATTATGTGTGCAAGCTGAAGAGATCTCTATATGGACTGAAACAATGTCCTCGATAGTGGAATAGGAGATTCGACAAGTTCATGGCACGCATAAGTTTCATCAGAAGTCAGTTCGACCACTGTGTTTACTTCAGATTTCGACCTGGTAATTCATTTGTTATTTTGTTGCTTTATGTGGATGATATTCTAATAGCAAGTAACAATGTCGAAGAGGTAAGGAGGGTGAAGGCTGAACTCAGTAAGGAGTTCGAAATGAAGGATCTGGGAGCTGCGTCCAGGATTCTTGGGATTGACATCCGAATAGATAGAAAGCAGTCGAAATTATGCTTATCTCAAGAGGCATACCTACAAAAGATTCTTGAAAAGTATGGTATGTCGAATTTAAAGCCTGTTGTAACTCTGACAAACCATCAATTCAAGCTGAGTATAGATCAGTGTCCCAGTACTGATGTTGAAAGAACTTATATGAATAGCATTCCATATGCTAATATAGTTGGTTCATTGATGTATGCTATGGTCTGTACTAGACCCGACATAGCATATGCAGTAAGTCTTGTAAGCAGGTACATGTCGAATCCTGGAAAGGCTCACTCGCAAGCATTGAAGTGGATTTTAAGGTACGTAAATGGGTCTCTGAATATAGTTCTTAATTTATGGTAGAGCCTTGGGTGAATATATAGTAAAGCAGAAATCGAAGGATATGTCGACTCTGACTATGCAGGATGTATGGATACCAGAAAATCTATTTCTGGATATGTGTTCACTATGTTTGGGACATCAATCAGTTGGAAAGCAACTCTTCAGAAGGTGGTTACTTTATCAACTACTGAAGCGGAATATATTGCTTTAACTGAAGCTGCGAAGGAAGCATTGTGGCTTGAAGGTTTTGCAAATGAGCTGAAACTTCAAGGTCCAATTATCACTGTTAAATGTGATAGTCAAAGTGTAATACACCTGTCGAAGAACTCAGCCTATCATGAGCGGACCAAGCACATTGATGTGAGGCTGCATTTTGTCAGAGGGGTAATCGAGCGTGGAGAAGTTCAAGTGCTGAAGGTTTTGACAGATCATAATGCTGCTGATATGATCACCAAAACGTTGCCAAGTTGCAAGTTTTTCCACTGTATGCAGTTGATAAAGCTGCATGAAGAAAGCTAGTCTGTTTCCTTGATGGTAGAGTTAGATCCAAGGTGGAGATTTGTGAGATTTGGATCGAACTCTAGTTTTAAGCATGAGGTCGAAGTCCGTTCGCATGCTGTTGTCGAAGTGTTATACTGTCGAAATAATACATGTTGTAGTCGAAGGTTGTTCTAACATGTATTAGTTAATATTGCTAGGGTTATTAGCATATTGAATTGGGCCTTGTGTTAAGGATCTAATTGTTTAAGTTAGCTTGTACCCTAAGTTAGCTTGTAATGGGTATTTTGTTAAAAGCCCATTAGTTTAGTGTGCTAGGTTTTATTATAAATAGCATGCTAGTCTCTCATTCTAGAGTGTGACAAAACCTAATTAAAGTGAGAGTGGTTAGTTTGTTATTCTTGTATACTTGTAATTCTTGTTTTAAGGAGAAAGAAAAAGAATAGCAGTTTTATAACCAATCCTTGTTATTTTACCTTGTTTTCTTTGTTAACCCTAACCCTTGTGTGTTTCTTGATCATAAAGAAACCGTAAATACTTTGTTTCAAAGTATCCGATTCACAACAAAACGGTTGTCGTGGGATTGACTATTAGTGAGACAATCTTCGGGTTGTTTGTTTTCTTGGTCGAAGTGGTGAATTACTACAGCTTTAAATTTGGGTTAGTTTTGTAATAGGCATTCCGGTTTTTTAGTTGTTTTTTCTTTGAGGTGGTGTTTGTATTTGGGTTGTGCCCCCTTTGTGGTTTTTTTGTTCTAATTTTGCTTCTAAAAAAGATTCATATTTCAATTATACTTATGATTTTTCTTTCAACGTGGTTTTTTTTTTTTTTGTTGTGAATGGTGTTTCCGTATATTTTTGTTGAAGCGTGAAACACGAGAAAATCCCTCAATCCGTTAGATTCAAATGGATCCAATCCCACCATTATAGCTTTTATAAAGCTTTAGTGAAAACTTTCCTATTTTCACTGTGTGTCAGCAACACATAGTATTCCATTATGGCTTGTATATCATTGATACAGTGGACAAACTGGAATATCACATGGGCCACTTTATTCAAAATTGTAGTTATTTATACTTTCATGTTACTAAAATATAATTATAATTTTGAAATTTAATATGGAACTTAGAATTTTTAATTTTTCAACTAAAATATTTTCATCTTCATCATCTTGCATCATCTATTATTGTTTTGATTATGTTCTCATTTTAGGGTGTGAAATATGTGAGGACGATCATTTTATGATTAATGTTTTATGAGTAAATTATTTTGTTTTAAATGGTTTTTTTAATATTTGTTCTCAATTTTAAATAAAAATAAAAAATATATTTAATTTAAAATTGAACTAAATATATTTTATGTTAGAACACAAGTACTGTGATGAACACACGGTTAATGTGCATCAAGATTGTAATTGCAAGATGAAAATAATAGCACACACACGCACTCTAATGTTTAGACATCTTCAAAGAGAAGAAGAGAGAATAGAGATGATTCTCATTGATTTGTATTTTCACAATACAAAGTGTTATTTATATGTTACACCATAGCTTGCTAAGCAAGTCATCCATACACAAGGTGACTAACTAACAACCAATTTGTAAGAAAATGTTAACTAACTGATACACATGACATTTATTAATTAAAACTCAACACTGCCCCTTAATTCATAATTATTTAACACTTATAACACCAAGTTTCTTTATCAAAAACTCAAATATGTCAAGCTTTAGAGCCTTTGTAAAACCATCTTCCAGCTGCATTTCGGTTGGACAATATTGCTCTTCAATCATTATATTGTTCACTTGCTCTATAATGAAATGAAACCTTGTATCGATGTGTTTGCTTCTGCCATGTGAGATTGGATTTTCTTGCAAGGCTAATAGCTGACTTGTTATCAATTCTGAGTATCAGAGGCTTCATCACTTCACAGCTCAGTTCCTTCATCACTGAATCCAACCACATTGCTTGACAAATTGTAAATGTTCCTGCAATATATTCTTCCTCACAAGATGAAAGTGCAGTCACTGGTTACTTCTTTGTACTCCATAATATAGTTGCTTCATTGAACTTGAAAACATAGCCAGAGGTACTTCTTCTATAAGTGATGTCTCCACACCAATCACTATCTGAGTATCCAATGAGTTCACTTCTTTCACCTTTGCTTCCATTTGGGAATAGAATACCAAACTCCTTTGTTCCTTTTATATACCTAAGTATCCTTTTAGCTGATATCAAGTAAGTCTTCCTTGAATCATGCATGAACTTGCTAATCACACTGACTGAGTAGCAAATGTCAGGCCGACTGTTGCACAAGTATCTCAATGAACAAACCATTTGTCTGAACAATGTTGGATAAACTATTTCTTCCTCACTGCACTCATCTAATTTTGAGTTTGTCTATGAAGGATTTGAAATTAAATTGCAGCTATTCATTTCAAATTTCTCAAGCAGGTCGCCTATATACTTCTGTTGGTGCATAACTGCTCCATTTTTCACCTTCATAAACTTCATTCCTAAGAAGAATGAGAGTTCCCCTAGATCAGTCATTTCAAATTCAAATTTCAACTTGTTATTCACCTTTTCAATCTCTGATGTCTTGCTTCCAGTAATGAGCAAATCATCCACATATAGGCAGATTATCATGGTTTCTTCTTCACTTGAACTTTGCACATACACACCAAACTTTGCTAAACACCTTTTGAAACCTATTTGAATCAGAAATTGATCAATCCTTTTGTTCTAGGCTTTAGGGGTCTGCCTCAAACCATACACATTCGTATAGAGTCTATACACCATGTTTTCCTTGCCATGCACTTCAAAACCAGGAGGCTCTGACACAGACACTAACTCTTCATGTGGACCATTTAGAAAGGCTAATTTCACATATAAATGATAAAGTGGCCACCTTCTCTTGCAAGCTAGAGCCACAACTAACCTTACAGTTCCAAGCCTTGCAACTGGAACAAACACCTCATTATAATCAACACCATGTTTTTGGAAGAAACCTCTAGCCACCAACCTTGGCTTATACTTTTTGAAAGCTCTAAGAGTTTGACTAAATTTTGGTAAAACATAATGTTGTGAAAGATGTTCCAACATGAAGGTTTCAGCCCCAGATGAAAGATGTCGAATGAAATGTCCCAGCATGAAGACCCGACATCATGACTATCACAGCAGGTTTGTTTTAAATCTGTTCCAAGATTCAAGGCGGGATTGGCAGTGGATCAAGGAAAGATGATTGAAAGCCCAACGCAACAGAAGGCTATAAAAGAAGACCAAGACCTTGGCAGAAGAGAGAGAGCGAGAACGACATACACATAGGAATCCTATTTTTTAAAGTAGGGTTTAGGTTTTGAGAGTCATAGGTTTCTCTTGTAAGTTGCCCTCTGTATCGATTTGATACATTGTGGTGACATAGGTACTTGTACAGATTCAGAAACCCGTAGGTAATGAATCGTGTATTGTTGTTTTGTTCCTTGTTTAATAATTATGCAGAACAATGTCTTGACATGTGTTAGGACATCTGCTGTCTGCTATGCCAGAATTTCACTTTGAAATTTTCCCATCAGGATTTAGTTTCAGTTTGAACACCCACTTCATATCTATTTTCTTTTTCCTATCTGGCAAGTTAACTAGATCCTAGGTTTGATTCTTCTCAAATTAAAGGAGTTCTTCCATCATAGCTTTCCTTCATACATCTAACTTTAGTGCTTCTTTATAATTGAGAGGTTCAGAATCTGCCGACAATGCAAAGTGAATGATACCACCTTCATCATTTACTGCATTATCAGGAATTACTTCACAGTCATTCAACCATCTTAGAGCTTGTCTGATTCTTTGAGGTCTTACAGCTGCTTCCTCTTCTTCTGGTTCATCTGCATCATTATTGTTCACTTCTTCATTATCTGATTCATCACTTGAATTAGGATAAATGCAGCTTTGTTGATCCTCTTTATTGTATACTGGATCCTTTTCCCATTTCCACTTCTCAGCCTCATTCACAATCACATCTCTACTGACATGTATCTTTTGAGTCATAGGATTATAAAGCTTATAGGCACATGTTGAATGATAGCCTATAAGTATAATAATCTCACTCTTATCTTCAAGCTTGCTTCTTCTAACATCTGGTATATGTTTGTAGCACAAAGAGCCAAAAACCTTGAAATGCTTCACACTAGGCTTTCTTCCACATCAGGCTTCCTCTGGTACCTTCAAATTCAGCTTATTTGTCAAACATTTATTCAAAATGTAAGCAGCTATAGTGACTACTTCACCCCAAAACTTGTGTGGTAGGTTTTTCTGCTTGGTCATGCTTCTTGCCATATTCAGTAGAGTTCTATTCCTTCTCTCAGCAAGTCCATTATGATGAGGTGTATATGGAGTTGTTACTTCATGTACAATACCTTGATTGACACATAAGGCTTTAAATTCTTTTGAGGCGTATTCTCCTCCACCATCTGTTCTCAAGATCTTAATAGATTTATCACTCTCCTTTTCTATTAAGATTTTGAATTTTTTAATACATCTAAGGCCTCACTCTTGAGCTTGATTGTATACAGCCATATCATTCTTGTAAATTCATCAACAAATGTGATGAAGTATCTGCTTCCTCCCAATGAAGATACTTCAAAAGGACCACTTATATCATAGTGAAGTACTTGCAGTGCTACACTAGCTCTTTTAGGTGCTTCAGAAACAAAGAAAATCCTACTTTGCTTTCTATTTACACATACTTCACAAATGGCTTTTCTGACATTCAGTTTTGGCAAGCCATACACCAGTTCATTAGAATTCAAATCACTAAAACTTCTAAAGTTTAGGTGACCATACCTCTTGTGCGATAGATCTTCAACATCTTCACTCATGCTGCAGACAGGCACATCATCTTTTCACTTGAGATGTTGCATTTTTATGTTCAATTCTTTGACATGTTTGATTTAAGCACTAAATTCTTCTTTGCATCAAACAACTTCAAAGACTCACCATCCATGGACAATAAAAATTCCTTCTCCACCAGTTGACCAATGCTCATGAGATTGCACTTCATCTCAGGAACATACATCATATCTTCAATAATGATTCTTTTGCCATCATTGCTTCTGATCACTATATTTCCACTACCTTCAGCTGCAAGTTCTCTACTGTCAGCCAATTTGATGCTTGTTTTCTTAATAACATCAAAACTTGTCAACCATTCTTTATGTGATGACATGTGATTCGAGTATCCAGAATCAAGAAACCACTCTTCATTCTTAATCTTTTCATCACTGGCAGTAGCCATCATCAATATTGTACTGGAATCATCTCCACGAGCCAAATTTGCTTCTTCATCATTCTTTTGACCTTTCTTGAACCAACATTCAACACCAAAGTGCCCATACTTCTCAAAGCATTGCACCTTATTTTGTCAAAATCCCTCTTCTTGTTTTGACTTCTGCCAAAGCCTCCTCTCTTTGAAGATTCAGCTTTGTCTTCGCTCATGTTCTTTTCATTGTTGGACCAATTTGCTTTGCCTTTTCTCTTCTTCTTGAAATTCTTATGATTTCCCTTCTTCTTGGAAGTTTGAACTTGAAATGCTTGTTGAACTGATCTCTCACAACTTCTATCAAGCACCAGGAGCTCATGTGCTTCCAATATATTTTGCAACTCTTCAATTTTCATAGTTTTCACATCCTTTGCTTCTTGGATTGCTACAACTATGAAATCAAACTTTGGACTTAAAGATCTCAGCATCTTTTCTACTATCATTTGATCTGTAATGCTCTTACCACAAGTTTGCATCTGATTAACAATTACTGTTAATTTTGAAAAGTAATCACTTACTTTCTGATCTTCTTCCATTTGCATCATCTCATACTTTCTTCTATGGGATTATAGCTTCACTTGCTTCACCTTTTCTCCACCAGTGTGATAGTTTTCTAAAATGTCTCATGCTTCTTTGAATCTTGTCGCTTTAGAAATCTTCTCAAAGTGTTGATTGTCAAAATTCTGCTGAATGTAGAACAAAGCTTTGCAGTATTTCTTCTTGGCTTCCTTGAATGTCGTTCTCTATGCATCAGTTAGACTCACAACCAGATCATCATAGCCATTTTGCACAATTTCACTCACTTCTCTATGCTACAAGCTTCATTTCAATTTTGGGTGAACATGAAAGTTGTAGTATGATCTATCACCTTTCCAACCATATAAAGAATGTGTCATTTGGATTTATAGATCAAAAGTTATGATCATTTGAAAATGGGATCATCAAGTTGTTGAACATTGGGAATAACTTAGAAAAATTTTCATGTGTTTGGCAGCTCATGTATGACAATGTTCTAGCTCATTTTTCACCATGTTTGGGGCCTCAAATTCACTTTTATCCAACATGCAAAGTGTAGTATTAAACATCCTCTTCAAATTGGTCACAAGAACCATGAGGTTTGGAGCAAAATCCATGGAGTTCTATCCCTCCAAAATCACAAAAAATCACCCTTTTAGAAGTCCATGCCAAAAGCTCATCATGTACTTGTTCATGGCATCCTTGATGCATTAGTTTTCAAGCTCATTTTTCTTCATGTAAAAGACTTTGAATCCACTTGCCATGAACATCAAATTTTCTCTATCAAACACCACCTTTCCATCGCTACCAAGATCATAAGAATTGGTTCAACAAATCTTGAGATATATTACTTCAAACATGGCTTCATGATATGAGTGTGGGAATGCCATGCAACATACAATCTTGTCTTGGCATGCTAACCTTCACATCTCAAAACTCAGCCAGAACCTTGTATTCTTGCAGCCCATGCACATAATCTTCATGTACCATACATTATCTCATTTAACCAAGAAAAAGAGTTTACACATCCATGAACATGAACAAACTTACCATATATGCCATGCAAGGACAAAATGAAGCTTAATGAGCAAGGTTAAATTTTGACTAGCTCTTGCTCCATCACCACTCATTATCATCATGCCATCATGTGAGACTCCACCATGATCATGCATCACATGCTAACCCGTGTGCAAACCTCACACTCTCATTTTTCAACTTCACTCTCTAACAAACTCTAACCCTCACCTTAACTACGTATAAAAAGAAAAAACTTTCGTAACCAATTCAGTTTCACAAATATACAGTTGGAGAGAGAGGGAGAGAGCTCTGAAAAATCACAAGCACCATTGTTGCACTCCTAACTTCAGAGCTTCGAGTCATCTTCATCTTTGAAGCTCTTCTCATTTTTCCTTCACCATTGTGATCACCATATTCCTTTCTCCCTTCTGTATGCATTACTTTGGAGCTGGAATCAAAACCATCTCCACCCACGGTTTCACTCAGTTCATCATCAATCTGAAGTTTCAGCCAAGATTTGAAGATCGTTGAGCATTTATTTTGCTCCTAGAGTTGATCTGAAGATATTGCAAGAAGTTATCTGGGTTTCTTGCACATGGAGGGAAGCTCAAATCAGGTTTGAAATTCTCAATCTTGTTGCATCATTCTTGGTTGATTTAGGAGCTTAGAAGCATGGTGATATGTTGCATCTAAAGCCCTCCCACCAGAGGCATTGGTTGATGATCAATTTAGGATGTTGTAAGAGTTTTTGGAAATTTCAGATCTAACTTAGTCCTTTCGAATCTCCTAATTTAATGAGTGTATGAAGTTTTTTAGGCCAGATTCGTGTTCACCACGAAAAATCAATTTGAACCATGCCCCTATTTTCCATTTCTGGGCAGGTCGTGTGAATTCACGGTGGCTATCGCACCGGAGAAGACGACCGGAGGTCTTCTCCGGCCACCTGAAACGTAGCCCTAGTTCAAACTCAGGCCATATGTGTTTTAATCCTTGCCCTCCATTTATTCCAATCCCACGACCATGAAGCTGACAACGCATAAATGAAGAGTCTCTCCCTCACGTGCCTCACTTTCCCTCTCATTTCATTTCAATTTAACATCTGAACAAAAATAGCGTGTTATTTGGTCATTGGGCTGGGCAGAAACTGCTTCTCACGCCTCCTTGCTGAGCCCATATTGCTTTTGTACTAGACTTTTTGCTATGCATTCACCCCTCTTCCTTTTCATGTTTTTTATTTTCTTTTTTAGTTACACGTTTCAAAGTGGATTTTTAAAAATAGTAAAAATTGTCTTAAAATCCTTAAAAACTTCATGGCTGTTCTAGAACATGTTAATTAATTTTTGTTGAATTTAAAATTTATTTTTGGGCTGTTTGGATATTTTCCTTGGATTTTTGAAGGATATGTATTCATAATGGTGTACCTTGTGATATAAGCCACAAAAGGTGACCTTCCTCTAATATTTTGGACCTGATTTTTGGTATGCCAGTAGCCACTTGATTACTTAACATGTTGATGCTTGATTGATATCCTTTACATGAATTTTGGAATGCTTTTGAATTTCATCTTTTGAGCTTTGCTTTGTATGATAATCCTTGACATGTACTTGATGTTTGCAATTAATTGAATGCTCTTGATACATGACCTTGATCCAATATTTTGTACGTGATCAATCACTGACCTTAGCATGACATGGTTAATTTTTCTTGATTTTCCAAAGACTCTAACTATTTTTCATGGACCATTTCATTACATGACCAATCTTTTGATACATGCTAGAATTAGGTCAAGTTTAATGCCAATGTGTGAGCTCTTTAAAACCAATTTTGAGGGCATGTTTGAGCCTATATACAATGAAATTTTAGGTGCCTTTTTTATCCTTGGATATGACTTTTTGGTCATGACTCACATGATTGTTTTTGAACCCTAAGTTGCTTACTCGATCATGCTTGATGTTTGCTTAGGTGTTTTAGTTTGATGATGTATTTGTACGATCCTCTTTAGGATGTTTTTGTGCATCATTTCACATATGGATTAGCATGAACCAAATCCTTCCCACATTGATTTATGGGTCACTTCATATGCTTCTAATTGGTATTATGTTTTCACAAGTTTGAACATGAATGAGAAGTTAACTTTGTTTTTTTCATTTGAACTTTGGATGAGCCATATTTGTCCAATGCTTTTGGAATTCAAATGTATCATTTAAAATATCCCCATGTGTATAAATACTTGATTTACTTGACTTTGTATTTACTCTTACATACTTGAACTTGTTTTTCTCCTAGTGGAAGACAAAGTGAACTTTTGACCACTCTTGTAACCTCATTTGTATGTTATTTTTGTCCATTTTTTTGGTATTCAAATATGGGATATTATAGGTCTCTTGCTTCTGGTGTGGATGTTGGATGTTACTTTACCATGTTATTTCTTTTCTCTTTGCTTGGTTGATAAGTTACATGCCTTAAAAGATGCTTAAGTGTGGTTTCGACCCTTAACTTTGGAGATTAAGTTTAACATGAAATGTTGTGATAATTTGAGGTTAATCTTACACATTAGATAAAGGTCTCCACTTCTGACCTATGACTTGTGAATTCATCTCACACTTGTTTGCTTGTTGTATAACCCTGAATGATTAAAGCATGCTTTATGTGCCATCTTTGGATGCAACTTTCCAACCATTTGAACATGATTGATGTACATTCCATAATTGCCTCTTCAAACTTCAAGCTTGACCTTTACATGTTTATATCACATATGTTGCTTGAATACTTGACTTGACTTCCATTTTTTGTGACTTTTATAAGTCTTTTTGACATAGTTTGTGAATAGCAAATGTTGGGTGTTGTTATAGGATATAACTTGTAATCTTTTGACTTTGTTTAGGACATTAACATAGATAGGATAAAGTAGGTTTAGCTACTTCCCCTTGTATTTCATGTACCTCTAGGATTCACTCTTCATTGCTTATGGTTTAATTTTGCTCTTAGGGTAGAAGTATAGCACTTCCTTGTGCATTAAGACATATTTTTGTACTTTGCTTTCAACTACTTGATAGTTGAGCTTGGCATGGAGATGGTAAGTTACTTGTGATACTTTACATGCTTGTTTACAATTACATGATTCCTTTTTCATCTAACTTTTCTTTTACTTCTCTCTTTTGTGATTGTTTAGAATAATGTTTACTTGTGTTTATTCACATGATCCCATAGGATTCCTAGCTCCACTTGATTTCCGATTAAGTTGGAGGTAGGAGAGACATTAGGCTAGCAATCCATGCATGAAAACAATAGTTTAGCTCCCCCTTAACTCAGCTATAGGGCAACCATTGCATGATAACATTAGGATCTAGTTTCCCTTAGTGTTTTCTTTTCAACTTTGAGTCCTTTCTCTTCTCATCTCTAAACAAAATAAAAAACATTTAATAAATACAATGAGTATTGTACGCCATGAGCCTGAAGTACATGGGAAATGGAGGGTGGAAGGCTTCTCTTCACTTTCCTAGAGTGTTTAGCATACGTCCCGTCTTGGGTCGATTTGCGACGTATTCGATCCATTGTCATAGACTTTAGTGCAATGCGAGTTTCAAACAATAAATCAAAACACTTTCTTATAAAAAATAAAAACAAACATCCGTCTTCCTTCGGGATTCTCTTATCATCTCCCTCACTCCATTCGTAAAGAATATCTTATTTCCGTTCTAACACAAACAGGTAAACGCGTCAGACTCCATACAACGAGCGACAACACCTAAACTGCTGGAACATGAAAGTTAACGGTATCCACTTAAAAAAACAAACAAATCAAGGCCCTGTGGGTCAAACTACGACTTCTCTGACTTCCTCTCTCCCGTAAGATTGAGGATACGTAGGCACAAGACGGAGATGTCTTGGCGAGCATAATCCCCCCATATCCTGTAGTCCTCCGAACTACGTTGACTCTGACTTTCCAACTCCCGAGGGAATACGTAGGCCTAGGACAGCGATGCCCTATCGAGTCGCCTTTTCTTTTCTTTCCCCATTTCCCCGTTTTCGTTTAGTAATAAGCTTCAGATACCTACACCCTTTGATCAAAACAACACGTGTGGATCCCATCGAGTACGATGGACGCGAGGGGGTGCTAATACCTTCATCTCGCGTAACCGACTCCCGAACCCAGGCTATGGTTGCGATGACCATTCCTTTCCCTTTTATGAGGTTTTCTTCGATCGTTTCCTTTCCCCGTGTTGGGATAAATAACGTTTGGTGGCGACTCTTCTGTCTTTTCAATCGGTTTATTTTCGCAGGTGCGACAAAGATCACAAATAGGGTTTAAAGGTTCATTATCACGAGCATCGAGCCACGGGTAAGAACCACCCACAAGGTATGTACTAGGGGTTAAAATCACTTGTACAACAAGGTTCTACAAAGTTTCTAGAGTCCTGATTCCATCTTTCGGATATTACCGGCTTAAACGGCTACTTGTCAGCCAATAATATTCTCAAGAGAAAATCGTCTGAGCTTAGTATCGCGGAACAACTACTTCAAGTCTACACCTAAATAGTCACTGCACTCGTCCTAATAAGGCCAAGATGGGTTAAAGGGTTCTGAGGTCCTCATCTTCTCAGGCTCTCCGGTTGAAAGGAAAATGCCTTCATAACTACATGTTCAACATATTTACCCTAAAGGAGGCCTCCACTGAGTTGAGGATCTCAAGCCAGCTTATTAAGGATTAACTCCACGTAAGCCAAACATGACTATACCCCATCTTATCTCAAGTGCACTCAAGCTCGGATATAGGAGTTATCTCACCACTCAGAGGTCACCAAGCACAAAACAAAACCAAAACAGCAAACAACAAATAATAATAAAACACAAATAAACAAGATAGGCTCAACCCACTAGGGACTAGTCCCCGGCAGAGTCGCCATTTTTTTGTAGCGGGAAAAATTTAGATTAAGTTATTGATTAACTTAACTAATAAAGCAAGAGTTTCCACCGCACTTTTTTTTTCCAAAGAATGTGGAAAAGAACGAACAAAACCCATAGAAGTTTTAATAAAAACTATTAAAACAAAGAGACAAAGGGTAAGGGGGTTGGTTATGTAATGGGAAGGTGTTAGCGCCTAAAACATTGATAGTACTCTATAGGAACCTCTTTAAAATATATGTTTGGCTTAAAAGGTGTTGTTTTCAAAAGATTGGAGACATGAGAAGAGAAATATTTTTTAGGGGTTTTTTTTGGTGTTTGAAAAGACTTCGTGAGCCTCGTACCTATGCAACCACAAAGTGCAATGAAGGATCAAAACCTCGTAGATCGTGGTAAAAGTTATAAAAGGGATTTGTTGTGATTGATTTTATATGGAAAGACAACTTGTCATTTTAAGGAGAAAACTTAACTAGTCATCAACAAGCATATGAAAATGGAACTTTGCATCACTATTTAGAAGGGCTCTAACTTGGATAAAAATTAACAAGTATGCCACTAACTCTCTCAAGTGGAAAAGAATCAACATCAAACATCACTATGGGGATAGGAGAATTACATCTCAACTATAAAAATTACTCATTTGTAATCCTTAAAGAAAAGGTTTTAAAAGAAAAAGTGCATAAAAGGCACAAAATGGTTTCAATGAGTTGTGTATCTTTTATGTCTTTTGATATGGTCTTGATATGCTTAAGATGGATTAACATTTATTCAAGAAAAAGAGTTTAAAAAACACTTGACAAAGTTAAGGTTTATTGTGAAAGTGGTTCAAGTTTGAAAACAAGAAGGTTTTGAAAAAGGGAGAAGATTTCGACAATTTAAGAAGGGGGGAGATGAATAGACTACCCTAATGCACAAAGTTAAAGTTAGGAAAGGAGAGATCTAACCAAAATAGCAAGGTTCTGTCATAAGTCAAGCCAAAACTCCCATCCTTTGTATTTAACAACAAGCAATCATTAAGCAAAGATCAAACCAATTCTTCAAAGAGGTCAACCCAAGGTCAAAGGTACCAGGTGAATTCCAAGGTCTTAAGTCACAACTCCAAAGCATATAATCAAGAACCTAAATCTAAGTCCATAAGTCCAACATCCAAGCATGGGATAGTAACCAATAGTGTAAGGAAGAAATTAATTCTTTTAAGGGTTTTTCCTTTATTAATGTCTTAAAAGAAAGAGAAAAAGGTCAAAGTGGACAAAAGGAAAAAGGCATAAACATAAGCAATAGCAATATGATATATAAATTATAAGAATAAAGCAATATAAAGAGCAAGAAATATAAATGACATAAAAATAAAGGTGCATAAAATTAAATGACATAAAGTAAATGTTAGCACAATTATATTGTTAGTGTTAATGTTAGAGTTAATAATTCGATATAAAAGAAATTTAGCTCTATGTTAAGCAATCGTAGCACAATCTATGAGGAAGATCATACTATGGGAGGCCAGTCAATAGCAATATATGTACCATACATGTTAGAGATGTGATAGAAAATCATACTCCTAAAACATGTCCCTCCAATGATCATAGATCATTTGAAAGGTAGATTTGAAATGATGAAAGTTCATCAAGCATCAACCCAAACATCATGAACAAGATGAACAACAAATCATCCAATTGATCAAGAGAAAAGAAAAAGAATAAAAGGAGAAGGAAAGATGAAGAGAGAACTAAATTTAATAAAGACTCAAGATCACTTCAACATCAATTTCAATCATCTTTGTTGGTGGATTAAGGCACTAAACCTATCATCAACTCAAAGCACCAAAAATGAATCAAATGATTCTTTTAGTGATAGATTAGATTGATGAAGATTCATCCAATCTCATCAACACCAAAAGTCTACTAAAATTGAACAGAAACTTGATTAACAAGCTATGATCCAACAGAGCAACTAGCAAGCCAATCAAAATGCAATAAAAAGCAATTAAAATGCATTAAATGATTTTTTAAGGTAATTTTAAAATGAAAATAAGAGAGAAAATTATGATAAATCAGAAGCAAGTCAAGGATCACATGAAATTTTTTGGAGAATTTAAAAATTCATTAAAATATTTTTAAATAAATTAAAATGCATGAAAAATGAAGAAAATAATGAAAAAAAAAAGCAAATTATGAAATGAGATATGGAAAATAGCTCATAAAATAAAAAATATTTTTAGGAAAATATGAAAAAAAATTGGAGTGAAATATGTGAATGGGGCTATTTTTTTATAAATTTTCAAAATAAAATGAGAATAGAAAATCAAATAAAATGAAATAAAATACTAGAAAAACACAAACCATCAAATCTGATCAATGGCTAGGAAATAAAGCGCGTGTCGCCATCAGATCTCATTATAAGAGATCTAAAGGTGACCAACATGAGAGACACAGTAGACCTTAAATGAAAGCAGGCACTGGATCAGATTTAAAATAAAACAAACTCAGGCCACCATGAGGTACTTCCGGTCATCTTCTCCGGTGAGTTGCTCACTGGAGTTCTAAAAATGGAAAAGTTAGATCATAAGACTTATGCCATTATGCCATTGCTCACTGGAGTTCTAAAAAAGGAAAAGTTAGATCATGGTGACGTGCATGGAGAATTTTATGAAAGCTCAGAGAAACAATAAAACACAAAAACAAAAATTAAATGACTAACATGAACAATCAGGAGGCAAAATGCTACATCGTGGTATCTTGTTCGAGTAAAAAAGAAGCTCATAGCTACCTTGTTCTAATGATGATAGGAGGTGCTGAAAAGTAGATTTGGTCAGAGCAATTCAGTGAGTCTCCAGGCTTGGTTCTTGTTGCTTTAGCTTCAGGAGATGGTAGGGAAGCTAATGGAAGCAATAAATGGAGTTGGAAAAGCTTATAAATGAAACACGATATTTTAAAATATGAAGAGAGATTATGAGTTTGAGTAGAGGTTTAAGGGGCTATCCAAGCTTGGAATTCAGTGCAAATGCTTCCTGTATTTATAGCTGAGATGAGTGAATGGGATACGTCTGAGAATTTTCTACAATCGTGTGAAATGGAGTGTGCCAACACTGTGGCCAAGATTGATCATGAAGTCAGCCAAAACACAGTAAGAACCTTCCAATTTTGAGTCTTTTTGCATCACAAATTATCACTTAACATGATCAGGTACCAAACACGTGCAAGGCTTGACATATAATTTAGATTTGGATGAAATTGCAAAACTGATCATAAACCATAAATCAGTTTCAAGTAGCCATGTTCATAGCAAGGCCAAATACAATTTACTCGTGCATTTCTTGATTTTCTTTGAGCTAAATGATCTATTCATGAAGTAGAACACAATGCAAAAAGAATCAATCCAAAAGGATGCTTGAGGTGAAAATGGCAGGATGTGGAAGTTGAGGTCGTGACACTGAAATTCAGGTCAGGCATTAGGTTAAACAGGTCATGACCTAGTTTTGTGCATAAATGGCCTTCAAAATTTGAGGTCCTTAGAGCATGAATTGATGTTTGACCTCAAAAGAAAAGTTGTAGAGGGCGTCAAGAGGGATATTTGGCAATAAAGGAGTTATGATATTTTACCTATAATGTCTTAAAACTTTTGATGATCTTCCAAGCACAATTGGCTCTTGACTTGTGAAGAGAAGTTGGAGAGGATGTCAAGCTGTGTCATTTTCCCAAAGAAGCACTCAAAAATGTTGAAGCATGAAGAAGTTGTGAAGTCTTGAACTTAGGCCTGAAATGTTGACTTTTTTTGTCAAACCTCCTTGAACAAACTTGCAACCTTGGATATTTTCTTGAGTTTCAAAGCACATTGATGATCATATGGACTCAAAATGATATGCCCTTGATTGTTCTTTGATGAAACTTGCAATATCTTAAGGGAACTTGTTGATGAAGGCATGGAAATAAACACATGAACCTTGGAAAATTACTAGAGAAATAAGCCATCCAGTCTTAAGATATTTTTTATCAAATGAAGTTGAATGATGCTTGAGACTCCATGATTTGAGATTAGAGGTCATGCATTGATGAATAATCTTTGAAGAGCATGGATTGACTACACTTTGACTTGAGGAACTCAAACCGTAGTTAAGGATGCGTTGCCTTGATGCTCTTGATTTCAAACCCTACCTTGTAAAAGAAACAAAAGAATACAAAGCATATTTTTTTTTGATATGAGGTTAGTAAAAATATAAAGCATATAAGTGCAAAAGGAAAGATACATAGAGAGGTGCTTGGTGATCTCTACAAAGGCAAACCCAAAGGTGGGAGGGTTGGGAGACAAACAAGTTTGTGATCTTTATGCATTGTAAAAATGCAAATGAGGTGTGATCTTACGGGTAAAAATTAGGGTATGACACATGCCCATAAACAAAGAAAGTGGTGAATCCAGACTGACATGGAGCACTAGATTCGTTGGTGAGGATAATGAGTGGTCACAATCAAATTTCAAGGTTCTTGTTTGAATATAGCTCTCTCTAGTATTGAGTAAGAAAAATGTAAAACAAACTTGGTGGATTACTATATTATTCTATACACATGCTAAAATCATAGACTAGTATATTATAGTATTTATTGTTAGTATAACTTTGGAGATAATATTAAAACAAAAGGTAGATCAATGTGTTAGGATACCTAAAAGTATACAACTGAAATTTGGGTTTGAAGTAAGTGTTTTTTTAGTTTTAACATAAAAGGAGAACAAAACTAATGGGGAATTCGGGAGAGTCGGGAGCACCAGTGGGACTAATGCTTCAAGACAACAAGAGATTGAGACGCCACATCTAAACCCAAAACCTTAAGGTATAATGTAAATGGGTTTTCTCTCTTATAAATCCAAGATTACTTCCATTCATAGGCAATGTGACACTTTAACCACTCACACATTCACCAGACATTACCCCGACACAAGTGTATGTCCCCCACATCCTATAACAGGATCAAACACCGGATCCAGCTCGCGCTCCCTCTACAATCCCGAAAAAAAAATTTTATACCACTATTGGGGAAAACAAACAAAGCATAGAGAAAAAAGAGGAACATGATCACAACACAAGAACAAAATGTGGAAACTCTAAAATCCGAGGAAAAACAAGGTGATTGTCAATAGACAACCAAAGAATAATACTAAAAGCTCCTGTTGTTTGACTAAATTTTGCTAAAACATTCTGATGATAAACTTGAAGAATCTGCAGAAGAAAAAGATGTCAGAAGGAATGTCTCGACATCCTGACTGACTTGGTAAGTTAACAGGTTTTAATCTGCCGCAAGAATTAAGGAGCGGATCAAGGAAACACAGGTGAAAAGATTGAAAGCCCAAGACAACAGAAGACTATATAAGGAGACTTAGACCTAGGGTTTAAACTACTGTACTTTTGTATCACTTGTAACTTTGTTACCTATTCTTTTAGTAAAATAAGGGTTTAGGGTTTGAGAGTCGTTGGCTCTCTTAGGAGTTGTAAGTCTCCACTCTGTATTATGGGATGCAGGGTGGAAGGCATAGGTACAGGAACACAACCAGAAACCTGTTGGTAATGGTTGTTGTATTGTTCTTGGACGAAGCTTTGAAGCAAGTCCAAGATAGCTTGAAGGTCAAGAAACCACGACAGTTCTGAATTGGCAGAAGACAGTGATATCACAAGTTGTGATTAGGATGTGAGTGAGGTATCTCGTATCAGGGTTCTAAACGTTTGAGTTTAGCCTTGGTAAAGATGTTCATGGGGTAGATGTTAGGAATAAAGTTGTAAACGTGGGGGTTTAACTTTGTAACAGTCTACACAATAGTGAAGTCTTCTTCCTGGATTGGTATCCCCCAGATGTAGGTGAGTTTGCCCCAAACTGGGTTAACAATTACTGTGTTCTTTATCATTATCCAATTTACAGTTTTGTTAATGATCTTGACTGACATGTTGGATCAGATGTTGTGACATCTGTGATGGTGCAGTTTTGATATTCAAGGTATCAGTCTGCTATTGCGCCTCTAAGTTTAAATGATTATGTAGCACAATGTCTTGACGTGTGTTAGGACATCTGCTGTCTGCATAGGCCAGAATTTCAATTGGTATCAGAGCAGGCATCCTGTCTGGTTCTGGATGAAGATCTTTGGGAGATACTTTCTGGAGTTTAAACAAGGAGGAGTTTTGGAGATCAGATCAATCAACTTAGACATACTCAAGGGTATTAATGGATGAGATGGATGTTCTGGATCGATGGGAGCAACCCGGAGGTTATTCATGTTACTGAGGAGATTCTACAACAACTATAGGAGAAGTGGCTAGTTCTCTTGTTGGTGTGTCTTATAAGATGTTGTGACATCTTATTAGGGAAAGCAGGATCTGTTCCTTGGTGGTTCTGCTGCATGAGTTTCTGATGGAAGAGCTCTAGAATTATGGGATTCTGGAGTTGTTACAGAAGACAGTTGGTGGAAGGTCTCAATCGTCGGCATATATGTTTGAAGATATCTACATTCTTTTATTCCAAAGTCAGGAGCAATGGAGTAAAGGGAGTTGTGGTCAATTATCTGGTATGGTGACTTGGTACTTAGAAGCTTGGTTTCTTAGTGCTGTTTGGAGTCAGTTGAAGATGAGAGGAGTTGAGTGAAAGTTTATCAGGTTCTTGCTCTAGGAGTTTGATAAATGTTTGGTCGGCTAGGTTGTCAAAGATACTTGAGATTTCTCTCAAGTCCACTCATAAAGACATCTATGTCGTGTATCTAGAGTCTTCTAGTTACTCTTTTGACTAGAAGGTGTTTCCTTGAGACACAATCTGAAGAACGTGGAGGTGATTTATTTTCACCATCCAAAACCAGCAAGTAAGGATTCATCTCTCTTGACCCTAAGAGTGAATCCAATCTGATTAAAGATTTGTTGAGGTAAATAAGACTCGTTCAGAGAAAGTCTTAGTTACTTGAGTCATGGGTGGAAGCCTTGATATCTCAACAATATCATTGAAGAAGATACTTGCAAAAAGATTGAATACTTTATAAGTGTTCATGACATGATCTGGTGGAGCGCAGCTACAGCAGTGAAGAAGGGTTAGTGTACAAGGATTTAAGATCAATTTCTATTTATGGAATCCACAAGTATTTAATTGATTATCCTTGAAAGTCAAGATTGAGGATGTTTTGTCAGATGTTCCAACATCTTTTCATCAGAGGCTTGGAGAATAATGGGAGGGGTTCTACATTCGCTCAAAAGTCTCCTAGTTGTTGACCTGGGATTATTGGCTTAACATCTGTTCCTGGAAAGTATTGTGAATAACTTGTCCAAATGATGATGCTGTTAAAGATGGAGATGGAAGACTATGAAGACATCATAATCTTGATGGTTATAGCTTGGATCTGTTTATTTCTGATCTAGGTGCTTTGGAGCATGGATCTTGCTCTGTTTGTGAAGATCGAGGATAAGTGGCAGTTATCTCTGGCTTTCTACTGACGGCTCTACTGAGGGAAGTGGCATTCTTTGGTATTGCTATGGGGTAGTCTTGGACTACTTATTTTCTGAAGATTCAGACGTGGCAGATTTGAAGTCTTTGGAGTTGTCTCTGCAGGATGGAGGTTGTATACTAAAACTTGGTTGCTGAATCAAGTCTATGAGAGCATGGAAATCTGTTTCTACAAAGGGAGGAGGTTCTTCTAAGTGGCAGATGGAAGAGCTGAATTCAACAGTGGGATGTCATAATGTTTTGACATCTAGCTTAACATCAGAAGTCTCAGCTGGTGTTGTGGCACATCAATTTAAGATAAGGTGATCTACAGGAGAATGAGAGTGATGGATTCTTCAAAAAGGTCTATCTCATGCAGTTTGCGGGAGCTGTGGATGAGAAGATGTTACATGACTAAGAGGCTTGATGGATCTAAGATGTCTTGTTATAGGGCAAGTAGTTCATGTGACTTGAAGATCTGGTTTTATTAGTAGATCAGGGTATCTTGTGGGAATTCTGAAGATGAGTGAGGTCAATCAAAAGGTGCCATTTGATTGGTTTCACAATGTACATTCAAGTAGGATGCTTGAAACTGATTGCCCTTTTGTAGAAGAGTAGTTAGTTCAAATTGTAAGGAGGTTCTGGTTCTCTGGGAGCTTGTGGCAGAAGTTCTGGGTTGAGAATGGAAGCATACCTTCTTGGTGGTTGAGAGTTTATTTCTCTCTGGGTTTCTAAAGTCTTCTTTGTTCAAGCTGGTGGATCAGTGTTGTGTGAAGACCTTCAGTGTGGATTACTATGCTGATAGTAAGTCCAGTGGTGGAGCATATTAAAAACCATGGTGTGTGGTGTCTGTGATGTGTGGAAGATGTCCTAACTGATGTTAGAACATCCTTGGGTTGGATATCCTTGGTGAAGGATCTCAGGTTCTGTGATGAACTGGTTACTTGCATCGTGTCCAAGAAGTATCTACACGATCATCCGGGAGATTGATGGAGTAGAAGGGTTCCTTGTGTAGCGAGCGATTTTGGACGCGGTTCTTAAGCGCTGGTCGCTCTCTGCGGTTGAGTTTTACTACAGGTCGATTCATTTTTTATCCTATTGAAGCTGATGAAGGAAGGGAAATAGATGTCTCCAATTAACCCTGCTTTGCATACTGAGTTTAAACAGCGGTCTGTTAGGTTACGAATGCTATCAATGTGGGGGGCCTTTGTACTGGTTATTTGTATTTTCGCCAATACAGTTTTCTCTCTTTCTAGGATTTTCTGGCGGGGAACAAGGATTAGGATGTTAGGATTGATGCTTTTAATAGATACATGAGAGTATGGGATGTTGGGTTTTTGTTTAGTGTGCTCGCTAAGATCTTTTCTTTTGATCTTATACCTACGTATTCCCGTTTACCGAAACAGGGAAATCAGAGCGTTCGTAGTTCCTCCTATTCTATGGGAGGAAATGGTATTTGGTGTCTTGTTCAAAGCCCAAGACGTGAAGCGAAAGGTGATTTGTATCTTGTTCAAAGCCCAAGATGTGAAGCTGAAAGGGTGTTGACTTTAGAGAGAATTTGTCATCTCTAAAGAGGGGGTTGTATGTCACAATTGTTGGGTGACTGACTGTAAAGGAGGATTACTTTAACCGGGATGTGTGAATCCAGCAATGCCATAATTTCCTTTATAGGGGATTTTAACTCAGTGTAGAGTAATGCCATCTTTCCTTAGGAATTTCTCATGCTAAAAGAGGGACAGTGGCATGGATGTAGATGATCTAGAGGCTTGCCGCTTACAGCGATTAGATGAAGGGGAAGGAGTTGTTGATGTTTGTGTACTGTGAACGAGGCACAACTTTGATGCTAAAAGGTTAATTGGATCAACCAGTGGTTTTCTTATACAAAGCCTAAGAGAAGGCTATTATGTGTCTCGTACAAAGCCCGAGAGAGAGGCTAAAAGGTTTTGACTCAACGAGGGAATCTTTTGGTATCTCGTATAAAGCCCGAGATGGAGGCTATTTGACTCAACAAGAGAGTTTTTTGTATCTCGTACGAAGCCCGAGATGGAGGCTGTTGTTTCTTTGGCTCAATAAGAACCTTTTTGTATCTCGTATAAAGCCCGAGATGGAGGCGAAAGAGGTGATTGACTCAACGAGCGAGTCTCTTATGTGTCTCGTACAAAGCCCGAGAGAGAGGCTAAACGTTGTTTGACTCAACGAAGGAGTCTTTTGTATCTCGTATGAAGCCCGAGATGGAGGCTAAAATTGTTAGCTCCACTGGGGAGAATCATTGCACAAAGCCCAAGAGAGAGGCTATGGTTACTGTTTCAGTTGAGTGACAGGTCCAGTATGCTGATTTAAAGAGAAAATCAGTTCTTATATGATCAACACTGTACTCAAGGATTTGATTCGAGGATCCGGACTATTCCTCTTTTTTAAGGAAGTGGGAAATCTGAAGGGTATTGAGACTGTCCGAGTCTACGGGTTTTCTTCCTATTTTAAAGGGGTCACTTGAGAATGTCTTTGAGACTCAAGGATATTAGACTGTCCAAGTCTAGAGTGTCATCTTTTGTACTGTGCTTTGAGAAATGGTAGTAGACTCTATGAAAGGACTGTTCTATGCAGATGACTAAGTTCTGTTCCTATACCTTTAGGAGGTCGTCGGGACAATTTGTACGAAGCCCAAGAGGAGGCTGGAAGCTTTTAAGAAGCCGACGGGTCCTTGTATGATGCCCAAGAGGAGGCTATCATTCCCGGAGGAAGAGATCATTATACGAAGCCTAAGAGGAGGCTGTGAATACTTCTAAGAAGCCGGCGGGTCCTTGTACTAAGCCCAAGAGGAGGCGGGGTTTCTTTTAGGAAGCCTGTTGTCCTTGTACGATACCCAAGAGGAGGCCGATTGCTTTTAAGAAGCCGATGGGTCCCCAAACCCCGAGAAATTCAAGACAGACTATTCACGAAGAATAGATCAAGCCAGGAAAGTTCGAGAATTTGGAAGAAACTCAAGAGATGCCATTCACGGAGAAAAGATCATCTCTGGGGAATAAAGTTTCTTGACAAGTGATTTTAAGAAGCCTGTGGGTCCCCAAACCCCGAGAAGTTCAAGACATGCCATTCACCGAGAATAGATCAAGCCAGGAAAGTCCGAGAATTTGGAAGAAACTCAAGAGATGCCATTCACGGAGAAAAGATCATCTCTGGGGAGTAGAGTGTCTTTGACAACTTCTACGAGTGACAGTCTATGAAAGGGTTCACAGAGAATGTTGCCTTTCATATCTCCATATTGTTTAACCCCAAGAGGAGGGAAGACTGTGTCTGGTAATCCTATGGGGATCTAGCTTAGACTATTTCTAAGAGTGATCAACGGGCTTAATGCTAGACGTAGTTGCCGGGGAAACTCTAAATATCTATACTATTATTACACAGTTGATATGAGTTTATGAAAGAAGACTTACAGTGAAACAACCCCACGATACAATTATATGTATATGAAAGCGGTAAATGAAAGCAATAACCACTTACTCGGTTGTAGAGCTTCCATGCGGTTTGGTTAGTTGTTCAACAAAGAAAGATTGAAAACAACAGTATATTCAAAATCAAAGGAGAAAGTGTTTTGAAAAAGAAAGATTTGGGGCTTACTGCTCAAGGAGAGGCCTAGGGTTTTATCAGTGAGCGCACTGTTTGAATTTGTACAGAGGGACTTATACAAGTGACTGAGGCCCAAAAAGGTTCTTTGTACAAAGGGATGGGTCTTACACTCTCTCAAGAGGTCCAAAAAGTTTTAAGAAAGGAAATGGGTCTTACTACTCGAGGGTAGGCCCAATTGACTTTCCGTTTAAAGTGGCGATCGCGCCGAAATTTTCTTTTAACGCGAACGGACTTATACAATAAGTGAAGCCCAAAATTGGTTTGGTTAAAAGGGGATTGGGTCTTACACTCTATTAGAGGCCCAAAAGTTTTGAATGGGTCTTATAGCTTGAGGAGCGGCCCAGAAGGTTATTTTTCAAAAGGTGACGATCGCGCCGTTTGTTTTTTGACGGTATCGGGACTTATACAATACACTGAGGCCCAAAAATGATTTGGTCAAAAAAGAATTGGGTCTTACACTCTATTAGAGGCCCAAAAGTTTTGAAAATTATTTATGAGGGATGAATTAATCCAATAACCCTAATTTGTTTTCAAAAATGTATTTAATTGAATAAAAATTCAATTAAAATGATCAAAATTGTTTAACATATGAAAAACAAATTGTGATCTTGGATTAATGCTTCCAAAATTAAGTATTAACCTACAAAATAATTAGAAAGCATTAAAAGTTGCAAAATCAAGGTGGAAAAAATATTTTAAATGTTAAAAACAATTAAAACATTAATTCTTTGCAAAAATATCAATTATACAAAATAAATAATATTTTTGGGATTTTTTGGGAAAATAAAATATTTTAACATTTTTGTGAATTATTAAAAAAAGAATCAACTCAAAATCATTAAAACTCAGAGAGAAATTAATTTTTGAATCAATTAAATAAAATCACATAATTCAAATATTTGAATTTGAAAGAAATGGCGCCAAGAACACACCAAGAACACGCGCGTGTTCTGGGTTTGCCCAGATTTGCATTTTCTCTTCAATCTCACTGAATACTTGATTATAACATGCAATCCACATATCATTATGCTCGTCTCAACCTCACGATCATGTCTATGTCAATTAATTTCATTTAAATTAAACATATAACAAGAAATTATGAAAAATCCTCAAGAACCCTAATTTCTGCATGAAGGCTAGGATTTTTGATACACGATTCAAACAATGCAATTAATTGAGGGGAAACATTCCATGCATGATTATGAACATATGGCCAAATTATTGTGCTGCAAAAATTGCATGGATCATAGAGTTAGAAGAGCTCATGCTTACCACTTGCAGCTGGTGATCGTGTTTGGTGTTGGAGGTGTTACAGCTTGGTTCCAATGATGTGGATAGCTTCCCTAGGTGCCAAGTGATGTGTCTGAGTGCTTGGAATGGATTGAAATGGTTTGGAGTTGAAGATGGCACCTCAACTGCAAAACTGTCAAGAACTTGAGCAATTGGCTGGTGATTTTGTGAAATCTGTGTTCCAGATATTATGTGAGTGTTTGGATCACTTCTATATGATGTATGTGAGGTGTGTGAGTGATTGGTTTGATTGGAAAAGCTCTCAAACTCAAAACCCGATAGTGACTTGCCTTAGAAGGCAAAATTGGAGTGAAAGAAGAGATTTTGAGGAAAGCATCTGTTTGATGGCTTTGGTGTACTCAAACTGATCACAATTGAGCTCTATTTATAGTAGAGCAAGTTTGTTTTGCAAGGAATAGTGAATGGCAACTGCTAAGTAGGTTTGGCCAATGTTGGCAAATGAAAATCCAAGTCTCCTCTAGCCATTGACTAGAGGTTAGGGCACAGAGCTTTGGTTCCCTTGGTCTTGGATAAGTCTTGACTGATTTCAGATGAGAATGGCTCAGTCCATGCCACCTTGATGCCTCCACTGAATGCTTCAATCCAAATTTGGAGTCTTGTCCCTATTTTGGCCATTCTAGGTTCAACATGCTATTTCTTGTTCCATGGACTTTGGAGGCTTGGATCAGTGATTGTCCACTTTAGATTCAATCCTCAGATGTGTCCAAGTGGATAGGAGCATTTGAATTTGGCTGATTTTGGCAAATCGAGCAAAATTGCAAATTCTGCCTTGCCTTTGACAGATTTCAGCAAGGCAACTTGCCAATGTCATATCTCATGGTGTAAGTTGAATTTGGTAATGTTCTTGACCATTTTGGAAAGCCCTTACATGATACAACAACTGTTTGAACATGTTTGGTTTTGATCTCTTTTGAATCCAAGTGAAAAATCCCCCTACATTTGGCAAAAAGTAAGGCAAAATCTGACTTAGTGAAATTTTCACTAAGTGTTGGAACAAAGTGTTTTCTCTTGATTTTGATCACCCCATAACTCAAAATCCATGAGGAATTTGGACATAGGTCAGTATGAAGCTTTTGTAGAGGGCAATTTGATCTACAAATCAAGCTTTGAATGGGGCACAATGGCCTTGTGGTTTAGGAGTTAGGGTCCTCCAAAGATGGTGCATTAGTGGCACTTTTTCATGACTTAGAAAAATTTCTAAGTTTTATGGTTACCCCTTTTACAAGTTATCCAACTTTTATTGATTTTTCTTGATGAATGATGATTCAAATCATACATTAACATCATTTTAGGGTTAAAAATCCATTTTGGTGAAAAATCTCAAAAAGTCAAAGTTGACTTTTGTGCACAGTTGACTTTTTTTAGATGAATTCCAAATTGTGCAATTCTTCAGGAAATCATGTCCTTGACCTAAATCAAACTTGATGGACATGTTCCATGGGTGTTATAGGGTATATTGGTGCATGTCATAGGGTTTGGGAGCATGTCCTGGTCAAAAGTGAAAGTTACAGTTGACTTTCCTCTTAAAACCCTAATTGTGGTGCACATGAAATTGAGACTTGTTGCTCAAGCTTCTTGGATTAATCCATTGTTCCAAATGGACCAATATAGTTCATTAGAGACCCTCAAACCCTCTCTTGAGGTCTTGGCTCATGGTTTGTCCCAAAAGTCAACTTAGGGGTGAATTAGGTCAAGAAACCCTAATTCCTGATTTTTGATGAATGCATTCCCTGAGGCAAAATTTACTTGATGATTGGGTCCATGAGGTCCCATGAAGTATATTAGGTTATGTTTTGGATCATTGGTTTGTGCCCAGATGAAAAATTTCCATTTGGAGGCCCTGGTCGACCAAAACCCTAATTTGGTGACACTGTCGATCTTGAGACTTGATCCACCTAGAAGGGAGCAGCCTTGTGCTTAATCCTTGAAGTGGGAGTCCTTTTGATCCATTGTGGATGTTTGAGAGGTTAGACAAGTTGAAGATCAGGTCATTCCTTGATTGATCCTTTGCCTAAGCACTCAGAGAGGGCTTGAAACCCTAATTTTGATTGTAGTGGGTGCTCACCCATCTTTGGGGAGACTAATGAGGCATGATGGTTCCCTTATTATGATGATGATTTGCACAATGATGGGAAATCTTAGTGGTCAAAATTTGGGGTATGACACCTTGGAAGGAGGATGTAAGTTTTTGTAAAGACTGAAGTGGATCACGGGTTGATTGCTTGGAAGTCTGTTTCCTGATGCGTTCAGAAGTGGAGATTCACCATAAATCAGAAGTATTCCAGGTTATCATACGGGAGAATGATAGGAATGACTATCTTGGATTGCGGGGTGTTTATCTCTAATGCTGGCCTGGTGAGGTCAGTGGAAAATCTTGCATACGGCATTGGAGCCCTTGGAACAAATCATGCTAGTAGTGGATCAGTTTAGTAGCTGTGAAGTTCAGGAGCATGCATACGATAGCTGACATCGTTATAACAAACTAAGGGGCCATGTGCGTCTCTTTGAGGAATGTGAAGCATTCTGATTCAATTGGTTTGTGCCTCAAGCAATGAGATATCTATACATGAGAATTCAAGAGGAGTTCGTGTGGTGTATAAGATGGTTGTGGAATAAGGGGGATCAATAGGACTTTGATCTCAAGCCAAGAGTTTTTTATGGTTGGTATACACGTCCTCACGGGATGCATGACATTGATAATGTGTGAGTGATTATTGTTTCTTGTCAGAGGGAACAATAAAGAGTTAATGGTTGCGTTCAGCAGGTGTGTTGAACAGAGGGTGCGCTCTTGAAGACATGAAGATGCGTCTTATATTTTCCAGTCATTAGCTTGGGTGTTCAGTGGAGGAGCACCAGTTACCTTAGACAGGGGGAGAGGCGTCTTGATCTGAGATGAAGTTCCAGCTTGCATTTGTGCGTCAAGAAAGTTGAGATGTCAAGGAGGATGGCTTGACATTATTGTTGAAGATCCAGTTTGCATTTGTGCGTCAAACAAACTGAGATGTCAAGGAGGATGGCTTGACATTTTGTATTGTTGCAAGTTGTAGGAGACTTGGCAGTGCATGTGAAATGGTTCTTATTGGATGCTTAAGAATCATTGATTGTGTCTGAGGGAATTTATTTTTCTCTGCAGACTGTGATCAAAATTTGTGAAGAAATCACTGTAAAGACCAAAATCAAAAAAGCTATTATGAAAAATAGACAATGTCTGACACATTGTCAGGACATTGGTGTTAAACATGTTTGCATGTAATGGGTTCTTTGGTCGGCAGTCTCAAAAGAAGAAACTGTCAAAGCAGTCTTGGTCAAAGCACTATTAGTGGAGTTATTACCTTTGATTAATGATCCATTGGATTAACTAGTATTATTTTTTGAGGTTCGTTACTTCCTAAGGAGAAGGCCCGGCTATAAATAGGATTACTTTGTTCTTCTCCGTCTCAATATTCTCTCTGGGTTGGTGACAAATGAAGTTTTTCAAAATCTGGATATGTTGCGTCTGGGTTTAGGGATGTCTTGGTCACTTTTCCCAAGTTTTGGCTAAAAAGGGGGAGAATGGTTTTCTGATGCTGTCTGGGTTTGGGTACATTCCTGCAGTTGTTTTGCAAGAATGTTGGTTAAGATGTTATGACATCTTGACAATAAGTCTTTTCCTTGTGTTTTGTGATCTGAGTTGCGAAACAGGTTGTGTCTTGGCACCTGAGTTACGCATTCTATGTTCTCAGTGTTACGAAGCCTACAACTGCTGATTCTTTTATAGAGGAGTCTTCTAATTCCCAAGATCTCTCTTGGGAGGAGGAGAAATATGTTGAGGGGGAGACTCTCTCAGACCTTAGCTCCAATCAATTCCCAAGATAAAGGAGTCTTGATGATGGAGCCTTGCTGGTTGCAGAATGCAGAAGAAAATGTTTGTTTTACCCAAAATTTGCCAAAAGGGGGAGATTGAAAGCTCCTGTTGTTTGACTAAATTTTGCTAAAACATTCTGATGATAAACTTGAAGAATCTGCAGAAGAAAAAGATGTCGGAAGGAATGTCTCGACATCCTGACTGACTTGGTAAGTTAGCAGGTTTTAATCTGCCGCAAGAATTAAGGAGTGGATCAAGGAAACACAGGTGAAAAAATTGAAAGCCCAAGACAACAGAAGACTATATAAGGAGACTTAGACCTAGGGTTTAAACTACTGTACTTTTGTATCACTTGTAACTTTGTAACCTATTCCTTTAGTAAAATAAGGGTTTAGGGTTTGAGAGTCGTTGGCTCTCTTAGGAGTTGTAAGTCTCCACTCTATATTATGGGATACAGGGTGGAAGGCATAGGTACGGGAACACAACCAGAAACTTGTAGGTAATGGTTGTTGTATTGTTCTTAGACGAAGCTTTGAAGCAAGTCCAAGATAGCTTGAAGGTCAAGAAACCGCGACAGTTCTGAATTGGCAGAAGACAGAGATATCACAAGTTATGATTAGGATGTGAGTGGGGTATCTCATATCAGGGTTCAAAACGTTTGAGTTTAACCTTGGTAAAGATGTTCATGGGGTAGATGTTAGGAATAAAGTTGTAAACATGGGAGTTTAACTTTGTAACAGTCTACACAATAGTGAAGTCTTCTTCCCGGATTGGTATCCCCCAGATGTAGGTGAGTTTGCACCGAACTGGGTTAACAATTACTGTGTTCTTTATCATTCTGCAATTTACAGTTTTGTTAATGATCTTGACTGACATATTGGATCAGATGTTGTGACATCTGTGATGGTGCATTTCTGATATTAAAGGTATCAGTCTGCTATTGCGCCTCTAAGTTTAAATGATTATGTAGCACAATGTCTTAACGTGTGTTAGAATATCTGCTTTCTGCATAGGCCAGAATTTTAAATACTATGTGAAAATTGTTACAACACATAATATACCATCCAATAACCTAGGCCCCTAGTACAATCACACTGTCCAAAAAAAATATTTAACTACATCTCAAAACACTATAATATAAGTGTATAAGAGAATAAAGAAAGTCAAATACAAGCTTAGAGTGCTTTTGACTATTGCATATTTGAATAAAGAACTTGAAACCTATATATAGCCTTGGACTATTTCTTCCTTCACAAAATTAAGCGACGTGATGCTTCAAAAAACTTGTATCCTATATATGGCCTTGGACTTTTTCTTCATTCACAAAAGTAAGCGATGTGAGACTTTTTCACCATGTATATTTTGGACAAACCCTATTAATCTTCACCTTGATAGAAAATAACACATAAGCTTTCATTATCTTCACCGAATGTCATACTTGTAGCGAGCGATTTTGGACGCGGTTCTTAAGCACTGGTCGCTCTCTGCGGTTTGAGCTTAAACTACAGGTCGATTCATTTTTTATCCTATTGTGAGCTGAATAAGGAAGGGAAATAGATGTCTCCAATTAACCCTGCTTTGCATAATGAGTTTAAACAGCGGTCTGTTAGGTTACGAATGCTATCAATGTGGGGGGGGGGGCTTCGTACTGGCTATTTGTATTTTCGCCAATACATTTTCTTTTTTTTTATCTGGGTAGAAGGTTTCTGGCGGGGAACAAGGATTAGGATGTTTAGGACGGATGCTTTTTGAATTACTGCTTTTGATATGGGAGTATGGGATTTGGGTTTTTTGTTTAGTGTGCTCGCTAAGATTTTTCTTTCAATCTTATGCCTACGTATTCCCGTTTACCGAAACAGGGAAATCAGAGCGTTCGTAGTTCCTCCTATTCTATGGGAGGAAGTGGTTGTTTTGGTGTCTTGTTCAAAGCCCAAGACGTGAAGCGAAAGGTGATTTGTATCTTGATCAAAGCCCAAGATGTGAAGCTAAAAAGTTTGACCTTAGAGAGAATTTGTCATCTCTAAAGAAGGGGGTTGTATGTCACAACTGTTTTATAAAGGAGAATTACTTTAACCGGGATACGCGGACCCTAGTAATGCCATAATTTCCTTTTAAAGGGGATTTTAACCTGAAGGAGAAGACTTTAACTCAGTGTAGAGCAATGCTATCTTTCCTTAGGAAATTCTCATGCTAAAAGAGGGACAGTGGCATGGATGTAGATGATCCAGAGGCTTGCCACTTACAGCGATTAGATGAAGGTGAAGGAGTTGTTGATGTTTGTGTACTGTGACTGAGGCACAGCTTTGATGTTAAAAGGTTGAATGGATCAACCAGTGGTTTTCTTATACAAAGCCTAAGAGGAGGCTAATATGTGTCTCGTACAAAGCCCGAGAAAGAGGCTAAAAGGTTTTGATTCAACGAGGGAATCTTTTGGTATCTCGTATAAAGCCCGAGATGGAGGCTATTTGACTCAACAAAAGAGTTTTTTTTGTATCTCGTACGAAGCCCGAGATGGAGGCTAAAGAGGTGATTGACTCAACGAGGGAGTCTCTTATGTGTCTCGTACAAAGCCCGAGAGAGAGGCTAAACGTTGTTTGACTCCGCTGGGGGAGAATCATTGTACCAAGCCCAAGAGGAGGCTAAGATGACTGTTTCAGTTGAGTGACAGGTCCAATATACTAATTTTGAAAGAGAAAATCAGTTCTTATATGAGCAACACTGTACTCATGCATTTGATTCAAGGATCCGGGTTATTCCTGTTCTTTAAGGAAGCGGGAAATCCGAAGGGTATTGAGACTGTCCGAGTCTGCAGGTTTCCTTCCTATTTTTTGAAGGGTGCTTGAGAATGTCCTTAAGACTCAAGGAGATTAGGCTGTCCAAGGCTAGAGTTTCACCTTTTGTACCATGCTTTGAGAAACAGTAGTAGACTCTATGAAAGGACTGTTCTATGAAGATGACTAAGTTCTGTTCCTATACCTCTAGGAGGTCGTCGGGACAATTTGTACGAAGCCCAAGAGGAGGCTGGAAACTTTTAAGAAGCCGACGGGTCCTTGTACGATGCCCAAGAGGAGGCTATCATTCCTGTAGGAAGAGATCATTATACGAAGCCTAAGAGGAGGATGTGAATACTTCTAAGAAGTCGTAGGGTCCTTGTACTAAGCCCAAGAGGAGGCAGGGGTACTTTTAGGAAGCCTGTGGGTCCTTGTACGATGCCCAAGAGGAGGCTGGTGCTTTTAAGAAGCCTGTGGGTCCCCAAACCCCGAGAAATTCAAGGCAAGCTATTCACAAGGAATAGATCAAGTCAGGAAAGTTCGGGAATTTGGAAGAAACTCAAAGATGCCATTCACGGAGAAGACATTCATCTTTGGGAGTAGAGTTTCTTGACAATTCCTAATGAGGACAGCCGAAGAGAAGACTGTATCTGGTGATCCTATTGGGGATCTAGTTGTCTATTTCTATGAATAAACGAAACGGCGTCACCTAGTTCTAGACGTAGTTGCCGGGGAAACTCTAAATATCTATACTATTATTACACAGTTGATATGAGTTTATGAAAGAAGACTTACAGTGAAACAGCCCCACAATATAGTTTATATGTATATGAAAGCGGTAAATGAAAGCAATAACCACTTACTCGGTTGTAGAGCTTCCATGCTGTTTGGTTAGTTGTTCAACAAAGAAAGATTGAAAATGACAGTATATTCAAAATCAAAGGAGAAAGTGCTTTGAAAAAGAAAGAATGGGTCTTATAGCTCAAGGAGAGGCCCAGGGTTTTATCAGTGAGCGCAATGTTATTTGTACAGAGGGACTTATACAAGTGACTGAGGCCAAAAAATGTTTACTGTACAAAGGGATGGGTCTTACACTCTCTCAAGAGGCCCAAAAAAAGTTTAAAGAAAAAGAGTGGGGCTTATAACACGAGGGTAGGCCCAATTGATTTTTTGTTTAAAATGGCGATCGCGCCAAGGTTTTCTTTTAACGTAGAGGGATTTATACGATAAGTGAGGCCCAAAAATTGTTTTGGTGAAAAGAGGACTGGGTCTTACACTCTAATAGAGACCCAAAATATTTTTCAAAAGGCGATGATCGTGCCGTTTATTTGAAAATGTACAGAGGGACTTATACAACGAGTGAGGCCCAAAAATATTTCTGTACAAGTGGGTTGGGTCTTACACTCTCTCAAGAGGCCCAAAGTGTTTTTGAAAATCAATTTTGAAAGTTGAATCAAGAAAAACCCTAATTTTAATCTTTAAAAATAAATATTTACAGAAAATCAAACAAAATTCAAAATAAATTTGAATAATCCACTTATGATTTTGCTTAAGGTTTAAAAAAAATGAGGGATAATCACAAGGAATATTTAAACTCATTAGGTTTTGATTTTCAAAGTAAATATTCATTTTTAGAATGTTTAAAAAAAATTAAAAATGAATTTATTCACAAAAATACTAATTATATTAAATAAATAATATAAATCTAATTTTTTGGTGGAATAAAATATTTCAACATTTTTGTGAATTGTTGCAAAAAGAACCAATCAAAAATGATAAAAATTGAAGGAGTTATTAATTTTTCAAATCATTAAAAATAATAATATGAAAAATAACAAAATAAAAAAGTGGTAAAAAGAAGTCTGGGGCGAGGGGGATTCGAACCCCAGACCTCTCGCTTGCTAATACTCACAAAACCAGCTGATGAACCGCTGGGGCGCAATGCCAATTCATTAATAACATGGCAAGTGAAAAATATATATCAAACTTGTTGGATTTTCTGAAGAATGGCGCCATGGCCATCTTCTTCCTCGAGCTCGTGCGTGAAGCACCATATCTCACTCATCTCTCAACCATTGGACATGATTCAAACACCAAACCCGTGCGTTTTTTCACAAGGAATAAGATGGCAATACCCAATTTTATTTATTTTCAGTGTGGAGTAAAATAATCATGATGAACACAGATGAACCCTAATTTGCAAAAGCAATCGTGCAGGCATGGTTATAAGGTCTATGATCCAATTTCTTGAGGCAAAACAATCAACACATGATGGCAAGCAAATGGCAAAAATATCATGCGAGGAAATATGCATGGATCATGGAGTTTGAGTTTGAAGCTCACCTTGATGCAAGCTGAAATGGAACTTTGCCCAGATGGTGTTCCAGTCGTGAATTGATGATCCCTACAGCTTCAATGGATGTTATGGAGTGTGTTACAAGCTTTGGAATACTCTGAAACCTTCTGGATCAAGCTAGAGACCTCCACCTGCAAAATTGAAGCATAATGGCTTGGTTGAAGAGTGATTTTGAGCCTGGGGTGTTACAGTTGGTGTTTAAGTGTTTGGACACCTCAAATACATCATATGTGATGTGTTTGAGCAATTGGAATGGATTGATTGTGGCTGCAACTCAAAACCCGATAGTGGTTACTCCAAAATAAGAAAACTTGAGGTTTAAGAAAGAATGAGAGAAAGCAGTGTTGTAACTGGCTTTGGTGTGAGTTGAATGATCCATTGGGACCTCTATTTATAGGTGATCAACTTTTGTTTTGGAGGAATAGTGAATGGCTGCTGGATCAGATCACATTTGCATGGATTGGCTTGGAGGATTTCTTCTAAAGCAAGGCAAGCTAGCCATTCCCAAGAGCAGGGCTATGCCTTGACCAAAACCACATTCCTCAGATGTTTTTAATGTTGTTTAATCAGAGAAATTGACTGAGTAGGGTAGCTACCTTGACAATGCACTATTCCACATTAATGCACTTTGAATTCAAGGTAAAATGTGCCAAAGTGGATGAATTTCAAGTTGGAAGATTCCTTGGCTTTTTTACTCAGATTTATCACTTGGATCAGATGCAATGTGATTGGTTTGAACACAGGCGGCATAGTGATCCTTAGTATTTGGCTCAAAATCGTGTGTGGCAAGCAAACATGCAAACTGATTCTCTCAAAACAGCCTGCAGC
Source organism: Lathyrus tuberosus (assembly GCA_022829125.1). Classification (NCBI taxonomy): domain Eukaryota; kingdom Viridiplantae; phylum Streptophyta; class Magnoliopsida; order Fabales; family Fabaceae; genus Lathyrus; species Lathyrus tuberosus. Next base: position 1,894,652 of record JALAZF010000383.1, on the reverse strand, counting down.
AGCATGACTTTGGGCAAGGATTTTTCTTGGCTCAAGTTGAATCAATTCATGCTGTTGAGCTCTTTGAATTCTTGGCAACATATGTAACAACATTGATGTTTAACTTTGGAATTGATTTAGCTTGCAACTGTGTGAAAAAATCCCACAAGTTTTGGTGTTTCAACAAAATCTGTCTTGGACGAATTTTTCTAAGTGTTGGAAAATGGTACATTTTCATGTTTTAAGCCACTTTGGCTCACTCTTAACTCAAAATCCATAATGAATTGGAGTTAGGCCTAGTTGAAGTTTTTGTAGAGTGTAATGAGATCTACAAATCAAGCTTTGGATGGAAAAAAAATGGCTTTGTGGTTTAGGAGTTATGGTCCTTCAAAGTTGGTACCTTTGTCACTTTATCTTTTAACTTAGAAAATTTTCTAAGTTTTTATGGTTACCCCTTTTACAAGTTATCCAACTTTTCTTGATTTTTCTTGATGAATGATGATTCAAATCATACATTAACATCATTTTAGGGTTAAAAATCCATTTTGGTGAAAAATCTCAAAAAGTCAAAGTTGACTTTTGTGCACAGTTGACTTTTTATCAGATGAATTCCAAACTGTGCAATTCTTCAGGAAATCATGTCCTTGACCTAAATAAAACTTGATGGACATGTTCCAAGGGTGTCATAGGGTGTATTGAGGTATGTCCTAGGGTTTAGGAGCATGTCTTGGTCAAAAGTCAAAGTTACAGTTGACTTTTCCCTTAAAACCCTAATTGTGGTGCAGATGAAATTGAGACTTGTTGCTCAAACCTCTTGGCTTAATCCATTGTTCCAAATGGATCAATTTGGTTTATTAGAGACCCTCAAACCCTCTCTTGAGGTCTTGGCTCTTGATTTGCCCTAAAAGTCAACTTAGGGGTGAATTAGGTCAAGAAACCCTAATTCCTGATTTTTGATGTATGCATCCCCTGAGGCAAAATTAACTTGATGAATCGGTCCATGAGGTTCCATGGAGTACATTAGGTTGTGTTTTGGATATTTATCTTGTGTCCAGATGAAATTTTCATCCGGAGGCCCTGGTTGACCAAAACCCTAATTTGGTGACACTGGCGATCTTGAGACTTGATCCACCTAAAAGGGAGCAGCCTTGTGCTTAATCCTTAAAGTGGGAGTCCTTTTGATCCTTTGTGGATGTTTGAGAGGTTTAGACAAGTTGAAGATCATGTCATTCCTTGATTGATCCTTTGTCTAAGAGCTCTGAGAGGGCTTAAAACCCTAATTTTGATTGAAGTGAATGCTCAACAACCCTTGAGGCATTTGGTGAGGCATGATGGTTCATCCATATTGTGATGATGATTTGCACAATGATGGGAAATATTAGTGGTCAAAATTTGGGGTATGACAATACTCCACCATAAAGAGTATCAACATGTATATTCTCAACAAACACCAAAAATCTCCACCTTGATTTAAAATAATACATAAACTTTCATTGTCTTCACCAACAATTGTCTTCATAAGTAGTACCCAAAGAATATTCACGACAATGATACATAAGTAAATAAGAGTAAAACCACCAAAAAGGGTGCCACATGCTTCATAAAAACATCATAATAACCTTTCTTCGATAACATCAATAAATAAAATTCAAACTTCGTAGCGGAATCATAGTCTCAAAATAACTTCATTTATTTCATCAAACATAAAGATCTTTTAGTTATTGTCAAAAGTCATCGTCAAATGAATTCAACATGTAGAAAACTCATAAAATATGTTTAATAAAACAACACAACTTCAAATTAAGCGTTCCCCACCCAATGTTACATTTGAGAGCAAGAGACCTCTATCACTACAAGAAAATTGGCAGATTGCGACGGTTATTTTGGCAAGTTACGACGGTTAAAACCTACGTAATTCGCAAGTCACGACGGTTGCAGCACTGTCGTAGAAACGTGCGTCGCGAGGCCGTATCGCGTTGGTTGTCAAAACCGTCACACCAACCGTCGTTATCTCTCACGACGGGTAGGGACCTGACGTAATCTGCATATTGCAACGGTTATCAACCGTCATAACTTTCCATTTGATTTTTTTTTTATTGTTGATTACGAAAGTTCTAACTGTCGCAACTTTTATTTTCCACAGGTGCATCCGCAAGTAAATCTGTAGTAATTATCCTTTCCACAGGTAAATCCGCAGATAATTTATTTTTAAAATTAAAAAAAAAATTGTTTGTAGAAATATGAACAGAATGGGTATTACGTTTGGTAACTCTGGCACAATAACCTTTCACTGAACATAGTTTCACAAGGCACTGATAATAAGATTTGAAGTTGTACAACAAATGAAATTCTTTTTTGACACAGATTCTTTTTCATCAACTATCAATACAAGACGATGAACTACGAGAAGATGTACTACGTAGCAAAGCCTTGTCATCCTCTCTTGTTGGTTGTAGAGGAGCAACTCCATTATGATACTCAGCTTCTAAACTAGTGGATGGTTTTGCACCGTTGGTAATTATGTTTTTCAACCAAGAAGCTTTAAATCTTGGGGAAGACACTCCACTGTTTGAATTGTTGGGGGAATCAGGACCTGTTCTAATAGGAGGAACCTGTATGCTACTTTGCTCGCTGATACAATCTCTGTTTTCACTTGCCAGAACTACAACAACCATGTAGTATCATTTGTCACAATATGATACAAGAATATTGAAAATTCTTTATGAACAAAGATAATATGACCTAGATACGTCAAAATAAATTTATAAAAGATATAAATATTTTACATAAATGTATAATATCATAATAACTATATATGCAGATTGTTATGAACACAACTATAGGGTATATACATATATCTTTCACTTATCCATAAATATATATCTACTTCTTCCTCTAACTTGAAATTGGCATAAAAAATGTCATTAGTCCTATTTGAAATAAATCATGAGTCATGACTCCATTAAATTATCTCATCTTCAAAAAAAGCATAGCTTCCAAGTCTAAACATTGAGGACTATCATAGGCATATCGACATCAAATATAAACACCAATACTTCAGCAATTTTGGGTGTATCTAGAGCTTTACACCACATGACTAACAGCTGTGTAATTTAAAGTATTCAAAACAAAGTACACAACCCAGGTTCCAATAAGACAGTTCAAGAAAATAATTTAACACAACACTATAAGAGCATTTTGAAATTCATAACTCACCTGTAATGCCGTATTCTCTGCAACTTCCATGGCAGTATCACCAGCATTAGCAAACCCATTAACCCAACCTGTCATGAAATGAATGCTTAAGAACTCATGGTGGAAGCTAAAAAGTAATTTCCAGAAGCAATAATTTACATAATGCATTGCTGCTTAAACATCAGTCACGTGACATAAAATTTGAATCGGGCATTGGCGAATTATAATAATGTACCATTCTACCTTGCCAATGGCCCATGCTCCCCACACCCAGCCGATGGTGGAGAATTTCTGATTTCAATGAATTAGAAGTTGAATTTGAAAAATAGAAGGAGTGAATGAAAATGTGGAAGCAATATGAGCAGAATAAATAAGCAAGTGAACTAGTTTACCCACCACCACTGCCAAAGCAGACGGTAACTAGCCCACATACCTTGGACAGTGGGTTGTTTTTGAAGTTGGTGTAGGCAGCAAAGTAGTATTTCAGAGAACCATTATGGGCGGGAAAAATATGGGCATGCATCTCTTCTGACACGCCAACCTACCCAGCTCAATTATCCAGAACGAAAATAAACCAATTATTTTTATGGTTTCATAACAAATGCACATTATCAAAACATAATTGATTTCATCCTCCTGGTAGTCCCAAATTGGAGTTGGAAAGCAACAAACAAGTATCACAGATCCCAAACCGATTATGAAACAAAATGCATGTTTCGGTTTTAGAGTGACAATGAGCATTAGTAATTAGTATTCCATGATAGTTAACACTGAAACACATGTCACACACTACTGACTACAGAACAAATATAAGGAGATAAGAAAGTAAAATAAAAATAAAAAGGATAAGTGTCCTGTTTACTAGGTTCTAAGTGAAAAAAAAACTTTAAAGTCGTGAAATGTGATTACCTCTCTACCAATTATGATGATTGAAGGTATAATCAAGAGCCATGGAGCATGTGTCAATGCAGCAACTTTGACAAGTCTAGTACATAACAAGATCAAGGTGGCATCCGCCATCAATGGATAAATCATGCTGAACTGAGAAAAAACTTCGCGAGACTTCTTTGCACCTATTAATATAGAACTCATTATGTTAAGCAAAAAAGAAGAATCATGGCACTCAACTTTCAGACAAGAACTTTAAACAATAATTCCACAATCACAATAAAGGACTCAAGTATAATCTTCATTTTCGGTGTCATAGTAGATGTTAAGTTAACCAACCTAAGTAGTAGGTTTCAGGAAATGCATAGCCGTCAGTACTAAACATCACCTGTAATGCAAAGTTCATTTTTGTGAGACATGGCCATAATTTAATAATCAAGATTCTAATCTTATGTGAAGGATAAAGCAATATTAAATTAAGCACTTAAAACATAAGTGATTATTATATAAGTTCTTTTAGATCAAATAAATACAAACTATTTTCATTTACTGACATAATTATACATAAAATTTAGATAAATAGAAATCTTTACTGCATAAATAAAAATGAAAAGTACATGTGAGATAAAACACACACTTTTCAATTGTGTAGTTTTACACTGCTTTCTTATACCCTTCACATCCATTATCCTCGAGAGACAAAGACCTCACCAGATCTAACTACTAAACAAAGCAAACTAAATTAGGCTATGCTAGCACTAGCAGCAACTATGTATCTAACTTAGCATTAATAATTAATTGTGGGGACTAGTTAACATATAACACAAATCACCTCTTAGCATGAGTTGATGAGTCTGAGAAATGAAACTTGCCACACAATAGGACTCGGTCGCAAGACTGGCACTAAAAAATTAAGTGATCACTGTATCGACATCTTTCCACTACAGGCAAATCTGAGTACTTCCATTGAAGACGAAGTTTGCTTTCTACCTTAAACTTTTTCACCACCATGGAGAAAGCATGGCCGGATCATCATCAAATGGACTAGGATCTGAAGATGGTATATTCAGTTCAAATGGAAAACATTATCTGTTGCCATTGGACCGGTTTCTTGACCCGAAAGCCAGTTTTCAAAATCAATAATCAAATTAGGAGTACGAGAACTTTCATTTATCGGTTCAACTGTTGAAATAAACTGGGTGCTGAACTTCTCCACATTAGGCGGTTGGTTTGTAGATCCCAAGGTTTGTTGAGGAGAACATTCAAATAGAGGTTCAGTGCTTTTACTGATATTCTTAGCCAACTTGAGCCTAAAGCAGAAACTCTCTCGGCAGTCATAGCTGGATTTTGTTCTTATGGCTTTGGTTGGCAAGTATCTTGACTTGGAACTCCACTTTGTGTAGCATCATTGCCCTGATCACAAGTTTGATGGAAATTCTGGCTATCGTTTGATTGGGATAATGATTGGCCATATAGGGGTTCATGAGTCCTATTATGTGGATTGACACGACTAAGACTGCCCGATCCTGAGCTTGAGTCTGAGAAGATTGATAAATTCATGGGACTTAAGAATCCTGTAGCTACATGAAAATTGACAGGTTGTTGTTGTGCTCCATTAACATGAATGTTAAAGCTAGATGAACCATGAGAAGGATGATTAGCTGCCAATATGCCCCCCATGCTTCCTACACCTCCCTTGGACATCATAGGAGATCGGAGAAACTGTGGTCTTATACTGCTTGCACCCTTTTGGATGACATGATTGTGCACATCCAGCAGTTGCTTTAGAACATAGTGAGGCCGGTTTCTGTCTCTCGGTAAATTAGATCTTGATCCAAGATATCTAGCACAGTTTGCACCATTTGGGATTGTTAGGTTGATTGCTTTGGATACAAGGGGGTAAATTGGTCTAGAGATCTGATTCTGCCTACCAGAATTTAATGGGAACTGGGCATATGTTGCTTTTGGCCGAGAGACCTGATTTTCAGGTATGCAGTTGAGTGAGGGAGTGGGCATTGCAGATGATCTGTCTGCTTGATTTTGTAGCATAGAAATCAGAGACAAGTGAGTAACATCACAAGGAAGATTTTTGTTACTTTGAGAATGCATCACACCAAGTGAAGTACCATACTTAGTTGAAGTTGGTAAAGGGGAACTCAGGTTCCGCTTCAAATCTTTCCTCTAAATTTTCCACACCTCAGTTTTATCATTTGCCTGACAATGATCTGAACTCGAAATGCCATCTCCCCACTTTAGACATGGTGCTAGGGTATCGCAGACATAACAGTGGCACTGCATATCATCAACAACAAAAATTAATGAGTGACAAAAAGGATAATGTTCAGAGTATCAAATAACACATAACTAACAGTAATAATTAAAGAAGCTAAAGAAAACCGGAATTTAAACATATTCCAAAGTGTGATATTTAATTATTTTTCTACCTGGCTACAATGTTTCTCATGAGGGGTGGAAGAGAAAGGAAATTTAGCACAAAGATGTCTGGCATGAGGATAGTGTCTACATGCAACCTGCAAGTCAAAAAATAAAATTAGTCATATTCTAAAGTACAACGGATGCATCTTCTTGCAATAAGCAAAGAAAAGCCACTACAAGAAAATTGGCAAGTTGCGACGGTTAATATTGGCAGATTACGGCGGTTTTAACCGTCACAATTTACTAGTCGCGGCGGTTTTGCTTCTGTCGCGAAAACGTGTGTCGCTAGGCTATATCGCGACGGTTCCTAAAACCGTCACTCCAACCATCATTCTATTTGCCACGGGTAAGGAACTGTCGTAAATTGAAAATTGCGGCGGTTAAAACCGCCATAAATAATTGTTTTTTGTTATCCAAAAATAATAAACCATAGGTATTTCCAAAGGTAAATCCGTAGGAAATGTAAAATCCGCAGGTAATTCCGCAGCTAATATGTTTCTAAAATTAAAAAAAAAAATCAAATGAACTTTTAGCACACGCTGAGCATTGTTTTCATTTACAAAAATAACATATGAATAATGCTAAGAAAAACCCATAGACACCAATAGAAAATGGAAAACTATGCAATAACCAAAAAAGGCCCCTATATGTTTTTCTCCTGCATGTAGTGGAACTGTAGTTTGTTTGTTAATTAAGAAATTGTACATCACTTGGTACGAGAAGTTACTCCTATTGACCATCAGTATTCAGTGTATAAGTTATATTAAAATTAAAAACAAATTTATATTAAAGAAAACCATTGAATTGTCAGGATCGGAACAAATTTATAGCAAAAATTAAAAGTGGTCCATAAACAAGATCCAGTAGCAATAAATTGATTCATAGAAAGTACAATATAATTTTCATACAATACAATACAATATGGTTTCAAATATGAAGAGTTCACAGAGAAAGTACATGTACCAAATCTAACAACACTTTCACAGAGAAGACATTATAACATTTCAGTAAAGTCAGTCAAACTGATATTTTCAGTCAACTTAGAACAAAGGTTTCACTGATGAGAACTCTTCACTGCCCATTATCTTGAAGTCGAGAGTTGGTGTTATGTTGTTGCTTCTCCTCCTCATCTTTATTGAATATGAATGAGTTAACACCCTAGGAGTAGAAAAAGTAACACTATCAGCTTGCATTGTAAAATCAATCATATGAAAAAAGTTTACAACGCATATATTTTAAGCAATAGGAAAGATTCAAAACTGATTTAAATATAGATGCCTCTGTCTTCTTTCTTGAATGATTTCTACTTGAGTAAATTGCAGACAAGGGTCCTAATTATCTAACATACCATCTCATTATGAAATATCACAAAGATGGATATGTCCACATGAAAGCAACAAATGGCCCCTAAAATTAAGTAATAGAAATTCAAAGGGTATATATTAAATGCATGTAAAGAATGTTACCTTTTTGCTGAGACAGAGATGAAGATTGGGAGATGTAGTAGTGGCAGGCTCAGCAGTAGGAGCAGCATCAGAAGCTGATTTGGCAGCTGAAGCAGGTACGACAGAGGAGGAGGAACACAGAGAGAGTCTTGGAAGACGGGCAGAGGAACTATATTGACAAAGTAAGTATATATGTTTTCTAAGGTTGATGAGAAAAATGCTAACATCAAATGGGAACCAGAAATAGCACCTTGGAAGATACTCTAGGCATTTTGGAATGCTTCCGACTAAAAAGTTATACGAAAAGTCTGCTAATTTTAACTGAGGTGAACGACACAAGCCAGTTGAATTCTCTCTAGAAACATACCTGTAGAAATTATAAAAATCATGAGAGATAGATTAACAGAATCCAAACTTTGATCGGTGTAATAACTTGACATTGTATACTCAATAGTGAACTTGACTATATGATTTATAGCCACATCAGTTTTAAAATACCTTAAACAAGAATCCTATTGTATATTGAAAGGCTACTAAATACATTGAAAACATAACATTTATCATTACCAAAAAAATAAATCACCCTATCCAAATTTCGTCTATACCCAATATATCTCCTTAACAGTAAATATCATAATGCTATATCCAATTAAAGAACACAATTCCTTATGTGATTTAATCAACTATAAAGAACCATTTGTAAGCGACATTCAAGGAAACAGTAACAAGCCTCCTCTCAATTATAACTATAACACATAATTTACACTCACATTCCATGCATAGTTGAAGCAAAAGTATAAGTGCCACTAGCAGGAATGGGTCCTTGAAGCCTGTTCCTATTGAGCAAAAGTATAAGTTTCTATGGCTTACACTACAAAGACTAAATACAACTCAGTGTTTCTTGTGATTCAAGGACATTTTAGCAGACATGGCAGATTTTAGTCTTGATACATAATAGTAATTAGTGGGACCATTGACATAACCTGGAACAAAAAGTTAGGACCAATAGTGTTAAGTAGTTATTGTCCTATCCCATATTAAAGCACTAGTTGTCATACATAAGGCCAAGTGTGTTTTTATATGTTGGTCACCATTGAATGAGGATCAATATTAAGCAATTATTTCTTGTTTTCAATATTGGTAAAATTAGGTGTAAGCAAAATGGGTCCAGTCCTATGTACGAACCTGTTTAACCTTTTAATTTAACCGGAGACAAATGCAGGCAGACACAAATAATGACAGTGAGAAACACAGAAAACACCTGGCACATTTATTTTATCGTCGACACTGTGTAATTTGGGAGTCTTTTTCACCGGAACTTCCTTCGTCTCACCTAAAATCATATTAGTTGAATGATTATGTCGGGTGAATCATGTGACTCTTCTGAGAAAAAACACATATAAACTCAAAATACGCACCTAGGTAAATACAATCATCTAAGAGATTAGATATTTTATTGAACCTCTCTTTAGTATTCTGAAAACTAGCAATATCAATATGTAAGGACGATTAGCAATTTAGCATTTAATCAGATGGAAAATTACAAGCATTAAAAATATAAATTAGCTATAAGCAGGTGAAACCATAATCTTGAGCACCTCACAGGAAATAGTGGTTACAGTTTCAAAGCAACCTTAATTGTTTTGAATAAAATTTCCCTTGGCAACTCCACAATTGAACACATTCATCAATGAGGAAGAAATAGGTGATGTAAGTTCAGACAAATGCTTGCAGCCACAAACAATGACAGTGAGAAACTAAAAAAAAACCACCTGTTGCATGCAATTTATCATTGAAACGGCGTCGCCTTTTGGAGGTCATGTTTATAGGCATTTTCTTCCTCTCACCTAAAATCATAATACTTGATTGATAAAACAAACAATTAGGGTATCCATGAAACAAACAAGAAGTTGTTCTGTTAATTGTAGTAGTTAAGCCCTCAGCAAAACGACACAAGAACACAACAACACAATTTAGTACTTATCCCCTTTGATGTTGTTGGTCTCTTGCTTGCACAAACAAAAACACAACAACACAATTTAGCAATCAATGTATGTATAGTTCAAACATTACACACATCCACATATAACCACAAGAACTTGGTCAAATGAGAAAATCATCAGATTATGTAATACTATCAGGCCAACTTGGATGCTTTCTTATCAGTTTTGATAAGTAGCAAAGTGACAAATTCAATTTAGCATGAAACTCAATATGCACATATACATCAGCAGATAACCAGTTAGAGGATTTTCTTAGCAAATTCTTTAATGTGTTGAACAAAACATAGCCCAATTTCTTCCAAAACCAATTCGCAAAATTGACTCCAAATCTGAAGTGAGGGAAAAATAGAATTAAAAAAAGACTATCTTTTCTTCCATGTTCTAAATCTCTAATTATCCAAAAGGTTGAACAGATTATAATTGGCAGAATCTTCAAAATAAACAAAAAAACATCATAAAATCATGAAAATAATAGGTTTAAGTAAAACAAAACCTACTTAGAACCTAAACCATGGCAGCATCTTGACAACTATCAAAGGATTTCGTTTGACTTACCGACAACAAACAAAAGGATCGAAAACCCCACCTAAAAAGTCTTCTTCCATGCTTCTTGATAACCCACAACAAAGATATATAGAAAAAGGGAAATGAGAATCAGAATCTTGATTAAGGAACAAATAAACGTATGAAACAAGTAGACAAAGAAAAGAAGAAGTTAGGGTTTTGATTTTACATGTGCGTGACAAACATTTGATGGAACCTTCGTTATGAAATTACGGATATTCTCCTTCAAGTTATTCAATAAAATCATGGTAGATTTAGTAATTTCGAACCAGTAAGCTGAAAAATTTGGAATCGACGAACTTGCCTCAACAAGGAGTCGGCGGAAATTCTTAGAATAATCAAAGATATGAATTCGAACCAGTAAAACACTAATAATCATCGACACAAGAATGAATGGTGCGAGATAGAGAAAAAAATACCTACCCAGATCGATCAATGTACATTATCAGTAAGTTGTGCGATTTTATCAAATGCGTGATTTGCGACATATACACCTGAAAGTGAGAGAGATCAATTCTAACATCATTCAAAAAAGAACATCAAAAACCATCAATCAAACAGAAATTCTCAACTTAGATGTAGTAAGACACAAATTTTCAACTAGGATTTTATGTTTATATGTGTGAAACGAATTGATTTAGATTAGGGTTTAGGAATGAGTGTACCAGTGCTAGTTCAAGAATCGGCTCCAAGAACGACTCCACCGTTGTAGCTAACACCGATGATAGTGGTTTCCATGAAATGGGGAGCATTGAAATCAACGTTATCCATGATTGTTGGTAGATTCGTAATGAAAATGGAGAAGAAAGAAGGTAGGTGACTCGGTCCCTAGCACAGGGTTGAACTGAATCAAACGAAGGTGTTGAAACAAAAAGAAAAGCGTTACAGATTTTTGTACTTTTATTTCCCTTATTAATTTTTTAATTGAAAAAATGAAAGAGGGTGAAAAATGGAGCCTTCCGGGGGAAAATTGAGCGCATGTAAAATATTTGGGGACGACAGTTCATCACCAGTCGCAGACCTGTTCCTCCCATTTTTCCAATATAATTATTAATAAATTTAAAATAATAATTTTAATGATTTTAAAATAAGTTTAATTTATTTGATATTTAGTTAAAATAATGGAATTTTAAAAAAAAATTGTTAAATAAAATTTTGAGAAAAATATTTAAAACATTTTATAATTTAAATCATATTTGAAAAAGTGAGAAATATACATATAATAATGTATTTATCAAAACAATTATATAAAAATTATTTATAATATATTAAAGTAAATTGAGTTTCCAGTTGAGGATTCGATAAGGATTTTTTTATGAATTGGGAGGAACAAATTTCCCTACTCATTTAGCGCTCAATCAAAAAAATTATTTTATAAAAAAATAGTTAAGTAAAAATCATAATAAGGACGGTTTTGTAATAACTGCCGTGACAACCGTCGCAGTCCAGTCCTTAACTGTCGTGACAACCGTCGCAGTCCAGAAATAAGGACGGTTTTGTGATAACTTTCGCAAAAAATATGCGACAGTTGACCCTAATTGTCGTGACAACCATCGCAATCCAGGAATAAGGACGGTTTTTTGATAACTGTGGCAACTAAAGTGTCGTAAATCTCCTTTTTTCTTGTAGTGAGCGTTATAATAGTAAATTTGGGAAGATAAATAAACAACTACAAAACCAGAAGTTAATAGCAAGCAGCACTGGAAACAATAGTTTCCATATACTATGGATACATAGCTAGTGACATTTGAACATTTTCTTCAGCCATGTTAACTTTCCTCATGTGGTAAGTAAATGCACACCCAGCAAGAATTAGCTATGAGACTTACCTTGGCAATGGTGTACTCATGTACCTTCTTGAGCCAAATTGACACTTTAATACAAACTATTTTTTCAAAAACTATAAGCTATTTTCATAAGCTATCCATAAGAGCTTATAGAAATAAGTTGAAAATAACTTATAAATTTGTCAAGAACAGTTTTGATAAGCTTCGTCAAATAGTCTCACAATTGTTAATAATTCTTAGAATTGGTTATAATGTTACCTTATTTATTAGATCCAGATCTAAAAGCTCTTTCAGTGATGAAATCATGCCATGTACACTGAGCTTTGGAATTGCCAACCCAAAATCAAGATAAACCTGAATGAGAAGATTGTTACTTCCGAGTGAACATGTAATACATATTCTAAACTACCAACACAACTAACTAGGTTATAAAATGTTTGCCTGGGAGTACACATATGCTAGATATGATGCTTCCCTTGAGAATGGATACGGTGCGTGTAAAAGAACAATCCAAGATTTTGAATATCTCTTATCCTAAAAAACAGAACAGAGATGAAGAGGATTCGACAGTCGCATATCCAAATCTTTATCCCAAAACCTAATTACAGAAAGGAAAGTGTAAAAGTAGAGTTATAGGCAATTGAAAACCATTCATTACCCTGTATGCTCCAGACTACCAATAACCACCCACAAATTGAAACATATATAAGAATTATGCAGAAAAACAGAACACAAAACACTCACTCCTTCACATGTACATAACAGACAGAAATAAACCAGAGTAGATATATGATATCATGATTCAGAACACAAAACACTCACTCCATCACATGATTCAGAAGACAAAAGTATTATAGATTCCAACTTACTCACCAATAATCAGGAACAAAAGTTGCACAACTAAGGAGCATCAAATTGATGGATACCTTTAAAATAATAATTACGGCTAAAATCAAAGAGGTTACCTGAAAAATTCACACAAAAGAAAGATTGCAAGTCAAGGAAGAATCACTGTCAAAAAAATCACAACCAAGAATCTCATGTGTGTAAAACAACGACCCGTGAAACTCAAAATATGGATGGGGATCGAAGAAGACGTGCTCGCGATCTAAGAAACTCAATAATCGTAACCCAGAAATGAATGACCCACACAAATAGAGGAAAAGCATAAACCTAATCAAACCCTTGTAGAGATCATGTTCGCAGAAGCCAATAGAGAGACTCGTGGCAAAATCATTTATTCCTCTTGTTGGATTACACTATATCTGAACAAAGGAAGAGAGAGATATTGAAAAAGAAGAATAAGAGTTTTAGATGAAAAAGATACAGAGGGAAACTCACGCGTGTAGGAAATTGGATTTCACTTTGGAGAGATGACGGGTAAGCAACCGTCGCGGACCAAAAACGATGGGTAAGCAACCGTAGTGCCAGTACAATATTTGGGGGACGACAGTTCATCTACAGTCGCAACCCTCTTCCTCCAATTTCTCCAATTATTAATAAACTTTAATAGTTTTTGTGAATTATTAAATTTAAAATAATAATTTTAATAATTTTATAATAATTTTAAAATAAATTTAATTTATTTGATATTTATTTAAAACAATGGAATTTTTTAAAAAATTGTTAAATAAAATTTTGAGAAAAATATTCAAAACATTTTATCATTTAAATCATATTTAAAAAAGTGAGAAATATACATATAATAATGTGTTTATCAAAACAATTATATAAAAAATATTTATAATATATTAAAGTAAATTGAGTTTCTAGTTGAGGAGTCGATAAAGATTTTTTTTATGAATTGGGAGGAATAAATTTTTCCTTTTCATTTAGTGCTCAATCAAAAAAATTATTTTATAAAAAAAAAGCTAAGTAAAAAACGTAATAAGGACGGTTTTGTGATAACTGCCGTGACAACCGTCGCAGTCTAGTCTCTAACTGTCGTGACAACTGTCGCAATCCAGGAATAAGGACGGTTTTGTGATAACTATCGCAAAAAATATACGACAGTTGACCCTAACTGATGTGACAACCGTCGCAATCCAGGAATAGGGACAGTTTTGTGATAACTGTCGCAACTCAAGTGTCGTAAATCCTCTTTTTTCTTGTAGTGTATTATTAACGGAAATAGATTAAAATAACTCCAAAGCTAAATCTTCATGCGTCTACGAGCTAATCTTGATCACCTGCAAGTTACCCAGCATAGAGGCAACATTTCAAGCAGGCAGGATGAGTAATCACAATTCATTATACGAGATATAAAGAAAAGATATAAATAGGACAACAGTCATTATTATCATCTCAACATCATTTTTAAATCACACCATCATCAATCATCATTCACAAAACATCATTTAGTTCACATCGTCACCAAAACATCACTTAAGTCATAATTATGCAATGCCACTAAATATGAATGCAAACACATAGACTCATGCATGTGGTACCAAAACATCATACTTGATGAACACTGGGCCATCACCCTCCAAAGATCCCCACTAATAGGATCGATTCCCGTATAGGAACCGGAACACGTCATAAACACATCAATCCACACAATGGGATTGAAGCCACCACTGAACCGAAGTCCTAACATCATCACTGGACCGAAGTCCTAACATCGTCAATGGACCGAAGTCCTAAAATATGCTATGAATGCATGATGCAAAACGTCATAATAATCACCATCACGGTTCGTAAAAGTTGCATCATCATTCATAAAAATTCATCATAAGACTTCACGTAGCATGTATAACATCAACATGCATATCATCAATTTAATTCATCATAGCATCACTAACACACGTCAAAAATCATCATTATAGAATCATCAACACATAATCGTCATCACCTAATCGTCATCACATAGCATGTATATATATGAACATGCACATCATTAAAACATCATCACGGTTTCATCAAAAACATTACGATAGCATTATCAATAACATCACAATAGCATCGTAGCAATAACACACAAGTTTCATCATTTATAACAAAACATCATTAGGTCAAGATACGATTACACACCTTCCAACATCAATTCTTATCATCTAAATTATTTCCAGCAACATGAAACTAATATTAAATGAAATTACATTATCTCAGCTTCACGCAGCTTCAAACGGCGCGTGAATAGGACTCCCGGAACTAAAGTTATGAATTTTCAAAGTTTTTCAACAAACACCGACACTGACATCTTACACTGACACCATAAAGCCTCATTACACACTAGTTAATGTTAAATCCAGGACTTGAAACCATTTTTACAAGAAATTACACTATATGTGTTTTCCACAGGTTCGAACGGCGCGTCAAACGGACGCCCGAAGCTCAAGTTATGAATTTTTGAAGTTTTACAACAATTCTCTCCCAGGGTAATCGATTACCACAAAACCGGTAATCGATTACACCCACAAAAAATTTCACGTTTTTTTAGCTGTCCAGTTGGTAATCGATTACCACATTTAGGGTAATCGATTACACCTGCTACAGAAGCACTCTTTTGCTATATTTTTACACAAAAATCATTTTTTCCCTCATCCAAACATCCGCAAAACCCGTTTTTCATTACACATCATTTACCCTATAATTCAACATGAAAATTATTTGTCAAAGTTACAAAAACCCCCAAATAATTTTCACCGAAAATGCATATAACTCAGTTCCGACTCTGACACGCGACCGTACACGACAATGAAACAACCACCTGTTTACTGTGAATTTTGGTAAACAACCTCTCGTCTATCAATTTTAAATAAAACTGACTAACTTGTAGGATCGACCACACAAATCCTAGGACATGTGCTAAATTTAAGGGAAAATGTAACTGACACTGATAAATGCAAGAAATATAAATTGAACTCCACGTTCGACAGTAAAAGAAAACTACATGAACTTCACGTTCGACTACTTGCAAATAAAGTAAAGGCTTGGAAATGTAAAGGGCTGTAAATAAATGATGCAGAATTTAAAGGCGTCGAATGTAAAAGACAAAAAGGTAAATGACTTTGAAAAATAAAAGTGCAGGAAGATAAATAACTGTCGAAAGTAAACAACAAGAAATGTAAAAGTGCTTGAACTCCACGTTCTTGAATGTAAAAGGTGCAGAAAGAGTAAATGACTTTAAAAATAAAAGACTTTGAAGATAAAAGACAAGAAATAAAGATAAACTCCACGTTCTTGAAAATAAAGACTTTAAACGTAAATGCTTGAATATAAAGGTGCAGTCGAAAGTAAATGCAGGAAGTTTAAATGAAAGTTTAAAAACAAGACTTTAAGTAAATTTGACATGAAAAGTAAAATTCAGGAAAACGTAAAGACATGGAAAGTAAATGCTTGAAGCTTAAACATGATGAAGATAAATTGCATTAATGAAGAAATAAAGGGTGGTGTTATATTACGTACATTCTCACGAACTCGTTTCTCTACACGCGGGTACTTTGAGTTTCTTTGAGTAACTTGTACAAAAATATGAACACACTTATTACATAGAACTAACTCCTATTTATAGTGCTAAGAAATAACTACTAAGTGGTGGTTATTGCTTCAAACGTGTCCCTTTGGCGCCTTCTCCTTGGCCTCAACTGTTCCCACGTTCACAACTGCTCCTATTTGAATTTCAAACATTGGAAATTCCCTCCAGCCTTAGTATAACAACTGCAGTGCGCATTTCAGTATTCCCATGGTCGAAACCTTTCCCAACACTTAGCCACTTTTTGAGGTTCCTAAAACCTTGCTTCGCCTCAGGTTATATCAACACTGGGTCGAAAACCTTTCTTATGTTAAAAATAATTTTTTTTATTTTTAACTTAACAATAGCTTTGATTTTTCTAGCGTCGAAAATGAGGGTTAACAAATTACCCCCAAGGAATGTCCTTTCGCCAGAATTGGTAGGAAGGTCATTTCTTGATATAATAACCATTTCGACGCTTGTTTGCATGGCCTCAAGTGAATATCCCACTAATTACTTAGTGGCTGAATTGTTCAGTTTCTTTGACCCACGCTTATGACGTCATACCATCATGACAAATCCTTAAACGTGACTTCAGCCGTATTCATCATAACACTTTTCTTGAAAACAGATGTTTGCAGTCTGTTCATAACTGCTACCATTCATCACGTCTCCAGGAAAAGAACACGCGTCCCACTAACTCCTCAACTTCAACAATGGCGTCTATAAATACCCATTTCCACCACTTTGTGAACTTTTCACACTCTCATATTCTCAAGGGAACATCTTCTTCTCTTCAGTTTCTCTTACGCAAAACCTAGAAAAACACCATCTTTTCGTCTTCTTCAACAATGGCGTCTTCCTAAACCAATCCTCAACCAAAGAAAACTCAAAGAGGTAAGGCTACTCAATTTAAACAAGCCATTCCTCCATTCGCTAATATCCCAGGCCCCCAAATAGTGGATAACCGCCGTTGCATGTCGGAACCCACCACTGAAGAAACACGAGCCATATATAAGTCTCAGGTAATGATTCCTTTAGTCATTTCTGACAAACCTTATGCGATGTCTGGTCCTTTAGCTGATGTTGACATTTCTAATGAGAAACTAAGTGAGTTTCTCCCCTCTTACCGGAAAACAAGGCCATTAGGGCAAAAAAGCTTTTCCAAAATTAACGTTTCTGACGAAACCTCTCCTGAAGAAATCCCCCTGCCCAAAATCAACGTTGGCTATCTCACTGATGGCACCAGGCTGGTGAGAGCTGTCAATCCCTTGAAGGAATTTGACCAATGGATGGCGAAGATGGAGAAGGTCAAAGCTGAACATTGGAAGAATATAGGGATTTATGACCTTCTTATGCTGTCGAAGACCAGCATACCATACTGTCTGAACATGTTGGCAGCGTCCTTATACTTTTGGGACAGCACCCATTATACCTTCCATCTTCCATGTGGAATGGTTACCCCAACCTTGTTCGATGTAGCTGCCATCACAGGGCTTCGCCCAGATGGCCTTACCTATAACCCTGATGTTGATGCTGAAGACACCATCAATATTTCAGGCTCTAAACTTACATACACTCTCTTCATCAAACACCAATTTAAACAAGAAGATGACAAAGTGTCTGATGAAGAACATATTGCTTTTCTCACAGTCTGGCTGTCGAGATATGTTTTCTGTACAAAATCTTTTCAGGTAGCTAAGAAGTACCTGCCCTTGGCGAATCAACTTCACAACAACAGAGGAACCTGCTTGAGTGAACTCATCCTGGTGAACCTTTATGAGTCTATCAGCGAAAGGGCTTCTCGACTTAGAAATATGGAGGCCCAAGGTCCTATGCACTTGAGTGGGCCACTTTGGCTACTTCAATTGTGGTTTAATGCTACATTTGAGGCTAGCCTCCCCAGAAAAGGCCTAGTTGATGAAGCCTCTGCTGAAATCAGGGAAAGGAGTGTCGAAGGGATGCGTCTGGCCAAACTCACTCCTAATGATGATGGTGAAACCCTTCAAAGGGCCTTTACCAGTTATATTATGATGTTTGCCAAGCGCTATGAGTTCACTCCTAGCATGGCACCTTTTGCTCAAAGAAGATACGACCCTGTGTGGTTGAAAAGGCCATTTCCAAATCCTCACCAAACTCTTGATCAAGAATCTGTTGCTATCTGAGGAGCCTTTTTGATTCCCAGATTCTTTATCCACGGGCTGAACTTAGGGAGAGGTTTATCATCACTGATTGCCTATCAACCAAACCTTGTCTCTCGACAGTTTGGGCTGGCCCAGAGCTTTCCTCAATGCTTGTATGAGAAAAAGGGCCAAGTAATTCTTCACACTGCCTGCTTCGATGAGGAAAATGTTTCCATTACACTCGATAGTCGGAATGAGAAAAGAAAAGTCCTCTCTCCTGTGTTTTTTTAGCCTTCTTTTCTATGCACTTCATCATTCCACCAATGGTGGTCGAAGCACTATAGTGAGCACTTTCTTGATGTGGCTACATTTTCTTCATTACTTGACCAAGCTTTTCTCAATGTGCAGGACAAGACGAAAAAGAGCAAGTTTACTCACATCAAAGAAATACAGGCTTTTCAAAAATACTTTGAAACTATCTATCGACCAGATGATCTTAGTCGAACCATTCATGAGGCTGCTGTCACTCTAAAGAGAAAATTTCTAGAAAAGCTGGATCAACTAAAAATTCCTCCCAACGTCCCTCGTGAGAAACTTTATGAGGTAGCTTTTAAACTTTTTCCTCCAAAGTTCCCTCGACTGCCTAATGCTGATTTTGGAGTGGCGCTTGCCCCTCCATTTCCAGATTGGTTTGTCTGTGGGGAGCATTTAAAACTTCTTCGACAGCAGTCTCAGCCAAAGGCCCAATGAGTGGTTCCGACTAAGCATATGTTAGACAGTTTTAAAGGACACCTTCATATAGGAATTCAGGACGTTCGTGTCGAATCTGAAATATATGAAGGTTTGAAACCCTTAATCCATGGCATTATAACTAACCACATAATCATTAACTTGTAATAATTTTTTATTGTCTTTCAGCTGTGCCTAGGAAAACTGCTTCAACTAGGACTGCTACCTCACAAAGTGGCAAAGAACCAGAAAGCACACAGGTATATTTCACATCCCCTGCTTACGCTTTTACTATATGAATTTCTTTCTTATATCTGCATTGCCTCTTCAGACTGGTCGAAGACCTCCAACACCTTCCAAGAAAGGTAAAAAGGATACCCCAGCTGTTATTATATCTTCAGATGCCTCAGATGAATCTCCTGAGGAGGTTCTTACAAAGAAAAGAAGAAAACCAATAAAGGCATCTGGACCTACTGGTCCACCTCCTTCAAAGGTGGCCAAAATACTTGAAAAGGCACCCACAGCAAGTGGTGTCGAAAAACAACCTTCCATGGTAGCCACCCAAACACCTCCGGCGACCATGAAAGTGGTAACTCAAGTCCTGCTGATGTACAAGCTCAGGTATGTGCACCATTTTTTCATTATACTGACGTCTTTTGCCCAAATTCTTTCAATCTCATTTTCTTCACTTGTGTTCTTTAGGCAAACATAATCAATAATCCTGACCCTCAACCAGCTTCAGGCAATTTTGCTACCCACAAAATCAACAATCCCACCCCTCAACAAGCTGCAGGAAGTTTCACCACTACACTCCTCAACAGCCAAGGTGAACCAACTTATCATCCATCATCTGATCTTGGCTCTGGTTTAAGTGAAATTAATCAACCTAATCCTCTAGCTGCAGACCCCACCAACCCTCCTTCCCAAACTACTACACAGAATGCACAGGCTGATGGCTCTAACTCTGATGATGATGATGCTTCAAGTCCACCACCTTTCGACCTAGCTAACTTCATGGATATTGATCAACTGGTTGTCGAAGAAGAAGGTGGTCCTGAGGCTCAACCTTAAAACGACAATCCTGGACAAGCTGCCCCTGAAGAAACACATAAACCATATCCTGAACCAGCTGATGACCAGGCCAACCTTCAACCAACTGCTGAAGAAAATGATGGAGGAGTGGTAGTCGAAACTGAAGAAGAAAAGGATGAAGGAGAAGAATCAGAAGAAGGAGAAGAGGAAGAAGACCAACCAGATCCTACCCCTCACCATACTTCTTCGCCCGTGGTCCAGCAACCTTTGGCTAACGTTCCAAATCCTGGAGACTCACTGACAGCACTCAAGTGGTCGAACCCACGTGAGTATTCCAAATTAACACTCGAGCAGAAGTATGGTTCTTGTTCTTCTGGCTCTTCGCCTCCAGCATCAAATGATTTCGCAAAAACAATCCTTCAAGCCATAACAAAAAGATTCTTCAGGGGGAACATTCACAGAGTTTTGGCCTCAGACCCCACTACAACCACTTATCTGAAGGACACCCTTGAAAAGCTTGAGCTCACCACCCTTAATCCAGACATTTCTAGTTTTCTGATAGAGTTAACCGTTGTGGTGAACCAAATAGCTGCAGAAATAAAGCTGCTTCCATCTATCAGGAATACCATAGAAGAAACATCTGGTCGTGAGAGTTCAGCCTGGTGTGGTGCAAAAGAGTCGTATGAAAAGGTCGAACGTATGGAGGATGATCAAAAGAAAAAACAAGATGAGATAGCCTCCAACCAGAAGGATATTGAAGCTTGGAAGCAACAAATCACGGAGCTACAAGCCAAAATTGAAAATGCTGAAAAACGCAACCGTGAATTGCAACATTTCGATGACACTAAGATGGCTGAAGAAACGAAGAATGCTATCGATCGTATTGAGGCAGCCCAAAGATATGAAAAATAGCTCGCAGCAGCCAAACTTGATGAATCTTTGTGCAATGCTCGCCTCAAACATCACATATAAGCCTTTTCTCAGTTGGCGTCGAGGCTTCCCTTCTGATACTTTCAAAACCATTGTTTGTTTAACCATCATTTGTTTCTTGGCATTTTCAGGCCTTTATGTAATGACAGTTTTTATGCCTTTGGCACTGATTAAGTAATCATTAGTATTTCGCCATTAACTGCTTTCGATTCATATTAAATTATGATGCATTTTATTTATTGCCTCACATCTAAGTCAAATTTGCAATTAAGGCATTCTATCTTTTTCTTGGAAAGCCAAACTTTTCAGCTTTAAAACTACAAGGCATAAGCCTCTAGCTTTAAACTGACATTTATAGCATAGCCTTCAGGCATACTTCCAAGAATAATTCACATGGTTTCACCGTTTGACTGGCCAATCCAATCAATACTTCACCTCTATAAATTCTCTTCCATCTGAACCATGTTCATTCATCAAAGTAACTATGAATAATTCAGAGAAGTCATCAGCCAAGAAGACAGCTGATAAGGCAAAAGGAACTGAAGACACCAAGAAAACAGAGGCAACAAAGAAACCTGAAGCCTCTACTGGAGCAACTTCCAGAGCAAAAATACGAGAAACCAACATGAGTATCTCTAAGAAAGGGCGTTCCAATACCCAGGACTTTGATGATAACGAGCCAGACGCAGACTACATGGACTTCCTTAACTCCATTGACTGGAGAGATTATGAATAATCTTTCCTATCTTTGAAAGATGTTATGTTAATTCTCCTTTGCTTTGTATGCCATATTAGCCTGAGTTGGCCTATTTTGGCTATCCTTTCTTAAAATAAAACTTACGTTTTAATATGAATCTCTTGCAACATAGGCTTATATTTTTTCAAATACTTGCCATTTACTTTCAAGACTCTTTTATCTTTGTCTAACTCTTCCACTTCATAAGCTCCATTAGAGAAAACTTGTATGACTTGAAATGGACCTTCCCACTTAGGAGACCATTTGCCTAATGTTCTATCCTTTCGATCCATAGGCAAAATCACTTTCCAAACTAAATCCCCACATGCAAAAGATTTAGACTTAACCTTTTTGTTGTAGGATTCTTCGACCCTTTTCTTTTGTCTTCTTAACAACTCCAAGGCTCTAAGCCTTTCTTCATCCAAATCCACTAATTCATTCATCATCATTTCCCAATAATCCTCAGAGGGAATCTCATGATGTCTTTGAACTCTTATAGATTGTAAATAAATCTCAACAGGCAATACTGCATCATGACCAAAAGTAAGTCGAAATGGGGTAGTATTAGTAGCCTCTTTAGGGGATGTTCGACATGCCCAAAGAACTTGGTCTAATGTCTTGTGCCAATTTCTAGGCCTCTTTCCCACATGCTTCTTAATTAGTCCAATCACTACCTTATTGGCAGCTTCGACTTGCCCATTGGCCTGAGCATAATAAGGTGTAAAAGTCAATAACTTAAAACCTATTTCTTTGGCAAACTCCTGCATCTTTCGACCAGTAAACACTGATCCTTAATCCGTAGTGATTGTTTCAGGAATACCAAATCTATAAATAATGTGATTTTGAATGAATTCAATAACATCTTCTTGACCTATATTCGCCAGTGGTATTGCTTCAATCCACTTGGTGAAATAATCAATTCCCACCAAAATATATCTTTGGTTTTTTGAAGATGCTGGTCGAATCTCTCCCACTATATCCAAATCCCATCCTCTGAAAGGCCATGGTTTCACTATGGAATGTAATTCACTTACAGGGATATGCTGTATGCCAGCATGAATTTGACATTCTTGGCAACCCTTAGCAAATTCTATGCAATCTTTCAACATAGTCGGCCAATACATGCCTTGTCGAAACAACAACCATTTTATCTTCTGGCCAACTTGGTGTGCTCCACATGCCCTACTATGTACTGTCGAAAGAGCCAAATATGCCTCTGCTTCACTAAGGCATTTCAATAAGACTCGCTCAGGGGTCTTTTTAAACAATTCATTACCCAAAAGTACATAGCTTAAAGCTTGATACCTGATTTTTCGGTCTGTCGAAGCCATTGGATTTTGTAAATATTCAACTATATGCTTCCTCCAGTCTTCATCTGTCAACTTATCTATAGCAAAAATTTCAAAATTTTTGCCATCTATGCATCCAAGCTTAGTTGTTTCTAAGTCTGATGGGCACAATCCAACAGCCACCACTTTACCTCTTGCTTCAATTACTTCTTGAAGATTTTCCTTCGACACTTTGTATCTAGAGGCAATTTAAGCCAAGTCATTAGCAACTTGATTCTCTATTCTAGGTATGTGTTGGATGACCACTACCTCAAATTTCTTTAATAATCTATTGGCTATCACAAAGTACATAATGAGATTTTCTTTAACACATTTATATTCCTTTGTGATTTGTTTTATAACCAATTCTGGGTCTCCTATTATTTCAACTCTAGTTGCCCCCAATTCTAACAAAATTTCAAGGCCAGCAATTAATGCTTCATATTCAGCCTCGTTGTTATAGCAAGGTCCTTCGACCTTGTACTTGAATTTTGTTGGAATTTTTTCAGGAGAAATAATGTATATTCCCATTCCTGTTCCATTTTTAAGACTTGATCCATCAAAGTATAACTTCCAGGATTTTAATTCAACATAATTCAAATCATTTTCATTTATGGAGTGGTCAACTATAAAGTCTGCAACTATTTACCCTTTCACAGCTTTTAAAGGTTGATATGTTAGAGAAAATTCTGTTAATGCTAATTCCCATTTGCCAATTCGACTATGCAAAATAGGATTAGATAACATATGTTTTACAACATCAAAGTGAGAAGAAACATACACATCAACTGGCTTTATATATTGCTTCAATTTAGTACAAGAGAAATACAAGCAGAAACATAACTTTTCAATCATGCTATACCTAGTTTCTGCATCATTTAAAACTCGACTAAGGTAATAAATGGCTCTTTAGACTCCATTTTCATCCTCCTGAGCTAACATGCTCCCTAGAGTTTTATCTGATGCAGCTATATACAATCTCATACTCTTGTTTCTACAAGGTGGCGAAAGAATTGAAGGGTGGCTTAGGTACTCCTTGATTTTGTTGAAGGCTTCCTGCTGTAATTGCCCCCACTCAAAACCCTCTTTGTTGAAACGAAGCAATGGCGAAAAGGCTTATGTTTTTCCACTCAGGTTGGATATAAACCTTCTTAAGAAGTTGATCTTGCCCAACAATGACTGCAACTCCTTTTTAGTTGATGGAGCTTTCGCCTCCATTATGGCTTTGGTTTTATTCTGATTTATTTCGATCCCTTTCTTGTGGACCACAAAGCCTAGGAAATCCCCTGCCTGCACACAAAAATCACATTTGATAGGATTCATTTTAAGACCATATTTTCTCATCCTTTCAAAGGACTGTCGAAGATGGTCAATGTGACTCTTCCCAGAAATAGATTTTATCACAATATCATCAATGTAAATTTGCATGAATGTGTCTATAAAATCATGGAAGATTGAATTCATCGCCCTTTGATAAATGGCACTAGCATTTTTAAGACCAAAAGGCATCACTACCCATTCATAGGTGCCTAAGGCTCCAGGGCATCTAAAAGCAGTTTTATGAACATCTTCCTCAGCAATGAATATTTGGTTGTAGCCAGAATATCCATCCAGCATACTAAGATATTCATGTCTTGCTGCAGAATCTATTAACATTTCTGCTACTGGCATTGAATATTCATCTTTAGGAGTTGTAGAGTTTAAATCTCTAAAATCAATGCAAACTCTCAAAGACCCATTCTTTTTAATAATAGGTACTATATTAGCCAACCATTCGACATACCTTGTCGTGCGAATGAATTTGCAATGAAGCAATCTTTTGACTTCCTCTTTGATCTTTGACAATATCTCTGGTGCAAACCGTCTTGGATTTTGCTTGACTGGTTTTTTTCCAGGTGTCATAGGTAACCTGTGTTCGACCAACTCCCTGCTCAAACCAGGCATCTCATCATAATCCCAGGCGAAGCAGTCCTTGAACTCTTTCAACAACTGAACCACTTCAACCTTCAACTGGGGATCAAGGTTGGCACTGATGTAGGTAGGCCTTTTGGTTGTCCCCTCACTGAGGTCAACTTCTTCTAAAGGTTCTTGTGCTGGCATTTTGATATTATTCGCCAACGGATCCTTCTCAAGTCCCAAAGGCTCATCTTCATAGATGGCGTCGAGCCTCTGGCTTTGCTCTCCAGTTTCATCCTTATCTTGAGGTTTTGGGTCGAAGTCCTTACCAGGACTTTCTTGATAAAATTCAAAAATGGCTTCGCCAGCCATATAGTCATTGGCAGCTTCCAAAGCCGCTTGTAGTTTTGTTTCAGCCACATAGGCCAAAATTATTTTTAAAGCTTCGAACTCAGTCATGATCACTGAATTCATTTCCCCATCCTGTGGGCTCTATTGGAGATGAGCCTAAGCATGGCAACCTTCCTCCTGGTACTTCCCTGTCCCATCTGAAACCTTCGACAGGGTGTAAATATAATGAATAAAATGTTTCTTCATCAGGCGTAAACTCAAAGTCGGCTGGAGGACATGGAGTAATGTTCGCCAAATGTTTCTCAAACTGTTTACTATCCACATGATTAATAGGCACCTTAAAGTACCCTTGATCAGCTTCAATATTTTCAACTATCCCATCTAGTCTCCAAATGGTTATTCTTTGATGCATAGATGAAGGTACAACTCCTATTCCATGAATCCACTCCCTACCCAAGAGTAGATTGCAGTTAGCTTTCGTCTCAACTACCATAAACACTGTTGGTCTGGTAATGGTTCCCACAGTAATATCCACTTGAATCACTCCTAGAGTGGAACCAACTTTTCCTTCATAGTTCGACAGAACCATGTTGTGGGGTTTGGTATCAGTCTCAAACTTCCCAATCTTGCTCAGCAAAAATCTTGGCATTAAATTAACAGTTACACCACAATCCACCAAGATTTTGTTAACAGGAACATTTTCTACTTTGCCAGTAATGTAGAGAGGCTTCAGATGACCCTTCATTGCCTCTGTGGGGCGTTCAAAAAAAGAATTTTGTTCTTCGACGCACCCATTGTTCATGATGTAATAACACACAGGCTTGTGTGCCAACATTTCTATTTCAGCAGTTTGATCCAAGTCTTTGACCTCTGAAACTTGACCAAATTCTTTTGGCATTACTGATACCACATTCACAATAATATCTAGAGAAGCTGCTGACTCACTGTCGAAATTATCAGTCATATTCTCATCATCTTCAACTTTCTTCTCTGGCTGAACATTGAACAGCTTTCGCCTTATGGGCATCTTCTCAATTGTCCCAGCTTGATTATCAATATTGGTGCTTGACTCTCCTTGTACCTGAGTCTCCCTGATAGCCTTTCGCCTACGTTGCTCTCTTCGCCATTGTGATCTAGACATGAGATTTTTACCCTTGTAATTTTGAGAAATGTATGCTGACTTGTTGGTGGTATGGTTCTCTTTTCCATACTCAAATGAAGAACCTCTTTCCACATCAAATTTCTCCCACTTCTTCTTCTGTCCTCTTCCTTCGATAGGCTTGATGCAACTACCTGTTGGCACACTCGCAGCTGGTTTGAATGTACCTGGCCTAACTCCTGATACTTGGTTTTTTAACCCTGTCGAAAGTCGTCTATGGTCAAAACTTCTGGGACCTTTATTTACCTTCTGCCCCCAGCTTTTTTGACACCTTCTAGCTTGTGGGCAGCTTTCTCATCAAAAATGGCGCTGCATCTAGGACATAGCATTACTCCAGACCCTTTTTTCTGGCAACGGTGTAGAAAATCCACAATTGTCTCCTCTTGCTTAGGATAAGCTATTTTGTTGCGCTCTTCTTGTTCATTTGCCTTACTCACTTGTTCAACTTTTTGATCTGTAATTTCGACCATATTGACATCAATTCTATCCTTTAAGCGCATCTTAGAGAAATGAGCTTCAAGACTTTCAGTGGTCTTCGCCAGACACCCACCACTTGCTGCTGCTTTTGCAGCTTTTTGGGAAGCTTCTTGCCAAGCAGCTTTTTCAGCTTCAACCATTTCTTCAGCATTAACCTTTTTGACATTAGGAGACATCTTGAAAAACTGTTCAGCAGCCATACATACCCAGTTTTCCACCAAACAACCATCCATGTCTATCATCTCTCCTACCAATAGCATGTCATCTTCCAATTCTTTAACAACTTGGACTTTGGGGGCGTTCCTGCCCATAGCCTCGTTGGTACTGATACTGCCTGAGCTAGCATCAGATTCTTCAACCAATTCGACCATGTTAATGCCTTCAGTGGCATTTATCTTCAATTCACTCACTTCCATATCCAAAACCTTGGTAGCATTATCCATTTCAACAAACTTATCAGCAGTTTCTTTGGTCACCAACATTAAACTGGCACCATCAGCATTCAAGCCACTCGCAGCCTTATTAAAACCTTCAGTTACCACAGGATTGGTGGCGAAGTCCTCAGTGACTTCCACCATGTTGACTGACTGATCAAATCCTCCTGTGGCTTCGACCATCTGAACCTCGTAGGGCTCTGTATAGTTAGCCTCTGCAACTTGCAATGGATCCGAGTCAATTTTCATCTGAGCTTTGCCTTTGTCACCAAACTTCAGCTTCCCTTCTTGAATAGCATTTTGCACCAAATCCCTGAAAAGAAAACATTGAGAAGTTTTATGACCCAAAAAATTATGGTACTTACAAAAACCTCTTTTCTTTCTTTGTTCTAAAGGTGCATCTTAGCACCAGCAGGCACTATCGTTTGCCCATCTTTAACTAACAAATCAAAAATTTCGTCACATTTAGTGACGTCAAAAGTGTATGTTTTCTTAGGAAATTTGTCGTTAGATTCGACAGGATTTTTTCCATTTGAAGGAGCTAATAATTTGCAGGCATAAGGTGGACCTTGCTTTAACTCAACAATGTCAACCTCATTTCCGTCAAAATAAGATGTTTCATCATATAAATTCTCCATATCTTCATTACATTCGACAAAGGCTACTTTTTTACACCTGCTGAATTTAGCCTTTTCCTCTTTTAGCCTTTCTAGTTGTCGGACTCTATCAGCTAACTGGGCCATATCTCTAAGATATTGGGTATCTAATTTCTTCCTAATGGAATAATCAAGACCCCCAGCAGCCATTTCGACCAACTCATGTTCTGTTACTTGTGTAAAGCACCTGGCTTTAAGAAGTCGAGACCTATTTAGGTAATCATCAATTGGCTCAGTAACTTTGCGTTTGATGCTAGCCAATTCTTTCAAACTAATCTTAGTTTGCCTCATGTAGAACTGTTCATGAAACAAACGCTCTAATTGGGTCCAATTATATATGGAATTTGGAGGCAAAGTAGTGAACCATGTGAAGGCATTCTTGGTAAGGGAACTTGGGAAGTACTTGATTCTAAGGCTTTCGTCAGCTGCAATTTTTCCTGCTTCAATCAAATACCTAGCCACATGTTCGACGGTAGATTCAGTAGTATCTCCTGAAAACTTGCTGAACTTTGGAACCTTCGTCCTAGGGGGTAATTCTACTTGGAGAATATAATCCACTATGGGCGAAGTATAATTTGGCCTTGTGAAGCCATGATTCACACCATTTCTGGTCATTATCCTTTCAACCATGGCTGCAAGTTTATTTTCTTCTGCTTGATTTTGATGTCGAACATGTCTAAGGAACTGATCAGCATTTTGGTTCCTGTTCACCATCACTACTGGCTCTTCCTCCATCTAGATTGGCATCTGGTTTCTTGGTGGTTCGACTCTAAAATGATCAATCATCTCTTGATCTTCCAAGTTCACCTCAGGTCCATGACGTGGATGACGTCTTGGGATATCTTCGACAACAGTTACTCTTCGATCCACCGCTGGTACTCCCATAAAATCAGCCATGCGGGCCAATTGTGTAGCCAATTGTTGGTTAGTTTGAGTTGTATTCTGAATCAAGGGTTGAAAAACTTCTCCCATTGTCTGAGACAACGTATGCACCATTTGAATGTTACTTTCATCCAACTGCTGTCTCAAATAATTTATGGATGTATTTGTAAGACTAGGCGCTTGAACGGAGTAACCAACACCTATACTCTGATTGTTTCGACCCCCTGATCTTGATCCTTGTAATGGCGAAGACACTACAGTCTCTGAAAATACAGGTGGAGCATTCTGTTGATTTTGCATCATTGATGTAGGCATACCATAGGGTTGACTCCTTGACCCTGGATGTGGAAAACCTGGAGGAGGGAAATGCCGGTACATTGAATTTCCTCCTGGGGGTGTTGGTGAATTAGGAATTTGTGGTCCTATGTATTCTAGCACAGGTTGAGTATATGATTTTGTGCATATTGATCCTGGTTCAGACACTACTAATGAAGATGACGTCTGTCCTCCTGTCGAAGGCACTGGTGATGATGTGCTTTGAGACCCCATATTGCTACTTGACTGAGTGTTTGAAATACTCCCCTGAGGATCAACTTGTTGGTTGGCATTAGTTGCCATTCTCTTAGTGTATCTTCTTTTTGGTATTCCTTCGTTTGTTGTGGCTAACTTCCCACTTCTCAATAACATACAACGAAAGTATTTCTTCACCAAGAAAGATAAGGTTAACAAAAAGTATAAACTTAGCACTAGGTCCCACTGGGCGTGCCAATTTGTTTACTGTGAATTTTTGTAAACAACCTCTGGTCTATCAATTTTAAATAAAACTGACTAACTTGCAGGATCGATCACACAAATCCTAGGAGATGTGCTAAATTTAAGGGAAAATGTAACTGACAATGATAAATGCAAGAAATATAAATTGAACTCCACGTTCGACAGTAAAAGAAAACTACATGAACTCCACGTTCGACTACTTGCAAATAAAGCAAAGGCTTGGAAATGTAAAGGGATGTAAATAAATGATGCAGAATTTAAAGGCGTCAAATGTAAAAGACAAAAAGGTAAATGACTTTGAAAAATAAAAGTGCAGGAAGATAAATAACTGTCGAAAGTAAACAACAAGAAATGTAAAAGTGCTTGAACTCCACGTTCTTGAATATAAAAGGTGCAGAAAGAGTAAATGACTTTAAAAATAAAAGACTTTGAAGATAAAAGACAAGAAATAAAGATGAACTCCACGTTCTTGAAAATAAAGACTTTAAAGGTAAATGCTTGAATATAAAGGTGCAGTCGAAAGTAAATGCAGGAAGTTTAAATGAAAGTTTAAAAACAAGACTTTAAGTAAATTTGACATGAAAAGTAAAATTCAGGAAAACGTAAAGACATGGAAAGTAAATGCTTGAAGCTTAAACATGATGAAGATAAATTGCATTAATGAAGAAATAAAGGGTGGTGTTATATTACGTACATTCTCACGAATGCGTTTCTCTACACGCGGGTACTTTGAATTTCTTTGAGTAACTTGTACAAAAATATGAACACACTTATTACATAGAACTAACTCCTATTTATAGTGCTAAGAAATAACTACTAAGTAGTGGTTATTGCTTCAAACGTGTCCCTTTGGCGCCTTCTCCTTGGCCTCAACTGTTCCCACGTTCACAACTGCTCCTATTTGAATTTCAAACATTGGAAATTCCCTCCAGCCTTAGTATAACAACTGCAGCGCGCGTTTCAATATTCCCATGGTCGAAACCTTTCGCAACACTTAGCCATTTTTTGAGGTTCCTAAAACCTTGCTTCGCCTCAGGCTATATCAACACTGGGTCGAAAATCTTTCTTATGTTAAAAATAATTTTTTATTTTTAACTTAACAATAGCTTTGATTTTTCTAGCGTCGAAAATGAGGGTTAACACCACCAACACCCATTCATTCAAATGCATGATTTCAACAACAAATTATACAATTCACCATTCAATCATACGAATTTCATCATGTTCATCCTAATTGCATCATATTCATCAAATTCCTCATAAACCCCAAAACCCCTTAAAACCCCAACTACCCACATACATCTAAGCTCTATATCAACTATAATGAAAGTAATACTCCCCATACCTTGGAATTCAGTTTCCGATCTTCCTCCTGAGTTCTCACTGAAATTGCTATGAACCCTCACCTCTTCACTTCCTTTCCTCAGAGCTTTACTCCAATACATGATCGATCAAAACTAAACTTCTCTCTTCCTAATTCCCTTTTTGACAAACATGCCCTTAAGACCCCAATTATGACTTTCCCTTATTACCCTCACTTAACCTCTTACAAAGGACCACTTTGCCCTTAATTATTCCTCTTCTTATTTTAAATAATAATAATAATCTAAATAATTATCATTTTACTATTATTATTACTAAAATTATTTTAGATAATCGCTGAACTCTTCAACTCTCACAACACGCAACATAAGCACACCATACATCAAAATATTTCACCAAAATTCTCCGAATTTCACGAATTTTCATAGTAAATTAATTAAACAATTATTCTAAATATTTTGGGGTGTTACAACTCTCCCCCACTTAAAGAATTTTCGTCCCCTAAAATTAACTGATGTAGCCAACTCTGGATACGACTTTCGCATCCTTCTCTCCCACTTCCACGTCGTGTTGACAATAATTTGAATACCACTAATCTATTTCCACATTGTTAACCAAAATAATCCAACATGATGCAATGCTACCGAGTTGTGAACGCACCGGTTCACTTCACTCCTTGTCTCATCACCTTAGAATCTCATTCACTCTTGAACCGGAACACAACAAGGTCGTTACCATCACCATCAACACCGTCATACGAACATCAACATAACCATCATACCAACAACTCTGTCACACAACCTTAGTACCACAGTGATGTGATTCCTCAATCGAACATATATTCAATACGTCTATTGACATGGCAGTAACATAAATAGTATACAAACCTTTCACCTGTCACTTCTATTTTGGAGTGTCCAATGGTTTGCATCATTCCCGCATGCTTCTAATGCTTAACCCCTGACTCCAATAAGTCATACACACATAATGAACTGTGCCACAACATGCTTCAGCTGCGCCACTCTGATCATCTACCTTAAAGTCACTGTCTTCACTTTGATTTCCATCATCTATCAACTCCACAAGGTTCACATCTAGCTTTTGAATCTCTTTAATATTCACCAGAAAATCATTGTTCACTTTTGATATACTCGACCTTCCACTCTGCGGCATTAGCTCGCATACCAACTCAGATCTCCAAACTATTCAATAAGTCCCAACTTTTTCCTAGCCATTTTTCCATTAGGTTCACGCGAAATGGTGAACGACTATCCTCTCGAGAGAATATCAATTTACTTTACACACTATCAAGCTGGCAAGACAAGTCTATCTCATCTAACACGATCCCGTCTAATATCAACAAAAGATTAAGGGTGATCAGTTCCTCAATTTGTCAATAGGTAGTCGACCACCATGATGGGGCTTAAACCATCGTTACTAAACTATAATAGCATTTTTTAAAACTCGTGTTCAAATTCACCTAAAGCACCATGGTCCAATAATCTCCTTTGAGGTTTATAAATGTTTCCACAATTTCCTTCTCATTCGATCTCGTCGATGAGACACCATCGCCCAAATACATTACTTATTCTACTTCATGTTCACTTAGCATCACACAATTGTTAAGTATCTTCCAACTCAGGATATGCTAAAATACCAAACACATTACAAATCATTTCATTCCAGTTGAAGTCCTTATCCACTCAGAGGACTTTAACAACATTCATAAAATCTTTAGTTTTCCTTTAAATCTCACAACATTGAGGATCCATATACTTTTCATATTTAAATCTTATTCCAAATTGCAATCTCAATAATACCATCTCCACATCTGGTTTGTGATAGAAACTCCCTTAATTCTCCCTGACACATGTTGATACTTGCCATCCCAAGCATGATTCCAGTCTCTCTTGAATTTGTTTTTCCTGTACTATTACCATCACAAAAGTTATCGTCACTCTCATCATTATTAATCGGCATAAGATGCATCCCTATGCGTTTCTCCAATACCTTCACATTCTTCCTAGTTCCCAAACATCTCA